>CM066329.1:266752038-267499538 GCA_033807585.1 Hydrophis major
TATTGTTTGTAATTTTTAAAATCATTAATAATTACTATTTATTAACTTATTAAAATGTGTTTATTAAAATATGAAAGCTAGACTTTTGATACAGAATATCTTATTTGTCCAGATGTTTTGCCAAACTCTTTATGAGACAATCATTCTCCTAGCAGCCTCAAGCCACAGGTAAATTTGAGGGATTAAAAAAAGGGAGCAGAAAATACTAACCTATAATCCTCATCCTACCTAGATTGGACCCAATTTTTCCTGGGGCAGGCTGTGTAATCAATGCAGTGAATTACTATAAACAATTTAAATGGTTTAGGCACAGCTGCTGCTTTGCCAATTTATATATAGAAAATAATAAGAAAGTGCCTTGGCAACATTCTTAAAATGAAAGGAACCGAAGCTAAAATTATAAAGGTTAGGAAAAGATTCCAACATTCACCTTGCAAATACTGTTTTGAATACTTTCCAAGAATCTTATTTGAATCTCAAAAGAGTTTTACCTACTACATTACTGTAACAATGCCCATTCATGTGGACTCTATTTATATAAAGAAGAAAAAGTTGTTACAGAGTGATAGAGCATATGGGTTGAATGAACCAAAAGTTTCCACAAAAGGCAAGTTGTTCCTGTATTTAATAACATGATCGCTTCTTCAATCCCAGCTAATATGTATTAGCTGGGATTATATATGCACATGCACATGCACGCACACACGTAGATAGATAGATAGATAGATAGATAGATAGATAGATAGATAGATAGATAGATAGATAGAGAGATAGATAGAGAGATAGATAGATAGATAGATAATCCTCAACTTATGACCACAATTGAGTTCAAAATTTATGTTGCTCAGTAAGAAATTTGTTAAGTGAGTTTTGTCCCATTTTAGGACTTTTCTTGCCACATTTGTTAAATGAATCACAACAGTTGTTAAATTAATAACATAGCTGTTAAGTGAAACTGGTTTTCCCATTGACTTTACTTGTCAGAAGGTCACAAAAGGGGATCACATGACCCCGACACACTGCAATTGTCATAAATGTGAGTCAGTTGCCAAGCATCCAAATGTAAATCGTGTGACCATGGGGATGCTGCAATGGTCATAAGTGTGAAATATGGTAATGTCAGTTTTTTCAGTGTTGTTGTAACTTCAGAGCAATTTCAATGTATTTCTTTATAGTATTTGTCACTTATTGATTACACTTGAACTATGAAATCTCTATAACTGATTGGTGATGCCGAGAAGCCATTAAATTAATATTAAGCAAGATCTTCATATAAGAATCATGTATGTGAAATGGGTAGTCACATAAATGAATGAAAATATAAAGAAAATCACCTCTTAAAATTTCAGGCCTTTTTAAATAGTTGTGTGGGTATGGGTGTGTCAGGGCTGCCAACCTTGAGTGATAGTTCGGAGTGAGACACTGCGAGGGAGCGGAGCGACCAAGCCCGAGGGAGCGAAGCGACCGAGGGGGGGATGGTGTGGAAGGGGGGTGTCCCCCCTTCCACGGTAGGGAGCTTTGACAATTTTACATTTTAAATGGTGCAATCTGATGCATACTTTAGTCATGATTTGGACATATACATACATACATACATGCAAGCAGCACCAATGTACTTGAACCGGATTTGTAAGATATTAATAATGCAGTTCACTGACCATGAATAATTGAAGTTCCTGACTTGTAACTGCAGTATTCTACCTCAACTGACTTTATTAGCTTAGTGATGTACTATAGACCACTATAGGATGAATTCAATGTGCAACAAAAAAACAAAAAACCCGAAACAACTACAGAGATAATGCAAATACATCAATGGGTATTCTTCTTTCTGTATCAAATACCATACTACATGCCAATATCAAATGCTATAGTCTCAGTCTTTAATTATATACTAACTTGTTGACTGAAATAGGGGTTCATAATTTCAGACATGTATAAACTAAACATTTAATCGAATAATGAGTGCTTCTTATAAATATACATATTGTTAACTGTAAAACTCATCTACTGTATTCTGAAGCTTGGCCCTAGCTTTCATCATAGAAGCTACAGAACCAAAACAAAGCCCTGGTAGAGACTAAAAAATACAGCAAGTGAACATTATATTTTGCATCAGTCTTCTTTTCTTCCACCTTCCTCTCCTTTCCTTGTATCTTACACAGTGTAAACCCCAGGGTGGTGCTCGTAAAATTACTTTTTTTAAAGAGCCATTATAGCAACTTTATTTGGCTGAAGAATTAAGCAGATGTTTAATTAATTACCATTTGGAGGAGACTGCTTCCAATATTAGAAAAAGGGAAACCCTAACCTTGTTTTTAAAGTATTTTCAAAAATGCCGTCTTGAAAACTCACCTGCTACCAAGGCCCAGAGTAAACCGGAGGGGGAGAGGGGGAAGGTTACTAAACCAAATCCAAGTTATTAAAGGAACCCAACTGCACTGTCAATGCTGGAGTGTCATGCGATCGCTTGGAAATACATAACCTTTCATCCTGGTTGATCCCATTGTCCTAACAGAACATTGTCCTAATGCTTTTAGCATGTGGGTGTATGAGCAAACTTCCACCACCACCACCACCCCTTTACACGCCTTATGCTCTCTTTTAGCTGATCCAAAAGAGTCTTCCCAAACCAGCAAGGCGAGAAGTGCGCCAGGCTGATCTATAAAGGGGCTGGGCAGCTTTGTGCAAAATAGAAAGTTGGAGGACTGACAGGATGTGATCCTCTGGAACAAATGTATTTCAGAGAGAGAGAGACGCCCCAGCTTCTAGTTACATCTCTGGCAGCGGACAATTCTCAGCTTTGCTTACCAGGGTTATTACTGGCCGAGGCTGTTGCCTGCAAAAGAGGCTTTGCAGCCCCCTCGTGTCCTTCTTTGAAAAGGGCAGCTGGCTTGTCCCGGAGGACATTGCAGAGAGGGAGAGCGCGGGGCAAAGTGGCTGCGAGCGCCCCGGGCGGGAAGAAGCCTCTTGCTCTTCGCTTTCCTGAAGCGAATTTGCTAATCGGCATCATGCACAGTTACGGGACGCCGAGGCAGAACGAGGATTAAGGCGGGAAAACAGGCGCGGTGGGGTGGCTGGGCAGGGCGGGGCGGCGCTGGGAGCTCATCCTTCTCCTAAGGGGAATATTCGGAATATCAGAGAATGAATATCAGAGAATTCAATCAGTTTGTCTGATTAAAGGAAGATTAGAATCTAGATGTTATCACTCTTAAATTAAAAACATATTTTCTTTTTTTTAATACTCAACACTTCATAAGCAGAGGTGGCATTCAGCAGGTTCTGACCAGTTCTGGAGAACCAGTAGTGGAAATTTTGAGTAGTTCGGAGAACTGGAAAATGCCACCTCTGACTGGAGATTTTACAGTATCTTTCCCCTGCCATGCCCACCAAGCCACACCCACAGAACCGGTAGTAAAAAAAATTGAATCACAGCACTGTTTATAAGGTGTGGTTTCTATGAAGGAAATATATATTTTAGTAACAAGCAGATGCTGCATGTTCAAAATATATAGATTATTGCAGAAGGCCTCACATATATTGTCAACATATCCAGATAATACTTGAAAAACATTCTGGTCAATGCTAATAATTCTAATTCAGATGGACCTGTTATTTTTTCCTTTGTTTATAGCATCAATATATTTGGGCAAGCAATAAATATAATATGAGACAACTTCCTAATCTGCCAATCAAATCAATGGTCAATCTAGAGGCCAGACCAGCAAGTTCATGCTCTAAGATTGAGCTATGGTTCATCCTTAATTAATATTTTTTCAAAGGAAATATTTTCAAAATTCAACATTTAAAAACCAAACCAAAAATATATAATGTGGACCTAAGTGAAGTCTTAAGATTTGTTTCAGATACTCTCTCCATCTCATTCCTGGCAGCATTGAGTCAAGAGCTGGGCTTCTTTCCAATTAATTTAAATCAGAGGAATTTGTAAATGTAGACAACATAATGGCAACTACTGAAATCAATAGAAAGCATTTTAATCACATGAATTGTATTTTCAGAAATGGCAAATTTGTTTGACAGTTGCACCCTGTTTTATGGCTATAAAACAGAATCAGACTAGAAAGTAGTCTGAATGTGCATGTAGTATTAAAGTAGTAGTATAAAATTTAGTGTTATACTATTATATTGCAAAATTGTACTATATGATACAGCATAGTGGTGTATAATAAATATATTTTGTAGCATAATATTTACTATAATACCACATAATATTAAAGGTGTGAATATAAAACCTCAGGTAGAATAGGTGAAACTTTTTTTAAAAAAAGGTCCCTTCCAAACTCTGTTAAAACTCTGTTTTCAGTTCTGCTCTGGGGTTTTAGGAAACCCTCTCTACTACATTAGGTTCACAATGATTGCAGAATGCAGCAAGAGTGGAAGTCCATTTCCAAATGTGGTCATGTGCATGTACAATACATATTATGAACTCTTAAAAATATTAGAGCTTCTTGAATTCATGATAAATGAACTGTTTTTTTGTTTTTTTTAGAATTTTAGTAATTACAAAAATCAAAATAGCATTGCATTAATAAGTAAAAGCAGAGAGTTTTTTATTGATAGGAGATGTTTCAGATTAGTGATTTCTGTACAGGTAATTCTCTATTAACGATATCACAATTGGAACAGCCTACTCAGTCGTTAAGAGAAATGGTCTCTAAATGAAATCACAATTTTCCTTATGATCTTACTTTACAAACATGCAAAGGTTGAAAATGCAAGGAGTTTGATTGTAAAATTACTTTTTCATCACTGTTGTACCAGCAAATGGTCTCTCAACGAGGTAGTTGCTAAAAGAGAATGAATTGTACTAGCAGAGTACTTCAGTGAAACAAAGGATTATATGCCATAATAAATTTGGGGACTTCTTATAGCGATTTTTCAATAACATTATGAAAATCACACTTCCATCAATTAAACAGTTGAAGACACTTTATTTAAAAAATAATACTGTGTAATTAGAATAATTATAATTAATGCTAGCTTTTAAAGGTACATATTTTAATATCTGCACAATTTAACAATCTTAATTAACAAAAGTAAAAGAAAAAAAGTACCAAGAATCTCAACCAGAATTTGGAAATGTTTGAATCACAGTATTTCAACCTGATTCCAATATTTGATATTTTTACCTTCAGTTAGCACATATACTGTATACTATAATATGTGGCTCAGTGGCTAAGACGCTGAGCTTGTCAATCAGAAAGGTTGGCAGTTCGGAACTTCCGGTTTGCGTGGCTTCGGGGCAGCAGGAATTCGCGACAGCTCGCGATTCCTGCTGTGCTAGCCGTCGAGGTACCCCCGATCCAGATGGGTCAGGGGGATATGGCTGCCCTGTAGGGACAGCTGAAGACAGAGGGGAGTCGGAAAGGGAGGTGGGGGCATCGCAGACCCCCCCTTTCTCCGGGAAAACCCCTTTTTCCCAAGGCGGTGGAGCGGCGGTCAGCAATGGCCGCCACGAAGAAGCCAGCAACCGGGTAAGAACTGTGCTGGAGGAAGTGTGAAGAGTGAAAGTTCTGTCTGAGCCGGGTCAAGTAACACCTTTTAAATTGCCTGGAATTGAGCTGTTTGTTGCTGGAGGATACATTGTATCCCTAAGAAGAGTGAAAAGCGGCGGAGAAGCTGTTAAAGGGAATTTTTTTTTTTTTTTACTCTCCCACCCCACGGAAAAAGCAGAAATATTTGGATATATTAGACATTGAAAGTGGATTGTTTTGAAAGCTAAGATAAGAGACAAAGGGATTTTTGGACATTGAAAAATGTGAGAAATTGGAAAATCTCTGCTGGAGGTATGGATTTTTGATTATTAAAATTCTCATTGCAAGTGGGAAAGGAGAAAAAAAAAAATTGGAGCAGAAGCTGAAAAAGGAGGAGATTGATTAGAACGTCTTTGTGGATCCCAAAAGAAGATATATGGTAATTGGACCTCTTTGATTAAAAATTAATTCAGAAAGAGAAAGAGAAGAAGGAAGAAAAGTATTAACTTTTGGAACTTTTTTTCTTTTTTTTAATTGCTTTTGATTGTCTTTGATTAAAAATTATTGTGGTTGTTTTGGAAAAAGTTTCCCTTTTCATAATGGCATCGTCTGTGGATGAACTAGAGATTGAATATCAAAAATATAAAAAAGAAGATACTTTGGGCGCTTTGTTTCAATTTTTAGAAATGGCGTTATGTTCCTTTGAAAAGTTGATTACGCAGCAGAAGGACTGGGACAAGGAAGAAGAGGAAGAAGAAGCCATCTTTGATGAACAATGGGTCCCTTCTGGAGAGGAGGAGAAAAAGGATAAGAAAAAGGGGATTTTAAGAATTATAAAAACAACCAAAAGAGAGAAAAATGAGCGAAAAGATGGAGGCAAGGTTAGAAAGCAAAGGAAAAGGAGCAAGAAAAGCGAAGAGAAAAAGCAAAGGGGTAGAAAGGGCAAGGAGAAGAATAAGCAAGAGAGAAAGGGGGGGAGGAGAAGCCTTAATGGGAGGAAGCAAGACCTAAGGAAAAAAAGTTTATTTAGAGACAATGGGTGAATTTAATTTAGATTAAAAGAGGGATTCTGGAGGGTATATAAGAGTGTTTTTTTATATGTATATTTAGAATATAAAATTTATTAAGTAATTTTATAATTTTTTTTAAACAGAATCCCAAGAAAGATTGCTATATGTAGTATTTCTAAGTTAGGGTAATGAGTTATAGATGTTACTCCAATTGGTGTACAGGAGAAGTATAGTAAAAGAAAAAAAAGATGAATGGATAATTGGAAATAGAACAGACAAAGAATGTTGTTGAAAATGGTAATAAGATATGGAAGGATATATATGCTTTTTTTTTTTTGGATTTTGTATATTGATAAAAGGCAATAAAATTTTAATTAATAAATAATTTGGATGGAAAAGAGAAGTAGGGACAAGATATGAAGTTAATATTATATGAAATATTGATATTATAATCTGGAAATGTTATGCCTTATTGGTCTATTATTATTATTTTTTCTTAGAAAAGAATTTATAAGCTGCTATGCCTTGATTCTTTGTGCATTGTTTTTATAAAACTGATAAAAATGGTTTTTATATATATATATAAAAAAGAAAATGATAATAAGATTTGGAAGGAGATATGGGTTGAATATGATGTTTGAATTTGTGTCTGTGTAAAGAGTTTTAACCCGGGAACAGACAACCTTCAGAAAAGATCTTTTAGTTTTGTTTATGTTTTGTGTTTGTATGTTTGTGTATTGTGCTTATGGTAAAACTAACAAAATTTGTTTTTTATAAAAAAAAAAAAAAAAAGGAAAGAATCAATAAAACCTTGGAGGAATGTTAGATGAGAATAATTTATACAAGCCAGAAAGAAAATAATATGATGACTATAAAATGGATAAATATGGAAGAGAAATGAAATTGAATAGGAGTAAAGAGAAAAAATGAGAAATTTGCTGAAAGATGTTTGTGTGTCCATATGGAGATGGGATAAATTGGAATTATGCTGTATAAAAATAATGTTTTGTTTGACTTGTAAGGATTTACAATGTTAAGAGGTTTTATGTGTTTATGTATTTAATAGTTAATGATGTGTTGTTTTATCTTTAAAATCAATAAAAATTTGTTTCAAAAAAAAAGAAAGGTTGACAGTTCGGCGGATTGAATCCCTAGCACCATGTAATGGAGTGAGCTACTGTTACTTGTCCCAGCTTCTGCCAACCTAGCAATTCGAAAGCATGTAAAAATGCAAGTAGAAAAATAGGGACCATTTTGGTGGGAAGGTAACAGTGTTCCATGCACCTTTGGCATTTAGTCATGCTGGTTACATGACCACGGAGACGTCTTCAGAGAGCGCTGGCTCTTCAGCTTTGTAATGGAGATGAGCACTGTCCCCTGGAGTCGAAAACGACTAGCACATATGTGCGAGGGGAACCTTTACCTTTACTGTACTTGGACACCAATTTTCCAAACTGGGAGCAATATAAAATATGAAACTTGTTTTGCAAAATAAAATAAGTTTTGAATTAGTAATTTTCAAAGTAAATTCAGTGATTCCATAAATATTCTGTAAATTCCAGATTTCAGTGAAATGTGATGGCACTTTCAATTTTAGCACCAGAAAAATACCAGGATCTGTTTTACTACCACCTGCTGGAATAGAAAAGGAGAGCTTCCATATGCTTTAGCAGTACATGCTGATCATGTAAGCTTTATAAAACTAAATAAGCCAAGCTCTGATTAAAACCAGAGATATGCACGTAAAATCTGCTCTTTGTTCCTATACAGTTTCTCACAGATTCATATTTCTTCATAAATGCGTGCACATATTCCTATAATTATGTACTCATTCACAGTACTCATAAATGATATTCTGAATGTATAACAGTAATAGAAAGAAGGTGCTGGGTAATGGTTAAAGCACCAGGCTAGAACCTGTGAAACCATGAATTCTAGTGCTACCTTATACATAAATACAACTGTGTGACCCTGGGCCAGTTCTTCTACTTCAGCCCTAGGAAACAGGCAATGGCAAACCACTTCTTTAAAATATTGCCAACAAAACTGCAGGGATTGCTTAGGAGTCAAGACTAACCCTAAGGCATACAGAGAGAAAGTCACACATATTATTCTCAGTTTTCAGTCTTATAAAAATTCTCATAAACAAAATATCAAAATATCCATTATAGCAACTGATCAATACTTACTACTTCTATCCCTCTTTGCACAGCCCTTCAGTCTATAATTTTTTTTGTCTTTTGTTTTTTTTAAAAAAAACTTTACATCCCTTAGAATGTTCATAAGCATTCCATAATCATTTGGCCTAATACCTAGGGCAGATTAATTTCAGTCAATCAATATAAGACTATCAGAGCCCATGTTAAAATGTGCCTTATTATAACTTATTTTAGTGTAATTAATTTTTAATTCCACTAATATTAATATTTAACATTGAGTTAATATTTAATCCTACATCAATGGGACACTGTAAATGCACCTCCTGCTCCAAGCCTCATCAGTCTCTAGGCTTCCATTATCCACATATACAATGGTGTATATATATCAAAGAGATCACTGTATGCAACACAGTATACATAATTATATTTCATTTTACATATTATTTTATATATTATTTTATAATATGAATATATACACATACATGAAGAGCAGATTCAATCTCCCATCTAGAGTTTGGGAATGTCAATCTGGGATCATGCTGAAGGCAAGTCTAATAATGATAGGCTTGACCTCCCAAACCCTTGATTGCTAACTGTATCATTTAAATATTTAAATACCAGAACGTTTGTGTGTATATTTATTTATTTTGTGTAATAAATGTTAAACTTGCTCTTACCCAGAATGTTTTTCATAGCATGCATATATACTGTATGTCTCTTTGTAGCAATATGTCCTGAATGTTTCCCAACCCACTTTGTTAGCTTGTAGTCATATGACTTAGTAAAGTAGCCATAACAAGTATAGGTTAGGAGTGAAGTTAACAAAGGCATCTATTATACAGCTTCAGATAATTCAGAAGACAAACAAAAACAATCAAAAAGTAATCCCGGAGAACCAGGGATTTTAAACAAAGGTAGTAATTAACATACAATTGTGTTTACATTTTCAATTCCTTTCTATTTTTAATTACACTGCTTCCATGGTGTTTCTTCAAATTAAGTATAGGTTCTTATTAGATACGGGAATGAGTTTCCTGGGTATTTCTTTTTGTAAAGCAATAATTGCAGGTTGCTCTCAGCAGGAGTCTGATCTTAATCTTAATACCTTTTTTGATTGTTTTGAAATATGACAGCTAACATCTCAATCATGGTTTGCTGTAAATAATAAATTCATACAGGTTTGTGAGAAGTGTTGCATCAGTGTTGTTCAATCTCTAAGTTGTGCCTGACTTTTTGCAACTTTATGGACCATAGTACACCAGCCCATCCCCCAAACTTTACTGCCTCCTGGACTCTGCCCAAACTTATATTCATTGCATCAATGACACTATCTAACCATTGGACTAGAATACTTCCAGGGTCCCTTCCAACGCTGTTATTATTTACTAATAACCAAGTGAACAATTACCTAATAAAGAAACTGCCAAAGAAGCCAACAGCAAACAGCCCAATCAAAGAATCTCTAAGACTGCCCCACACCCCCATCAACCCTGACAGGCAAGCTACTAGAATATAAACTGACACCAATCAGCACTCTTTACCACCACTGAGAATGTTAGGGTAATGAAAGAGCACCAAGGTCCTCTCTGTTATTATTCTATTCTATCTCATCCTCTGCTGTCCACTTTTTCTTTTGTCTTTCTTCAATCTTTCTCAACATCAGGGTCTTCTCCAATGAGTATATCAGTATATCAGTATACTAATGCGCAAAATAAAACATGTCTATCTTTCAAGTGCAATCTTTTCTAACTTGGAACTCCATTCCAGATACATGGGATCACATCCTGCATTGACGCCCATCTGCCTAAGCCCTGATGGTAATTATGATTTTACATGTCTGAAGTGTACCAGGTATGGAAAATGTTTTTTTTTTTTTAAAGGAGAATCTGACTAGAGAGGATGCAAATGGGTATGAAGATAGCTTGAAATCCAAAGAGCGTAGGCTGGACTACATTAGACAAATTGAAAAAAATTTTTTTCCTCAGGCAGCAATCATAAGATGAATGTCATTTCCTTTTCCGCTCCTGGAACATTCCCCTTTTCTGCAAGTCTCTATGGTCTATTCTGCCACTTCACACTGTCCATTGCCCTCAAGTGTAGTAGAAAACACTAGGCTGTGGAGAAAACACTGTAGTAGAAAACACCTGAATTCATGCTAGGTTCCTGGCTATCTAGATCTTTTCTTCATATTATTCTTCCTTTTCCTTCTTTGCTGCAAAATGTCTTGGCCTGCTCGAATTTCAAACCCTTTTTTCCTTTTGCTTCTTACAAACCCTTTTTTCCCTTTGCTTGATCCCTGCTCTGGATTGCTTCAGCAGCGAATGATGAATTAAATAACTTGTCCTGATTCTCCTTCTTGCCTCTGAAAAATGCAAAGGCTTTCATTTTCCTGCACTTTTCTCACCGCCATAAATCCTAAAATTTGCAGCATAAGCAACCTTGCTAGTTCTCTTTATAATTCTTATAATGGACATTAAGAGTCAGACAAGCAACCTAGTATGGAAGATTTATTGCCATAATTAATTACCTACTGAGACAATCCATAGGTGCAGAATATGAGAAGTATTAAATACACATGGGCACATGAACATTAACTTAGGTGTTAATTCTACCTATTAGTTCCAAGACAATTTTAAAGGTGATTCGATTAAAGCAGCTAGCAATGCAATCAAATTGTAATATAATTAACACACATGCAGAAAAGACTCTTACAACCAAATTGAAATGTAGCAGATTTAATATAGTATTTAATACAGGGTATTAAATCCTAATCGCAAATAGCCAGAAGGCCAAGAAGGGTGTATCTATCTGCTGGGCAGAAGACATGAGTGTACACTGGGTGCAATGAGTTCTTAGTTCTCAGAGAGCACATTTGTTCTCTTAATACCAAGGCAGATGAACTGGAATAGCAGAAGATGACAGAGAGATGACAGGATTCTCAGGGGATAAGATATCTGTTATCTCATTCTAATTATGATGACTTGATATTGATGGATGAGGTTCATGAAAGATCAGGCTATCAGTGGCTTTTAATACTGATCACTGCTTACTGTCTCTTGAAGCATAGGTGTTAAGTCCTGGGCATGGGCGGAAGAATGGAGATGAGACATCGGACTGTGACTTCGACTCTTTATTTAACAAGAAAGACTGGAGCAGAAAACCTGGGCAGCAGGACCTCTTTTATAGAGCTTGCTGCTGTTAAACAACCAGTGAACTGAGTCTATCGCTTTCACAAGTGTCTAATCAGGGGCTTCCGTTAACAGCCAATCAGACTGGCCAAACCTGACCAATCATGACTCGCTATTCACGGGCCAATGAGAATTGCAGGATTACAAGCCTGTTGTAAGACGAAGCTGTTTCAGTTGTATTGCTGCGATGGTTTAATCCATAACACCCCTCCCCCCTTGGTTCCGTCTGAGGGGTGGGGTGACGTATTCTCGCAGATAGGCAGGCCACTTCACCTGTCTGCTCAACCTGTGCTGTTCCACCAGGTTTTGTTCTGGTTCTGGTTCTGGCTCCAATGGGCTGTCCGCTGGGCTGGATAGCGAAGACTGTAGTTCCGGGTTGCCCTCGTCGGCGCTGTCTTCCGGGTTCCCTGGATCCGCCTCTGTCGCGGTGTTGTCACATGGCGAGGCTGCTCCCTGGTCCGGTTCTCCCTCGGATAGTGAGTATCCCCTGGGTTGTTGGGTTTCGATTTCTTCTTCGTCCTCCTCCATGTTCCTTCTGCCCCCAGCTGGAGGTTCTGGCGCTAATCGGGAACGGAGTTGGTCTGTGTGGCATTTCCACATCTTACCATCTGCCATTTGTAGACGATAGGATCGGGGTCCCGTAAGTTGCGTTATGGTAGTGGGGACCCACAATGAGTCACCCGAGAAGTTTTTTGCAAACACGAGGTCACCTTCCTGGAATGCCCGACACTTACTGCTGGATCCCGGGGGTTGTTCTGGCGTGTAGTTTGGGTGGAGGCGATCAAGATGCGAGCGAAGTTTCCGGCCCATCAGGAGTTCTGCTGGGGTTTTGCTCATGGTGCTGTTTGGGGTTATGTGTTGGATAAAAAGCATTCAGTTTATTTTGTCGTCAATGTCGCCGTGGTCCATTTTATGCAGGGTCTGTTTTACAAATTGAACTATTTGCTCAGCCCTACCATTGGCTGCAGGGTGAGCTGATGATGTTAAAGCATGGCGGATGCCCCGATCTGCCAGGTATTGTTCGAATGGCAGAGCAGTGAATTGGGGGCCATTATCTGAGACGAGGACATCAGGAAGTCCGTGGGTAGAGAATAGTTTATTCAGTTTTTTAGTGACTGCGTCTGTGGTGGTGCTTTTCATTTTTTGGACTTCAAGCCAGTTTGAACAGGCATCCACCGTTAAGAGGAAAGTGTGTCCTCTTGTGGGTCCCGCAAAATCGATGGGGATATGGGACCACGGACCTCAAGGCATTTCCCACTGAGTTGGGGGAGTCTTTGGAGGAGCGGGGCGAGTCTCCTGGCATTTACTGCATTTTGATACCCACGTTTCTATTTGTCTATCTAAGCTAGGCCACCATACGTAACTCCTGGCCAATGCCTTCATCTGCACGATGCCTGGATGTCCCTCGTGCAGCATTTTCAATACCCTATATTGTAACTTCTCTGGGACTATGACTCTGTCTCCCCATACTATGCAACCCTTCTGGGAGAACAGTTCCATTTGACGATTTTTAAATGGCTTGAATGTGTCATCAGTTTCACTGATCAGCCAACCGTGTTCTACCCAGCTGAGGACTCGTGCCAAAACAGGGTCCTTTTTTGTCTCTAAGGCTATGTCTCGAGCGGTTAATGGCGGTGATTTGAGGGTTTCCATTTGTAGTACGGTAACGGTTGGAGCAGGGTCCTCTATAATGTCTGGTAGTGGTGAGTGGCTCAAAGCGTCAGCATGGGGAATGGTTTTCCCCGGGTGATGTTGCAATGGGTAATCATAGGCGGCAAAAAATTCTGACTAATGTGTCATTCTTGGTGATAGTATATGGGGAGTTTGTTTGTTTCCCGCCAAAAACCCAAGTAGCGGCTTGTGGTCTGTAATTATGGTAAAGGGTCTCCCATACACATATTCATGGAAACGTTTAATTGCGGATACAATAGCGAGAGCCTCTTTATCAAGTTGACTATAGTTCCTTTCAGTTTTAGACAAAGTTCTCGAAAAGAACGCAATGGGTGCCTCATTTCCATTTGGGAGGACATGGCTTAGGATGGCTCCTACTCCAAATGGTGAGGCATCACAGGTAACCGTCAAAGGGAGAGTCTCGTTGTACTGCATTAATACGGCATCGGAGGTTAAAAGGTCTTTTATCTCTTGGAATGCTATCTCTTCACGCCGTCCCCAAACCCAAGGAGCCTTTTTATCGATAAGTCTATGTAGGAGTTTGGCTATGATTGCCTTCTGGGGCAAGAAGATGTTATAAAAGTTAATGAGTCCCAGGAAGGCTTGAAGGTCTGTCTTATTCCTAGGTCTCGGGACTTTTTTTTATTGCGGTTAGTTTTTTTTCGGTGGGGTGGATTCCCTGTCTGTCGAGAAGGTATCCCAGGAACTCCACTCTCTCCGTACAAAGTTGGCACTTGTCTCGTTTTACCTTAAGACCCATGTCTTTAAATTTCTGCAGAACTTTTCTGAGCCATTGTACTAATAATTCTTTAGTGGGGGCTGCTATTAGGATGTCGTCAAAATAAGGCATGACGCCTTTTATGCCTTGTAATAGTCTCTCCATTAAACTTTGGAAAATGCCCGGCGCCACGCTTACTCCGAATTGAAGTCTATTGCACTTAAAAGCGCCTCTATGTGTAACTATTGTCTGGGCTTCTGCTGCATCCACAGGGAGTTGCTGGTATGCCTGAGCTAAGTCCAATTTCGCAAATATTTTTCCACCACCCAGGGAATGAAGGAGGTGTTGAACCACCGGTACTGGATAAGCGCTCTGTTGAAGAGCATGATTTAGGGTGGCCCGATAGTCACCGCAAATTCTTAACGAACCATCTGGCTTTATGGGCATTACTATCGGGGTTTCCCAACGGGCGTGGTCAATCGGTTCCAATATGCCCTGGGCTATCAGTTTATCTAGCTGCTCATCGATTTTAGGTTTTAAGGCAAAAGGTACTCGACGGGGTTTAAACCGAATGGGAGCTTCATCGGGGCTGAGATTAAACGATATAGGGGTCCCCTTGTACTTGCCTAATGTTCCTGTGAACACGTCCTGGAATTCCTGGATGAGAGTCTCTTCCCAGTCGTCATTTCTGGTATGGTGTATGCCGACTAGTTCAATTCCGAGTGGAGCAAACCACTGTAGCCCTAACAAGCTGGGTCAGTCACGATCGACGACAGTTAGGGGAAGCATTGCTGTGTGGTCCTTGAATGATACTTGGACATTGCTGGAACCGACAACTGGGATTCTGTTTCCCTGCTAGTCTTTCAGGATGATTCGCTGCGTGCTGAGGTCCTGGCGGGAGATGGCAGGGATCAGTTGCTTGAAGGTTTTCCAGGATACCATTGACAGGGACAATCCCGAATCGACTTCCATCACATATGGTCAATTCTCAATAGTAACCTTCACTCGTATTTTCCTTGCATCGAGCGATGAAGCGTGGCTGATGATAATGGTTTGGTGGGCCTCTTCTCGTCTTGTTGAAAAGGCAGGTGCTTGGTTTCTGTAGTAGTAGTGGTTGTTCCATTGATGGTTCAGATGGTCCTGGTTCTCAGGAGGTGTGCTTATCTCCTGACGGAGGTTGTTCTCCTTTCAGCTGGGACTGGACTCTCGTCTGCTTCTGCAGACCTTCACGATGTGGCCCTTTTTCCCGCAGTTATGGCAGAGTGCGTCGAGGAATTTGCAGTCTGATCGTGGGTGGTTTGCCCCGCAACCCGCACATTGGCGCGGATGTCTCTGGTTCCTTTGCTCTCGTTCCAAGCAGAACCGGTTGACCTCCTCTTCATCACTGTCTGAGGATGACTCAAGGTCTTCGTGGTGGGTAGCGGTAGTGTGCTTCTCAGTGGCGAGTGGTGCCTCGTCGGCGAGTTGGCGAAGCGGTGCGTTTGCTCGGCGCATTCGAGCAGCTGACTTCCTGGTTGCTTCTGCTGCAGTAGCGTCAGCGATGACATCTGTAAGGCTATATACGAGTCCCAGTCTTCGGTTGCTGGATTGAATGGAGCGGGTGGTATGGCACCGCTAGTCATCTTGCTGTCTGTTTCGTGCACTCTTTTGCCACGTGCTCTTTCTTTGTCCGATATGTTCTAGTCAGCTCTATCGTCTCCACATCCTACCTTCGTCGCCAGTGTTAAGTCCTGGGCATGGGCGCAAGAACGGAGACGAGACATCGGACTGTGACTTCGACTCTTTATTTAACAAAAAAGACTGGAGCAGAAAACCTGGGCAGCAGTAGCTCTTTTATAGAGCTTGCTGCCATTAAACAACCAATGAACTGAGTTTATCGCTTTCACAAGCGTCCAATCAGGGGCTTCCGTTAACAGCCAATCAGACTGGCCAAACCTGACCAATCACGACTCGCTATTCACGGGCCAATGAGAATTGCAGGATTACAAGCCTGTTGTAAGACAAAGCTGTTTCAGTTGTATCGCTGCGATGGTTTAATCCATAACAATAGGGAGCATGTTTCACATACACCCAAAAGCAACAGAGGAAGAAGCCATCACCCTGTAGTATATGCTTATATTCATCTTCTCGAATCTATCTAGTTAACCTCTGTATGACATTCTGTATGCTTGATTAGATGGTTTAATCACCTGGTCTACAAGGATTTTTCTTCTTATGTTTTTAAATGCTAGGTTCATTATTTGGTTTGTGTTAAAGCAAAAAAACTTGATTGGGTAGGATTGGTGCATATTTTCTTGCCTCTGTGGAACACTCAGAAAAGTGAGTCTAAAATGTAATTACTACCGTTTTGTATTAACAAATTAATAAAAACAGAGATTTTTGTGCTTAATCACATGTTTGAAACCAATGTGAATGTGCATAAAATAGGATACTTATTTTGATTAGATTTACTTCTTTTGTCCAATACACATTTTGGAATATTGGTGTTGGAAATATGGAACATCTGTTATGCGGAATAATAATAATAACAACATTAATTTATTCAATGGCAGTCATTCTAAAACAATAAAGTAAAGGAAAGCAGCTTTCTTAAAATTTAAGAAACCCACTGAGTTGACATGTGAAACAGATAATTCCATGTAGAGAGATATATTGGTTAGAACAATATAAGTAACTTAGTAGATTAAATAACTTTTTCAGGCACTAAACTTCATCAAAATTAAAAACTTATAAAATTTTATAGCAATATATAATGTTGGAAGGGATCATTTAATACAATCCCCTGCTGAGTGCAAGAAAAGTCCACCACAATATCATCTCTGTTCTGACCTCTGTTTAAATGTCTCTTTGCTATCTGTTTAAATAGTCTATTCACTGTCTTACAAGGTGGTCTATTCCCTTGTTGAATAACTTTTACCATTAGGAAATTTTACCTGTTGTCCAATCAAATCCTACTTCCTTGTACTTTAAACTCATTGTACCTGCCATGTCTACCTTGCCTTACAGTACAAGTCTGCCCTTCATAGACATAAAAATAATTATTCAAAAGCTTCCTATGCATCCAAGAACACTTTTTGTAGTGTCTCCCATTTTTTTCCTTAGTTTTAGAATGGGTGTGATTGTGATTTATTTGCAAGACACTCCCAACTACTTTGTATATTGTATCTTACCTAATACTTCCCTAAATCGATTAACATTGGCTTTGCTGAAAGCAAATATTGGTATTTCTTGTCTGTTGTAGCTGGTAATATGATGTAATCTCAGATGAAAATACGATGATATTGTTCTTGGACTGCCTGAGCTTCTTTGATCTTCTTAGCATATTACACAGTTGACATACTGTATGAATGTAGATATTTCTTCTGTCTTTCTCTGTTGAAAATAACTGAATGAGGAGCATTTGTAACTATGCTCATATATGAGTAATGTTCTGACTCAATTTTCACGAGCTGCACTCAACAACCTACTCGTGAGGAAAAACCCTTTTTAATATGGAAAGGCAGGAATACATGGCATCCTGTATTCTGAATACACAGAATAAATAAATAAATACACAGAGGAGCCTCTGTGGTGCAGTGGTTAGAGTGCAGTACTGCAAGCTACTTCTACTGCAGCCTGCTGCCTACAATTTGGCAGTTCAATTCCCACCAAGCTCAAGGTTGACTCAGCCTTTCATCCTTCCGACATCAGTAAAATGAGGACCCAAATTGTTGGGGGGGCAATATGCAGACTCTGTAAACCGCTTAGAGAAGGCTATAAAGCACTATAAAGCGGTAGGAAAGTCTAACTACTATTGCTATTGCTATTCACTGACAAAGCTCCAGGTCACACATCCATAGGTGATTCACAAGCTGTAGAAGTCTGAGTTCCTCACAGAGAGCCTCAATTAGCACTTCAAACCCAACACAACGAGTCAGACCAACTTGGTAGTGGCAAAGAAATCCTGACAAGGAATCTGCCAGAGGGAACTCTTCTGGAGCATGAATGGTCTCTGACAACCACGCCTCCCATACCCCTCCTCCTTATATCGCAGCAAGGGAGGGTTTTGTTAACGTCTGCTTCTTTTCCTAGATAGCTGGCCCTCAGTCCTGTGTTGCTCTCCTCTCTGCACTTCTCTGCACATACTTGCAGCTGGGACAGGGTCCAGCTGTTCCACTCATTCAGCTCAGGCTGAATGAGTGTGAGTAGATGGGCCCTGCTCTGCATCTGGCTCTGAGACCTCCTGCTCCTCAGAGCTGCAGCTGGCTCCAATGGTACCCCGGCACCCCCTCCATCTCCTCTGACTCATCTGACTCAACTGCCATCTCCCACTGGCAGTCAATGAATCACAACAGGTAATGAGATTCAGGTTACTGAAGTCAGTGGCCTAGAGGAGTGTGGGAAACTTGAAAGATGCTGATACGTTGGAAGTTACCGCTAGATAATTTTAAAAATTTATTTATTTATTTATTTCAATGTATATAGCTACCCATTTGACTTATGACTCTGGTAGTAAACAATAATTAAAATCATTGAAATATTGTCAACAGCAGCCACCGCCACCAAAAAAGCATTATACCAGAGGCAACTCCCTTGTTCATATTTACAACCCCCTGAAAAACATCCTGGCCCAAGGCCAGAGGAAAAAGCCAAGTTTTTAATGCCTTTGGGCATCAGGAAATGGGAGAAAACACATGCCACACTGCTTTAGTATGACCACATTTAGAATACTGTGTCCAGTTTTGGTTGCCACAATACGAAAAAGATGTCAAGACTCTACAAAGGGTGTAGAGAACAGATTCAGGGGCTGGAGGCTAAAACATAGGAACACTGCAAGAGCTTGGTAATGTTTGGTTGAGTAGTCTATAGTATAGACTTATGGCAATGTCATTTCCTCCCCGTCCCCCACCTTTAATATTGACCCAAATGCATTCAAGAAGAAATAATCCTCCAAATTGCTTTCAGTTGGGAAGAGGGGAAGAAGAAAAAGTATAAACTGGCCTGAGAATTGCTCTAGCTAAAGAGAAGCTATTTATAATGAAAAAATGTGTCAATAACATTTTTGGGTGGATATTTCAACAGATGGTTTTATGATTCCTCACAGACAAGGTCAGTCTGATTGATCATCAGACAAAGAAATTAAACAAGATTTTCCCCCCTACCCCCATATTACATGGTGATACCAAGGAACCTTTGTTTGCTTTCCCCTGGAGTACATGCTTTATTTGCTTCTTTGACTTGATAAGCAATTCAGTTCAAGGCTACAGAGCTGAGTAATTCCTGAAAATATCCCTGCATATCACAGGGAAACCTTCACATATGTAAATTGATGCACCAAACTGGTTATAAGTAACTGAAGCAAATGAAGGAGGAAGATAAAAATGTCATTCAGGATTGGAGAATCATTTTTTTCACTACACAACACATTTTGTCTGCCATCTGCCTGCCCTCCTTCCTGAATATTTATCTTTGTGCCAACCCTCCTTTTATTTCTACCCTTATTTTTTTTCTTTCCATCTGTCTTTCTAAATCAAAGCCATTTCATTGTGCATGTAAATGCCATGATGGAGAAAAAGCAGTCTAGCATATACTACACTATCTACTCAAGAAGATGGAAAGAGAATGATGATGAAAATAATGAGGCTGTTATAGGTGAGTATGCTAAAGGCACTTAAACAGTTGATAGCATCAGGCTAACTTCCACTGATCTCAAAATGAAATAATCAGGATTAAGTCTGGTTATTAATTGCATAAGAAATCTCAGCAAACATTTGAGTCTCTACATTGAGAAACTAAAAACAAAAGGAGGCATAGCAATTACTTTCATAATTATTGCAAAAACAACAAGAACCACACTACATCAGAGGTGGTATTTAACAGGTTCTGACCAGTTCTGGAGAACCAGTAGCAAAAATTTTGAGTAGTTCGGAGAATTGGCAAATACCACCTCTGACTGGAGATTTTATAGTATCCTTCCCCTGCCACGCCCCTCAAACCATGCCCACAGAACCGATAGTAAAAAAAATTTGAATCCCACCACTGCACTACATGCTCATTTAAAAATAAGCTCAAATAGAGACTGCCTCAAATTGACATACCAGAGGATCAGGCTAGTATGTCATAGTTGCATCCAGTCTGGAATTTGAGCACCTGTGAAGATAAATGGAAAAGGTCAGGATTGTCCCAGCTTGGGCATTTAGGAAAGAAAGACCCTCAATTCCATTTGGAGCAAAAGGTATACTTTTACTAAAGCCAAGTGGTTAAAGAATAAGCAAAGCTGGATCTGAATATTCCCGTTCAAACCTGCTTTCCCCCCATTTCCTGGGCCATACTTCTATGACCAGTTCATGAGTATCCAACAATGTTCGCATTTGGTGTTTTGGTAACAGCTTTAAGGTTTGGGGCTTCTTTGGTGTGGTTTCACATTCTGTTCTCACTCTCATGTCCTTGGATGTGCTGGTCTGTTCCAGATTGGTACCTCTGGTTCCTGTCATCCCTCCACCACTACATTCCCTTTATGACGGGATGCCATAAAAAAGAAAGTGAATCAGGCTGAAGCGTTTACAATGGCAGACCTGACAGGAAATCAAATGCATAAAAGAAAAATGGAACTGGGATTAAGGGGTTTCTTAAAGCTTTAGGCAAATTTATTTTATATTAGTTTTATGTGGTTTTCCTCTGGATTTGCTTCCTTATTTATTTATTGATAAATAATCTGAAGTCATATATATTTGTGGAAAAACTGAGGAATAACGGAAGTAATTGAGCTGAAGGTAGGCTTCTACTTCAGCTATCCTGATAAAGATGGTTGCTACCTCCCTGGAAGCCTTAAAAACAGCAGAAGAGAGAAGAGACTTTAGGACCCAACACTCTTTTAATATCCTTTTTCATTGAAATTTGGTTGTGTTAAAAGTTGCATGGAGGATTTCCACCCACCTTTATTAATTTCAACTTAAATGCTTTTCTTTGTCTCTTTTTTTCTTCCATAAAATTGTTTCTGAATCTCAAGTTCCTACAGTTTTTTCTGGTTTTTTCAGAAGTGGCTTGCCTTGCTTCCTTCCAAGGGTTGAGAGAAAGTGTGTGGTCCAAGGTCATCCAGCTGGTTTGAGGACTCACGGTCTCCCAGTTATTAGCTTGATGAATTCACAACTACAGGTAGCTCTTGACATACAACAGTTCATTTAGTGAGCATTCAAAGTTACAACGGCAGTGAAAAAGGTGATTTACGATCATTTGTCAGACTTACAACTATTGCAGCATCCCCAAAATTCAGATGTTGGCAACTGATTCCTACTTGTGACGTTTGCAGTGTCCCAGGGTCATGTAATCACCTTTCTGACAAGTAAATTCAATGGGGAAGCCAGATTCACTTAACAATTGTGTTACTAATTTAACAACTGCAGCAATTCACTTAACAACTTTGCCAAAAAAGTTGTAAAATGGAGCAAAATTCATTCAACAACTTTATTGCTTGGCAACATAAATTTTGAGCTCAATTGTGGTTGTAAGTTGAGAAGTACTTGGGTCACAATTTAGGCACTATCTGATTTCAAGCAGACCTTGGTTGGCTCAAAATATAATAATCAATAAAAACCCAATATAAAACAAAATAAGGTGAGATCTGGGTGTTTACTTAAAAACAACCACATAAACACAGAGAATATGGGACTCCATCTACCTGAACACAAGGCCTGCAAGAACAACCAGGTGTTTTATATTTTCTTTAATATTTTATACCCCAGGATTATGGATATGCAAACACTTTTCTTGAAATTGTCTATCGTGGATATAGGTTTGTGAATGTTTTTTAAAATAATTTGTCTTTAACAAATCCTCCCGGAAGGATTCAATGACTATCTCAGATAGGTAGTGCCAGTCCAATTAAATTCATATTCCTCACTATTCATGAGCCAGTTGTAGATAAGTAGTTCGCCACACAGGGTAGTTGTGTACAGACAAACCAGAATTCTAAATGTTATTTATGAATATATATTTGCAGAACATGAACTGTCTTCTGAAAAGTAAGCACCATCCTTCCAGCTTTCTAACCAGAACTGCTTTAATGTCCAGTGTGCATCTAAACCTTGAGTTAGGCTTTTCCACAATTATACATAGGTGTCAACATGAACCTATGTTGCGAAGGGGCTGATGGGTAAGTGTAGATTGCAGGTGTTTGCAGATAGGCTGACATGCACACTTCCCAAATCTCAACTATATACTGTGTGGAGATATGTGTCCAGCATGGTTGATTTATTGATTTATTGTTGGTATTTTGATGTTTGAGTGCCTCTTAGACAGAATGTTGACATTTGCAGAAGTATAAATGCAACAGCTATACAACCATGTCTGAATAGCAGATGGATATGTTCCTTGTAGCTCAGTGACGCAGATGTTCAACACAGCCTTTAGACATTATCATGAACAAAGGCAAACTTTGTATTTGTTGACAGTATTGATCTTTCCATAAGGAGTACATAATATTTTTTTGAATTGGATATGAGTACATTTAGCTAGTTCTTAAAAATGTACTAATCTCAGAGCAAGGTTCTTGATCTCACTGGTATGATTCTCATGAATTCTTAATTAATTTGGGGCTTTCTCTATCTAAGATGATGTAGTAGCATGGTGTTGCTATAGATCATATTCTTGGCTGAAGCTCCACGTTTATGCCAAGTTCTATGATAGTTGTATCAGAGATTTCTCTGAAGAAAGAGGGCAACGTGTGGTGTCCTTTCACTGAGATCAGAAGTCTCTTTGACTGGATCTACACAACAAACTTAACCAAGTCAGTCAAAGACATGGTAGCCGCTGCATTCACAAAACAGCCTAATTTTTGTTAATTTTAAATTTGGTTAGGTTTTTTGTGCAGCTCAGCATGTTATACAAGACTAATAAGCTTGATTTGTTATTGCATTTTGTGAGATCTCAAAAGGTGGATTAATTTGGTAAACATGTCACTATATTGTGTGAAGAAAACCTTTTAATATCTATCCATAGATATAGTATAAGTATGGATAAGTGTCTATATCAGTGCTTATCCATGGCTTCCCTTTTAGCTTAGATGGAAATGAATATATGGGGTAGGAATGGGGAGAGAGAGAGAAATTACTCCCAAATTGTGAGCATGTCAAACATAGCAACAGTCTTGTTTATTTAAATCTATTCCATGTCGTGCAGAGTATGAACCACTTTTCAAACCTTGGCACACAGTAATGACTCATCATTCTTGCTCTAACATGTGATTCCTTCCTTCATAACGCTGTTGTTACCTGATTTAGACCCTAGTCATGGATTGCTTCTTGTTCCTTTCTCATGTTCCTAGATGTCCAAAAACAATTTCCTGAAGGAGGGGAGAACAGATGCATTTGGTAAGAGCAAGGAGTAACAGGAATCTATTTGTATTTCTTTTCTGAGTGTGAATTCCCTTAAGAGGCCGGGGAAAAACAAGTGTCATATTAAATACAGATTCTGATGCTGTTTATATGCAAACAAACAGCTTTCTTCACATCATTAGCCTTTTCAAAATTGATAGGATTATAAATGTACAAATACATGCACTGGTGAGTTTGCTAGACTGGCATTTGTGCAACAAAAATAGATTCCTTTCTTCTACTGATTGGGGCTGTCATTGCCCCTTGCCTTACCAATGCGTAAAAAAGCACATTTAACACTTCAGAGGATTTGAACTAAAAAAAAAAAAAGGGGGGGGTAGGAATCTTTGGCTGCTTTTATGGGTCACCACAAGAAAAAGACAGTCTTCTTTCTTGGTGTCTTGTATCCAGGAGAGTGATGCTATTCTGACATGGTTTTAATGAGAGAATTCCCAATTAATCCAATAAGGCTTTTGGTGTGCTTTCATGCGCTGTATAGAAAAATCCCAATATCTTCATTATGGAAGGGAGTGCGAATAAACCAAAAGGCTCTCATAGGCCTCCAGAATCTTAATGAAGATAACCAAGAATCTCGAGTAAATGATGCTGTAGAAATCTCTTGAGATTATTAGCATTTATACACTGTGATTAGGATTTTCTTTCCAATGCCCTTTTTAATGAATTTGTATCGAAACCACCCCCTCGCCCGTAAATAGTATCTGTATTTGCATTTAAAGTAATGCACAGTAATAAAAGTGGCAAAACTCTTCCATTTTCTGGTAATGCCATAAAATAATTGTAATGAGCTTTCGACAATAATTGTCTTGCTAGAACTGATTTCCAGTTTCTTTGGAGAAATTATTAAATGAATGGAGAGCACAGAAGATATACAGTCCATTTTCTTTCACGTGTTTTTATGCATTTGATATATTTGAAAGACCAAAACAGTGCAGGGGTGAGGAAACTATATGATATACAACTACCTGAAAGAAAGAATGTTTGTGTCAAGCGAGAAATAAAAAAATATCAGTGTGATGTCATTTGCAAAGGAGACATAATGTGTTATTGTAAACTCCAGGGTAGCCTTCAGAAAAGCCTATACACATATGTTTTTGAAACTCGGTGGTTGCTATAGTTACCCCTACACAGCTCAGCTTTATTTATAGTGATGCACCATCGTCAGCATTCTCCTGAAGTTGAAGAGTGAGAGAAAAAGAGGCTGAGATGTCTCCCATGAGAAGAACAATATACACAAACCAAGTTAAAACAGTGACTCTACTCATCAATGATTCCTTCCTGCAAATGCAAAAACATTGAGGCAAAGGCAAAAACTTTTGGACCCATCTTTACATGGCCATTCCAGTTGCTAAACAAACCTACCACAATTGGACGCCAGAGCTCACACAAAACATTATTACCCTTCCTTCCTCCCTCTTTTTAATTCATTCATACAAATTTTAAGGCTGTTTGACTCTTCTATTGAAGAGTCAGAATTTTTTAAAAAAATAAAAAAAAAAATAAAAAAAAGATCATGGTTGGCCAAATACACAGTGTTAAATTAAACAGAACTAAACCAATTAGAAAGAGCCAGTTGGTCTACTGCAGGGGTGTCAAACTGGTGGTCCGCGGGCTGGATGCATCACATGCAGGCCACGCCCACCCCAGCTCTACAAATGGGAAAAACGTCACAAAATGTCATGTGACGGCAACGTGATACAGCGAGTTTGACATCTATGGTCTTGTGGTTCAGGCAACAGACTAGAAAGGTAACTAGAGTAAAGAAAAAATGTATTTGATTATTCATATTTTAACAGCAGCTACAGGGGTGGGTTTCTACTGGTTCAGTCCACCTCTGTAGAACCGGTTGCTCTGAAGAGCAGCAGACATAGAACCAGTTCTATGTTTGCTGATGTTTTTGCCTACCCGCCTACCTGGGTACTTATCTGACTTTTATTTCCTGATTTTTTTCAACTTCAGCTGCTGTGCAAGGCACAGCTGCAGTTAAAAAAACAGGAAAAAAGGGCTTTTTGAAAGGCTGCTTCTCTGCACGCAGCATGCTGATGACGATTTACAGGCGCGCACCGGCAGCGTGCAGGGAAGCACATCGTAAATCACCGAACTTCTTAAATGACTGAACTGGTAGTTAACCCTGTTGGATCCCACCTCTGAACAGCTAGAATTGTATTTGCTCAAAACTGGAAGAACAATAAGATTCCTACAGAAGAAGAGGTGATTATGAAAATATTTGAATGTGCAGAAATGAATAGATTAACACTGGAAATTAAAGAACAAGAAGATACAGAATATTATATGATATGGGATATAGTTTATAAATGGTTGGAAAACAAAGAAAGAAATTGAATGAATATAAGATAAGATGTAATGAGAATACTACTGAGTTTCTCACAAAATAAGGCTGGGCCTTATTTTTTTTTTGACCCCCGAAAAAATGGCTAGGCCATTAATTCCCCCCCTTGCATCCTTGGATGGGTGGTGACAGCTTGGTTGTTGACTTCTGTGTTGGTGGGGCACTTTGTATTGGGAGACCTTCTGCCACCATTGCTTTTCCCTCTCCCCGTGCTGCCGCAGCATTTAGAGCAATGCCGCAGTATTTGGCGCAGCCACATGCAGCCAGCCAGGGCTGCTCCCTGCAACCAGAACCCGGCAGAGACACTTGGCTTCAGGTGCTCCTGTTGCCACCTTCCCTTCGCCTTCGAAGGCAAAGCCAATTCTTTTAAAAATGATGCCCTACTACTGGTACAACAAAGACTCCCCTGTCCGAGAGGGCAGCCCAACCCCACGTGGGGAGGCGAATCTCCCGGGGCTGCAGCGCAGGATTGGCCCACCCCGGGAGAAGCACTCAGCCGCCATCCCTGCCTGGTGCCGGGCAGAGTGTGAAGAGCTTCACCTGGGGCGCCCAGCACAGCTGACATGCAGGCCCTCCTGCCTAGCGGTGGAGCTCTCGACAAGGCAGTGAGTACCTCCCCACCGGGCCCTCCGGTCATCCCACCAGGGCTGCGGCAGAGCCGTGTAGGCTGGACAGAGCCAGGAAAGCGAGCCGCGGGTGCACGCCTGCCTGCCAAGCGAAAGAGCCAGGTCGACCTGAACTTGGCTTCCTTCCCAAGTCCCTCCAGCCCGAACCTGAAGGGGCCACCAGGAGAGGCTGCCTGAGATAGTGATTGCGCCCACCCAACCATGGACAGGGAGGCAAGGCGATGGCCTGTGCCAGGTCCTCTTCCGAGCTGAGCCCCGCCGACTGAGTGCCTCTCCCTGATGCTTGTGCCGCTGCAGTGTTTGGAACTGCCGGCGCATTTGAAGATGCGTGGGGACAGGGACAGGCTGGGTGAGGGGTGGAAAGGACGGGTGGCTTCGGGCTCTCTGTGCCGGACCCGCCGGCCAAGGAAGCAGCACTACTGTAGCCTCACCTCCTTATCCGCGGATGGGTGGGAGCTATCACTGTCTCGGGAAGCCTCTCCCGGTGGCCCCTTCAGGTTCGGGCTTTGAGGAACTTGGGAAGGAAGCCAAGCTCAGGTTGTCCCAGCTCGTTCACTTGGCAGGCGGGCGCGCACCCATGGCTCGCTTTCCCGGCTCTGCCCAGCCTGCATGGCTCTGGCATGGCCGTGGCGGGATGAGCAGAGGGCCCGGTGGGGAGGCGCTCGCTGCCTTGGTGAGAGCTCCGCCGCCAGATAGGAGGGCCACCTGTCAGCTGTGCTGGGCACCCCAGGAGAAGCTCTTCATGCTCTGCCCAGCGCCAGGCAAGGATGGCTGCTGGGCGCTTCTCCCGGGTGGGCCGATCCTGCCCTGCAGCCCCAGGAGATTTGCCTCCCCACATGGGGTTGGGCTGCCCTCTTGGGCAGGGGAGTCTTTGTCATACCAGTAGTAGGGCATCGTTTTTAAAAGAATTGGCCTTGCCTTCGAAGGTGAAGGGAAGGCGGCGACAGGAGCGCCTGAAGCCGAGTGCCTCCGCTGGGCTCCGGTTGCAGGGAGGAGCCCTGGCTGGCCACGTGTGGCTGCACCAAATGCTGTGGCATTGCTCTAAATACCGTGGCAGCATGAGGAGAAGGGAAAGCAATGGTGGCGGAAGATCTCCCAATACGAAGTGCCCACCAATGCCAAAGTCAACGCAGGGAGCACTATATCTGGGTATGCAACAAAAGTACTTCCTAACGGCAAGCCCCCCCACCATTCCCCCCCATTTCGCATGTTTAATATAGGCCTTAATTTGGGAGGAGGGGCTTAATTTGATTTTATGCCTATAAAACATGCTGGGACTTCCTATTGGGGGAGGTTGTATTGTTGGAAAAACACGGTATAATGATAAGAGAAAAAAAATGATGAAACTTTTAATATGAATGTAACTTCAATGATATTACAGCATGATATGTATATCAAATATGAATATGTGCACAAGATATATGTACCCAGTTAACACATCATTGAAATGAAAGATGGTTATTTTGTAAAAGAACATTTTTTAAAACATTAATTAAAAAAAATTACAAAGTGAGAGGTCATAGGTTCAAGTCCCACCTTAGCCACAAAAGCCAGCTGGGTGACTTTGGGAGAGTCACACTCTCTCAGCCTAATCCACTTCACAGGGTTGTTGTTGTGGGACAGGAGGAGGAGGAAGGTGCATTGGATATATTTGCCACTTTGAATTATATCTAAAGTAATAAAAATATAGGAAAATAAACAAACAAACAAATAAATAAGTGCCAAACCACTTTTAAATTCTTGCCAAATAAAGAACTTGTCCAAGCCATCGCCACTAATCTTGACTTGAAGATAGCAAAACCAAACTAAACCAAAACAACCTAACTGTAAGGGGCTACATGACCATAGCCCATAGCCTGGAAGAAAAACCAGTAATTTATGTAACTGAGTAAATGATGGAATGTCATTAAGATGCAAGCTGCATGAATCTCTGGAGGGAAATGATTCCAGAGAGCAGGTGCTGGAATTGGGAAAGCACACCTCCAGGGTCACAATAGATGACATTGTTCGATGGATGGGATGCAAAGGCCACCCATCCTACTTGATTGCAGAATAAAAAAGATATTTGAAAGAGCTGTGTAATTCACTCTAATAAATGTTACCTGTTATAAGCATATGGATATATTGAATATAATATAGGGAATATGCAAGAAAATGAATACATTGAAATTTGGATCTCTTTCACCTTAGTAATATTTGTTTATTTGTTTCCCGCCTTTATTATTTTTACAAACAACTCAAGGTAATGAACATATCTTCCTCCTCCTATTTTCTCCACAATAACAACCCTGTGAGATGGATTGGGTGAGAGAGGGAGACTGTCACCCAGCTGTCTTTCATGGCTAAGGGAGGGACTAGAACTCACAGTTTCCTTCTCTCGCGCCTAGTGTTTAATCATTATGTATAGATAATGGCCTCAACAGAAATACTTGGAAATTGTGATGGACAGGACTTTGAACATTTGAATATATTCTAATGCTGTTAGAAATTGCATATGAACAACAATTCACTAGTTTCCTTATTTATAGATTAAAGGTTTGGCTTTACAGAAATCAATCATTTTAAAGACATACACTAACAAATAATTGATTGGTTTGATTCCCTCCCTCCCCTCTTTTTTATTCCAATCTAAATGTTAAGGTATAATTTTGTTTCTTTTGATTTATTTGAGTATGAATCCAGTTATAACGCTATACTGCCACAGAATAGTTCCAAGTTTGTAGGAAAATATATTCTAGCAATTTAAATATATCAGTAGTTTCTTTCCTCTGCTTCCTTTCTATAGATAAGCTGTCATATAGACATGATACAATACATTAAAAAAATATTCAGGGTACAAAATTATATCTAAAGACTCGAGGGAATTTCTTCATAACATTCTGAAATATTACCCCATAGGGAATTTTGTGTGTAGTTGACTTCTACTGCAAATAAGTAAAACAACTGCTTTTCTAGGACTGCATTTCAGAGGAAAAATAATATGCGAACTGGAGAAGCCAAGGTTAATTCCAACCTAACCTTTATTTACCATTCTGTTTACATGTTATGTCTTCTTTCTTTTTCAGCTTTGCATGGCATCCCTGAAGAATAAATATTCCACAAGTTTTTTTTTATCTGGCAATTTTTAGGACCCTTATATCAAAGGCAGAAAATTCAGTTGAAACTTCTTGAATAAGCAATAAGTCCTTTAGCAAATGCCTGCTGTCCAAATACACTGAAGAAATATTGGGCATTTTAGGATTAGAAGTTTTTGAGTTAGTCATGTACTCTAGCTCTTTACCTGACCCTTGCTGACCCAGAAGAGTCAAAGTGGCAGGGGATAAGGGTGGAGTCACTGGAGATATATACTTCCCTAATGTATTTCAATCTATTTTGGAGCAAATGTTACATGTAACTAGGTGCAAAAATCAAGACCTGGCTACCTGAAAGGAGTGAGAACTTGTCTATGGAGATTCTCAGTTATCCATGACATGGTTGTCTCAAAGATGCTATTTCAAGACGTAATTGTACTTTCTTTATTTTTCCTTGAAGATATTTTGCTTCTCATCAAAGAAGCTTCAGAACTAAAGAAGCTTATTGGATGAGAAGCAAAACATCTTCAAGGAAAAATAAAGCCCAGTTATTTCTTGAAAAAGCACCTTTTTTAGGTGAGAACTTACTAAAGCTTTAGGCCTGTGCAGATTTTTTTTTCAAATTCATGAAAGGGATCCTTGAATAGAGTTTTCAAAGCAGAAAATGACCAATCACTACTAACAGCACAGGGAATGAGGTATAAATTGAGCAGGTGTATTTTTCAAATCAAAGTGACCTTGTTAGCACTGAAATACAATTAGACTATATTTCAAACAACAGTGAACTCAAACCCAGATAAGAAGATAAAAGAGGAGTATGGCAACTTACATACATACACAGGTCTTGGTTCTGAATTATCCAAATATAGCTTGGTGCTGTAAAAGTCATTTATTAAAAGAGTATTTTTTCAATCTGCATCAAATTATTTCAAAAAGGAAAGAAAAAAAATAGCCCATTACATTTTTCATCTAAATCTTTGCATTTGTACAAATGAGATGTTCTGCAAAATAAAACAGATAATGTGAGAACAATTATTGAGGATGTCAAAGGAGCTAATGAGAGACAACCTTTGATTGCTTCTCACCTCTTGTAGGCAGTGATGAAGGGCAAAATTAAATAAAAGTCCCTCACAGTTAGCAAGTGCAGCATAAAAGTGCCTGTATATTTATAGTAACAATTCTTTCAGTTATTCAGGATGCTTCATCACTTAGTAGCAAAAAAATTTTCCAGTTAAAATCTGAATTCTATGTTCATTTGAAAATTCAAGGTGACTGGGGAATTTTAGAACAAAGCATCTGCATCCATATGAAGAGGTAATAGTTGTGAAACATTAAAAAAAAAGCCCTGGTAACTTAGTTCCTGAAAGCTTAGGAGGAATAGCATTTGACATTGAGTGTTTAAGCAACATATTATTGCAAGAACTTCAGGGGTCAATATGGTGAACTGAAAATGCCCTCTCAAAAGCAGAGCCAATGACTGTAGTAAAAATTGAGGAACTCTCCACATAGAGAGGATGGGAGATTTCTACTCCTCATAAGGAGACCCTAGAAGAGTGGGTTTTTTTATGGTTTTGAGTGGTGGGAGACAATGAGATTCGCCAAAATGAACCAAATGTTGTCATTTGAGGTATGGCCCTATTAAGATGAAGACTATAGAAACGAAACTTTCCTGTCTACTACACAACATTAAGTTGCTCAGTGTCCTAAGAATTATAAACCATTATATCTGGAAGACCACATGTTGAGAAAGGCTAGTATGAATTATAGAAATTAAGTAACATTTCATATGTATATTTTGCTTGTCCCTTTCTTGAGAGTGGCAATAATATAGAAGCTAGATTAGACAAGCAGTTTACATAGTGATTAAGTTGATGGATTGGAAACCAGAAGTCCTCTACTGCTGATAGAAGATAATATTGTAGCTCAGGGTTTAAGTGTTGTGCCCTTGGTACTCTCTGTGCTCATTTTTTTGCAAATGTTTCATTACCAAATTAGGTAACATTAGTGCACTGATAATATTACCTAGTTTGGTAATGAAATGTCTGCAAGAAAACAACTAAGCTCAGAGAGCACCAAGTCCTCTGTTAGGCATGGAAGGTAGCTAGGTGACTTTGGGCCAATCACTCTCTCTTAGCCCAATCCATATCACAGGGTTGTTGCTGTTGGAAATATTGGAAAAAGGAGTATTATGCACATTAATTTGAATTGTAAAAAAAGGAAGATATGCATCAAATAAATAAAGAGATCTAGCAGTAGTGATTATAGTTGCCCTATTTAAATATAGATCTGATTTATGATATTCCATAACTGTGGATGATATTCCATAACTGTGGTGAGACTGTGAAGTATCTCATCTTCTCTATTTTCCTTTGCTTATGAGAAGGAAAGAAGGAAGGAAGGAAGGAAGGAAGGAAGGAAGGAAGGAAGGAAGGAAGGAAGGAAGGAAGGAAGGAAGGAAGGAAGGAAGGAATTTCAAGGGCATGTTAGCAGGAATAAAGTGGCTACATGAGAGTTGGAAGAGAAGAAAAAAGCTGATATGGGAAGATAGTATCTTTTATGAGGAAAAACTATAACCAGATTGCATAAATGCATTGAAAAAATACCTTTTCTCAAATAAACAATTGATGGAGTCAACCTAATCATAGCTAAAACTCTTTCAACATAAGCTTCTATGACTTTAATTCTTTTGAACACAAGTTTCATGGGCTTCAATAGCTATTACTTTCAAGTAAGTAGGGTCAAACACTTGATCATATAAGTTGTTTACTCAGAAAACTGGCTGTGTTCAGTGGCTCCTATATGCAATTACTTTGAAATAGAATAGTGGCCTTGCATTCCTACTACATTCATTCAAAAGTAGCCTGTCATCTAAATCAAATCCATTGCCAAGGTTATAGCTGAAGGTTGATGGATAAACAGTTTACAAGAAGAAGCTCTCCACAGCTAGATTCATCTCCTGCCTGAAAGTAAATGTAATTAATTTGGATGAACGTTCTTTCTCCTTTATGTAAATGGTGCCTGACTGCAATACAAAGGCATTATCAGCACTGGAAAGAAAGTAACAAGGTAGAAGCTAGGACTCAGTTCTAATGTGAACTTAGCATTGCTGTGGAAATGGGACTGGGACAAATGAAAATGTGGCTGCTACTTCTTGAAGCAAGAATGATTGGCATCATTTTGTTATGCTGTATTCCAAGAAGCCTTCAAAAGGAATGGGCTTCAAGCTTTTCTTCACTCATCATTTTGTCAAACAGTCCCAGCTTCCTGTAAATTCAGACTTTTTGTTAAGGGTACTGAGATGAGTATATGGTTATTGATCTTATATGAATACATACTAACCTTAAAAAGGTCTAATGTATTGGTCTCATTTATTGTCTGTGGGGAGACAGTTCAGTATCCCATCTTCTCTGTTTTCCTTTGCTTATGGGAAGGAAGGAAGGAAGGAAGGAAGGAAGGAAGGAAGGAAGGAAGGAAGGAAGGAAGGAAGGAAGGAAGGAAGGAAGGAAGGAAGGAAGGAATCTCTAGTACAGTTTCACTAAGTCTATGAGTCATTCTTGGATGTTGAGATTTTATTTGAGTTTCAACATCCATCCACTGGGCCCAAATAGTACCTTGCTTAAATGAACAGTTTACTTTAGAGCACTTCTGCTGTATCTTATAGCTGAAAGGGAAGATTAAAAGTAATGAGGAATCCATTTTTCATAAAAAGCTTTGCCACAATGAATGAACCATTTTACTGAAAAGCCTCTACTGAAAACCTCCAGAAAACTCTTAAGGTTTCTTGGGTCCTATTTCATAAAGAATTAGGTGTAATAAATTTAAAGGCCATGAAGCATCACTTACTTAGTAGATTGCTTATCTGCCTCTATGGAAAAATATTGGAAATAACATATAAGTAGTTCTTATATTTCTTTTTTTTTTTTAAACAAATTTTATTAATTTTACAAACACAATACACAAAACATAAACTAAAACATCTTTTCTGAAGGCTGCCTGATCCCGGGTTAAAACTCTTCACACAGACACAAATTCAAACATCATATTCATTTTATATATCCTTCCATATCTTGTTATCATTTTCTTTTCTTTTATAAACCAATTTTATTAATTTTACAAAAACAGTGCACAAACAATCAAAGCATAACAGCTTATAACCATTTTCAATAACATTCTTTGTCTGTTCTATTTCCAACTATCCATTCATCTTTTTTCTTTTACTATACTTCTCCTATACACTATTTGGAGTGACGCCTTTACCCTAACTTAAAAGTACTTCATATAACACTTAATTTATCTTGGGATTCTGTTTAATAAATTCTAAATTTACACAATAAATTTTATACTCTAAATACACATATAAAAACACAATCTTATATATCTTCCAGAATCCCCCTTTTATCCTTAATTAGATTCACCCATTGTCTCTAAATAAACTTTTTTTCTTTAGATCTTGCTTCCCACCATTGAGGCTTTTCCTCCCCCCCTTTCTTTCTTGCTTATTCTTCTCCTTGCCCTTTTTACCCCTTTGTCTCTCCTCTTCCCTTTTCTTACTCCCTTTCCTTTGCTTTCTAACCTTGCATCCACCTTTCCTCTCATTTTTCTTTTTTTGGGTTGTTTTTTCAAACCTTAAAATCCCCTTTTTCTTATCCTCTTTCTCCTCCTCCCCAGAAAAAACCCATTGTTCATCAAAGATGGCTTCTTGTTCCTCTTCTTTGTCCCAGTCATTCTGCTGCGTAAACAACTTTTCATAAGTACATAACGCCATTTCTAAAAATTGAAATGAAGTGCCCAAAGTATCTTTTCCATCTTGTTCTTCCTTTTTATATTTTTGATATTCAATCTTTAGTTCATCCACAAGCGATGCCATCCTGAAAAGAAAAACTTTCCCCAAAACAACCACCCAAGTATTTTTAGTCAAAAGTAATTCAAAAAGAAAGTTCCAAAAGTTAATACTTTTCTTCCTTCTTCTATTTCTCTTTCTGGGGTTACTGTTTAATTAAAGAGGTCCAATTACCATGTTTCTTTTTTTAGTATTCTTGGCAATCTCCTCCTTTTTCCACTTCTGCTCCAATATTTTTCCGCTCCCTTCCCACTTGCAACATCAATTTTTAAATGATCAAAAATCCATACCTCTAATAAAGGTTTTCCAATTTCTTAAATTTTTAAATCTAATGTCCAAGCAACTTTCAGAATATTTCACCTTCAGTGCCCAAACAAATTTCAAATCTTCTTCTGCTTTTTTCATGGGGTATGAGAGTGAAGAAAAAAAAAAGTTCCTTTTTACAGTTTCTCCACCGCTTTCGATCTTCTTAGGGATACAATGTATCCTCCAGCAATTCAGACAGCTCAGTTCCAGCGAATTTAAAGGATGTTGATTGACCCGGCTCAGCCAGCACTTTCACTTTTCTTGCTTCCTCCAGCACGATCTTACCCGGTTGCAGACTTCTTCGTGGCGGCCATTGCTGACCGCTGCTCCACTGCCTTGGGAAAAAGGGTTTTTTCAGGACGAGGAGGGGGTCTGCGACACCCCCAACCCCCTGTCCGGCTCCCCCTCTCTTCGGCTGTCCCAACAGGGCAGCCATATCCCCCTGACCCATTTGAATCGGGGGTACCTCGGCGGCTAGCACAGCAGGAATCGCGAGCGGTCGCGAATTCCTGCTGCCCCGAAGCCAGGCAAAAACCGGAAGCGTAGTTCTTATATTTCTCATATATGGGAGGGTTCCCAGGAAATGATAAAAATTATAAGTGTGCTGAGGGCTTTGGGCTACTTTTATGTGAATATATTATAGTTCTGCCTTTGCAATTATGCCTTCATTTTAAACAATTTGTCTGTTTATTGATTAGACTTATTTATATCCTACCTTTCATGATAAAAGATCATCACAGATTAGGAAATAACACCACAGTGAACAATGTCAGAATAAAACAGCCTCCCGGTTTCTCCTTGCAAATCATTTGATGTCAGCCAGTCTCGTAATGGATGGCAATTATAGGGTAACAGACTCCAAATAAATGTTTGCACATGTCCACCTGCCTCTCCTGATTTCTCTGCTATCCTATCAATACTAAAAATTACTCAAGCTGGTTTATTTTATCTAGCCTACATAATCTGCATGTTCATAGTTAACACTAACATTATAATTATGAAACAGTTATACTGCCTAGAGACATGAAATCCTATCCAATATAGATTTTAGCCTTTTACACTTGTGCTGGAGAAATATTTTTTGTATTTCATTTTATTTTCCCTGTTTTGAGAGTTCAGAAAGAAACTTCAGTTGTTTCTTAATCCTCCTTCCATGGAACTTTGCTACCTAGGCCATCAGGTTAGGTGTGTATATAAAATTGCCAAAGGCCACTGAAATTCACTAAATTTTGCAGATAAGGAAGAGCAGGTCTTATCAAATTGAGCATTTTTTGGACAATTATACTGATAAGAATTAAATCTGGTTCTCAACTTGTTATGGACTAAGCCAATGCAGCGATACAACCCTAAACAGCTTTACTTTACAGCAGGCTTGTAATCCTGCACTTCTCATTGGCCTGCAAATAGCGAGTTGTGATTGGTCGTTTTTGGCCAGTCTGATTGGCTGTTAACAGGCCCCCTGCTTGGAGGCTTGTGAAAGTGGGAAACTCAAATCATTGGTTGTTTTGACAGCAGCCAGCTCTATAAAAGAGCTGCTGCTGCCCAAGTATTTGCTCTGTTCTTATTTTACAATAAAGAGTTAAAGTCACCGTTCGATGTCTCGTCTCCGTTCCTTGCGCCCATGCTCAGGACTTAATACTGGCGATGAGGATGGGATGCGGAGACGATAGAGCTGACTAAATACACATCGAACAAGACAGAGCACGTGGCTGAAGAGCGCACGCAACAAACGGCAAGATGACCAGTGGCGCCATACCACCCGCTCCATTCGACCCAGCAACCAAAGACTGGGACTCGTATATAGATTGCTTCCAGATGTTCCTGGAGACCAACAATTTAAAAGATGCTACGCCTGGCAAGAAATGAGCGGTGTTCCTGACTCATTGCGGCCTCACTGTTTTCAAAATGGCTAAAGCACTGGCAAAACCAGCGGAAGTGAAGACCATGGATTGAGATACCCTCGCCCCAATCCTCCGGGCCCATTACGCACCCGCAGTATCTACATTGATACGAAGACATGCATTTTACCAGAGGGACCAACAGAAGGACAAGAGCGTTGGAAATTTCGTAGCCGACCTCCGGAACCTAGGAGGCCTTTGTGGTTTTGCAAACTTAGAGGAAGCCCTAAGAGACCACATAGTTCTGGGATTAAATGCACCACATGTGCAGAGTAAACTGATGGTGAAAGGCGACATCAGCCTTACAGATGTCATCACCGACGCTACTGCCACAGAAGCAACCAGGAAGTCAGCCACTCGAATGCGCCGAGCGAACGCATTACTTTGCTAACTCGCTAACGATAGCCCACTTGCCACTGAGAAGCACGCTACCACCACCCACCACGAAGACCTCGAGTCATCCTCAGACAGTGAGGAAGAGGAGGTCAACCGGCTCCGCTCGGAACGAGAGCAAAGGAACCAGAGACGTCCGCGCCAATGCGCTGGTTGCAGGGCAAACCACCCGCGATCGGACTGCAAATTCCTTGACGCACTCTGCCGTACTTGCGGAAAAAGAGGCCACATTGCAAAAGTCTGCAGAAGCAAGCTAGAGTCCAGTCCCAGCCGAAGGGAGAACAACCTCCATTGGGAGACAGGCAAACTTCCTGAGAACCGGGACTGCCTGAACCACCAATGGAACAACCACTACTACTACAGAAATCAAGCACCTGCCTTTTCAACAAGATGAGAAGAGGCCCACCAAACCATTACTATCGGCCATGCTTCATCGTTCGATGCAAAAAAGATCCGCGTAAGGGTTACTATTGAGAATCGACTGTCCATGATGGAAGTCGATTCGGGATCATCCCTATCGATGGTATCCTGGAAAACCCTCAAACAGCTGATCCCTGCCATCTGCCGCCAGGACCTCAGCACGCAACGAATCATCCTGAAAGACTAGCAGGGAAACAGAATTCCAGTTGTCGGTTCCAGCCACGTCCAAGTATCCTTTAAGGACCGCACAGCGACGCTTCCCCTGACTGTCGTTGATTGTGACCAACCCAGTTTGTTAGGGTTACAGTGGTTCGCCCCACTCAGGATTGAACTAGCCGGCATATACCAAACCAGAAGCGATGACTGGGAAGAGACTCTCATCCAGGAATTCCAGGACGTGTTCACAGGAACATTAGGCAAGTACAAGGGGACCCCTATATCATTTAATCTCAGCCCCGATGTAGCTCCCATCCGGCTTAAGCCTCATCGGGTACTTTTTGCCTTAAAACCAAAGATCGACGAGCAGATAGATAAACTGATAGCCCAGGGCATGTTGGAACCGATTGACCATGCCCGCTGGGAAAGTCCAATAGTAACGCCCATGAAGTCAGATGGTTCATTAAGAATTTGTGGGGATTACCGGGCCACCCTAAATCATGCTCTTCAACAGAGCGCTTACCCGGTACCGGTGGTTCAACACCTCCTTCATTCCCTGGGTGGCAGAAAAATATTTGCAAAATTGGACTTAGCTCAGGCATACCAGCAACTACCTGTGGACACAACAACTGCAGAAGCCTAGACAATAGTTACACATAGAGGCACTTTCAAGTGCAATAGACTCCAATTCAGAGTAAGCGTGGTGCCTGGCATTTTCCAAAGTTTAATGGAGAGACTATTACAAGGCATAAAAGGTGTCGTGCCTTATTTTGACGACGTCCTAATAGCTGCCCCCAATAAAGAGTTATTAGTACAACGACTCAGAAAAGTTCTTCAGAAATTTAAAGACGCTGGTCTGAAGGTAAAAAGGGACAAATATCAACTTTGTACGGAGAGAGTGGAGTTCCTGGGATACCTTCTCGACAGACAGGGAATCCACCCCACTGAAAAAAAAACTAACTGCAATCAAAAACACCCCAAGACCTAGAAATAAGACAGACCTCCAAGCCTTCCTGGGACTCATTAACTTTTATAACATCTTCTTGCCCCAGAAGGCAACCGTAGCCGAGCCCTACATAGACTTCTCGACAAAAAGGCTTCCTGGGTCTGGGGACAGCGTGAAGAAAGGGCATTCCAAGAGGTAAAAGACCTCTTAACCTCCGATGCTGTACAACGAGACTCTACCTTTGACGGTTACCTGTGATGCCTCACCATTTGGAGTGGGAGCCATTTTAAGCCATGTCCTACCAAATGGAAATGAGGCACCTATTGCGTTCTTTTTGAGAACCTTGTCTAAGACTGAAAGGAACTATAGTCAACTTGATAAAGAGGCTCTCGCTATTGTATCCGCAATTAAACGTTTCCATGAATATGTGTATGGGAGACCCTTTACCATAATTACAGACCACAAGCCGCTACTTGGGATTTTGGCAGGAAACAAACCAACTCCCCATATCTTATCACCAAGAATGACACGTTGGTCAGAATTTTTAGCCGCCTACGATTACTGATTGCAACACCGCCCGGGGAAAACCATTCCCCACGCTGACGCTTTGAGCCGCTCTCCACTACCAGACATCATAGAGACCCTGCTCCAACCTTAGCCATATTGCAAATTGAAACCCTCAAATCGCCACTGCTGACCGCTCGAGACATTGCCTTAGAACAAAAAAGGACCCCGTTTTGGCATGAGTCCTCAGCTGGGTAGAATGGGGTTGGCTGGTCAGCACAACCAATCACATGTTCAAGCCATTTAGGAATCATCAAACAGAGCTATTCTCCCAAAAAGGCTGTATAGTGTGGGGAGACAGAGTCATAGTCCCGGAGAAATTGCAATATAGGGTATTGAAAATGTTGCACAATGGACATCCAGGCATCATGTGGATGAAGGCATTGGCCAGGAGTTATGCATGGTGGCCTGGCTTAGACAAACAGATAGAGACCTGGGTAGCAAAATGCAGCAAATGCCAGGACACTCGCTCCACTCCTCCAAAAACTCCCCCAACTCAGTGGGAAACGCCTCGAGGTCCTTGGTCCCGTATCCACATCGATTTTGTGGGACCCACAAGAGGGCACACTTTCCTCCTAACTGTGGATGCCTATTCAAACTGGCTCGAAGTCCACAAGATGAAAAGCACCACCACAGAGGCAGTCACTAAAAAACTGAATAAACTATTCGCTACCCACAGATTTCCGGATGTCCTGGTCTCCGATAATGACCCCCAATTCACTGCCCTGCCATTCGAACAGTACCTGGCAGATTGGGGCATCCGCCTTGCCTTAACATTGCCAGCTCACCCTGCAGCCAATGGTAGAGCTGAGCAAATGGTTCAATTTGTAAAACAGACCTTGCACAAAATGGACCATGGCAACATTGATGACAAAATAAACTGGATGCTTCTCCTCCAGCACATAACCCCAAACAGTACCATGAACAAAACCCCAGCTGAACTCCTGATGGGCCGGAAACTTCGCTCGCATCTCGATTGCCTCCACCCAAACTACACACCAGAACAACCCTCGGGATCCAGCAGCAAGTGTCGGGCCTTCCAGGAAGGTGACCTTGTGTTTGCGAAAAACTTCTCGGGCGACCCATTGTGGGTCCCCGCGACTATAATGCAACTTATGGGACCCTGATCCTATCACCTAGAAACTGCAGATGGTAAGATGTGGAAATGCCACATAGATCAACTCTGTTCCAGATTAGCACCGGAACCTCTAGCTGGGGGGGGGAAGGAACATTGAGGAGGCCAAAGAAGAAATGATAATCGAAACCCAACAGCCTACACAACCAACCAGGGGATACTCACCATCAGAAGGAGAACTGAGCCAGGGAGTGGCCTCTCCGCGTGACAGCACTGCGATGGAAACGGATCCAGGGAACCCAGAAGACAGCACTGGCGTAAGAAGGAAAAACAGCCCAGGGCCACCATCTTTGCCATCCAACCCAGCTAGCAGCCCACCGGAACCAGAACCAGTACAGAAACCGGTGGAACAGCGCAGGTCAAGCAGACAGGTGAAGCGACCTGCCTATTTACGAGAATACGTCACTCCACCCCTCAGACGGAACCTAGGGGGGAGGGGTGTTATGGACTAAGCCAACGCAGCGATACAACCCTAAACAGCTTTACTTTACAGCAGGCTTGTAATCCTGCACTTCTCATTGGCCCGTAAATAGTCAGTCGTGATTGGTCGTTTTTGGCCAGTCTGATTGGCTGTTAACGGGGGCCCCCTGATTGGATGCTTGTGAAAGCAGTAAACTCAATTCATTGTTAGATTTGTTAGATTTAACAAATCTAACAATGTTAGATTTGGCTGTAAAGATCTGAATTAAAATATGCCTTATTATATTTCAGTGTTCTCTACTGTGTTAGCAATATTAGTGTAATTATTTTAAAACATTCATTGCTGTGTAGCTGGTGGTGGGACGAAAAAGCACTGTATAACAATTTTCCAATAAAGTAACAGAGAGTATATTTAAGGTTCTCCTGAATCAGATTGCCAGGGTCCTGAGAATGTGGAATTGCAGTGCCCTCCAATGATTATGAATAATTTGAATAATTTGATTTATGTCTTAAATGTGTCAGTTTGACTGGCAGACTTTACCCTGACCATAAGGGTAGAAGAGTCTCATTGATACATGCTGTCTCTGAATATTTTTCCTAAACAGAATCCTTTAGTAAAGATTAATTTTTACCAATAAAAAATAATTGACTAATGGGAATTCATAGGTACTATTACATTATGCCTGTGGTCATAAATGTCATTGGATTGCATATTACAGGAATAGGCTGGCCATATGTACCAAAACATTGTCCAATCCAGATCAAAGTAGCCTAGCAATAGTTTGTTCCTGAATAGCAAGCAGATTATACAGATCATCTAGGGAAATTCTGCGCTATTTTAGTTAGATAGTTTATTTATGTCTAAGGGAGCAACACTTTTGAACCATTTCTTATCAATTTTTGTTTGATCATGCATAATTGATCATGATATTTCAAATTACTGTTGAAGTATCTTCTTTTCAAGTCATGCTGTTTCAGGCTTAAAATCTTGGATTCAAGACTAATACTTCCAGTTCTTTTTTACTGTCTGTTAGTCATGTGCTATACTCTGTCAATCATTCCTTGCCAGGATTATATATATTCCATAAATCCTACCCAATTGTTCTTGATGTGAGCTTCAGTCACAGGTAACAAGCATTCTTACAAATCTCTTCCCATGTGAAATTCTCCTTGTGTTGTTTGGAATGATTTCGTGTTTGCAAATAGCAGCATTGTATTTGTGATTAGTTATTTGTTTGTTTGTTTGCTTGCTTGCTTTTTGTTTCCTGGACTTGGTTTAAAACAATTGTCAATGGACTGTTTTCAATATACCCCTTTTTTCCCAAGTGTGTGCATGCTGAAAACCCCAATACAGAAACCTATTCGATTACACTGGGATGTGTGCAATACAGACTATTTTTTGTTTCCTTTAGTTTTAATCTATGTGCCAGCGTGTAATCCTGTGGTAGTGGTTTAAAGATAATGAACCTGGAATTCATATCTCCACCTCTTTATCTTGGTTCACATCCAGTTTCAAACATTTTCCTGAGCAAGAGTCAACCAACTCTATCTAAGAGGCCTCTATCTTTTGAAAGGATGAAAGGAGATCAAACAGGAAGAATTTTTTTTGTGGGCTAAGTGGAGAGATGGTGTTTTCTGGATTATGGCCTTCAGTCACCTGATAAGATGACATTCACAGGCTAAAATGTAAAAAAATGAGAAATCAAGAAAATAATTTTATATAATTTTTTTGCTTTTTTGTGCCTTTGAGTGATTATTGACTCCTGGCCACCGCCTAGACAAGTCCCTTCAATTTATTTAGCAAATTTCAGAAGTTATGTGCTATTGTTTTGTTCATAGTGAGGAGAAAAATGTCAGGCGCAAGGACACCCAGCTGGCTTTGTGCCTAATGTGGGATTGGAGCTCACAATCCCTCAGCTTCTAGCCCAGTACCCTGATCACTATCCCAAAGTGGCTCCCCTTAAAGAAAGAGAACAACTGAAATTGCTTATCTGACTGAAATCCTCTTTTTCTCTTCACCAATTTATCTTTTACTTCCAGCTGTTCCTCTCACTTTTACCTCTTATCCTCCCTGTCTTCATAAACAAAACAATAGTGGTTAAGTCATTTTTGGACTCTGGCCAATGTACATGTGAAGCAAAAACCATTTTTTTAAAATGGCAGCAAGAGATGGAAAGAACTGCATTAATCTGAAAGCAGCATTAACTTGTTCTCTTAAGTTAAATCAAGAGGCAGGTAACCGAAAATATGCAATAGAGTTTAAGTCCCTGCACTCATAACAAGAATATGCATATCTTTTTGTCCCTTGTTAAAACTGAGATTTCCTAATATAGATCCGAAAATGGAATATATGCTTTCTGATTTATTCTTGTCTAAATATATAACTGTAAATAAGCTTTTCCTATGTTTACTTAAATTAACTTTTCTTTTGGTAAGCTGCTTACAAACCAAATCACTGACTAGATGAGATACTGCAATGCAAAGATTTCTGGGAACTGTGAGTTTTTTCATGAAACATAACTTAGCTGCATAAATTATGTATTTAATACATTTCACCCTTCATTTCTGTGAGCACATAGTGGTCCATAGTTTAAAATAGCATCATGCTATATTAATACTCAGTCAAGATTTCCGAAAGAAAAAGCTTCAGACAGTTTTATGATTATAGAGGCGAAAAAGATAGAGGAGGTTATAAATCGAGAGCAATATCAATATTTGAACCAAAGAGCTACCTTGTACTGAGTAATATAATCTAGCTCAGTAATCCCTTTAGGGACAGGCAAATGAATGCCATGGCACATGAAAGCAATCTTTAACCCCTTGGCCATGTGCCTAGCTTATAATCACACACTCATTTGTTTAAAAACTAATACGTTTTAAATGTCATTATGTTATTAACTAGAGCTAGGCATAGTAGGAGCTCTTTTGTTCACTTATTTATTTAATTTCTCCTATGCAGTAGGTATCCATCTCACAAGCAGGATTTGTTGTGTCTTCGGAAATGATGCCAGGAGTCGGTGACTTTGTATCAAGCTCTTTTATTGATGTGGGAACCGAACTGAGGCTATTGAGAAACTTTGCGGCTTTTTATTTCTTTAGCCGCCGCGGCCGCGGCCAATGGCACCGCTTTGAATCTCCCGCGATCCGAATAGACCAATCGCGGGAGATTCCTAGCGAGCCAATCGGCGCGGCTCGCCTAGCCAATCAGAGTGCCCCACGCTTTGGCCAATCAAAGCACGGGGATCTCAAGAATGTTAATGAGGGAACAGAACAGGATTCTACGTATATTAGTTTACAGTAGCAAAAAATTCCATGGAGTCTGCTATAAACGTCAAAGTGACTGTTTTGAAAAAAAACTGGACTTTATTTATTAATTTCTTATATGTAGGTACAGTAACTACCCCTTTCACAAGCATCTCAGTATTAGTCTATGGTAGCAAAAAATCTCCAACACTGAGCCTGTGATTGCTCAACTCATAAACATCAAAAAGTTTCAGGCAATCTCAGAAGATTTCAAAAAGCACAATGACCACAATATATTAAATTGTTAATCAATAAGGTACTGCAGATTTTCCTCACATGTAACCTGCATTTGTGCAACTGGCCTTTCCTTTCCTCCCTTCCCTGCTGACTCAACCCCAATTTCAATCCTATTATCTGTGCATCTGATGAAGTGAGTTTCAGCTTATGAATGCATGTGACAGGCATCTTCTTATTTTTAACTTGAACTGGGGAGATCGAAGTTCAAAGGTACTGTAGGCCTGGATGTTCATGAAGTAATTTTTGTGACCCTTTTGCCAGACCAATCTATTTTTGTAGGATTATTATGAAGCATGCATGAATGGCAGAAACAAATGATATACAGAAATAAATCCTCTCTTGACTCTACTAGAATTTTAAATAAATTGGAGTGGGATTTTGCTGTATAAATAATGTTGTGCTTGAGCAGTGGTGGCAATCTGCAGTTTTGAATATATGGTTTTGACTACAGTAAATCATTGGCTGTGTTTGGGCTCCCTGCTGAGTTGCTTTACATGTAATTATAAGGATCATAGGCCTCTCTTCATCCACAGCAGCTGCAAGGGAAACTTTCATTAAACGCAGGATGAATTTAATCTGCACTTCTCATGACCAATCTAGAATTTCATATGACATGGCAGAGCCATATGAGTGGTGGCTTAAGGTAGAACAGGGATAAATATTGATAAGGCATAAATACTGTGACCAGGTGCATAATCAGTCATGTGCTTCACTTGGTTTGGCTTCAACATGTAGTACAATTCAGCTATTGTATTTTGAACCTGGCCAGTAAGTTATGGATTTACTAAAGATCTACTTTTAATTATTATTGCACTTACAAATTCAATTCATGGCTTATCATAAGGATGTACTTTTCTAATTTCCTCAGTACAACTATAGAATACCTTGAATCATCTTGGACAGCAGGGGGTACCTCAGAATGGATTCCTTAGAATCTATCAGCCTTCTTTTCTGATTTATTTTCCTATTATTGATTCCACAGCCCACAGCTGGGCTTTCCCAATTTTTCACCCAAAGATGTTGCCATGGTAACAGCTGTGAGTAAAAAGGGGTTAAGAAACCTTTGTTTGAATTTAGCACTGTGGAAACATTTCATTATTCTATCACTATTCTAAGCAGACCTTCCCTCTTAAAATTAGATTATAAACCTTTCTTATGACACATTCACGTGTTGTGTTTTCAACTTATCTATTTGCAAATGCATTTTGGAGGGTCTATTTACTTCTGGAGTGTATTACTTTAGTTGAGTTAGATTACTCATTATTGTAACAGTGAATGTATATTGTGCTGCAAATATAAAGGTATGACACGAACTCATTGATAGTTAATAATCATCTTATTCATTGGGGCTGGATATTGAGTTGCTCTAATTAAAAATTTCTGAGAGTCAGTTTGGTGTAGTGACTATGGGATAAGGCTGAAACTGGGATATTGTGAATTTTACTTCTGCCTTAGGCACAAAGTCAGCTTGTCACCTTGGGCTGGTCACTCACTCTTGGCCCTAGGAAGGAAGCATTGGCAAACAGCTATACTGAAAAAAAACATTCCAAAAAAAACTGCAGAAACAGGTAGTGTTGTGTATGTACCATAGTTAATAAAGTATGAGCTTGAGGTAAAGTGCAGGGTTCTGGCCCTACACTTCTGATTGGCTGTTAGGCAGCCAGATCGGATTGGTTAGTTCTGAGGAATCCGATTGGCCCTTAACAGAGAATTCTTATTGGTTAAAAGAGCTAGCGTTCATAGCTCGTTATTGGACAAATCTTACAAGGGTTGCCCATATAAGGCAGAGTTCACTGTTGTTGGTTTGAGAAGTCACTATGTAAATAAAGAGCTGAAGGTTCACTGTTCAGAGGCTGTCTCCAATTATTTTGACCCATGTTCAGTACTTAACACTGGTGACGAGGATGGGATCGGGAGACATCTGAACCGAAGAAGCCAGGTAGCAACACCGAGCACGTGACAGACGACGCCAACAATGGAACCATGTCCGGCGGCATCGTACCACCCGCTCCGTTCGATCCAAACCAAGAGGATTGGGAATCCTACATGGATCGCTTCCAAATGTTTCTTGAGATGAACAATTTGAAGGACGCCACGCCAGCAAAGAAAAGGGCGCTGTTCCTGATGCATTGCAGCCCAGCTGTATTTCAGATGGCTAAAGCACTCGCCAAACCTCGAGAAGTGAATGCCATGAGCTGGGACGACTTCGAACCCATCCTGAGAGGCCATTACGCGCCAACCATGCCTACACTCGTGAGACGCCACGAGTTTTATCAGAGGAACCAACGAAAAGGGGAAAGCGTGGCCGATTTCGTGGCAGACCTCTGAAATTAAGGGGGCCTCTGCGGGTTCGCCGATTTAGAAGAGGCACTAAGAGATCGAATAGTTCTGGGACTAGATGCACTAGGCCTGCAAAGCAAGCTGATGGCGAAAGGCGACATCAGCCTTGCTGACGCCATCGCCGAAGCCACAGCAGCAGAGGAGACCAAAAAGTCAGCTGCACAACTACGGCGAAGCCGCACTCCGGTATCACCACCGGCCAGTGAAATCTCACCTAGCAGAGAAGGGCAGCTCTTAACAACGCACCACGAGGACCTCTCTTCATCGTCAGACAGCGACGAAGAAGGGGTCCATCGACTGCGGTCCGACCAGGACCCTCGCCCGAAGCCCTTACACCCTTGCACTGGCTGTGGAGCCAACCATGCCAGGGCTGAATGCAAATTCCGCGACGCACTCTGCCATGAGTGCAGAAAACGAGGTCACATCGGCCGGATCTGCCGCAGCTTACCAGGACTCAGCCAGGCCTCAAAAGGGGCTAACTATCGCCAATTGACAGGAAACCGTCCTGTAAAGCGAGAGCCAGTAAACCACTCCTACAGAAATTGAGCTTTGCAGAGAGAAGAGGCTCACCATACTATCACTATCGGTCACGCCTCAGCCTTGGACACTAAGAAAATCCGAGTCATGGTAAACATCGAGAACCAGCCTTGCCACATGGAGGTCAACTCGGGATCGTCCCTCTCGATGGTGTCCTGGAGGACACTCAAACAACTCATCCCCACAATTCAACGCCAAGAACTTCAATTTCAACGCCTCATCCTCAAGGACTACCAAGGGAATCGAATCCCCGTTGTCGGGTCCTGCCGAGTCCGAGTCTCCTTCAAGAAGCATACAGCATACTTACCTCTAACAGTCATCGATAGAGATAGGCCTAGCCTACTAGGCCTCCAATGGTTCGCGCCACTCAGCATTGAAGTGGCCGGCGTGAACCGAGTCGGTGGTTGTCAGTGGGAGGAAGACCTTATCTCTGAGTTCAGTGACATCTTCGCGGGCAGCTTAGGCCAGTATAAGGGGACCCCGATCTCATTCAGTCTAGATCCAAAAGTAGCTTCCATTCACTTGAAGCCCCGTCGAGTTCCGTTCGCTCTTAAATCAAAAATTGACGAACAACTCGACAAGCTAATCACTCAAAGGGGGTTGAAGCCCATCGATCACTCTCCATGGGAAACCCCTATTGTAACACCCATTAAGCCAGACAGGTCAATCCGAATTTGTGGGGACAACCAGGCCACTTTGAACCACGCCCTACAGCAGAATGGGTATCCAGTTCCGGTGGTGCAGCACCTCCTCCATTCCTTGGGGGGCGGGAAGGTTTTCGCTAAATTAGATTTAGCTCAAGCTTATCAACAATTACCAGTGGATGAAAAAATAGCTTAGGCCCAAACTATTGTAACGCACAGGGGTGCCTTTAAATGTACCCGACTGCAATTCGGAATTAGTGTAGCCCCGGGGAGCCTTATGGAAAGGTTATTACAAGGAATCAAGGGCGTGGTCCATTATTATTATTATTATTATTATTATTATTATTATTATTATTATTATTATTATTATTATTTATTTTGATGACGTATTAATTGCAGCCCCTACCAAAAAAATCTTACAGGACCGTTTGAAATGCGTTCTAAAAAAATTCCAGGAGGCCGGACTTAAGGTGAAAAAAAATAAATGTTAATTGTATACTGACAGTGTTGAGTTTCTAGGGTACCGGATTGATAGCCAGGGCATTCATCCTACCGAGAGTAAATTAAAAGCGATCAAAAACTCTCCCAGGCCCGCAACAAGGCCGATCTCCAGGCGTTCTTAGGCTTCATTAATTTCTATAATGTATTTTTACCGCACAAGGCAACTGTCGCTGAACCGTTACACCGATTATTAGATAAGAAAGCATTGTGGGTATGGGGTTACCGGGAAGAGCAAGCTTTCCGGAATGTTAAAAAACTTCTCACATCTGACTCTGTACTTATGCAGTATAACTAGACTTTGCCGTTAGTTATAACCTGCGATACATCGCCTTTTGGGGTGGGCGCCATTTTGAGCCATGTACTGCCTAATGGGAACGAAGCCCCTGTTGCATACTTTTCGAAGACTCTTTCACAAGCAGAGCGGAACTATGGACAAATTGATAAAGAAGCCCTCGCAATCATCTCAGCTGTAAAAAAATTTCATGAATATGTGTATGGAAGGACATTTACCATTATAACTGACCACAAACCATTGCTAGGGATAATAGCTGGGGACAAGCCAACCCCCTACATATTATCCCCTAGAATGACCCGATGGTCAGAATTCCTAGTTGCTTATAATTATCGGCTGCAATATCGCCCGGGGAAAGCCATTCCCCACGCCGACGCATTAAGCCGAGCACCGCTTCCAGAGACTCTCGACGATCCGGCACGAACGGCAACCACGTTGCAGATCGAAACATTCAACTCGCCGCCTATGACCGCCCGAGACATCGCGAGAGAAACCAAATGAGACCACACCCTAGCTCGAGTCCTAGGCTGGGTAGAACGTGGATGGCCATTGGACCAAGTACCAGATGACTTCGCACCATTCAAATCTCGACAGACTGAACTTTTCTCCCAAAAGGGCTGTATCATCTGGGGCGATAGAGTCATTGTCCCAGAGAGACTCTGGAAGACGCTGCTGCGAATTCTGCATGAGGCCCACCCCGGCATCGTGCAAATGAAGGCGCTTGCACGAAGCTACGCATGGTGGCCGGGCATGGACCGGCAAATCGAGCAGTGGGTTAAAACGTGTCCCAATTGCCAACAAGTCAGCAACGCCCCACCGAAAGCCATGCCTACTGAATGGGAGACGCCACGTGGACCCTGGTCCAGAATCCACCTGGATTTCGCGGGGCCAACCAAGGGCTATACCTTCCTGCTTACAGTCAACGCATACTCCAATTGGCTAGAAATTCATCGTATGATGACTACGACCTCCGAGGCAGTGATCAAGATTCTAAACAGACTCTTTGCAACCCACGGATTGCCAGACGTCCTGGTGTCCGATAACGGGCCACAGTTTACTGTACTAATGTTTGAGCAGTACCTCGCTGACCGCGGCATCTGCGATGCGCTCACCTCGCTTGCGCACCCTGCAACCAATGGCCGAGCAGAACGCATGGTCCAATTTGTAAAAAAGACCTTGCAAAAAGTGGACTATGACAATATCGATGACAAGGTCAACCAGATTCTCTTTTTGCAACACATAACTCCACATAGCATCACCAGCAGAACTCCCGCCGAACTACTGATGGGACGAAGACTCTGCTGACACCTCGACCAGTTGCACTCTGCTTACGAACCGGAAAAGCCAATAGAATCCAGCAGCCACTGTCACACCTTCCAGGTAGGAGACCTCGTTTATGCACGAAACTTATCAGGCGACCCGTTATGGATAGAGGTGACAGTAGTACAAGTGACCGGCCCCAAATCCTATGTAGTGAAATGCTGTGACAATAAATTATGGAAACGGCATATCGACCAATTACGGTCACGACTCGCAATGGCCAGTCAACAACTTCCCCATGACCAAACCGAGGGGGGGTGGGAGGTACAGAAGAAGATGAAGTTCCAGGGAACCTGCTCGAAGGGAACGACGAACTAAGTGATACTCAGGAAATGGAGCAGGAAGGAGAAACGTTTGCACCGCAAGGAAGTGCAGCTGAGCAAGAGGCAGAACCACTGCCAAACAACAATCTACCTCAACAGGATTGCAACCAACCAATCCAACGAAAATCCGAAAGACTTAGAAGACAACCTTCCTATCTAAGGGACTATATAACTACACTGTAATTGAGAAGCCAGGGGGAAGGGGTGTTGTGTATGTATCATAGTTAATAAAGTATGAGCTTGAGGTAAAGTGCAGGGTTCTGGCCCTGCACTTCTGATTGGCTGTTAGGCGGCCAGATCGGATTGGTTAGTTCTGAGGAATCCGATTGGCCCTTAACAGAGAATTCTTATTGGTCAAAAGAGCTAGCGTTCATAGCTCGTTATTAGACAAATCTTACAAGGGTTGCCTATATAAGGCAGAGTTCACTGTTGTTGGTTTGAGAAGTCACTATGTAAATAAACAGCTGAAGGTTCACTGTTCAGAGGCTGTCTCCAATTATTTCGACCCATGTTCAGTACTTAACAGGTTGTCTTTGAGAATCGGACATGATTGAATATAAGAAAAAAAAGGTTATAATTTAGCTTTATGGGAAACTCAGATAGTAAACATTCCCAGAATTACAGTCCAAGTAAGAGAGAAGCACCAACAGACCACAGACTGCAAAAACAAATCTTAAAAATAAAAAAAAACCTAACAAGAGAATCCCTCTACCCTGAAAAACAGCCTGCAGCACTGAAAGTTCTGCATGCTGAGTTACTGTGGAAGATAGTAATAACTGGAAAAAAAAATGGAAATATACATTGGGGATAGAGGAGCGGAAAACCCTTTTACTAAAAAGAGCTCATTTTCATGTAGTACTTATTTTCTCTTTTATTTTTAAATACATAAAGGAAATTGAAAAAAATGTAAGCTTAAGCCCATATTGTTATGAACTAATAAAGGTGTTTAATAAAGTTTTAACAACCTTAAGTAAAAAGCAGGATTCTAATCCTGCACTTCTGATTGGCCGATAATAGCAACATCGGATTGGTCCTTTCTGGGAAATCTGATTGGCTGTTGACGGGCCAACTCTCATTGGTTCAAGGGTTAACACTTCCCTGTTTTTCATTGGCTAATAGGACAGCAGCCAACTCTATAAAAGGGCTGCTGCTGCCCTAGGTGATTGCTCTGTTCAGTATGATTAATAAAGAGTTGAAGTTCACTGTTCACTGCCTTGTCTCCGCTCCTTGTACCCATGCGCAGAACCTAACACTGGTGACGAAGGTGGGATGCGGAGACATCAGAGCTGACTGAACACTTACAGAGCACCAAACAGAGCACATGGCTGAAGGCGCATTGACAATGAAAACCATGTCTGGCGGCGCCATACCACCCGCTCCATTTGACCCGGCACAAGAAGACTGGGACTCGTACATGGACCGGTTCCAGATGTTTCTGGAGACCAACAATTTGAAAGACGCAACTACGGGGAAAAAGCAAGCAGTGTTCCTGACCTACTGCGGGCCTGCCGTCTTTAAGATGGCCAAGGCACTAGTGAAACTGGCTGAGGTGAAATCCATGGACTGGGACATCCTCGCGCCCCTTCTACGGGCCCACTGTGATAAAAGCATAAAAGGAATGAAAATTAAGAAGGAAGAATTTAAGCTACAAACTTTTGCTGATGATTTAGCTTTTATTCTGGAAGACCCGCTAGAAACAGCTCCAAAGTTATTGGAAAGGATAGAGACATATGGAGAGGTGGCTGGTTTGAAAATAAATAAAGATAAAACAAAGATTTTGACAAAGAACATGCTATTGAGACAGAGAGAAGAACTGGCAGATCTTTTGAAAATTCAAGTTACAAATAAGGTTAAGTATCTTATATTTGACAACAAGATGTAGCACATTAAAGGAGAATAATTATATTAAACTTAAACAACAGATAACTACAGATTTGAAGAAGTGGGAAAACTTGCAATTGTCATTAATAGGAAGAATTTCAACAATTAAGATGAATATTTTACCTAGAATTTTATTTTTGTTTCAAACAATACCAATTAGGCTTGGAAAAGACTATTTTGAAGATTTAAATAAAATTATGTTGAAGTTTATATGGCAAGGTAAAAAAGCGAGAATAAAGCTAAAGCTTTTGCAAGACGCTAGAATTAGAGGAGGTTTTGGCCTGCCTAATTGGGAATTGTATTATCAAGCTGCAAGTTTGATGTGGGTCAAAGAATGGATAACATTAAGAAAACATAGGTTGTTGACATTAGAAGGGCATGATTTGCTGTTGGGCTGGCATGCTTTTTTATGGTATAAGGGAACTAAAACACAGGGTTATTTTAGAAGGCATTATATGCGGGAGTCTTTGTGGTTAAACTGGGAGAAGATAAAAAGACAATGTTATTTGAAAATTCCAGTTTGGTTATCGACTATTGAAGCATTTTCCTGTCCTATAATTTATAAGAAGGAACAAACAGTTAGATATGGGGAACTTTTGGATGAAAAGGGTGAACTTAAATCAATCCAAAACTTAGAGGAACAAGGTATAAGGATGAATTGGTTTTCATATGCACAAATACATTCAAGGTATGATGAAGATTTTAAAATGGAGGGATTCTATGAAAAGCAGACTGATTTAGATAAGATCTTGATGGGTACTGATGAGAAAGTGATTAAAAAATTATATGGTTATTTACTGGGAATGAAATTAGAGGAAGAACAAGTCAAAGAAACTATGATTGTTTGGGGGAAGAATTTTGGATATGGGATTGATCTAGAGAAATGGCAGAAATTGTGGTCTCAAAATTATAAAATGACAATGTCAACAGCATATAAAGAAAACTTGTATAAGATGTTTTACAGGTGGCACTTTCCTCTGACAAGAATAGCAAGAATGTTTAAGAACAAATCTGAAAAATGCTGGAAATGTCATCAGATACCCGGCTCGTATTACCATATGTGGTGGACTTGTGAGGATGCTAGAAAATATTGGACTAAAATTCGCATGTGGTTGGAAAAAATGACAAAGAAACATATAGACTTGAAACCAGAGATCTTCTTATTGGGAATTTTACCTGATATATATAGTAAAGATTTGAAATACCTGATTGTAAATGTATTAACAGCGGCTAGGATTGTATTTGCTAAAAATTGGAAGAATGAGAAAATACCATTACAGGAAGAAATTATTAAGAAAATATTGGAATGTGCTGAGATGAGCAGATTGACATTTGAAATTAGAGAGCAAGAGGATAAACAATTTTATGAAATTTGGGCTCTTTTTTATAAATGGCTAGTTGATAAAATACGATAATAGAATATTTAGAATGCTAGATAGTAAGAAATATCTTTATTTTGCTATTTTGCTGTTATTTTGTTATTTGCTATTATATTTAGAAAGGGTTTTTTAGGATTGATTTGGTATGATTATATGATTTGTTGAATAATCTGCTTAAAGTATTGTTAGCTCATAAAGCATGAATGATTAAAAGTATAGTCAAAAAAATTTTTTTTATTTTTTTTTAGTGATTATAGGATATATAAGTTTGGATTGATAATATGAGTTGTTATGTAACATAATTGTAACTGGGACTACAGAATGAATGCACAAAAATGATGAACCAACTGACACACTGGATGTACATACGAGAGCTGAATGTTTTAATGTTTTGTTTGTCTTGTTTGTTTGTAGAAAATTAATAAAATCTCTTTTCAAAAAAAAAGAAATGGCCACTACAAAGAATAACTCAACCAGAAAAGAATATGCAGGAGGAAGATAAGAAGAGAAAGTTTGGTCGACTGGGTCAAACAGCAAAAGCAACAAATAAGGTACCCTGGAATTGAAACTATTAAAAAAAACAATAACATTGTTCCCTAAGAAGATTTTTAAGCTGCGAAGGAGAGACAAAAGGGAAAAGATTTGGTTTTTTCTCCTTTCCCTATACTGACAACTAAGAGACTTAAGCAAGAAATTGGAAAAAGAAATCCACTTTGACATTAATAGGCATTTAATGCTGAAAATGAAAAGTCAAAGGGATAATAAAGATTTCTGGATAATTAAAAGCTTTTGAAAACAGGAAAGGAGAGAAAAAAGAATAAAAGTGCAGGATATGAAAGGGAGGAGACTGCCTGGAATTAAAAAGAATTTACAGCAAAATCTCAACAAGACTTCCAAAAGATACATTTTAACTGAAATATCATAACAAAAACCCCAGGAAGAGAAAGTGGAAAAAGAAATAAGAATAAATAACTCAGGACTATTTGGATTACTTGATAATTTCTGGATTTCTGGATTCTTGGTTATTGTATTTGAATGACTAAAATCAATCGGGTGGTTGTTTAAAACTGTTTAAAATGGCTCCACTTTTAGAAGAACTGAAGATGAAACTTAAAAAGTACAAAGAAGATGCACAAGAAGGGTGAGGTTCTTTTGGCTTCATATTTCAGTTTTTAGAAATGGAGATTTGGAATTATGAGAAACAACAAGAAATGCTTGCAGAACAAGAAGATTGCGACAAAGAAGAAGCCATCTTTAATGAACAAGTAATCTTAGATGGGAGAACAAAAAGGAAAGGGGGGGAAGAGAATGTAAAGTTTAAGATTGGGAAAAACAACTCAAAAAAAAATAGAATGAAAAATAAGTATAAAATCAGAAAGCAACAGAAGAGGGAAATGCAGAAGAGAGAATTAGAAGTAGGGAGACAGAGGGGTAAAAAGGAGAGGGAGAAGATGAGAGGGAAGAAAGAAAGGAAAAGAAGTTATAAAGGACAGAAACAAAATATAGAGAAATGGCCTATTTAGAGATAATGGTGAAAATTGAATGGAAAAAGGGATTCTGCAAAGGTACATAAGATAGTATTGTTATATTAGAAACAGAAATAATTTTAGAAAATATGAAACAATGTATGATTAAAATGTTTGATAAAATAGCTATTGTAATTCAGTGGAATTCTTGTCAATAAATAAATGTAACAAAATGAATAATGATTTACAAAACATATGTGAAGAGAACTAAGGGAAAATTAATTATGGAGATTATATGTGTCTTTAAGGAAGTATGATATTTAATTGAAAAGAAGTGTCAAAGTTGTTAAGATTTTAATGATTATTAATGATAGAACTGAATTGGAATGGAATGAGGGTTTATAATTACATATATTTATAATCCTTTTTTTAAAAGAATATAGTGTGTATTATAAGAATGTACCAAGCAGAATTCGATTGGAAGTTATTATGTATTATATTGAAGGTCATAACCTTCAGGTATATATTGAAGTTTAAATAAGAGTTGAATGGATGTAATTAAAAGGTATAAAGGTGTCATACTCCAATTAGTAACTACAGGAGAAAATTTGTTTAATGAGAAAAGATAATATGAAATTGAAACAGAACAGACAAAAATATAAACATAATGATTTGAATTGAGATGAGATAATCAAAATAAAATTGAGAAAATTAAACAAGGGGAAAAACTATATAGAAAATATAGAATAATATAAGATATGGAATAGAATACAAAAAGGAGCATGAAATTGAGTTTTGTGTCTGTATAAAGAAGTTCCACCCAGGTCCATGCTATTTTCAAAAAAGATGTTTTACTTGTATTTTGTATGTGTGAAAACCCAAATAAAATTTTATTTAAAAAAAAAAGAAAAGAAAAAGCACATGTCCAAAGTCTCATCAGTTGGCAACATTTAGGGGAAGGGATCTGGAGTGGGCATCTAGCCTAAAATTAGTAGCAGGGAGCTTTAAGGAGAGGCAGTCCCACAAATAATGTGGCCTTATAGCATTTATATGGGCTTTGATTATAAGAGCAACTGAATTAAATTGCATCCAGAAAGCACCACTATATGCTGGACCAGTTGAAGACTTCTGGTTGGTCTTCAAGGGCAGCTCCATGTAGTTGGCATTGCATAATCCAATTGAAAGGAGATTGAGGTGAGCAAGGCTTCCTGGTTCACGAAAGGGTGTAATTGGCACACAAGCTGAACCTCTGCAAAGGCCTCAGTCACAATTACCATCTGCTCCAGAAGCAAGAGCAGATGAATCTTTACATTGCACACCAACTCAGATGGAAAGCAACCCCACTGATAATTAAGGATCATGACTAATCACATACTAGGGAGTGAAAGACTCAGTCTCAAAGCCACTCCATCTTGCCAGGATTTAGTCTAAGCTGGTTCTTCTCCATTCAGGCCCTCATAATCTCCAGGGTTAAAATTTGAACAGCATCACTGCCTGGCATGGGGTGATGTATAATGTCGTGTCCGCAAAAAGATGCTCAGAGTCGGTGACTATCATTCAAGCTCTTTATTAACAGTTGTGAACTGAACCAGCGAAAAGGAAAAAGCCCGCGGCTTTTATCCTTTTCGCTGCGGCGGCCGCGGCCAATGGCAGCGATTCAAGTCTCCCGCTCTTGGAGCGAGCCAATCGCGGGAGACTTCAATCGGGCCAATCAGCGCGGCTCGCCTGGCCAATCAGAAATCCCCGCGCCTTAGCCAATCAAGGCGCGGGGATTTCGAGTATTCAAATTCAGGACAGAACACCCCTTCCCTCTTGGTATGGTCCATCACGTAGCGTAGTCACGCAGGTAGGCGGGGCTCCGTCTAGTCCTAGTTGACCTGCGCAACTCAGTTTCAAGCTGTATCTCGGCCGGAGCGGTCATCTTTTTGGCTGCTCCTCCCTCTGTGTGAACCAGCTGGATGATCGGGCCGGTTCGTTCTCCGTGGCTCCCACCTGGGCCTACCGGGTTGGTTGAGCTACGGGTTTCGCTGCTCCCGCTTGGTTTCTCCGAGTCGGTTGAGCTGGCCAGGTGGTTCTTCTCCGGAGGGGACTCGCGATGGCTGCGTTCCGGTGAGTACTTTTGGATTTTTTCTTGTGCTATTTTATTCGGGTATTCCCTCCCCCCTTGGTTCGAGTTTTGGGGGTTGAGGTCTGTTGCCGTTCGTGACCTGAGCTGGTCGATGTGTCGTTTCCAGGCTCGCCCGTCGGTGGTTTGGAGCCGGTACGACCGTGGACCTGTGATTTGAGTGATGACGGCTGGGATCCATAGGGGGTCCCCCGTCAGGTTTTTTGCGTAGACTAAGTCACCGGGGGCAAATGTCCGGTATTTGGAACTGGAGTCTGGGGGCCGCTCCGGGTTGTATGTTGGGTGTAACCTGTCGAGTGGGGACCTCAGCTTCCTGCCCATTAGTAGTTTGGCTGGGCTTTTGTTGGTAGTGGTGTTCGGGGTGATGTGTTGCATGAATAAGAGTTTATTGATTTTGTCGTTGATCTCCCCGTGGTCCATTTTCCGGAGGGTTTTTTTGGTAAACTGAACCATCCGTTCCGCCCTACCGTTCGCCGCCGGATGCGCCGGTGCTGTTAATGCGTGGCGGATGCCCCTCTCCGCCAAGAACCTTTCAAACTCGAGGGAAGTAAACTGGGGCCCGTTGTCTGAGACGACGACGTCTGGGAGGCCGTGCGTGGAAAACAGTTTACACAGTTCTTTGATGACGGCCTCCGTGGTAGTGGATTTCATGTCGCTTACTTCCAACCAATTGGAGTAAGCGTCAACTGTGATCAGAAAAGTATGCCCATTTGTTGGACCAGCAAAGTCTAAATGGATTCTGGACCAGGGCCCCCTTGGTATTTTCCAGTCCCGGATGGGTGCTGCGGGTGGGCTGGGTCTGGTCTCCTGGCAACGATGGCATTTGGCGACCCATGCCTCAATCTGTTTGTCCATCCCTGGCCACCAAGCGTAACTCCTGGCCAGGGCTTTAGTCCTGACGATGCCAGGATGACCTTCATGCAGCATCTCTAAGACCCTCCCTTGCAATCTGTCCGGGATGACCATCCTGTCACCCCACAAAATACATCCTTTAAGCAGTGAGAGTTCAGTCTGGCGGCTTCTGAATGTTTTAATGGATTCGTCATTGTCCCTTTCAGGCCAACCTTTTTCTAGCCAATGTAGGATTCGCGCCAGACGCTTATCCTTAATAGTCTCCCTGGCAATGTCCGATGCGGTAATGGGTAGGTTCTCAATGCTAAGGGTGTTTGTCGTTGGTGCTGGGTCAGGATCAGAGTCTGGTAAGGGGGAACGGCTTAAGGCGTCCGCGTGCGAAATTTTCTTACCTGGCTTGTGTAAGAGTTCGTAGCTGTAGGCTGCCAGGAATTCGGACCACCTTGTCATCCGGGGTGATAAAATGTTCGGGGTGGCTCGGTTTCCGGCGAGGATTCCCAGCAGTGGTTTATGATCCATCACGATGGTGAACGGGCGGCCATACAAGTATTCGTGGAATCGCTTAACGGCGGCAACTATAGCCAAAGCTTCTTTGTCCAGTTGGCTATAGTTCCGCTCCGGTTTAGTCAGAGTCCTGGAGAAAAAAGCAATGGGTGCTTCTCTTTTGTCGGGGAGGGTATGGCTGAGGACAGCGCCGACGCCGAAAGGTGATGCGTCGCAAGTGACAGCTAACGGCAAGGTTTCGCTGAATTGAATCAGGACGGCGTCGGAGGTGAGGAGGTCTTTGGTTTTTTGAAAGGCGGCTTGCTCTCGTCTCCCCCAAGTCCAGGTTGCCGCCTTATCCAGGAGTCTATGCAAAGGCTCCGCCGCCGTAGCCTTTTGGGGTAGGAAAACATTATAAAAATTCAGCAATCCTAGGAACGCTTGTAGTTCCGTTTTAGACTTTGGGGTGGGGGCTTCTTTGATGGCTTTCACTTTTTTAATTGTAGGGTGAATGCCATGCCGGTCTAGAAGGTAGCCCAAGAATTCTACTTGCTTTGTGCATAGTTGGCATTTTTCTCGTTTAACTTTAAGTCCTGTCACTTTAAATTTTGTTAAGACCTGTCTGAGTCGGTTTTCTAGTTCGGCTTCGTTTGGTGCCGCTACTAATACGTCATCAAAATAGGGCACCACCCCCTCGATGCCCTGTAGCAAACGTTCCATCAGGCTTTGAAAGATGCCTGGTGCCACGCTGACTCCGAATTGGAGTCGGTTACACTTAAAGGCCCCCCGATGGGTCACGATGGTCTGGGCTTCCGCCGTTTTCTCATCTACTGGCAACTGCTGATATGCCTGGGCGAGATCGAGCTTGGCAAAGACCTTGCCCCCTCCCAGTGAGTGCAGCAGATGTTGCACGATTGGGACTGGGTAGGCACTTTGTTGTAATGCGCCATTTAGGGTGGCCTTATAGTCCCCGCAAATTCTCACGGACCCGTCTGGCTTGACTGGGGTCACTATAGGGGTCTCCCATCGGGCATGGTCTATCGGCTGCAACACCCCCTGTTCGACGAGCTTGTTGATCTGCTCGTCAATTTTAGGCTTCAGGGCGAATGGTACCCTCCTAGGTTTAAGCCGCTTGGGGGGGACGCTAGGGTCTAGATCAAATGAGATAAGGGGCCCCTGGTACTTGCCCAAGCTTCCATCGAAAACTTCCTGGAACTCCTGGGCTAGCCGCTGTTCCCAACCGTCGTCGGCGACGTGGTTGACTCCTGTCAGCGCGATGTCAAGCGGGGCGAACCATTCTAAACCCAGTAGGCTTGGGTGGTCGCGATCGACGATAGTGAGTGGCAGTTGTTCGGTGCGGCCCTTGTAGGTTACATTAAAGCTCTTGGTACCCACTACCGGGACGCGATTCCCTTGGTAGTCTTTTATAATGATCTTCTGGGTATGAATGTTCCTCTTATGGAGGGTGGGTACTAGCCGTTTAATCTCGCGCCATGCAATCATGGAGAGGTAGGACCCGGAGTCCACTTCCATCTTGCATGGTTGGCCTTCAATATGGACTTCGACGTGTACCTTTCTGGCGCCGTCGGAGATGGCGTGGCCGATGGTCACCATCTGGTGTGTTTCTTCCTTTCGTCGACCGTCGCTGCCTCTTGAAGATCGTTGGGCACGGTCCCACCGACTGTCCGGTTGGCGCTCTCTGGTCCTGGGCGGGGGGCTTTCCTTCTTCCGGTCGTGTTGTTCCCATTTGGGCGGGCTGCGGGTCTTCTTTTGGCGGCAAACTCGAGCGATGTGACCCCGTCGTTCACAATGCCTACAAATAGAGTCAAAGAATCGGCATTCTGACCTGGGGTGGTCGCCGCCGCACCCGGCACAGTTGGTCCTCGACCTACGACCTCTTCGATTCCGTTGGTCGCCGCGTCCCGTCTGCACGCGATGTATGTCCTCCTCGTCTTCCGACGTGCTGGAGGCTGACTGGAATTCTCCGTAGTGTGCGGTTGATTCGCTTCTGGGGTCGGCCGACCTTGCCGGGTTGTTGTTTCCGCCCTTCGCGTCAGATCTTCGCATGCTGTCAGCAGACGAGCGGGTTGCTTCTGCGGCTGCGGCTGCGGTGAGGGCGTCTGCTAGGCTGATGTCGCCCTTGGCCATAAGCCGGCTCTGGAGTGTAGGGTCCCATAGGCCGAGCACGAACCGGTCTCTTATGAGGCTGTTCAGACCTTCAAACTCGCAGAGTCCTCCTAGGCGCTGCAACTCGGCGACGAAGTCGCTCAATTTCTCGTCTGGTTTCTGATTTCGGCGGTAAAACTCGTTGCGCCGTATCAGGATGGGGACCTCGGGGGCATAATGACGCCGCAGTATGGGTTCGAGGACGTCCCAGTCCATGGCGGTTGCATCTGCCGGCTTGGCCAATGCTTTGGCCATCTGGAAGACCTCTGGTCCGCAGTGAGTAAGGAAGACGGTGCGTTTTAGCGGGCCCGGGGCGTCCTTCATTCCGGCGCATTCCAGGTACATACGGAACCGGTCTGAGTACGATTCCCAGTCCTCGGTGGCGGGGTTGAAGGGGGCGGGCGGTGCGATCTTCGCCATTTCTTTCGCTGGAACTGGCTCTTGTTGGACACGGGGTTCGGTTCAGGGTCGGGATCCCATCCTCGTCGCCAGTGTCGTGTCCGCAAAAAGATGCTCAGAGTCGGTGACTATCATTCAAGCTCTTTATTAACAGTTGTGAACCGAACCAGCGAAAAGGAAAAAGCCCGCGGCTTTTATCCTTTTCGCTGCGGCGGCCGCGGCCAATGGCAGCGATTCAAGTCTCCCGCTCTTGGAGCGAGCCAATCGCGGGAGACTTCAATCGGGCCAATCAGCGCGGCTCGCCTGGCCAATCAGAAATCCCCGCGCCTTAGCCAATCAAGGCGCGGGGATTTCGAGTATTCAAATTCAGGACAGAACATATAACATCGTATCATCCATGTGCTGATGATACTCCAACCCATGTTGTTGTACCCAATATCCTCATGTAGATGTTAAATAGGAAGGGGAGAGACAAAATCCCTGAGGTAACTCATATAGAAGAGATCTAGGGTGAGTCTCTCTACTGCCTTTATCACCATCACCATTGACTGGAACAGATTCCGGAGGGCTAAGTGGTACAGCAAATACTTCCCTATGCTCTAAACTCCTGGAGTTGATTCAGTACCATGCATGATGGTACTAAAAGCTACCAAGAGATCCAGGACAGACCAGATGGATGAAGCATTCCCATCCTGAGCCCTCCAAAGGGCATTCATTGCATTCACAGGTGCAACCAATACCACCTCAAAACCAGAAACCACACTGAAACCTGACGGAAAATGACCAGATAATCCACCTCATACAGAAACCTCTGAAGCTGGATTCTTAGTTAGATATTTATTTGTTTGATATATTTTTTTTTTTTTGAAAAAGGTTTTATTAATTTTCTACAAACAAACAAGGCAAACAAAATATAAAAACATCAATTCTTATATGTACATCCAGTGTGTCAGTTGGTTCATCATTTTTGTGCATTCATTCTGTAGTCTCAATTACAATTATGTTACATAATAACTCATATTGTCAATCCAAACTTATATATCATAATATCACTAAAAAAAGAAGTTTTTGACTATATTTTTAATCATTCATGCTTTATGAGCTAACAATACTTTAAACCAGTTTACTCTATAACAAATCATCTAGTCATATCAAATCAATCCTAAAAAATCCTTTATAAATATAATATCAAATAACAAAATAATAGCAAAATAAAGATATTCCTTACTATCTAGCATTCTAAATATTCTATTATCGTATTTTATCATCTAGCCATTTATAAAAAAGATCCCAAATTTCGTAAAATTGTTTATCCTCTTGCTCTCTAATTTCAAATGTCAATCTGCTCATCTCAGCACATTCCAGTATTTTCTTAATAATTTCTTCCTGTAATGGTATTTTCTCATTCTTCCAATTTTTAGCAAATACAATCCTGGCCGCTGTTAATACATTTACAATCAGGTATTTCAAATCTTTACTATATATATCAGGTAAAATTCCCAATAAGAAGATCTCTGGTTTCAAGTCTATATGTTTCTTTGTCATTTTTTCCAACCACATGCGAAGAGAAGGCGGAGCTTCGTTCCGGCGATACAGCTGTGATCTCGGGGCTCTGAGATCGTAGCCGATATTTTCGCCCCTGGTCGGTCCTAACGGACCTAAACCGTCCCGTAGAGACGGTGATCGTGAAGGGCATTGTTCCAGGATCCCAGAGATATCGCAAAATCTCTGGTTTGATCCGGAAGAAGCCCTTTCACTGGCGGCGGAGAGGCAGCCTCCATAGCTGCTGAAGTCGGGACAGCTCCGGAAAGAAAGTGATTGGAGTGAAGTGTGTCGGCTGGGTGAGAAAAACTCTTTGGTGTTGTAAATTCACTGAGGTTGGAAAGTTCATTCTGAAGAGAGAAGAAAGTTGTGAGGTTTTTTTTTTTACTGAAATTGTCTGGGCGGCGTTTTTTAAAGTGATGTCAAATTGAGGCTTGGGGTGTTTTTTTTTTTTTTTTCTTTCTATATTTTTTGGGAAAGATTTTACTGTGACTTTGTAGGTAACCGGATTGAATTTTCTCTTATATATATTTTTATGCTCCCTTTGATTTTTTAACTTTCTTTAGGATAGAGGCTCCCTTTGGTTATTTTTTCTTTTTTTTTTTTCTGTATATATTATTCCTTTTTTCCGGATGGGGGGGAGAAAGAGCATTAAGAAACTTTGTAACACTGCCAACTAGAGGCTTGAAAGTATTTTATTTGAATTGGAGAGAATTGCAAAAAGACCTCATCTCAAGGACATTTTAACGTGATAAGATAGAGGGAGAGCACAGCAAAATATTATTGCAGGTGCTTTCCTGGACTGTTATCAACAACACTTGAGGTTTGGCTTTGAAGCTGCTGGAGAAGAGAGTCATAACAAGAGCCTTGGATAAATAACAAAGTGCAGTGTGTCTTCTTATATATACCCCATTCGCTAGCCTTTTTCTAAATTTCAATTCTAGTAATATTTTTATTTTTGCCTTTTATTTTAAAGGGAAAGCCTCAGAGTTTTTTCTTTTTTCTTCTTTATTTTTCTTTTCTTTTTTATTGGGACTTTTTTGCTTTTCATATTTATGTTTTTGGACGACTTTGTTGTTGTGGTTGTTGTTGTTGTTGTTTTTTGATTATTGAGACTTTTTAATTGGATTAAGGTGTGAAGAATCTGAAGGAACTTTTTGTTTTTTTCTCTTTTTGCTTTTTCTTTTTTCTTTTGCTCTTAATCAATATTATTATTTTTGGATTTGTTTGTTTTTTCCTTCCTATTTTTTCCTTTTTTATGGTGGACTATCTCGTAATTGGATTAGGGTCTAGAAGAACCTGAAGATCTTTCTTCTTCCTTTTTTCCTGTTTCTTCTTTGGTCTCGTGTTTTTTACTATTGGAGTTCTCCATTTTGGATTATAATTGGCTGCTCTACCAGTTTGGATTAAAAGTCAAGAAGAATTTGAAGTTTTGGAAACATTGAAATGAGCAGGAAACCAATACCATCTGGCATTTCTGCTTCTACCTCTGCTTCCCCACCAGCTGGAGGACAACGTTTAATTCAGACAATGTTGAAGTATCTGTAAAGATACTTTTTCTTGTTCCTTAAGGAACAAGAAAAAGTATCTTTACAGATGATTATGCAAGGAATCCAAGATCTCAAGACAAAATCAGATATCATTGAACAAAGAACAGGAAATATTGAACAAAGAACAGAAAATATTGAACAAAGAACAGAAAATATTGAACAAAGAGCAGAAAATATTGAATAAAGAATAGAGAAGACTGATGAAAAAGTGGAAAATATTAAACAAATGATGGTTAAGTATGAGGAGAGATTCCAAAAAATTGAGGAAGAAGGAAAACAAAGAGAGAAGAAGATTGGAAATATTGACAGCAGACTAACAGCGGTTGAACAAGAAAAAGGTGGGATGTTGAGGTGGGAGATGGAAAGGTCAGAATTTTACCTCAGATTTCAAAATATAGAAGAGGAAAAAGGAGAAAATTTGGCAGCGGTAATGATAGAAATTTTGGCAGATGCTTTGGAAATTACAGAGGAAAAGATGATGGATGGAATAGATGAGATATATCGAGTCTATACAAGATATGCGATGAGAAATAAATTACCCAAGGAAGTCCATATTAGATTTACCAAAAAATCCATTAAAATGCAAATATTACAAGTAGTAAGAGAGAAAACACTGAAATACAAGGGTAAAGAGGTTGTGGTTTTAAAACAAATACCCAGAAGAGTGAGAGAGATGAGAAGAGAATATCGATTTCTGACCAAAATACTATTGGAAAACGAAGTGAATTATAGATGGCTGATTCCAGAAGGACTAATGTTTAGGTGGCAAGAGCAGAGATATAGAATTGATTCAATTGAGAAAGCAGAACTTTTCCATGCAGAATTCTTTGGAGGAAGAAGAGAGGAAGCAGAGAAAGAGGCTTTATCAATTGAGTTTCAAGATGAACAACTGGAGACTGAAAAAGAGAAAGGAGCAGCAGGGGGACAGATGGATAATAAAGAACAGCGTGAAGTGAGATCCACGAGAGCTGTTAGACCTAAATATAAAGCATAATCATGGAGGAAAAAAAACTGATTACAATGAATATAAATGGACTTAATTCAGCTGTTAAAAGAAGGAAAACTTTTCATAAATTAGAGAAATTAAAATTCGATATAATTTGTTTACAAGAAGTTCACATTAAAAAACAACATGAACAATTGTTATTACAGCCAAAATTGGGGAAAATATTTACTTCTTTGACTCAATGTAAGAAAAGAGGTGTGGTTTTATACATTAAAGAGGCTATTCCAGCGAAATTGATTTACACGGATGAAGATGGAAGAGTATTAATGGTAGAAATAATGGACAATAATATAAAAATACTCTTGATTGCAATTTATGCTCGGAACGATAAACAAGAAGAGTTTTATAAAAAGCTACACATGAAAATAATTGGACTGGATTATGTTAATATAATTATGATGGGAGATTTTAATGGAATTGTGGACAATAAACTGGACTATATAGCAACAACAACAAAACAAAATAGAAAGGCTCTCCCAAGGTCTTTTTTTAAAATGACAGATGAATTAACTTTAAAAGCTATTTGGAGAGAAAGAAATGTTAAAGCTAAACAATATACTTTTTATTCAAATAGACATTTATCATGGTCCAGATTAGATATGATTTGGATCTCAACAGAACTAATATCTAATATTAAAGAAACAAATATTGAAACAAGTACTTGGGCAGATCATAGCCCAATGACAATTAAATGGAAGGGACAAAAAAAAAAGATCGAGATGGACATTAAATAATACTATTTTAAAGGAGAAAGATTTTACACAATGGATGGAGAAGGAATTGGCTTTTTTCTTCAGAGAAAATAAAAAAGAAGATACTTCAACGCAAAATGTGTGGGATACAATGAAGGCATACGCTAGAGGTTTGATAATAGATTATACAAGAAAAAAGAATATTAGGAAAAGGCAAGCTTCTAAGGCCTTGGAAGATGAGTATAAAATTCTTGAAAAAGAATTACAGAAAATGCCACAGAAAAAGGATATTAAATTGAAGCTGGATGTAATCAAACATAAAATGGAATTAATAGAGAAAGAAGAACTGGCACAGAAAATTAGAAACTCTAAACAGAATTATTTTGAAGATGCAAATAAACCAGATAGATGGCTAGCATATAAATTGAGAAAAGAGAAGGAATCAAGAAAAATATTGAAGTTAATAGATGAACAAGGCCAAGTTTGTTATGGGAATAAGGAGAAAAAAGAAATTATTCGAGATTTTTATGGGCAACTATATAAACAAGAGAATATTGATGAAGAAAAAGTCAAACAGTATTTACAGGAAGCTAATTTACCAAAGATACCTAAAGAGACTGAAGAAATGCTAGAAAGCAATATAACAATGATGGAACTAAATGAAGCATTTAAGAGACAAAATAATGGGAAAGCTCCGGGTCCAGATGGGCTTCCAGTAGAATTTTATAAAACATTTCAAGAATTATTGAGCATCCCATTGTTAGAAGTTATGAATGAAGTTATGTTAAAAAAGATGATACCTAAAACATGGTCAGAGGCTTATATTACACTCATACCAAAGGAAGAGACTGACCCATTGCAAATTAAGAATTATAGACCTATTTCTTTATTGAATGCAGACTATAAAATCTTTGCTTCAATCTTAGCAGAAAGACTTAAAAAACATTTAAATAATTTTATTCACTCAGATCAAAATGGATTTCTGCCAAAGAGACAAATTAGAGACAATATGAGAGTAATCTTGGACACTTTGGAATAGTATGAGGCTCATCCTGAAAAGCAAATGGCTTTGATATTCCTAGATGCTCAAAAAGCATTTGATAACGTATTTGTTTGATATATTTATTAATAGGGCCCTGGGAAAATTTAATTTTAAATTTTAATCTTTGTAGATATACATGGTTTATGCCTACTCTTCCAAATCACACACCCTCCCTCTCCTTTACAGTTATTCAGAAAGACAGAGAGAGGTGTTGTATCTGAATATATATGCATGCATGTATTTGTATATTACTGTACATGCATATATGATATTGATTCACAAAATATTCTTCCTTCCTTCCTTTTTTCCTTCCTTCCTTCCTCTATTAATTGTAATAGTAACCCTCCTAATCTAGTAATCATTTTATTCATATGCATAAATAGTGTCAGAAATTCTAGTATGCAGAAGTACTAATTTTAATAAGTTTTTTTTCTTTTTAAATGTAGAGATGTCAGGAATATAATATATTTTTATTCTTGTCTCTTCATGAAAGTTTCCTTTCTTGTTAAGAGGTTGTGATCTATTTAAACACAGGCAGATATAATCTAGGTCATTGAAAAAGAGTAGAAAAATTGCCTTAAAAAACACACACCAAGATTTGTTGTTTCAAAGGACAAAGAAGCCTCATGGAAATCTTGGGTAGAAAAGAGGCAATTTTAAACATGCAAGTAGTTTGATGGTGGATAGTTTAGGCTATCTGAGAAAAAATAAATGATGATGGTCACTTTTTAGGTATTTACTGCTTGACTGGAAGGCCACTGTTTCCCATTTATGGATCTATTACAGTTTCCAGAAAAAAATACATAATTGTTTTTGAGATTTGTATATTATATAAGCAATCATATAACTTTTAGAGAAACCAAAATGAAACCCTGAATTACCTTTCAAGATTGTAAGCATTACCTTCATTCAAATTATATTATCAGACTTGTAATATATTACAAAATTATTTCTGTAGATTTTCTGAATGTTTAAGCTTCCATTAATCTTTCTATGGGCACATTTCCATTTTTTACACACATGGTAGTTTTTTTCCTCCTATATTAATTCCTAATATTTCAGTTTTGTCAGACTTCACTGGGCAGAGTCATAAATATTGACTCTCTGGAAAGTCAACCCTACATTTGTAACCGCGAAAGTTTCAGAGATTCATTATGGCCAGATACATTACATTATGACAGAAAAGAACAAAGTAACACACATGAAGAAGCTTGGCATATTGAACTGCCGGGACATTACACTGACCTTATGATACCCTTATGTTAGATCAGCTGAGTAGAGTATTCCACTATAGCTTAACCTGCCCTTAAGGATCACTGCGTGAGCTAGGAGGTCATATATTTAATTAATACAGATTAAACCTGCAGTTTAACGACATGAATTTAGCTATATAAGCACTTGCTTGTTTCAACAGCACATGATACAGAGAAAATTAGCATGCTCTAGGACAAGATGACACACAAATATTAGCCCTTTGAAGGACTGTCTTTCAGAAGACTTCCTCTGCAGCTATAAACAATGATATTGCAGATAGATCGTAGAATTGCTGCAGGTACATGTTACTACACAGGCTTCCACTGTGGAGAGACTGTGCCAGATAATGAAAGGTGTAATCAGATAAATTGGTAGAGTTGATAAAGGAGGCCAGGCTGGCAAAATAATGGAGTAATGGAGATGAGAGACCAAGCCAAGAGGTACAGCTATCAGGAAGGCAGTTGGCAGAATTGGGCAAGTTGGCAAAGAAAACCAATAGCAGAGAAAAGAACTGGTAGGAATAGCACAGGGCGTGTAAAAATGATGTTGTGTCCTATGGTCAGGAACCATCAGGACTGAAATGCAGAGGCATGGAGTTGGAGGAATGCTCTTCTATCTTTTTCCAAGAACATGTTTTGAAAGATCATATTAAGGTTCTTCCAAGGTCTCTGAAATTTTGCAGCCATCCAGGAGTTTCAGACTTCAGAAAACATTAAAGATTCTTTAAATACAGAGTCAGTCACAAACAGGGTTATAGTTAAGGAATCATGTAGTCCTGCCACCTTCTGAAAACTTTAGTGTTCTCTGGGGTATGGCAAACAAAGCATCTCCATAAAAAAGCAGAGATGATGTCTGCAGCAATGACCAAAGAACTTGCAAATGGGGTTGTTTTTTGGAACTTGTCTGGATAAGGAGAGAATAGGAGATTACTCACATGTGCTCAGTATGACTGATCCTCATGAGACCATAAATCATTGGTCTCCCATGAGTTTGGTTATTGGCAGCCTAAGGGATCAGCCATCATACTCACCACCTTAGCAGAGTCTTTTAATGGAGAGTCCACAATATTTCTGGCACCAGGAACCGGTTTCATGGAAAACAATTTTTCCATGGACTGGAGGAAAAAGAAGATGGTTTTGCATGCAACCTAGATCCAATGCATGTGTAGATGAAGCTTTGCTCATTCATTAGCTGCTTGCATGGCTGGGTTCCTAACAGGTCATAGGCTCTGGTCTGGAGGTTGGGGACCCCTGTTTTAAAGGACACTAGGCTCGTTAACCTCACTTTCTCATCACTTTTGGAAATTGTCTATTTAACTATATTAAAGCTATTAAAGATGTTCAGAATGGCTAGTTTGAAATGCCACCCAGTGAATTTACTTTCATTCTTGAATTAAAAAATAATTCACAATAAGCTTAAAGGATTTAAGGAATTGGAAATAAATGGCAAAAAGCTCAATAGAGCTTCTGGAAAAAGACATTATGCTACAATTCCAGCAAGATCAAATATTGAGGAAGGGGTGAAGAAACAGTTTATGAAACTGTTGTGAATGCCGAGGAAGTGTTTGACTGAGTCAAGAGTTAAAAAGACCAGTATAGGAAATGGAAGATAAATATAATCACATCAGCAAGTAGCTGATCTCTTTAGAAAGAAGATTAGGAAGTCTAATGCACAAAAGGAAGTTAGGCTCACAAGAAAAGCTAAATGCATCTCAGAGGACTTTTCTGACTATGTGACTAGTAATAGGAAGGGAAGGAAAGGGCTGGAATGGGCATGTGGCTATATGAGCTACAAACACAGAACCTCCAATTATCCAGCAAAGAGAAAGCCAATGTGACAATCTTTGAACTGGAAGTCTGGCATCCATAGGCAGGCCTGTTTCTTGGCAGTCTTTCTGGGAAAGGGTGTTTGCTTCTGGGACTATCTGGCAAGAATTATGATGTGAACAAGGCTGGCACTCTTAAGATTGCTGGCTTCTGTGGGCTAGCAGGCTTCTTGGCATCATGTCTTAGGAAATTGTAACTTCCAGGGTTTTAAAACCGAGACTGAGAATGAAATACAAAATAGATAAGTAAAGCCATCCATCTGTGTCATCCCCATAAAGAGGTATGGTTGCCAAGTGTTCATACTGAAAGCGTGCCAAGCCCAGCAACTAAGAAAACAAGTGATCTCAGGATGGAAGGATGACCTCATGTCTTTTAGGCCAACTTCCATTAAATAGCTGTGATATCCAAAGAAAGCTTCACTAGCTTGGTCCTAATGTTTAATTGTAATGTAGTAATTAATGATTGCCAGGCAACATGAGTTCCTGTTCTCTTCTGAAAAAAGAAATGTCTCAAAAATGCTTACTGTATTATGCTGTTGTGTATGCTTCAGTTATATGGATACTTTGAATGAGCCAAAAAAGAAGAATTGTTTTGGAACTGATAATGAGACAATCTATAGATATTTAAATGTCTATAATTAGAAATCAAGGTTAAAGGAGACAAACATAGAGGCTTAGGCATACTGATAACATAATTTACAATATGAACTTCATTTAAGGTGTGTCTACCATTACTCAATCCAAACACAGAAATGTTACGACTAAGAGTAGTCCATCTGATAAAAAGCACCATATGGCGTCCTTTCCCCATTGTAAATCAAAGTGGGAATTAGCACACTCACATCCATTTAAACATGTAACTGAGATCAAACAGAATTGAAATGATGTGGATTGGAATTGAGTTGATCTCTTTGATGGGCTGATATTTACATCATGTGGAAAGGTTTAAAATCTGTCGAACTTGATGAAATGGACAGATGTTACTTCTGTCATCTCTGGGCTTCTCTCCTTCCCAGCCTGGAATGCATGGGGATCTAGGGACAGAATGGCAGGCTGGAGCTAGGCCATAATGAATGGCTTCAAATAGAAAGATTTTTTTTTTTGGCCATGTTTTTTCTTGTGTAAAGAAGAAATGTTAACCATAGAGTCAACTATATTATCATCCTGTCTTCAACTTTCCCTTTTTAGAGAAGTTTGTTGAGTCTGACAAAGTCAAAATTAATATGAATTTCAAAAATGATATCAGACATGCATATTGAGAATGTGGAATAAATACAGTTTATTCCTTTAAAATGCCTTTTTGATTCTGAATACAAGAAGCATTTTATAGATGAGAAAGAATAAGAAAACACTTATGGGTATCATTTTGTAAGATTCTAAAATTTTGTGAGGTGACAATTTAATATAAAATCAAGAACTGGTGGTAGAACGCTATAATTGCCAATGGTTCTCTTATTTATAGTTATTAGATTTAAAATGTACAAAAGAGTTATAGTTTTGAACATTGCGAGTCTGAGTTTGAGATAGTATTGTGTACAAATGATGAACATGTAATTGCTAAATGTATAAATATGTATTGAAATTTGAAACAGAAGAAGTGAAAGAATTATTATGGTTCATCGCACAGTCAGCCAGACGTTTAGATTACATTTGGCATATTTATCTATCTATTCAGTCCTTCCCAAGGGCCTATTATTATTACTTTATATATTTATAACTGGCCTTATAAATAACTCAAGATGGCAAACATATCTCATACTTCTTCCTTTTGTATGGTAAAGTGTGTTAAAAGTAGAACAATGGAAAATATGTGGTTGAAAGGGTTGAAATTGACACTATGTTATAATCTTAAAGATAATATTTATAAAATGTCATACCATTGGTATACTTCACCATTGTCTAGAATGTATAAAGTCAATTCAAATTTATGTTGGAAATGAGAAGCAACAATTTATCATGTTTGGCAGATGTGTAAAAAAGCTACAAAATTCAAATATACATACATGGATTCAAATATACATACTCATAGAATCACAGCGATGGAAGAGGCCTTTTATAAGTTCTCCTAGCTTCCTAGACAAATGGTTGTCCAACCTTTTCTTGAAATCCAACAGCATGTTCTGACCCAACAGGGTTCCCAAAGAGCAGACAAAGTCAGCAGCCCCCACCTTTTAAGGTTTAATAATGAATTCTGTTCTGAAGGCTATTTTCCACTAATTAGCTCCAACAAGAAAGAGCCTTGCCAAGTTGTTTGTCAATGATGCCAAAAACTCAGAGATAAGAACTAATTTACAAGTTTCTTCAAACACAAACTAAGATGTCCACAAGTTGAGCTTCAGAGCTTCTTTGCTGTCTGCAAAGAACCCTTTTTCAAACCTGGCTTTTATCCTCTTGAAGAAGGAGCCATTACCTTGCAGCCTTACTTCCGAGTCATCCGTGCTGCTGGAACTGCTCTACGATCAATCCTGCATGCATGTACACTTGGCACAGGCTCCTCAGGAACCTGCTCATCACTGCTGCCAACCCCCACAATGTCTGAAGGCAGCAGTCCACTCCTTGATGGTCCTGGCCCCTCATCAGAGTCCTTGATCTCCTCAGCCATCTGCACCTGTTGCAGCCTAATCACAACACAGCAATGGAGCACTCACAACTCCGAGAGGCAAGCTGTTCCTCTACTTAATAGTTCTCACTATCAATAAATTCCTCATTTCCAGGTTGGATCTCTCTCTTATGAGCTTCCCCCCTCTGCTTCTATCCTCAGGTGCTATGGACAATAAATTGATACCCTCTTCCTTGTGACAACCCTTTAAGTATTAGAAGATTGCTATAATGTCTCCCTTCAGTCGTTTTTTCATTAATCTAAGCATATCTAGGTCTTTTAGCCATTCTGCATAGAATTTAGCCTCCAGATCCCTTATCATCCTTGATGCTCTTTTCTGCACTATTTCTAGGATCTTTTTTGTACTGTATTTTGTATCAGTATTCAAAATGGGGCCTCAACATGTAAAATAGAGTGGTATTATCATCTCACTTGGTCGTGATATTATCCCTCTGTTGATATAGCCCAAGACTGCATTGCTTCTTTGGATAGCTGCAGTACACTGTTGACTCATGCTTATGTGGTGGTCCACCAGGATAGCTAGATCTTTCTTACAGAGAGTACTGTTGTACCAAGTACTTTCTATCCTGATTTGTGCATTTGCGTTTTCCTGCCTAATTGCAAGATCTTTTTTTTGCAACTGAACTGCATCTTCTTGGGCAGGGTCCAGGACAAGGCCCAAGGTCCTTCTGAATCTTGAGTCTATCTTCTGAAGTGTTAATAATTACCACCAGCAGGTCTTCCAGTTTGAGTTCCTTCAGCGACAGAGAGAAATCCACGATCGTGCGTGGTTTCGGTCTGGGCTCGCCACTGGAGCGCCCCGAGCTGGCTGGTTTCGGGGCTAAGCCACCCCTTAGAGGTGGGGAAGAGGGGGGAGACTGCCAGCAGGGTTGAGGAGAGCTGCATCTCTCCTCTTCAGCTGGCCATTACTCCCTTTCCCGAAGGTGGTTGCAGCAGTGGTCAGAAATGAAACTTCAAAGAAGAACTCGACCAGAAAAGAATGTGCAGGAGGAAGATAAGAAGAGAAAGTTTTGGCTGACTGGGTTAAATTGCAAAAGCAACAACTAAGGTACCCTGTAATTTAAACTTACAAAAAAATAACATCGCTTTCAAAGAAGAGTCGGAAGCAGCAAAGGAAAGTGAAAAGGGAAACGTTTTTTTTTTTTTCCTTCTTTCCCTATACTGACAACTAAGATACTTAAATAAGAAATCAGAAAAATCCACTTTGACATCAACAGGCAATTAAGCTGAAAATTAAACAAAATGTCAAAGGAATAATAAAGATTTCTGGACACTAATTTTTTTTTTCATAAGCAGGAAGGGAGAGAAAAAGAATAAAAGGGCAGGATCTGGAAAGAGGGAGGAGACTGCCTGAGATTAAAAAGAATCTACAGTAAAACTTCAACAAAACCTCTAAAAGATACATTTTAACTGAAACGTTGTAACTAAGCAGTAGAACCCCAGGAAGAGAAAGTGAAAAAAAAGAGCAAAAAGAAACAGCTTGCGTGTATTTGGATTACTTGGTGATCTTTGGATTCTTGGTTATTGCATTTGAATGACTAAAATTAATCGGGTGGTTGTTTAAAAAATTATACAATGGCACTACTTCTGGATGAATTGAAAATGGAACTTAAAAAGTATAAAGAAGATGCACAAGAAGGGAGGGGTTCTTTTGGCTTCATTTTTCAATTTTTAGAAATGGAGATTTGGAACTATGAGAAACAACAAGAAACGTCTGCAAAACAAGAAAACTGGGACAAAGAAGAAGCCATCTTTAATGAACAAGTAATTCTATGTGGGGAAGAAAAAGGAAAAGGGGGAAAGAGAATGGAGAATTTAAGACTTAAAAAAACAACCAAAGAAAAGAAAAATAATTCGAAAAATAAGTATAATACTGAAAGCAACAGAAGTGGGAAATACAGAAGAGAAAAATGGAGGTAGAGAGACAAGGGGGTAAAAAGGGGAGAGAGAAGAAGAGAGGGAAGAAGGAAGGAAAAGAAGTTACAAAGGACTGGAACAAGATATAGAGAAACAGGACCTATTTAGAGATAATGGGTGAAAATTTAACTGAAAAAGGGATTCTGTAAAGGTACATAAAATTGTATTGTTATATTAGTAATAGAAATAACTTTAGAAAATTGGAAACAATGTATGATTAAAATGAAGGATAAAATAGTGTAATTTAGTGAAAAGTTTGTGAATAAAATAAGTGAAATAAAATAAATGAGAAAATTGAATTAGGAAGGGACGGGAACATTTTAATTAGTTAATGTTTTATAAAATATAAGTGAAGAGGGGGGGATTAATTATGGAAAGCTTATAATTGTTCCCATAGAAATATGATATTTAATTGAAAAGTAATGTTGAAGAAGTTAAGATTTTAATGAATATTAATATTAATGATAGAATTGAATTGGAATGGAATGTGTTGTTTTAATTACATATATTTATATTTTTTCTTTTTTTAAGAATATAGTGTGTATTTTAAGAATGTACCAAGCAGAATCCGAATGGAAGTTATGTATTATATTGAATGTTATAACTTTAGGGTATATATTGAAGCCTAAATAAGAGTTAAATGGATAAACTTAAAAGATATAAATGCGTCATACTCCAATCAGTAACTTCAGGAGAAACTTTGTTTAATGAGAAAAGATAATAGATAATTGAAACAGGACAGACAAAAAATATAAATATAATGATTTGAATTGAGATGAGATAATTAAAATAAAACTGAGAAAATTAAAAGAGGGGAGAAGCTATGCAGAAAATATAAAACAGTAATAAGATATGGAATAGATATGGAATAGAATAGATATGGAATAGATATGGAATAGAACATAAAAATGAGCATGAAATTGAATTTGTGTCTGTACAAAGAAATGTAACCCGGGATTACGCTACTTTCAAAAAAGATGTTTTATTTGTATTTTTTTTTGTGAAAACTCAAATAAAATTTACAAAAAAGAAAATAATAATAATTGCCACCAGCTTTCCCTCATCTGCAAATTGGATGAGCATCCTTAAATCCCTTCATCTAGGTCAGCGGTCTTCAACCTTTGTGGCTTGACTAGGGAGGGGAACTGGGCCATGAAAATGGTGGGCTGGTGTGCACTTGTGTGTGTAGCTCAATTTGTATGAGCAGCGAGCCAGTGCACACACACGCCTGCACATGTAGCCTGACTGCAAGTTGAGCTGTGCGTGTATGCGCAGGCGGGCTGCCCTGCCACTCACTTGAATTTAGTGCAACATGCACACTGACACACCTCTCACACAACCTGGTTCCAAATAGGCCATGGCTTGGTAGAGGGCTATGGTCCAGGGGTTGGGGACACCTGTCTGGGTGATGATTCCAAGGATTTTAATGTAGAATTGAGAGCAGAAGTTTTGCAATGGATGGATAAACAGTTTGGAATGGATGGACAAACAGTTGTGAAAAAATCATATAACTTTGTTTTTGTACATGATAACTGCAGTGAGACTATTGTATGACAAAGATGGAAAGATTTGCCACTACCCACAATGAAAGAATAGTTACTGAAAATGACAAAACTTATTAATATGGTTAAACTGACACCTTTAATCAGAGGAATCAAATATAGAAGAGGTGAAGGCTCTGATGGACTGGTGCAATAAAAGTAACCTGGTTCTAAATGTTTAATAAAAAGGAGATCATTGTAGATTTTAGAAAAAGCCAGTATAGTCATACTCCACTTAGTATCAAGGGTGCAACTATAGAGGTCAACCGTATTACCGTAAGTATCGGAGGGTGCAGATAACTAACAATCTGAATTGGCCTCTCCATACATCATCCTTAGTGAAGCGTGCAAACGAGCACCTGAATTTCCTGGGTCAGATGATGAGAGCACATCTTTCTCCTTCTGTCCTGGCCACTTTCTACAGAGGCACAACTGAGAGTGTTTGAACAAATTGTATCACTGATTGGTTTGGTGGCTGCAGTGTCTCAGATAGAAGGTCCATACAGAGAGTGGTAAGGCCAGCCGAGAAGACTATAAGAAACTTGCTTCCTGTTATTCAGGTTATAAGTTATATGTGCTTAGAGCATTGTTAGAGACCCCACACACCCACTTTATGGTCTGCTTCTGTTGCATCCCTCTGGGAGGAAGTTTCGAAGTATTTCCAGCAGGACTACCAGATTCTGTAACAGCTTTGTTCCCCATGCCCTCCGTCTGATAAATTCGCAAGATTCATTTTTCTCACCATGTACATGTATACATCCGAACTAGACTGTGATGTTTCTCTGTGTAATATAATATATATGGGTATGTGCATAATTTTATTTAATCATTTTTATGAAGTGTACATTGGAGGTGGTGACCCTTTGAAAGCTATATGCAATGAAATTTCATTTTTAAATATGCCAAATAGTATACATTCAAAGTGAAAATAAAGTTCTTCTAAGGAAAGTCTATAAGAGAGTTCTTTATTTATTGCTGATTAGAAGCCTTCTATAGACTTTTTGCATAAAATAGAAAAAAAACTTGTGATTTTTGGTTTTGATGAAAAATAATCCTGATAGATTATATAAAAAAGAGTGTTATGATGTAACTTTACAGAAAGATGTAAATTTATAATTATATTTATAACTGCTGTAAAGATTGGAAACTTCATATCTTTTTTATTTTCTATTTGTTTCCTTTGATTTTTCATTTCTTTTTACTTAATATTAGTTTGTATCACTGATGCTTGTACCTTCATTGTCTATGTACTAATGCACAGAGTAAGGGAAATAAACTGAGAACAGGAATACATCAGTTGTTTAATTGGTATAATTGAGACTGTTGAGATTATTTTGACTACTGCACTATAGTAATTCAAGGATATAATTTATTTAAAAGAAACAGAAACATTAAATATGTTAAAAATATCACATCTGCACAAAAATCCAAATAAAAGAACTTAATGGTGCTGTTCATAATATTTGAAATAGAATAAATGGAAGAATGGATAAAAGCAGTATTATTCTTGGCTATTATACAAATAGGAGGAAGATAGGCAGATATTTCCAAAAGCAAATTGCAATTATTTCAAAGAAGCAGGAAGTAAAAGTGATGGTAACATTGGTGGGAAAACAGATGGCTAAACATGTTCCTTCCAGAAAAATCTTGATTCATCAACTGTCAATTTTCCCTTATCAGAAAAATATCAACCAGCTTCTACGAGAAACGCAGGAGGGGTTCATCTGTTCTTGATTTGATATTAACCCACAGACAAGCCACAATAATATGAAATTTGGAAAAAAAGTGGTCTTGGAATTCTTTTTTTCCCCAAATAAATTTACTGAATTTCAAAAGATTGATAAAACATAAAATAACGCTCAGGAGAAAAAATTGGGGAAGAATGTGATTAAAAAGAGGGGAAATGTTAAAATTAAAAATCAGATCAATGTTTTTATCAAAAAATATATTAAAATTCTACCTGCCTGCCTGCCTGCCCCTACCTACCTATCAATCTACCAATCTATCTGCCTGCCTATCTCTCTCTCTCTCTCTCTCTCTCCATCCATCCATCCATCCATCCATCCATCCATCCATCTATCTATCTATCTATCTATCTATCTATCTATCTATCTATCTATCTATCTATCTATCATCTCTGGGAAGGCCACTAGCCTCCCAGCGAATGGCCTTCAGAATCAGTCATGTTATCATCAACTCTAATAGCGCTTGATCCCCCATGACTTCAGTGAAGTCATCTAAGCCTTTTTCTGAAGCTGACAGCCATCCCCACATCTTGGGACAGCAAATTTCAAAGTTGAATAGGCAATTTTTTTGTGCTTAAAAAAAAGAAAAGAAATCTGTGCTTTTTTCCTGTCCTGATTCTTCCATGATTCAATTTTGTTTCATGACTTCTCACTCTAGTATTTTAGGAAGGTGAAAGTAGCATATCCTTGTCTACTTTATCCATACAAATTTTGGACTCATGTCCGATCTCATTTGCGTGCCTTCTGGACCAAAAAATCATAAATGTCACAACATTTCCTCGTAGGGAAGTTACTCCAACTCTTTGGTCATCTTAGGTCCCCTAATTTGTAACTTTTCTAGCCCCATTGTATTTTTTGAGGGACAAAACTGTACACAATATTCCAGAGGAGAGTAACACCATCGATTTATATAAGAACATTGTAATACTGGTATCTCTATTTTCAGTATTGTTTCTTATTATCCCAAACATGCTGTGGCCTTTCTTTTTAAACAGCAGATGCACACTGTGCTGACACCTTCAAAGAACTGTTAACCGTTACTCCAAGATCTCTCTTCTCCTCAGTCACTGCTAGTTCTGATCTTGTTAATTTGTATGTGTAGCTAGGATATTTGGCACCAAATATGTCTTACTTTACACCTGCTCATGTTGAATGACATTTACCAATTTGACACCTACTCCCCTAACGTGTAGAGATCTATTTAGAGCGCTTTTCAGTCCCTTGTTGTATTTACCATTGTGAACAATTTAGTATTATCAGCAAGCTCAGTTATTCTGCTAGTCACTGCTAGTCACTTTTCTGCTAGTCACTTTTCAAAAGTACAACTTGTGTGTAATTTGGGAAGCTGAATTTCCAAATGTAGAAATGTAATATATGCACATTGACTTCCACTATGCTGAGTTAAAAAATATTTTGATTTTACTATGTGCTTTCTGTTATTTATATAGAAACAACTGTGTGCATTTGGGCTTTAAAGATACATTTTTGGTAGTGGCAGCACCTAACTGACCTTAGCTCAAGGGTTTTTAAACTTGGCAAGTTTAAGACTTGTGGACTTCAACTGCCAGAATTCCTGAGCTAACATGATTGGAGGAGGAATTCTGGGAGTTGAAGTCCACAGGTCTTAAAGCTGTCAAGTTTGAAGACCCCTGCCTTAGCTGGTAGTATCTGAAAAACAGGGCCTGCTCTGCTCACTATTTTGTTCAGGGACTATCAGAGAAATCCATATACCAGGAAGTAGAAGGAGACAATGGGAAACCACTATCTTAATGCTGTGAAGAAAATGGTTTTGATGCACTACTGATCTTTGTCATTAGGAATTGAGATTGTCTTAGTGGAACATTTGCTTTTTCCTGCCAACTGTTGTGGCTTGATTTGAGAAAAAGAAACAAAAAATGCTCTAAAGAAAAAAAATGGAAGATTTGTTAAATAATGTATATTCTGCTGGACAGGGTACATAAAAATGTAGAATTGTCTGCATTTTTCCTCCCTTCTCAAAATAGTATCTCCCATTTTGTGAGCAGTTTAAGCATTTGGTAAGAATTACTTTTAAACCTAAGAGGTTGTCTGAAACTAAATAAAAATAAATGTTCATTTATCCTTCTGCAAATGGCTAAAGTATAATTCTTTAACATTCCAAGCATTTATATTATAAACTGTTTTATAGCAAGTATCTAGTGTGATGTCAGGTTAGATTTGGAGTCTATGTAATTGACTTGAAAGTATCACATCATAAAAATGCTAGTTCCGGAATGCAATCTCAGTTAACAAATGTTAATAAATTCTTTGACAAAGGCTCTGATATTGGATCAAAGAACAAATAAAATTGCATCTCTAAATGATACCCTTATTGCCTTATGCTTGAAGTTAGTTACCTTTATCCAGAGAAATGGGAGCATAAAGCAGTGTGACATTAAATGAAGTGAAACCTTTAATCCCACAGAGCATTCAAAAAGATAGGAGAGACGAAAAAGTGCTGATATTTGCCATTCAATAATGCCATGTTCTGCATAAAATAAGCATTGAAAGTAAATTGTAGCCTTTGATCATTTCCCTTTCTCTCAAGGTGAACATACAGGTAATGTTGATATGCAAAACTATTCACAGTGCTTTTAAAGGTAGGCATGTCTCCATCACTTTATGCATATTTATTTCTTCTGTAACCTTTAATGTTGATCAAAAAGACCATGAAAACACAAATAAATAAAAACAAGCACTATATTATATGCAATGTCTGTTATGTTAACTGAAATTTCATTCAGGTTTTCCTCAAAAATGCCATTACTTGTGACTTGCTTCTCAACATCCCCATTGTTCCATTACATAGCTATCATAATTCATCACCTTGACATTTATCTCACTAATAAACCAAGGGTCTGTAAGATCAAGATTCCAAGATAACCAAGCTACTATTAGAATTAGAATTAGAATACTTTATTGGCCAAGTGTGATTTCACACACAAGGAATTTGTCTTGGTGTAAATACTCTCAGTATACATAAAAGAAAAGATACATTAGTCAGGAGTCGAGAATCATAAGATACGACACTTAATGATAGTTATAGGGTACAATAAGCAATCAAATCATACTAGGAAACAGTCAATATAAATCGTAACGATACAAGCGACAAAGTTACAGTTATACAGTCACAAGTAGGAGGGGATGGGTGAAAAGGAGTGATGAGAAGATTAACAGTAATAGTAGTACAGACTTTGAAAATAGTTGAACAGTGTTGAGGGAATTATTTGTTTAGCAGAGTGATGGCTTTCGGGAAAAAACTGTTCTTGTGTCTAGTTGTTCTGGTGTGCAGTGCTCTATAGCGTCGTTTTGAGGGAAGGAGTTGAAGCAGTTTATGTCTGGGATGTGAGTAAATATTTTCACAACCCTCTTTTTGACTCGTGCAGTATACAGGTCCTCGATGGAAGGCAGGTGGGTAGTAATTGTTTTTTCTGCAGTCCTAATTATCCTCTGAAATCTGTGTCTGTCCTGTTGGGTTGCAGAACCAAACCAGACAGTTATAGAGATGCAGATGATAGACTCAATAATTCCTCTGTAGAACTGGATCAGCAGCTCCTTGGGCAGTTAGAAAGCATTTTTCAAAGACAAATTGTTTGCAGACAATTGAGTTAAACTGAATTCAGACACTGATCCTATCACCATTTTGTATGCTGATGTATGATCTGTTAAACCACAGTTTTCCAGTTTGTTTGAACATTGACAAATGCAGAAAAAAAATAACTTTCTGGTATCCCTTCGTATATTCTGCCAGCAATCCTGTGAGAAAACTTAAAGGAATCAACATTACAATAATTGAGGCTTCCTTCAGATTGCTTCATGGTTCTTTTGTAAATAATAAATTTAATTAAAGAAATATTTAACAAGATAAAAGGGATACAAATTTTTAGAGAAAAGTAAGGAAAATAAAGAAAATAATGTTGAATGGACAACAAAGAAAACAGGAAAAAGGAAAATAATAGAAAGAAAAGAAAGGATTATAAAGAAGTAGCTTCTAATCTTCTTAACAGCAGCTAAAAATGAATTTATATTTAGCCCTATGATTGCACTGTGATTTTCTTCTTGCCATAAGCTACGTTAAAGCCATAAATCTTAGTTCTTTTTTTTCTTCAGCCAAAAGTCCACAGGAGTTTCCAGCTGCTAGAAAATGAGATTATTGCTCTTTCCCTAATTAGACAAGTTTGATTGCCCTCTTTCACTTTAGGACTATGCAGCAAATGGAAGGATGCCTTACTCATTGAAGTTTTGACCCTTTTATCATTATATTAAATTTTGAACATTATTGTCATACAATGAAAGAGCTGGTGTTATGGAGGGTAAGCCTTTTGAACTCATAGGTTATTTGGGTCTATTAAAAAATTCTCTGTTACTTGTTTTGACAGGGTGAGTTCATGAAGGCTTTCATGCTGAGTTTCTCTTCATGTTTGTGATCAAGTCTGCTTCAGGCTGGTTTCATAAGCATAAATAAAGCAAACTATATTTAAACACAGAACAATATATTGCATCAGTGGTTTCATCATTGCCAGGAACTGACCTATATTGCTTGGTACATCTGCAGAAGAAGTTCTCTCTAAAACATCAACAAATCAAAAGTACCTATCTTCCTTCTGTTGAATTTTGAGTTAAGGTTTTAAGATTTGTACCATTATAAGGAAAGACAATGTCTCTAATCTGAAATCAGATTTCTCCATGGTTGAAGGAGGGAAATAAATTGAGCTAGCAACTTTCCACATTTCCTTAAATGCCAAGGTTGTTAGTTGAATATTTGATGTAGAATAATGTAAGATACAGAGGCTTGACTGAAGATAGAAGCATTGACTTGTGCCTATTAGTAACTTGTGCCTGTCTCTCCATTTCAGATTCATCTTTGTGCTATAGTACAGTAAAGTCAGAAGAGAGCTTGAAATCTACTGATCTCAGAATGATTTGTGGTAGAGTTGGAATCATCTTTGACTTTCAGTAATTAAATAGCTGCAATTAAAAACAAAGAAGAATCAGAACAGAATTTTATTCTCTTATTATCCTGCCCCATCACAAGATTTTGCAAAAATTGTGTATGCCATCATTTTGCATAGCTCCTATCTTTTGCTATCACTTTCATTTGTTTCCACTGTACCTTTTAGTCTAATTTTACAGGCCCCAATGCATAATCGAGTCACTTAGTAATTACCAGTCTGATCTCTTTGAGAAAGAGAGATCTGAAAAGGGAGACCTATGTGTGCTATATTAGCATACTCCAAATCCTTGCAACTGATTGGTCCGGATGGACAGCGACCTGATTGGTCGAGACCCTGGCCGTGATTGGAGCGCTAGGAATCTACCACGATTGGCTGCGCCGATCGTAGGAGATTCAAAGCGCTGCCATTGGCCATCGAGCTGCGAGCCAGCTCTATATGAGGGGCTGCCGTGGCTTGTATTCTTCAGACTATTCTAATTCTAAATAAAGAGCTGAACTTACTAAGATGGTCTCGCCTCTCCTTCAAGCTGATCCACCCCAGATCTAACACTATGACTTCCAGTATTTTCCACTTAGTAACTACTTATTAGGACTATGATCTGGCTGAGGTACAATTTGCAATGAATATGACAATTTTTGTTTAATATATTTGAATACCTTGCTTTTAATTCAAGCATCTGTTAGATCTGACTCACACGGAAATATTATCCACATGAAATATTGAATAATTGTGTGTGTTTTATATATTAATATCTCATGAAATAGATATGATTATAGTAACTTCAACCCATCATTAGCAACATATGAAAAAGAAATAGCTTTTTTCAAAATAGGTTTAATTTATAATATATGCTATGCAGAGTACACACTTAAGAGAAAATTATAGTATCTGCAAATGTAGAAAGGAATGGTCAGAGTGGAATTATTTAGCATCAAGATAAAGATGATGAGATCTTAACGGTCTTGTACTAAATAAAAAGCAGGGCTAATATTTTGGAAATATGAACAATTGGAAGAGAATATGATATATTTGAGGTTTGCTATCTCAACCTAAGGAAAGACTGTCTTTGCTGACCGACCCTTTAAATCAGGCCATTTTACATCATATATAGCAAAATAGCAGTAATTTGCTAATCTTGACAGATGTTGAAAAGCTAAAGAGGGTCAGGTATTGGATGGGCAATCATGAAAAAATTCCAGAGGTGAGGTTAGATTTGGAAGTTGAAAAAGATCCCAGAATCAGATTGTAACAATTTTTTATTTTCTTGCCTAGAAAGCTACATCAAAATATTTTCAGGTCACCAAGAACTGAATTTGACTCAGAGAACGTAATTTTTTTCCATTTGATCTTTATTTTCATGGTATAAGGTAGATTTCTGGCTATTGACTGTATTTGTACAGCAAAATCAGAGGTATAGGGATATTTTTTTGGTGTATATAAAAGAATATGTGACTGAAGGGCTTGCAATATGTTTAACCCCACCAAAATGGAAAATATGTATACAAGTTGGGCCCATGGTTGTATATGTTGTGGTGTATTTATTTTATTGCATTTTTCTTCTGAGTAAATCCAGACTCAGGGATTGAAAAGATGATATATTGCAAGCAGGCAGTGGTTCTATTAGATTATTCCAAATCTAGCATATAATATATGTGGAACTTGTTTATCATTCAGACATTTGTTTTAACATGATCTGATCTTCTGGAGATGGTAATTCCTTCCCAGTTTTGTCTTGCATTAACTTGCTCCATATGACATATGGATGGCTAGCTGTATACTTTTGAGGGTATTCACATGTCTGTCTTCCAACTTTAATGAAATACAATGATATGTTTTATTAGCATTCTTTAAATGTCCCAGAAGAATTTTAAAGACCATCCTGATCTTTAAAATTCTGATTGTGGGGAATAAAAAGAGATGGTTCAGTTGATTAATCTATTTCTCTGACATTCTGGGATTTATTCAGACAATTATATTATTTCCATTTTAAGAGTTTTAACTTCAAAGAATTCTCTACATTTTTTTTTAAAAAAAGAGGCTGACATCAGTTATGGCCTCGGGCAAATTTGATATTAATAAATCCAAGGTACCTAAGCTATGATAAGTGGAAGTCAAGCATATTAATGCAATTGTGGGATTCTGGAGCACTTTTAGGGCAGTCTTCAAAGCTCAGGTAAACTGCAAACACAATCCTACAACGGATATTCTGTCCCCTCAACAGCTTTCTTTTGACAGTAATTTTATATACCTTTGGACACAGGTTAAAGGATTTATGATTTTCTTTTTTTTCATAAAGAACAGCTGCCAAACCAATAAGAGGAGTTTCAATAGGGCTATATCAATATCATAATATGGTAAGAAATAAGAACATTTTCAAAATATTATTTGAGTAGTCAATATTTATGAAAACATGGTGCTTGTGCTTGAAAGAAGGAACTGTTAAAATGCATAGAAGACCCTCTGATTTAGTGGATTCAAGTTTTTGATGATTGCTGCTTCCCTGTATAATCTCTGCATATCAAAACTTATCCAATCCTGTAGGAAAAAATTTGGAGGAGAGCACTAAAAGTAAAATAATCTCAGCTGCTCAGCTAAAGGAAGTAGCTGCATCTATCAGGCAGCTGTGATATTAGAAGATATTGGAGGTGGATAAGTATTTTAGTAAAAGGGCAAAAGGGTATTATTATACTGCAGAGAAGGAGACAACTATAAACTGCTCCTGTTTTACCAAGAAAACTAATGGATATAATGTAATATATATTACATTAGACATTATTATGTAATATCCAATATCTAAACATTATTATATAATAATATAATATAGCAGTTGACATTAAGTGCTGGGCACTTAGATTGGATGGCACTTAGCAAACTACTGAGAAAGACTGTACTAATAATGATTATGATAAAATGTTTGGGATGTCCATTTGCTGATGTTGCCATGCAGGAAAAGAAAATCCACAGCTGCTAAGACAGAATTACAGTGGGGACAGAGAACCTAAAAAGCATGAACAAATGTAGCTGTTAAGAAATAGAAATAAAGCAGAATGTACAGGTAGTCCTCGATTTACAACAGATCATTTAGTGACCATTCAAAGTTACAATGGCACTGACTTATGACCGTTTTTCAAACTTAGAGCTGTTGCAGTGTCCCCATGGTTATGTGATCAAAATTCAGATACTTGGAAACTGATTCATATTTATGATGGTTGCAGTGTCCCAAGGGCATGTGATCATTTTTTGCAATCTTTTGTCATGTCCCTGGTGGAGACTGACTCTGGGGGAGAGGAGGAACAGCCGACAGGGAGTGAAAGTGTGGCTCTGGAGGTTAAGGAGGAGGCTGGAGAAGAGCTGAGGCTGGCTGGGCAGGACCCAGGCCCATCCTCTATCCATCCTAGAGCATGCAGGGAAGAAAGGATAAGGGAGAGACGTGGTCTACTTTGGAGGAGAGGGCCTTGATCCTCTTAATGAGTTCCAGCTGTGACAACTGAATAAGAATATGGACCTGTGTATGGACGAATGCTGGAAACAAAGCGTGGAAATATCTCTAGTTTTTTATTTTTATTTTATTTGGTTTGTCAATTGCTTACAAGATAATAGCTATAAGCAAAAACATAGTTGTGAATACATGGATACATATAAGAAAAATAAAGAATAAGAAACAATAGGACAGGGACGTTAGGCACGTTGGTGCGCTTATGCACGCCCCCTACAGGCCTCTTAGGAAAGAGTTGAGGTTAATAGTAGAAAGTCTAAGGTTAAAGTTTTTGGTGTTTGAGGAAGAAACCACAGAGTCAGGTTTCAGAGTCCAGACATTGACCACTCTGTTGCTGAAGTCGTATTTCCTGCAATCAAGTTTGGTGCGATTAACCTTGAGTTTGTATCTACCGTGTTTCTCATATAAGAAGGCCGGGTCTTTTTTTTTTTTTTTTTTTGAGCCCCGAAAAATGGCTAGGCTGTCTTTTTTGGGGTGACTTACTCCCCCCCCTTGCATCTTAGGGCGGGTGGGCGGGGATGGCTTGGATGTTGACCTCGGCGTTGGTGGGGCACTTCATATTGGGGTCAACGCAGGCAGCACCATATCCGGGTGTGCAATAAAAGTACTTCCTAACAGCAAGCCACCCCCCCCACCATTCAACCCATTTCACATGTTTTAATATAGGCCTTAATTTGGGGGGAGGGGCTTAATTTCATTTCATGCCTATAAAACAAGCTAGGACTTCCTATTGGGGGGGCCATATTGTTGGAGAAACAGGGTATTGTTTGCTCTTGTATTGTTATGGTTGAAGCTGAAGTATTCATTGACAGGTAGGACATTGCAATATATGATTTTATATATTATACTTAGATTGGACTGAAGGCAGCACAGTTCTAGGTTTTCTAGGTCTAGAATTTCAAGTCTGGTGGCATAAGGTATTCTGCAACGAGTAGAGTAGTGGAGAACTCTTCTTGTGAAATATTTCTGGACTTTCTCAACTGTGTTAATATCAGATACATAATGTGGGTTCCAGACTGATGAGCTGTATTCAATTATTGGTCTAGCAAATGTTTTGTACGCTCTAGTTAGTAGTGTAATATTAGCAGAGAAAAAGCTACGTAAGATTATGTTAACAATTCTTAATGCGTTTTTGGCTATGTAGTTACAGTGGGCTCTAGCACTTAGATCATTAGAGATGAGTATTCAAGATCCTTGACAGAGTTTGGATCATCATCAAGGTCTTAACTATTCAGCCTGTATTTTATTTTCTGATTTTTTTTTTTTGCCAATATGTAAGACAGAGCATTTATTTGTTGAGATTTGAAGTTGTCATTTGTTTGACCATTCTGATACATAGTCGAGGTCTTTTTGAAGAGTAGCAGTATTGTCTGTGGTGTTGAATAGCTTTACATCATCAGCGAAGAGAATTAAGTTGCTCTTAATATGATCACAGAGGTCATTTATGTAGAATATGAAGAGAATTGGTCCTAGAACACTGCCTTGGGGGACACCACTGTTGACAGGAACAGTTTTTGATAGGACGTTCCCAATTCTGACCCTTTGTTGTCTGTTTGACAGGAATGCTTCTATCCAGTTATGCAGGTGTCCAGAGATACCATAAGATTTTAGTTTTAGGAATAGTTTGTTGTGTACCACTGAATCAAAGGCTTTACAGAAGTCTATGTATATTGCGTCTATTGCTTTTCCCTGATCGAGTTGTGTAGTCCATATGTTTTTGCAGTATAAGAGTTGCAGATTGCAGGACAGTTTTGTTTATTTGAGAGTAGGTTATTTGTATTCAAATTGTTTATTTGAGAGTAGGTTATTTGTATTCAAATTGTTTATTTGAGAGTAGGTTATTTGTTTCTAAGTGGAGAATAATGGATTGGTTAATAATTGATTCCATGACTTTACAGGTGACGGAGCATAAAGAGATTGGTCTGTTATTTTCAACTAGGCTGGGGTCTCCCTTTTTGAAGATGGGGATGACCGTGACTTGTGACCATAGTTTTGGCAAGGAGCTGGTCCTGAAAGATTTTTCAGAGATTATGCTTAGAGGTTCTGCTATGGCAGTGGACAGTTTTTTTTAAGAAGTAGGCACATATTCTGTCCGGTCCAATAGATAGAGATGGTTTTAGATTGCATAGTGCTTTTTCCACATTGTCTACTGTAAAATTGATATGTATTAGATCATTGTATTGTCTGTGGTTCAACTAGGAAATACTAGGCATGATCCATTGCTGTTTACAAATACTGAGCCAAAGAATGTGTTAAAGAGGTTGGCTTTAATAATGTCATCATTGCAGCCTTTACCATTAGGTCTTTTCAGGGGTGGGATGGACCTTGAGTCTTTTAGTATGTTGTTTACAAAATTGTAGAAACTGCAGGTGGAATTGGTGTGTAGAAGATTTTCCTCTTGTTTAATGTGATAATTGGTGCATCCTCCAGCCCTTATATTGACTGGTTTGTGTTGCTTTTTTCCTTCTTCTTGTAACAGTTTGTGTGGGAGTTTATTGTCTTCCATCAAGAATATTCGGAGCTTGGAAGCAAAGTGAAGGAATAAAAGGGGCTTCACCTGTTTTCTGTGACTGTGTTTGTTTTGTATCCCACCCTGGGTCATCACACCTTCTGACAAGCAGTCAATGGGGAACCCAGATTCACTTAACAACTGTGATTCACTTAACAACTGTGGCAAGAAAGATCTTAAAATGAGGCAAAACCCATTTACCATCTGTCTGATTTAACAATAGAAAATTTGGGCTCAATTGTGGTTGTAAGTTGAGGACTACATGTGTACATCTATATATAGGACTTGGTTTAAATATAAGGAAGACTAGAATAACAATTACAGGTATAGCAACCAACCTTAGAATTGGCAATGAAGATACTTTCTGCCTCATTCTATCAACTGTGAAGGAATCAATTGTCAAAAAAATGCACCACAATTAGGATAGCTAGCGAAGGTCTTGGAAAAGATATTCAAGTGGTATGATATGTAAACCCCTACAAAAATCAGAATTGTACAGGGAATGATTTTCCTTGTGGACCTCTGCAGAAGCAAAAGTTGGACTGAAGAAGAAGGACACAAAAAGTGTTGATGGTTTTGAACTTTGGATTGGAGAAGATTCCTGAGACTAACATGCTGAGCTAAGAAAACAGATGAATAAATCTTGAGTTTTAACTCGTGACCCAAATAACCAGACTCAGACTTTAGAGAATCAACTTCTCTGCCTTAAACACAGTGAAGCAGAACAGTTAAATATACGTTTTATGTGAAAAGTTTTCCTAACAAAATATCCTGTCAAAGAGAAGAAAAAGATCCATTACTGGCATGGATACATGTGTTAAGAATGTGAAAACATATCAAATAAATAACTGGGAGAGGGGGGGTGACAAAGTACTATGAAGAATGGAAGAACAAATCTTTATTTCCTTATAATAGAACAAGTCAGCAATCAGAAATAATACCAAGTATAGTTGGCTGTTAATTTAGACACGACCATTCTCATTTTCCAGTTATCACAGCACTTCCTCTACATTTGCTATTTCATAATTTGATGGCCTATATGTATGTTTCATTGTTTTTATAAAGCCAATTTGGGCTTTATAATTAGTGCCAAAACAAAGTATCATTTGTCACATAGGAGGAAACTGCACCTCTCTGAGCAACCAGTGCTTGAAATATAGGAAGAATACAAGAAAGGGTCTACTTTGTGAAGTGATTTAATAATTTGCAATCAACTGGAAAGCACAAAAAAGTCAACCCAACAAGATGCCTCTTCTATGCAAGCATACCTGCTTCAATTTTGGAAATGTGATTTGTGTACCTTTTATTAGTGCAACACAGATTTTTCTAGAGTTATGCTTATATTCAGGATAAATCCCTCCTCCTATTTTCTTTGAAAGCTTTAGGTTCTTCAGGTGTATCAGGCCATTAGGCAAATGTTGCTGCTCAAGATCTTATGTAGAAATGTCCAATCAGTTCAGCTGGATTTTCTTCTTAAGCAAAATGGCCTTATTTGCATCACTCCACCATGTGGTTCAGAAAATAACAATCGTATGACTTTTGCATTTCTCTAAATTTTGCAGTGTAGTTCTGAGTTCAGTTATTAGGCACAACAATGTGTGCATTATACAAAGTTGTGTAATGAGGTGTGTAAATAAATATGAGAAGTAGCATACAAAGATGTACATCAGAAAATGGGTATGAAAATAATTGTCCCTCATTAAAAAAAAATCACACTTTAATGTTGATATTTGATGAAACAATCTTCTAATGGAGCACAAGCAAAAGTGACACAGGCCAAATTTAGATTGATGCAAATATAGCTATTCTTTTACCTTAGCTATTTTGCATAGTTGTGCTCAATCTACAGTATAAGCAAGGCTACAAATATCCAGATATTTTTTTAAAATGCCATGTGAAATATAATGGAAATGAGGGTGGTAAATAATATGTGTAGGTATATAAGTAATTTACATAATAGCTATGAAACATTCATATGATATTACATCAAAATAGACAGGAAGGCAGTATTGTGAGAAATTTTGATTCTTCTGTCAGACCATAGTGCAATTTTTCCTTTGCATGAGAGAGCAAGAGTGTAGTTAATGCACGATGGAAATAATCCTGGCAAAGAAGTATGTTGAAATATGAGGGGGAAAATAATACATTAATGGATAGCGACATGTCTATTAATTTGTCAAAATAAGAGATTATTAAGGCAGAAAAAAATATTCAATTACCTTTTTACAGGTGATACACTAAAGTGAAATAGGCACATTTGGAAATAACAGCTGAAAAAATTTTGTTCCTTGCTTCATGCTTTTAAAATAATTAGTCAGAATTTATAGTAGATGGGGCTTTTAGCTGTATAGTCATAGACTGATTTGCAAACTTGAGTCTCTTCCAAATAATGGTTGTCTCCTGATATTTTGACCATTTTACCCCATAATTTTCTCTGATTTACTGCCTTAATGGTGTTTCACTTGATTAATTGAGTCCGAAAGCTATGGAAAAAAACAAGATTCAAAGCCTTCCTCAGAGAGTCCAGGGCTTCTCAAATAGATCAAAAGAGGGATCTCAAGTAGATCTCTGGATCTCCAGGCACAATGACAAAACCATGGCTTCAGAGCCTTCCAAAAGGCCAGTCAGTCAGGGACAGACTAATCTTGCAGAGAGAATGGCTGTCCAAAGAGCAGTAGTTGCAGCAGAAAAATGGCTCTCCTTCTGAGTCATGTTGTTCTTTTCCAAAGCAGTATGGGGAGGACAACTCAGCCTCTGCCAAGGAATTCACAGCAGTATCAAGGCACAAGCTGTCTATTGACACTAACCCTTTGCAGTTCATTGCCCAGGTCCCATTTTAACAAACCCCCACCCACCGAAAAGGAAATCAAGACAATTTTTAAGAAGGTCAAAAGAGTAGGTATGCTCAAGTGATCAAAACCCCACTCCTTTTTTATTATGCATGTGTCTCACATTAAAAATAAATGGGGCTTTGATTGCTTGGTTGTGCTGCCATTTTGATTCATTGTCCTTTCCTCACAACCCATGTCCTTTGCAGATGTCCCTGAAGATGTTCCAAAGCCAGGTAAGGTGTTAATACAGAAAGAGGAAAATAACAGGGAAAGTTGCTTGTTATTTCAAAATTCTTTCCCCCAATTTATACACTTTTAGTGTATGAAATAACATTTTTTGGAACTGAAGCAAAGAATTAATACTTTAAATCAGAAAACAGTAGAATTGTTCCATTAAACCCACATGACTTAAACAACTATAGGATCTTTGAAAAAAAAATTTTTGCGACTTGAGACTTAAACAATACTCTCATGAATAAGTAGGACACAGATACACAGCCATCATCATCCAACACTATTGGATTCAACAATGTGTTCGCCCAGGAGGATACATATGTAGAGATCATGCTGAGTGCCCCATTCCCCCATGCAATAAAAAAAATAGATACCCCAAAATAGAAGTAACAATGAACTGGATTTTTACACTGAATTTTTTATCAAGAAACTCAAGCCACATTTATCCATTAAAACACTTCCCTTAGATGGCATTCTCAGCAGGGCAGAGCAAGGTGCCATCTAGACTCTCAGAAACAATAACATCATATCAAGCAAGCTGAAAAAGGAGAGGAAATTGTATTTCTGAATGTGGTTGATTATGTTAAGAAAGCTGAAAAGCAAATTTGCACTGCTAAATTTGACTAACTTCTATTCTCAGATCCCACAGCAACATATCAGAAAGAACTATGCAGCCTTATGAAATAAATTCCTAAGAACATAAAAGACTGCATCTATAGAGAAAACACTCCAAGAGTTCTTCCTTCTAAAAATACACAGGTTAAACAATTCAGATAATCTCATTTCAAGCTTGGAACCATAACAGCTGCAACATCTGATTTCAGAGCTTATCCTACCAGCACTGTCTACATAGGACACACCACAGTCTTCCTAAAAAAACTGAAATTCTTTGGCAATCTTCTCGACAACATTATTTTAGCTATTGTGGATATTGTGAAACTCTATATACAACCGTCATTTGTAAACATGGGCTTCAAGCCATCAGGTGCAGCATCAGTGATGTTAACACAGTTTGCTTCCTGACTTCCAGACTTTATATGACCCATATCTTCTCTGGATACTCTACTTTGCCAAAAACATATACCTACAAATCAGTGGCATAGCTATGGGTGTATGGATAGCTCCACAGTATGCTAACATCTTCATGGCAAATGTAGAACACCAACTCCTTAACTCTTACTTCCTGAAACCCATCTGGTATTTGAGGTTCACTGATTATATTTTCATTTTTTGGACCCATGGAAAGATTCTCTCATCAAACTAGCAAACAGAGCCAGTTTGATTTAGTGACGATGGCACCAGGCTAGAAAGTAAAAGACCATGTCAAGTCCCACCTTGGCCATGATAGCCAACTGGGTGACCTTGGGTCAACCACTCTCAGTCCAACTCACCACACAGGATTGTTGTGGGCAAAATAGGAAGAAGGAGATTGGATATGGTTGCCATCTCGATTTATTTGTAAAAATAAAGATGGATTTAAATAAATAAAACAAAAATAAAATAAAATAAATAAGACCTCAACAACTACCATCCCACCATCAATCCATAACTATTTACATTTTAAATCTACATTTTTGATCTTAAGATAAAATTATGAAATGGACAGATAGAATCCTGTTGCACCTTTAAAGATATTAAACAAAAAAAGCAAAGCATGACAATTTAGATTTTTGCAGTGAGCAGATGATTGGGTTCTGTGACCTAGTTGAACCTGGTTGGGTGGCTTCTTCTGTTGATGGAATTAGTTCAGCAGCACTGCACTTGAAGTACTGCATTCAGTTCTGCACAACCTGGTCTAAAAAATACATTGATAAACTGAAGCAAGTCCAGAGAAGAGTCTGAAAGGCATAGTAACTATGGGGAGTAGTTAAAGGACCTAAGTTTGTTTAGCTTGCAGAAGAAAAGGTTGAGAAGGAACACGATGTGTCCTTACATATCTGAAGGGCTGTTGCAATGTCGCATTGTCCAGACTTACCTCATTTGTTCCAGTGGGCAATGTTAGAATTCATGGGATGAAATTTAAAGGACGTAGACACAAACTTTTGGAAGAACGTCTTAACAGTAAGAACTGTCAATGTTGAATAGGCTGCTGCATGGAGTAGTTTTTTCCCCTTTCACTGGATGTTTTCAAACAGTGGCTGACAGTCATTGACTGGAATGGTGTGGTGAATCCTGCAATGTGCAGTGAATTGAACCTGATGTTTTTTATGTCCTTTCCAACTTTACGAGTCTATGAATTGCTTCATTGAAATGAATCTCTGTTGCTTTGTTAGTATTACTAATATTAAAAACTGTGTTAGTTGAAGTGGGGAATCTAATATAGAAAGATAGGATATAAATATTAATATTAGTATTAATAAAGAGGCAATTGTCATCTATTTATGTCATCTTTATTGAGCAACGTATGTTCTGCAAATCTTTCTCTGACATGGACATCTTACAACAAATGAAATGCAAGCTAGCCAGTGGATATTACTTACAAAGAGATTCTTATGGGATTGTTAACTGGTAGCTACTTGACATTAGTTAGGTACAACCAAAGAAAGCTAGATACTTGAGAGCATAAAATAATGATATCAAGAGCCAGCTTCTTTACCAAAAGCATTCACCTTGAGACCCAGAAACATAGAAAGTCAGAAGATCAGAGGGGGTGATGAAAAGTCCATTGCCACTGGGAAATGTAGCTGCTATCTAGCTGTGCAAAATGATAATATTTTGTACAAGAACTGGAAATAAGCTGCAATCTATCTCTGACACTGTTAGCATTACTATCAGCTATCTTCACACAGATGGCTACTTGTGACATAGTTAGACTTCTTATTTTTCAGGTTATGAAAAAAGGATGCCCCGGAGAAGGTTTATGTAAAGCACTCCATATTGCAAAGTGCACAAAATGTTTTTATTTACTTCAGCTTCCCTATCAAAATAAAACTCAGAATGACATGCTGAATTATTTAGTATGGTTCCTTTAGGCTCCGTTAGCTCTTCCCATAAGAACTAATGGAGCCTGACACCCTCCTTCTAAATCAAAAGTCTCTGTGTGCTAAATCAGGATTTTATGGATGAAATTGAAAGTCTGTGTGACCGAATTTAAAATTTCTTTATGAAAACACAAAGGGTGGTTTAATCTCAAACCAGTATTTTTTACTATGAAACCCCAGACTTCTGGCACTTAAATCTCTATTTGCTGTATTAAATAATAACTTGCTGCCAGTAATCCAGTGATTAATATATGAGATCAAAACACTTTGGCACTAAATCAATATTTGATTAGTATATGAAAGGATGTCATTATGAATTCAAAGTTTCTGACACTTTAAAGCAATGAAAACTGACCCCTCTGTTAATAATAGACTTTCAGGGAAAAAGGAAAAGGCTCTGCATTTTTCTAAATCCCAGATCACCTCATGGGAAGCAGCACCTCTCCTGTCATCTTACTTAGATTAATTCATTTTATATAGGCTTCTTATTCTGCTAGTGGTCTCCACTGCTATGTACACAAAAACCTTAATCCAGCAATTCCAACCTTTTTGCTCATGCTGTCATTCATTCCATTATGTTAGCCTAAGCCTTGCTGGCTAAATATGTTGCAAGATATATTTCTCTTTCTCCTCCCTATAGAAAATTACACCAAAGACAAAGATTAATAGCATGATATTTATAAGCATGACGGGAGACATAAGACGCCTAGATTGTATCTGTTGGAAGTTCAGAATGAAATAAAAATATATTCTTCAAATGTATTGACTGGGTTCAACTGGATGGTTTTCATATCCGCATTAATTGTGTTCTGCCATTTTTGCTTTGGTCTTCTACACGGGTATTTGCCATCAGTGTTAAAACAGCAAATTTTACCATGCCTTCGATGGCAAAATGGACCATCTTCAGGAACCTAATAAACTCTCAGTGGTCCAATGAACCATTGGTCCAACCTTTATATTTATGATTTGCTGGAGCTAATAAATGCTATTTGTGGAATGGTGATTCCCTCTCTGTGCTTTTTCAGTTGATAGTATTTGTTATCCTGGTTTGTATTTCCCCTTCCTTCATCTGCATAGTAAATAACTAGCTGGAACTAAAGAATTCAAGACTTACAGTTCTAGGGAATAACATATTCTTTAAGAAAACATAAACAGCTTGGATTACTATGTTACCACTTAAGATTGTCTATTTTTGCTTGTCTTTCATTCAACAAATAATGCAAAATTCTTGATAATCTGTGATTTGTGTAAACATCTGGGATGATTTTATTCCAGTTCCTTGCCCATATGAATGAATATGAAACCTAGCAAGTCCCAATCCCTGACCTCTGTCCTTAGATAAAATATTGCTCTCCCAGCTTGAACTGGGATCCAGGCTATGTGTTATTCTGCTGAAAGGGTGGGCGGGAAAGGTTGCAGTCTTATCAAGTACATGGAGATTTGCATTTATTTTATCAACACAATTATTATAGGAAGAGATTATAATGTCAGATGAAATAGAGGAAATATCTCATCCAATATTAATTTGAATCAGAATATTCGTAAACCAAATAAAGATCTCTATGTAAAAGAATTTGGATGAAACAGTTTCTTCGAAGATAAGGCTAATGTGACAGAAACCAATCCACATTTCTTATCCTAATTTTAGCTCTAGAATCTGATGGCATCCTATTTATTTTTATTTATTAGATTTTTATCTGACCTTCATTACTTTTTATAAGAACTTCAAGGCAGCAAATATACATAATATTCCTTCCTTCTCCTCTTTTTCCCACAACAACAACAACTCAGTGGGGTGATAGAATAACGAGAGGGTGACTGCCCCAAAGACAGGCAGCCAGCTTTCAAGTGGGACCAGAACTCAAAGTCTCCTGGTTTTGAAGCCAGCACCTTAAAACTTAGAGAGAGGAAAGTCAATAAAATAAAAAAGATGTCAGGTTCATACATTCTGTTGTGAATTAATAAAAGTGCTTGAATAAAGATTGTTGAAACCTTAAAGTAAACTGCAGGGTTCTGGCCCTGCACTTCTGATTGGCCAATAATAGCGATATCGGATTGGTCCGTTTAGGAGAATCTGACTGGCTATTAACGAGCCTTTCTCATTGGTTAAAAGAGCTAACGTTCCTGTGTTTTCATTAGCTAAATACCCAAGAGCTTGCCTATATAAAGGGGGCTGTTGTGGCCATTTTTAGATCTGTTGCACCATGTTAAATAAAGAGTTGAAGTTCACTGTTCATCGATTCGTCCCCACTTCTTGCGCCACGCACAGAACATAACACTGGCGACGAAGGTGGGATGTGGAGACGTCAGAGCTGACTGAACACTACAGAGCGATAACTGAGCACATGGCTGAAACGCACCAACGGCGGAACCGTGTCCAGCAGCATCATACCACCCGCTCCATTCGACCCGGCACAAGAAGACTGGGGACCAACAATTTGAAGGATGCCACTACTGGAAAGAAACGGACGGTATTCCTAATTCATTGTGGACTGACCGTATTCAAGATGGCCAAGGCACTAGCAAAACCGGCAGAAGTGAAGTCTATGGACTGGGATGTCCTCGAACCCCTGCTAAGGGCCCACTATGCACCGACCATACCAACACTCGTTAGAAGGCATGAATTTTACCAGAGAGATCAGCGGAAGGGTGAAAGTGTTGCTGATTTCATAGCTGATCTCCGGAATCTGGGAGGCCTATGCGGGTTTGCGGACCTCGAAGAAGCCCTGAGAGACCGAATAGTTCTGGGATTAGATGCACCCGGCGTGCAGAGTAAACTGATGGTGAAAGGCGACATTAGCCTTACAGATGCCATCGCTGACGCTACTGCAGCAGAAGCAACCAGGAAGTCGGCTGCTCGAATGCGCCGCACCCATGCCCCACTTCGCCAACTCGCCAGCGAAGTTTCACCTCACTTAGAAGAACAGGCAATGACAGCCCACCACGAGGACCTCGAATCGTCATCAGAAAGCGATGAAGAAGAGGTCAACTGGCTCTGTTCTGAACGTGACCAACGCCAGAGATCGCAGTACCAATGTGCTGGTTGTGGGGCAAACCACCCCTGATCAGACTGCAAATTCCTCGATGCGCTCTGCCATGTGTGCGGGAAAAGAGACCACATCGGATGGGTCTGTATAAGCAAGCAAGCATCCAGTCCACCTCAAAGGGGGACCAACTACCGCCAGCCCACAGGAAGTCGTCCTGTAAAGTGAGAACCCTTGAACCACAAATGGAACAACCACTCCAACAGAAACAAACCCCTAAACCACTCAACAAAGCAAGAAGAGGTGCACCAAACTATTACGATTGGTCACGCCTCATCACTGGACGCCAAGAAGATCCAGGTGAAGGTGGCCATCGAAAACCAGCCTTGTATGATGGAAGTTGATTCAGGATCATCCCTCTCGATGGTTTCCTGGAAGACCCTCAAGCAACTCATCCCTACCGTCCGGCGACAAGACCTCCAATTCCAAAGAATCATACTCAAAGATTATCAGGGAAATCAAATTCCAGTCGTTGGATCCAGCCAAGTCCGTGTCTCATTTAAAAATCATACCACATCTCTACCCTTGACTGTAGTCGACAGGGATCGGCCTAGCTTGTTAGGCCTCCAATGGTTCGCTCCACTTGGAATTGAAGTAGCCGGCATTCACCGAACCAGCAGCAACGACTGGGAAGAGGCTCTCGTCCAAGAATTCCAGGACGTCTTTGAAGATAAACTAGGCGAGTACAAGGGGACCCCGATATCATTTAACCTCAACCCCGAAATAGCTCCCATCTGCCTTAAGCCTTGTCGAGTTCCATTTGACCTTAAACCAAAGATTGATGAGCAGCTTGATAAATTAATAGCCCAGGGGGTGTTAGAACCAACCGACCATTCTCCCTGGGAAACCTCGATCGTGACACCCATCAAGCTGGATGGATCGTTAAGAATTTGTGGGGACTACCGAGCCACCCTGAATCACGCCCTGCAGCAAAACGCTTACCCGGTATCGGTGGTGCAACACCTTCTCCATTCCCTGGAATGTCCCCTATTTTGATGACGTTTTAATTGCTGCTCCGACTCAAGAAATACTAAGGGAGCGCCTGGGGTTGGTTCTTCAGAGATTTAAAGACTCAGGTCTCAAAGTTAAAAAAAACAAGTGTCAACTATGTACAGATCGAGTAAAATTTTTAGGATATTTAATAGATAAACAAGGCATTCACCCCACCAATAGCAAACTTAGGGCAATCAAAAACACCCCAAAACCCTGCAATAAGGCTGATCTCCAAGCTTTCCTAGGCCTTATCAATTTTTATAACGTCTTACTGCCTCACAAAGCAACCGTAGCCGAACCCCTACATCATTTATTGGACAAAAAAGCACTCTGGGTTTGGGGACACCAAGAGGAACATGCGTTTTGAAAAGTAAAAAACCGATTGACCTCTGACGCTGTTTTGACACAGTACAATGAGACTTTGCCTTTAACGGTTACATGTGATGCATCACCATTTGCAGTGGGCGCCATTTTGAGCCACGTTTTACCAAATGGAAGTGAAGCTCCTGTTGCCTATTTTTCAAAAACGCTATCAAAAGCAGAACGCAATTACAGTCAAATTGATAAGGAAGGTCTTGCTATTGTATCTGCTGTTAAACGATTTCATGAATATATTTATGGGCGAGCTTTCACTATAACAACTGACCACAAACCTTTACTGGGAATAATAGCGGGAGATAAAGCAACTCCTTATATATTATCTCCCAGAATGACTCGCTGGTCAGAATTCTTGGCTGCCTATAATTATAAGTTGCAACACCGCCCGGGGAAAGCCATTCCCCACGCTGATGCATTGAGCCGTGCACCACTTCCATAAACCATTGACGACCCTGCTCCGACTGTCACAACACTGCAGATCGAGACACTCCAAAAGCCGCCGTTGACAGCTTGCGATATCGCGATTGAAACTAAACGCAATCCCATTTTAGCACGTGTCCTCAGCTGGGTAGAGCGTGGATGGCCATTGGACCAAATCCCTGACAACTACGTTCCCTTCAAAAGTCGACAGATGGAACTGTTTTCCCAGAAAGGCTGTATCATTTGGGGCGATAGAGTCATTGTCCCAGAGCGGTTACAGTGAGCGGTACTGAGAACCTTGCACAATGGCCACCCTGGCATCGTGCGCATGAAAGCACTCGCACGAAGCAATGCGTGGGGGCCGGGCATAGACAAGCAGATCGAAGCCTGTGTAAAGACTTGTCACAAATGCCAGGAAGTCAGCAATGCCCCACCGAAAGCAACCCCAACAGGATGGGAAACACCCAGGGGACCATGGTCCCGTATTCATCTGGACTTTGTGGGACCTACGAATGGACACACATTTTTATTAACAGTGGATGCCTACTCGAACTGGCTCGAAATCCATGAGATGAAAAATACAACAACCGAATCAGTCATCAGGAAATTGGACAGATTATTTGCAACACACGGACTACCGGACGTTCTGTATCCGACAATAGGCCCCAGTTTACCGCGCTTTCTTTTGAACAGTATCTGGCAGACCGTGGTATTCGCCATGTGCTAACTTCACCGGTGCATCCTGCGGCCAATGGAAGGGCCGAGCGCATGGTACAATTCGTCAAAAGAACTCTACATAAAATGGACTATGGCGATATCGAAGACAAGATTAACCAGATACTCCTTTTGCAGCACATCACTCCACCCAGCGTCACCAACACAACTCCCGCTGAGTTATTGATGGGACGAAAACTCTGCTCCCACCTCGACTGACTACACCCATCATACGAACCTGAGAAACCACACGGATCAGTGGGAAATGCCTTAATTTCCAGGTAGGCGACTTGGTTTTCACGAGAAACTTTTATGGTGACCCATTGTGGGTCGAGGCAACTGTAATTCAAGTTACCGGACCCAGATCGTACCGAGTGAAATGTCGTGATGATAGAATATGGAAGCGCCATATTGATCAGCTGCGTTCAAGGCTGCAGTCTGGGGTCTGTGATTCTGGTGATTTCCAAATTGAGGGGGGAGGAGACGCTGAGGAAGCTGAGTTTGAAATGGCGGAAAGCACAAGCGGAAAAAATGACTGCTCAGGCACAACATGGGAAGAAGGATCGGGGACAGGGGTAAACTCGCCTCAAAGGGATACTGAGGACATTAGTGGCAACGGAAGTTTAGATACAGAACCAGAGGCACCCTGTTCACCAGATAACGTCCTACTCCAACAAGACTCTAGACAAATACCGGGAGGACAACGTAAATCAAATAGACAATCAAAACGACCTGCCTACCTCAAAGACTATGTTACCGCACCCCTTAAACGGAACCCGGGGGGAAGGGGTGTTGTGAATTAATAAAAGTGCTTGAATAAAGATTGTTGAAATCTTAAAGTAAAGTGCAGGGTTCTGGCCCTGCACTTCTGATTGGCCGATAATAGCGATATCAGATTGGTCCGTTCAGGAGAATCTGATTGGCTATTAACGAGCCTTTCTCATTGGTTAAAAGAGCTAATGTTCCTGTATTTTCATTGGCTAAATACCCAAGAGCTTGCCTATATAAAGGGGGCTGTTGTAGCCATTTTTAGATCTGTTGCACCATGTTAAATAAAGAGTTGAAGTTCACTGTTCATCGACTCGTCTCCACTTCTTGCGCCACGCACAGAACATAACACATTCCATGTTTTATTCTTCAAAAAACAGACCACTAGTAGTTGACAGAAAAGAACATTAGAGAAGATAGTGCAGAAATATTTCAGATACTGTCATTATCATCATGTTCTATGAATGTATCCCAGGAAATGATACTATGATAAACTGACCGACCTAAAAATTTGAATTTACCTTAAATTATTTGTTCATAAATATCTATCAAACAAGAGCTAGAGTTGCTTAATTGGCCTATGAAATATATGTAAAAGGAGAATATGCTAAAGCTGCTTCAGCTCTCCAAAATAGACAGATCAGTTATTTATTGCATATGACTCAGAGAGGCCTGTTATCTGAAGAGGGGCTTTTATTCATACTTACTCGGTCATTGGCCCATAATTGTTCTGGGAACAAATCTCTGATATTGATGTTAATTACTGATATTAAACAGTTTATGCATAAACTGTTTCAACTTCTCCCCTTGGGATGCTGCCACAGGGCATTGCATGCCAAAACAACTAGACACAGATACAGTTTTTTTCCCCTTGTTTCAACACTCTGCAAAACACCTAATTCTCACAGTACTGTCTTTATGACCAAGTATATTTACCCACATAGTATGGCTGTATTTCTATTATCCTTCTCATCTGTTCTACTATCTTCTCTTATTGGTGTCATTATTATGATTATTATTATGTTGTTATTATGATTGTTACTTTGTTGTTTTGCATGAGAGCTTATGCACTAGACAGAAATCCTTTGTGTATCTAATCACACTTGGTCAAAAAATATTCTAGATAGGAGGAAAAAACAGATGTGTTATTGTACCCTAAAACATAGCCTCATCTCACTCTCATTTGATAATCTGATTCTATGGTATTCACAAAAAGCAGTAGTTTCTATTATGACTTTCTTTCATATCATTGTTCTGGAGTTGTCATAACAATTTGCAGCTCATTTTAAAAAACAAAACCAAGATTTAAAACACAATTTGAATGAGCAATGATGTACAGATGTGACTTTCACAGTAGGTAATTTAATTTAATTCGAATGCAATACATGTCTTTTTAGAGGGAATAATAACCAATGACTCAGTACTGGATTGCAGGTGATAACGGTTGACAAATTCAGAAAGTTTGAGCTTTGTTTTAAGGTTCTTTTCCCCATAAATGTATTAACTTCATTAACATTTTCAAAGGCAATTTCTCCAAATGGAAAACTCTTCTCTGATTGTTTTTCATACTGAGGACTGCCAGCAGGACATGGAAACCATAGCAGTCAGATATCCTGAATATTCTGTGCTAATGTCTACATTTTTAGGTTACATGCTGTTAATAGCACATGCAAAGACTGACAAGAAGATAAATTCAGCTATAATTAAGGCCATCCATCACATCTTATTTACTAAACAGACAACACAATATCCATTCTTATCCAAAATATATTAGTATGGCTGGGAAAGAAAAAAAAATCGATTCATTAATCAAAGTGAGCGTAGCAATTCTCCTCAGATCATGACTGAGAAGATTGTAGGAGAATTTCTGTTTAGAAATGAAGCTCTGTGAATGATCTGAGAAAGTCACTTGCTTCCAAGTAGGCATTCATAGAGTCATCCAGTCATTATTAAAGCAATACAAGCCTACCTTCTTTGGTGATATATTGCCATAATAATGGCTGAATGATGCTATAAAATGCCACAAAACACTAGTTTGGAAATAAACAGTGCCCTCTAGCTTGATCTACCTCAGTGAATTTTAAAGATAAAAGTATGAGGGAGATAAATATTTTTCTAATTTCTATATCTTTGAATTAAGATGAGAAAAATGACTGTTTATAATTATAGACTTTTAAAATATGAAGCAGGTGTAATAGAGAAAGCCAGGGTCAAATCCAATCAAGTTTTATGTATGGCAACCAACCAGTCTTGCTTGTACAAAGACATATAAAGTTTCTAAATAAATATCATTGGAAATTTTCTTTTAGGCCTTTCAACGCCAGATCTACTGCGCAGAATATGTAGCAAAAATGTAATGGAAATCTAGATGATTTTTTAATGAATGTATGTATTCATCTATGAGTACAATAAATTAAGCAGTAAATTAACAGAACAATCCTATTGTATTTTAATATAACCTCCCTCACAGGAGTGTTGTTAGATTTCGTAATATACCATATATTATAGAAAAAAAAGTATTCAAACATGGGATGAGGAAAAGAAAATATTAGGAGAAGACATATAGCTGTTTTGAGATTTTAATTGTCTGGAAGTAAAATTCTGAATCATTTTCACTGTTCTTTCCATTCCAAGGAAGATGCGTAGAGAGAGAGAGAAAGAAGGCATTTCTGAAGGTAGCAATAAGTTATAATAGCCACATGTTTGAACAATAGGCAATGAGATAAGATCATCTGATGAAAATCTAATGCAGTCTTGTTTAAGCTGAAAGCTGTAACAAGCTGGAATTGCTGTATAAAAGAATAAATGGATATCATGCTATTGCCACATGCAGTAGTAGGTCTGTATGAAGAGACAATGTGCTACTTCCCAAACTCTCCAACAGTATTTTAGTCTAGTTAGTCTAGTCAGTGAATAATGGGCTGGAGAACCATAAAATGGTACATGATGTGGAGAAAGTGGAGAGATTTTAAAGGGGGGACATGAGGCTTTGAAAAAGGGACAAGATAAACCTACGGAGGATAACCATATCAGTGGATGCTATCAGTAGATATTTATCTTACAATCCCAAGTATCTCTGGAATTGCAAGGTCATGGCTTAGAATGCCACGGTTTAAATGGTAACAATAGGAAGGTATTAATGCTCTTATATCCTGCTTGTGGTTTCATCAGCCTGGCTGAGGAATTCTAGGAGTTGAAGTCCACTAGTCTTAAAGTTGCCAAGTTTAGAGATCCCTGATCTAGCAAGTCATAAATAAGTAAATATTTGTAAGTATAGCTCTTTCAGATGACCATATATAACATGTTTCATACATTAGAGTAGCTCAAATTATGTACTCTGAAAGATCTGAATATACAATTTATGGGAAAAGTCATTCTGAAAGGGAAACAATTAGCTTTGCCAGTAAAAAGTAACATTGGGCATACAGAATTGTCAGGTAATATATTATCTAATGCACCTGAAATTCTGCCAAATGTTCATTATTTAAGGAAGAGGGAGTGCAGGAAAACGATCTCAGGTCTCTTTTCCTCTTCTAAGAGAGTTTGTTGTGTAATGTAAAAACATTTTTAAGCTAACCATTCACACAGTTCTGAATGTTGAATTAGGACCATCAACACTTGTTTCCATTGGGTTCATATAGGAAACCTGCTTCCCCTGTCAAATGCCTCACAGCTGAATTGCCTGGAAATCTCTCTTTACCTGACAAGCATTTTAAGGAAATAAAGCAGTTCAAGACCTTGTTGCAAAGTTCCCTTTATCTATTCTATTTTATCAGGCAGTAGAGGAGAGCCGAAATAAAATCAATACTTTTCCCTTTCTGAAAGAGTTTCCATCTTTCTAGCATTGAAAGTACTAAGAACAAGTCTGAGTTAAGAAACAATTTAATTTTCAGTTATAAATAGCTCACGGATTATACCAAGATGCATTTTCACAACAGAGTTAAGTTGTTCATTTTTCTGGATTTTTCACAAGACACTGAATCATAATTTAACAAGAGGGCAGGGTGTGTGTAACATGTTAGACTCTCTTTTAGGCATTTTCATGAACATGTGAAAAATTGTCCCATGTTTCTAAAACTAAATTGGATTAAATGCTGAGAACATATAGCCAAAAATCTCCCTCTGCTTCTTAGCTAGAACTTTTTCACTTTAACTCATATTATACTTTTTCCTACGAAGGATCTGCCTCTGAATCATCATGGACCAAATTATGATGTAGTAACTGCACCATCCTTACTGCTGAATGGCTATGAAGATTCTCAGTCATTCAGGTCATGATGGTTCCAAAGGTGATTTTTTGTTTTTTCAAGAGACAACTGGACTTTCTGGTTTTTCTTTGAAGATATTTTGCTTCTCATCCAAGAAGCTGAACAAAAAAGCACATTTGGGACATCCTTACTGCTGATTATTCCTTAATCTACTTTGTTTTATCCGTAGTATAGTAAGTAATTCAATGTTAGTTCTATCAGCAAAGTGGCTATAAACCATGATACAGTGGCTATACCGTGGCTATAAACCTTGAGGACTGGATTAATATATGTTAAGCCAAAATCAGACAAGCCACATTATGCATAGTGTATGAACCCAGACTTATTATATTGTTGTGACAACATGATATGCCTAGAAATGTTTTGTTTCCTCTTATTTCATGCGCTGTTAACAACTCATCAATTACCAATGGCCTTTAAGGAAGGAAACAAGAGAAAAGCTAGACGAATCTCTCCCTCCATCATCACTCCATAAAAACAACAACACAATTTCATGTTATCACGGCAACTTGATAAATGTAGCTTGGAGCTCATAAGTTATTTTTGAGAACATGAAATAAAAGAAAATGACACCCCCTGCAGTAACTTATATCTCTTTCTAAAATTGGACGATCTCAAGCTGTTCAATCGTAAAACTAAATTTTTAATTTTGTTTCCTCGATTGGGCATACATGGAATTTTAATGTCCTTGGAGGGATTTATCTTGTCACATGCTATATTCCCTATCTCCTCTTGTCTTTTTCCTTTGAAAATATTTTCATGGGGGGAAAAAACCCGCTGAGATTATGCAGAGCAAAACAACAAGCTCCAATACCACTTTATTTCCAAGAATGCCTGTGCACCTTAGATGGGATCTATAAGCCTTTTTAGAAAATAAAAATGATGGGTGCCTACCCAGAAAAGGAACAGAGAAGAGAATATATGAACAGTATTCTGTGGAAAAGAAAGGTAGCAAGGAGCCTTCTTGTAAACCCATGGTTTGCAAATATTTTGTTTTTCATAGATCCCAGGGATATCTATCCCACAAAGATATGGTAAAACCACTTGCAAACATCTCGCAAGAGTGCCCTCAACAGTTCTCAAAATTTAGATGTGTCAACTCCTCAAGCTTAAGATTCTGAACTTAAGTCCAAAGCATAAGCTGCCTATTATGTCCCATCTTCTTACTCAACTCACTGCCTCTTGCTGTCTCCTTTTCTTCTCTTTTCCATCTCTATCCATCTTCCACTATTGCCATTGTTTTTTCTGTATTAAATAGGGTTTGGGGGTGAGGGTGGAGGGAGTCATTACCAGGATAATATTTTCTTATCTTTAGGGATATTTTGGCTCCTTTGTCCCTGTTCCTTATTCAGTGGAATCTCATTTGGGTTTGGAATTATACCTATTACTGTGACTATTAGTTCAGAAACTAACTAAAAGGGAATTCACCCATCACTAATTGGACACGTGATACTACAATATGTTGTGCTCTGGATCACAATAAAATCATGATCTTGTCTCTTTCAGGCAACAAAGACAGGTAAAGCTCATCAAGGATTGTATAACTACCATTGTACAGTCTCTGCATAGGCTGAGAGTAAAGAGTAGTTGCATTCACACATTGTCCTTAGCCAGAAGTAACTGAGAGGGCAATGATAAAAAGAGACTGAGAGGGATAATCAAACAAAAACTCTGCCCTTTTTGTGCTTGCATCCTGCTGCTGTGCACATATACAAACAGGCAGAACGCGCATCACAATAGCCAGTTGCTGCTTTTGTCATTTTGATAAAACCATCCTCTTTGCCTTCTGTTGTAATAAAACCGGCTTTATAGGTTTAAAACACTGCATGAATCCAGATATTCTGATTTGTAAATCATGTTTTATGGTTAATGTCAGTGGTGAGATTAAAATAATTTAACAACCAGTTCACCCAGGGTCAGTTTGGCTGTCATGGGAGGAGTGACCCATCCCTGTCCTCCAACTCCACCACATATGCGGGATGAGCCTCCTGCAATGGCCAACCTGACCCTGGGCGAATCAGTTGTTAAATTAACTCCCCCCCTCTATTAAAGTGGTCCCTGGGCGCTGCGCAGCTATGGAGAAATGGGCAACGGAGAGGCCGATGTGAGGGAAGGAGGAGGAGCAGGGAAAAGAAAGAGGGAAAGCATCCTTCTCCTTCCCTTGGGCCAACCAATCTGCAGCACAGCGCAGTGCCGAGGATCCACTTTGATACTGGGGATGGGGGTTAATCAGTTCACCTGAACCTGTGCGAACCTACTGAATCCCACCACAGCTTAATGTATTGTAACAACCCAATCAATTGTGGCTCATCCAGCAAGCCATGATGGCATGTAATCCTGCTAGTAAATCTTTAAAGTTGTAATCTTATACTTGCTTAAATGGAAGGAAACTCCACTGAACTGGCAGTGCTTTGGATGAGACATGTATAGAAATATATTTGAAATGCCCTTTCACAATTATGGAAACTGATCAGCACAAAGGAACTACAGTGGTACTTAAACATTTGAGAGTCCTTTTCAGGGTTCATTATTTCTGCATGAATTTGACCTAAAATGTGATCTGTTCATACAAGTCCTAAAACTAGATAAAAAGAACCCTTCAGTAACATTTAGATGCAGTTACTACTGCCTAAGGAAGACATACCAGTTATTGAAAACAAATGTTCACATACTTTTGCTACACACAAATCTGAGCCTTGGATCATTTTCCTTAACAAATCAATGCAGAAGTGTTCTGTCTCACCTGTGACCACGAGGTGAGAGTCCAAGTTTCCAAAGGAATATAAATAAACAGACAGGACCAGGAACGACAGAGTTAAATTCCTTTGACTGGAGAAGTCCTTGGCAGTCTTCCAAAAGCTGCCTGCTAAGTCGGATAACAAGGCAAGACCATAAATCAAAGGTGAACGCCACACAGAGAATTTGTCAAAGCTTCTATCCCAAATAAACAAGTTGTCCCGAATAAGGATTCAGAGCTAACACGCCCCCTTTTATTTCCTGAGGGGCGTGTCAGTCTCTCCTCTCAGTCCCTGATTTGACATTTCCTTTTATGTTGCATTTCACGTCTATGTCTATGTCTTTGCCTTGCAATCAATCCAACATTCCTCAGTCAGAGGCTCCGCTCCGCTTTCCTGATTATCTGCTGATACCTAAGACACAACCAGGGAGGAAGGTCCTGGGGAGGAAGATGATTCTGAATCCTCCAGCAAAGCAGGCTGAAACCTCAGAGCCAAATCTTCCTCTTCCTCCTGGCTCAAGTCTGTGTCTTCCAGCAAAGCAGGCTCAAATCTTGAGGCCAAATCCCTTTCTTCCTCATTGCTTAAGTCTGTATCTTCTAACAAGGCAGGCTCAGACCTCCGAGTCACAACACAGAAGTATAATGTTTTTTCACTTGTTTGTTTAATTGTGTTCTTTTATTTAGTTTTAGGATCTGTGGGGAGGACAAATCACATTTTAAGTCATGTTTATGCAGAACATTGAAAACTCAAAAGGGTTCGCAAACTTTTAAGTGCTACTGTGTATGGCATCAGGCTCTCCTCTTCCTACCTACTATTTGTCAAACAAGATGTCCTCTACCAAGGTCGAAGAGCTGAGTTTCTGTTTCCAGCAGGAGTCATTAGACACATCACCCTAGCAGTTGATCCTAACCTAACATTAATAAGCCGCTTATCTCCACCCAGCAAAAATCCCTTTTCCAAGGCAATCTTGAAGTCTCAAGCCTTCTGTCAACAGTTTTATATCCTGATTGATTATAGTCTTCTGCAACTACTTCAGCCCCAGCGAATTGTATGTTTTGAGAACCATCAATAGTTCCTTCCTACTTAATTTAATAGGTTCCCGAAAGCCAGGGGACCTGCTAAAGGTTAACAACAGATTTTACATGCGAGGCTGCTCCTTCAACTAGTTAAGGCCAACATCCAATCTCCATATCCTGTATAGGAATAAATGGATGCTGTTTCAGGAAATAATGGTTGCCTTCAAAGCACCCTTGAACTTTTTATATATTTTACTTGTCCTTCAGTAGGATCTGCAGCATTTGTTATTTTGCCTTGCCTTATAGCCTGTCATTTTTCAAAAGAACCCCACTGTCCCACAAATGGAAAACAATTTATTTTGGCACAGATTGAGAAAAAGCAGGCAATTTTCTCAGGAAGATGGAACAAAAATAATTTTGGAAAACTGCCTGATAGCTAAGAGAATTGAGTCAGTGCAGAATGTGGTACTCTAAGCCACTTTACCCCCCTCCTTTGAATAAATAAAGTGATATCGTTAAAAATCATGTTTTTATCTTAAATGTGATTCAGAAGCCCCAGATTCAAACCTCATTCAAAGTGTAGCAGACAGCCTCCTACAACAAGGAAGTAAAAGTAAAATGTTTCTGTATCATTGGTTCCTTTCATTTTTTTCCAGAGTAAAGTATAAAAGGGAATGCTGTTGAAAGGTATGAAAAGTCTTCCCATTTTCATAGTCCATGTGGTGTAGTGGCCAAGGTGGGGAAGCAAAATGCAAGGCCACATTGAATCATGGAAGCTCACTGAGAGACTTTGGACAGGCTCCTTCCATTTGTCCAACCTACATTACAGGGTTGTGCACAAGGGTGGGGGGAAAGTGAGAACAGGAGCACTATGAATGCTGCTGAATGAAAAGCTGTTTATAAATCTAAAAACAAACAAATCTAATGAATAAGAAAGAGAGAAAAAAATTGTACCAAATTACATCAGAAATCTGTGTCACCATCAACATACAAGCTTCATAAACAATTGCATTTAGCAGTCATTTATATGATACAGAGCAATTTCTGTCTGCACCTAATCAGAGATTACAAAAATGGAGCTGCATCAATCTACCCAAATCTACCCAGTAGGGGGAAAGGATTAAAAAAAAAACCATCCTATAGAAATCCAGCTTGGTGTACTCTAGTTAAGGCACCAGAGTACATCTCAGGAGACAGTGAGTTCTAGTTCTGCCTTAGTCACAAACGCAGCTGGGTGATCTTGGGCTAGTCTTTTTCTTTAACCTCTAGGAAGAAAGCAATGGCAAACCACATCTGAAATTTAGTATTTTTTTTTTAGTATTTATTTGATTTGTCAATCACTTACAAGATACAGGTATAAAAATAAATATAGTTTTGAATACATGAGATGGATACTTATAAAACAAAACAAAACGACAGGGATGGTAGGCACGATTGGTGCGCTTATGAGTGCCCCCTACAGGCCTCTTAGGAAGGGGGTGAGGTCAATAGTAGATAGTCTAAGGTGAAAGTTTTTGGGTTTGGGGAAGAAACCACAGATTCAAGTAGAGTATTCCAAACATTGACCACTCTGTTGCTGAAGTCATATTTTCTGCAGTCAGGTTTGGTGAGGTTAACCTTGAGTTTGTATCTATTGTGTGCTCTTGTATTGTTATGATTGAAGCTGAAGTATTCATTTGCAGGTAGGACATTGCAATGTATGATTTTATATACTATATTTAGATCGGACTGGAGGCAGCGTAGTTCTAGGTTTTCTAGGTCTAGAGTTTCAAGTCTGGTGGCATAAGGTATTCTGCAATGAGTAGAGGAGCGGAGAACTCTTCTCGTGAAATATTTCTGGACTTTTTCAATTGTGTTAATATCAGATACATGATATGGGTTCCAGACAGATGAGCTGTATTCAAGTATAGGTCTAGCAAATGTTTTGTATGCTCTAGTTAGCAGTGTGATATTACCAGAGAAGAAGCTATATAGGATTAGATTAACAACTCTTAATGCCTTTTTGGCTATATAGTTACAGTGGGCTCTAGCACTTAGATCATTGAGATGAGTACTCCAAGGTCCTTGACAAAGTTTGGATCCTCAACAAGTTCTTGACTATTTAGCTTGTATTTTATTTTCTGATTTTTTCTGCCAATATGTAAGACAGAGCATTTATTTGTTGAGATTTGAAGTTGCTATTTGATTGACCATTCTGATACATAGTGGCGGTCTTTTTGGAGGGTGGTGTTGAACATCTTTACATCATCAGCGAAGAGAACGCAGTTGCTCTTAATATGATCACAGAGGTCATTTATGTAGAGTATGAAAAGAGTTGGTCCTAGAACACTGCCTTGAGGACAACATTGTTGACAGGTGCAGAATTTGTTAGGATGCTCCCAATTTTGACCATTTGTTGTCTATTTGACAGGAATGCTTCTATCCATGCCAAGAACACTATAGGAACTTGTCTAGATAGTTGCCAGAAGTCAAAACTGACTTGAAGGCATGCATGTGCATGTGTGTGCATACACACACATCCTACAAAGCAGGGCTGTCAAACTCCCGGCCCACAGGCCAGATGTGTCACACACTGGCCATACCCGGCCTGGTTTAGTGAAGGGTAAAAATGTCCCAATATATCATATGACGCTGCCATGATGACATGAGTTTGGCACCCCTGCTATAGAACAAAAGAGTCTTCAGCAAAAGTTCAAATTCTCAACCTTCCAGGTGGCTGGAGAAGACCGTATGAAAACACAATGTCATCAGTAGATGAGGTGGAAATTCTTTGTTCCAGCTCTTTTGTGGAGGGTAAATGGGGGGAGGGGAGGGGTTTCAAGGGTAAGACGATTTTTACCAGGTATTCCAAATTCAATATGGAGACAAACATAGAAGACACGGTGACATTGATAAAAATCATCACTATTTAGAATGATCATGGCAGGCACTTCTTTATCTACAAGAACAATGGTAAAGAACAGCCATTCCTACTCTTTATGAAGATGGATGTGATGTATTGGCAATATTATATGTCAAGAGAGATAGTTGATAAAGAAGATCTAAGAATTTTATGAACATAGAATTAAAGTGATCAAAGACATTTTAAAGAGAAAGAAAAAGCAATCTTATTTTGTTCAAAAACTTTTTTTTTCAGAGCCTGAAACAAGAAGCTATGCTCTCAGTGTGTTTGGTGTAGTGCCTCTTCTCAAATTTATAGAACTTATTTAGGTGATAGCATAAAAAGCAACTAAGGAATAGAAAAATCTAAGTATCTTTTTTCTCTTGTAATTGAACCAAGGACACCCTGAACCTCAGCTTCCCAAAACAATCTTTTTTTAATGGCTTACTTTCTTGGACAGGCTTTTTCTTCAAAGACTGGACAACTATATTTCAAGATCATGGGGCCAAACTTCAAAAGTAGAACTAAAAAATCAAAATAGTGCTGGCTACACACCATTCTTCCCAGCATAACTTCACATGAGGCAACATAGAAGGTTTTTGAAATAATATAAGGTGCTATTTTTTTCCAGTTTAGTTAGAAGCTAAGCTGAACACATAAAGAAATGATCAAATGAAAACCTTTTCAAATATGTACCACAGTTAACTTTCAAAGAGAAAATATCAAAACTCATTTGCATGTGCTACTTTCAGTGCAGCAAGAACTAAGCAAGCAATTTAAACTGCCTCAGTGACAAAGCTATGAATTCAGTGCTCTGGAGAGTTTAAAGCCCAAGGTTATAATGTCAGATTGTTCAGTAGAGAATCTCTATCTTATATTTGATGTTCAAATGTAGGTAGAAAAAGATGTGATGGGGAAATATTCTAGGTTTGTAACCAGTTTTTCCAATGATCATTTCATTAAAGTTGATGACCTACTTACATTTAGTGCTGTGGGAGTTCATTTAATCTTTGTTCTTTGAGCACATACTAAAATATTATATTTTTCAGTTAGGGATTTGTTAGATTGGAGAGGTACTGTGTAATATACAACCATCTTCAGCTTGGAGAAGCTTTGAAATTAGTTTCAATAACTTGAGAAGGAAGTCAGTTGGGGAGTGGATAGCTAATGCATTCCGGTTTTATATTTCTGACACTTCTGATGATTATGAAAAATTGATGAACTATTGAAAAGGACACCTAAAATGTCTTATTTTTTTTTGACCCCCGAAAAACATGGCTAGGCCGTCTTTTTGGGGGTGACTTAATTCCCCCCCTTGCATCCTTGGGGGGCGGGCGGCGACAGCTTGGATGTTGACCTCAGTGTTGGTGAGGCACTTCGTATCGGGAGAGCTTCTGCCACCATTGCTTTCCCTTCTCCCTTGCTGCCACGGCATTTAGAGCAATGCCGTGGTGTTTGGCGCAGCCACATGCAGCCAGCCAGGGCTCCTCCCTGCAACCGGAGCCCAGCGAAGACACTCGGCTTCAGGTGCTCCTGTCGCCGCCTTCCCTTTGCCTTCAAAGGTAAAGCCAATTCTTTTAAAAATGATGCCCTACTACAACAAAGCCTCTCCTGCCCGGATCTGGAAATCAGGTTAGTGGGGTGGGGAGGGAATGGAGATTTTGCAGTCTCCTTCCCCTGCCATGCGCACCAAGTCATGCCCACCAAAGCAAACCACACCCACCAAGCCACACCCACAGAACAGGTAGTAAACAAAATGGACCCCCACCACTGATTTAAAACCTATTGTTACCCAACCAGGCAGCAAAAAATCTCTGAGCATCAAGACAGGGCATTCACAGCATTGCATACTTCATCAGGAGTGGACCCAAAGGGATTCATGTAGATGTTAAACTGGAGTAGAGAGAGGACTGACCTGAGACTCCTGACATCACTGGGGGCTGAGGATGGGATCTCTCACTGACTTGTATCAGCCCCTTAAAGTGGAATAAAACCGGTGCACCTAACCTGATAAACAACATTACAAGCAACAGAAAGTACTTGTGCCTCTAAGAAAGATTGATTTATCCCCCTAGTTATGAACTTACCCTTTAAGGGGGACGGGGAAGAATTGACAGCTGGAATCTCCTTCCTACATATACTCCTTACTTTTTCATCCCTCATCACATGTTATATCTCAGTGATGTTGCTGGTGCCAATGTCCATTAGAATGATTTTTATATGAAACTCATTTTTGGATATTTAAAAGTAATCTTTTGGTAGTGTCAGAGTAGCTTCATATGGGAATGCAGCAGAAAATATGTTTAGGCTGTAAAGTTTCTAGTTTCTTTCTCTACCTGAAAAGCTAAAGGAAGAGGTGATGAAAGGAAAACTCCCCAAGGTCCTGAAGAGCTGTTGGCTGTCACAATAGCTTATAAAGACATGGAAGAAATAATACTATGACAGCAGCACAAGTACAAACCTGGGAAAGCCACTTATTCGGTGATGTACACATTTAAGTTCAAGAGTTGAGGCCAAGCACTTTGGGACTTCAATTTAATTTCTTTACCAGCATCCTAAAGGCAAGCAACCCAGAGTTTAGTTGTATAATTTGCAAATCATTTTGCTTTCAATGCAATTGTTTTGCGCAAATGTAATAGTCTTGTGGTTTAGCTCAATTAGTCTTTTCAGAAAGAGTTGGATGGACAAACATGTTGCAAAATTATTGCCTCTGCACAAAATAGCAAGACCTTGCAAAATGCAATGCAGTTATAATATTCCTGCTTCTTTAAACACAGTGTTAACTAGATGTACATTTACCTCTACTCCCTGCCTGTCATAAATTGGGTAATTATGAATCAAGGCATGAACTCTTAGCTGAACTGACTGCACAAGAAAAAAAATAACAATTGAAATTACTTTGCTTTTGTGGAATGCATAGATTATTTATCCATTGCTCCACTATATAAAATAAAGCCATAATCATAACAAAGCAACTATCAAAACTGATAATCGAGGAAATTAACATTCTAAAAGATACACATTTTAAAAGAAATCCTTCAATTTAACCATATGTAAATCTAATATATTCAAGTACTTTTAACCACTGTATTTTATATATGTACTTATAGTACTCTAGTGTAATCTCTGTCAATTCATGCCATTCCAAACCATACTAGAAGCTCCTTTACTTTTTGTGTGCATTTTATAATTTTCCATCATCACCGAGTAACTGATGTACTGATCAGTTTATTTAGTTTGCTTTCCTTTTATGTTGAACCTATTTGAAGAAGCATGGCTTTGGTTTTCTAATCTGTTCTAATTTATGGAGTTGACAGGATAGCTGATCCTCATGTGATCCTTGTATGCTGTTCATCATCTCCTAAAGGAGAAACTTGTCTTTAAGGCAAGTCATGAATTTCCTGGATAGACCATGAATGTGGTAATTAAAATCTTTCATCACTTCATACCTCTTTGAAAGATTTGCAGTGTGCTTTTCTGAAGGCACCATCCATGCCATCCTTTTGGTTGTGCAGGTGATAGTAAACACCAAAGGTTTGATTTCTTTTGTTCTTCCTGTTATTTTAATCCAGGTACTCCCTGCAAAAGAATGAATGGATCCAAGTTTATTAATTTGGATTTCTAAACAGAAATTGATATTTTTCACCTACAGTGAAACTTCTCCCTTTCTCTAGCTTTTGTTCTTCTGAATAAATTCTGTTCTTCAAGGAACTACTTAAACTGTCTTCACATGAAAATAAATATTTTCTGTGGGAGGAAAATCAATGATGTTAATGAGCAATTCAGCTATGTAAAATAATCTTTTGAATTAATTCATGTAAAACTGACTTTATGATCATGACTTGTAGATTTCTGCAAAAATGATTAATTTGAATGTTACTCAGTTCCAGGTGTGCTTCAGTATTATCAAATTGGCTTAGAGTTTATAATATTTGTGTGTATTATTTTTGTTGTGGTTGAGCTATACAACAGACTTTGTGGTGTGAGTTATGTCAAAATAGGTAGTCAAAATGCTTGTGCTTTAAAACATTTGAGGTCCCGGTTTCCGGTTCTGCGTGGTTTCGGTGGCAGCAGGAATTTGCGACCGTTCGCGATTCCTGCTGCGCTTGCCGCCGAGGTACCCCCGATCCAAATGGGTCAGGGGGATATGGCTGCCCTGTAGGGACAGCCGAAGACATAGGGGAGCCAGACAGGGGGTTGGGGGTGTCGCAGACCCCCTCCTCGTCCTGAAAAACCCCTTTTTCCCAAGGTGGTGGAGCAGCAGTCAGCAATGGCTGCCACGAAGAAGCCTGCAACCGGGTAAAATTGTGCTGGAGGAAGCAAGAAAAGTGAAAGTGCTGGCTGAGCTGGGTCAATCAACATCTTTTAAATTCACTGGAACTGAGCTGTCTGAATTGCTGGAGGATACATTGTATCCCTAAGAAGATCGAAAGCGGCGGAGAAGCTGTTAAAGAGAACTTTTTTTTCTTCACTCTCCCATCCCATGGAAATAGCAGATGAAGATTTGAAATTTGTTTGGGCACTGAAGGTGAACTATTCTGAAAGTTGAAGTTAAGGGACAAAAGAGTTCTTGGACATTGGACTTAAAAATTTAAGAAATTGGAAACCCTTATAAGAGGTATGGATTTCTGATCATTTAAAAATTGATGTTGCAAGTGGGAAGGGAGAGGAAAAAAATTGGAGCAGAAGTGGAAAAAGGAGGAGATTGCCTAGAATCTCAAAGAAAGGTATATGGTAATTGGACCTCTTTGATTAAACAGTAACCCCAGAAAGAGAAATAGAAGAAGGAAGAAAAGTATTAACTTTTGGAACTTCTTTTGAATTATTTTTGATTAAAAATACTTGGGTGATTGTTTTGGGGAAAGTTTCTCTTTTCAGGATGGCATCGCTTGTGGATGAACTAAAGACTGAATATCAAAAATATAAAAAGGAAGAACAAGATGGAAAAAATACTTTGGGCACTTCATTTCAATTTTTAGAAATGGCGTTATGTACTTATGAAAAGTTGATTACGCAGCAGAATGACTGGGACAAAGAAGAAGAGGAACAAGAAGCCATCTTTGATGAACAATGGGTTTTTTCCGGGGAGGAGGAGAAAGAGGATAAGAAAAAGGGGATTTTAAGGTTTGAAAAAACAATCAAAAAAGAGAAAAATGAGAGGAAAGGTGGATGCAAGGTTAGAAAGCAAAGGAAAGGGAGTAAGAAAAGGGAGGAGGAGAGACAAAAGGGTAAAAAGGGCAAGGAGAAGAATAAGCAAGAGAGAAAGGGGGGGAGGAGAAGCCTCAATGGTGGGAAGCAAGATCTAAAGAAAAAAAGTTTATTTAGAGACAATGGGTGAACCTAATTAAGGATAAAAGGGGGATTCTGGAAGGTACATAAGATTGTGTTTTTATATGTGTATTTAGAGTATAAAATTTATTGTGTAATTTTAGAATCTACTAAACAGAATCCCAAGATAAATTAAGTGTTATATGAAGTACTTTTAAGTTAGGGTAATGAGTTAAAGGCGTCACTCCAATTAGTGTATAGGAGAAGTATAGTAAAAGAAAAAAGATGAATGGATAGTTGGAAATAGAACAGACAAAGAATGTTATTGAAAATGGTAAGATATGGAAGGATATATAAAGGTTTTGTTATGTTTTTTGGGGGTTTGTATGTTGATAAAAGGCAATAAAATTTTAATTAACAAGAAATAATTTGGATGAAAAGGAGAAGTTGGGATAAGATATGAAGTTAAATAGATAAAGTAAATATTGATATTATAATTGGGAATCATTATGTTCTATTGGTTTTCTTTAATTATTACTATTTTTTTTTAGAAAAGAATTTATAAGCTGTTATGCCTTGATTGTTTGTACATTGTTTTTGTAAAATTAATAAAACTAGTTTATATAAAAAAAGAAAATGATAATAAGATATGGAAGGATATATATAGTGAATATGATGTTTGAATTTGTGTCTGTGAGAAGAGTTTCAACCCGGGATCAGGCAGCCTTCAGAAAAGATGTTTTAGTTTTGTTTTGTTTTTTCTATGTTCTGTGTTTTGTATGCTTATGAAAGGCAATAAAATTTTAATAAGCAAGAAATATAATTTGGATAAAAGGAGAAGTCTGGATAAGATATGACATTAAATAGATAATGTAAATATTGATATTACAATTTGGAATTATTTTGTATGTTCTATTGGCTCTCTTCTTTAATTATTATTATTTTTTTAGAAAAGATTTTTCAAGTTGTTATACCTGGATTGTGTATTGTTTTTGTAAAATTAATAAAATTTGTTATAAAAAAACAAACATTTCAGGTCCCCATTTTAACTGCATTGGCAATCACAAACATGATCCTTAGATGGCCAAGTCAATAAAACAATTCCTTCTGGCAATTATCTAATTATTCACATAAAATAAATCCTTTCCTTTTTTTTTTCTAGTTAGAAAATAGTACCTTCCAAAGATCCAACATCAGTGGGAATTCAGGGGTTTGCTCATCTTATATAAGATGGAAGAGACAAAACACCCCTTTCAAATTCTCAAACAATTGTGTAGAACTGGGGTGTGACAGGAATCAATTCTAGTTTTTCATATGCACAAAGTTACCCATGGCTAATTGACTCACAGATTTTTCAATGCATCTCATTTTGTAGCTTTGCATGACATATTGAACCACCAGCTAATAGTATGGCCAGGCTTGTATTACATGCTAGGCTAAAATATGGTTGGCTTGTTTGCCTAATACTCTAATAATGTATTGCCAAATATAGCCATATAACTGAAGCTGAAACTCAAATACTTCAGCCGCTAATGAGAAGAGAGGACTCATTGGAAAAGAACCAGATTTTGGGAAAGATTGAATGCAAAAGAAGAATGGGATAGCTGAGGATGAGATGGCTAGGTAGTGTAATTGATGCAATGAACATGAATTTGGGCAAACTCTGGGAGACAAATGGCGGGCAGGGGAGGGGTGTGCTGTGATCCATGAGGTCGCAAAGAACCAGACACAACTTAGGGACCGAACAACCCCAACAAGCCATACATAGCTTGGAAATTGATATTTGGATTCTTCCATTTGGGGGATAACAGAATGAATCAAAATACAAAATTTGGAAGGCAAGGGAAAAAAAGAATGTGAATAGAATGAAATAGGACAACAATGCAGACAACAAGAAGATGGTAACAGAATATGACTGTGGGTAATGTATATGAGTCAGTAGCAGATGGTGTTCTAGTGGAATTGATACAATATTTAAAATGCAGAGAAAACATTAAATGTTATTGTTTATTTGAAGGGGAAATCTTTTTGGGGTTAACTTTCATTGTATCCCATTTTCTTCCACTAATGGAATCTTTCATCTGTGCAATATATTATTTTAGAAAAACATAATAGGATTTAAACTATTAGTTTAAACTAAATAGAAACTTCACTGATCTTATAGTGAAGTAGTCATTCCAGAGGTGGTATTCAGCAGGTTCTAACCAGTTGTGGAGAACTGGTAGTGGAAATTTTGAGTAGTTCAGAGAACCAGCAAATACCACCTCTGACTGTATCCTTACCCTGCCAGGCCCACCAAGCCACGCCCACAGAACCGGTAGTAAAAAAATATTGAATCCCACCACTGAGTCATTCTCATTTAGACAGCTCACAGAGGAAGCCGTGAGATATAGTCTTTTCTCATCTCATGCTAATAAAACAAATGACAACAACCTATTTCAAGGACATGTCCTGTTTTTTTTTGTCATATAGAGTGATTTAAGTTCTTTATGTATGTCATGGATTTTAATGGTTGCATGGAAAGTGCAACTATCAGAGAGGGAAAAACTACAGCAAAACACTTTGAAAAGAGGGGGGGGGACATTAAGTTTTAAAATTCATTTATTTGATCAAATTTAGAGACCACCCATCTCACTCTCAGAGAGTCTCTGGGCCGTGTACAGTTTAAAACAAAAGCCATATAAAATATTATATCTTAATAAAAAAAAGAGGTAGATAAAATAGGGGTAGTATAAAGTAGGGAGACGCCTCAGTGGCTTAGACACCAAGCTTGTCGATCAGGAAGGTCGGCAGTTTGGCAGTTCAAATCCCTAGCACCACATAACGGAGTGAGCTCCCATTACTTGTCCCAGCTTCTGCCAACCTAGCAGTTTGAAAGCATGTAAAAATGCAGTAGAAAAATAGGGACCACTTTGGTGGGAAGGTAACAGTGTTCCATGCGTCTTTGGTGTTTAGTCATGCCAGCCACATGACTCTGGAGACATCTTCGGACAGCACTGGCTCTTCGGTTTTGTAATGGAGATGAGCCCCCCCTAGACCCAGAAACGACACATATGTGTGAGGAGAACCTTTATCTTTACCTATAAAGTAAAAGTTAAAAAATCTAAAAGGAGGGGGGGGTATGAGGTAACTAGCCTAAGATATTTGATGAAAATATATGAGCTATATTTCATCCTGTCTGTTTCATTTGGGCACCAGGCCAGTCTAAAAATGAAGCTATTGAAAGATTGGATAGCATTCTTAATCACAGCTTTGGGTACAGTTCAACATTCGCATTTATATTTGGCAAAGTACCTTTAATCAGCCTCTTCAAAGCAAGTAATCTTTCAAAAATATTTCTACTTGAATTTTATGAAATGGGTATTTCCTCTAACAAATTGGGGCAACAATACAATATGATAGCTGTATCTTTTGAAGCTCTTGAAGTACTCATAGGAAAGAAGTATAACCACTAATATCGGCCATACATATGGGTTAAATAACTTTTTAATTCAATTATTTCAGATTGCTGGATTGAATTGAGGATTATCATATGAAACAAGGTTAAATATTTGGAAAATAGAGTGAAGACATTTTCTGGATGCATTATTTTAGCAAAAATGAGACTAAATTGCAAAACACACTAAGTTAAAGATGTTTCAGCTTCCATCTCAGTCTTGTGGGGAAAACGGAAAGCTGAAGTAAAATTATTAGGAGCAAAATAAAAGCCAAAGATGATTTTGATGGTTACAGGCAGCTCTTGTGAGCCAGAGATCCCAGCACCTGGTAAGCATTCCAAAAGGTGAGGAAGTGGATGCAAGGAAAACACAATCCCAATCACTTTCCACTTAGTGACTGGTTCACTTAGTGACAGAGCTGCTGGTCCCAGTTGTGGTTGCTAAGTGGGGAAAATATTGCATGTTTTACCATTGATTCTAACATCATCAACATTTCCACCTCTTTGACATCTGTATATTTTTGGTATAAACAAGTGTTGAACTATTGTTATAACTTCAACTTTTGTGCCTGTAATAATGCTTATTTGCATATTGGATAAATTTGTAACCTGAACTTTGCTAAAGCTTAACAGAGGATCTGGACTGGAAAAAAAAATCCAGATTGCCACTAGCCGAAAATATCCTATAGTTTTCTAAATCAAAATGTAGACTAAAACTTTAGCTCTTTGCAACTGTATAGTAGACATCTGGATTTTTGTTCCAAGATCTGCTAACAATAGCTTTAATTGTTAAAATAAATGGGTGTTTGTGGTACGAGTTCTTTCTCACAGCCGCACAGATTAAGTCTGGATATTTAATTGGAAGGAATGCAAATTAGATTAAGGGAGGGGAATAAAATCAAAGCCTGAAACACTTTTTTTCTTTCATGGATTGATAATTAAAGAGCTGTCTGGTTGGCATAAAATTGTTTCTGTAGAGTTTTAAAAGTTTAATTATCCTCTTCCTGAATAATTGAACAGAATTTCTTAGCTTTTCCCAGGCTGTAATTCGTATTTGTGCAAATCTAAGGCTTTCAGATGTGAGCTGCGAAATCCAGACGGTCCCTGGGTAGCAGCCCAGAAATAAAGAAAATCATGTCTGGGAGCCTTTAGATCTTCCATCACATGTAGGAAAAAGCCTACTCAGTGAATACGTGCTGCCACCACCTACTTTGTCCCAAAAGTGCTTTTCTAAAAGGCAACTGGACTTTGTTTTTCCTTGAAGATATTTTGCTTCTTATCCAAGAAGCTTCTTCAGCTTCTTCAGTGAAGCCTCTTCACTTCATCCAAGCTTCTTGGATGAGAAGTGAAACATCTTCAAGGAAAAACAAAATCCATTTGCCTTTTGGAAAAGCACCTTTGAGACAACCATGAGCACCATCCATAGACATCATCTTCTTTATTTTTAAGTACATCTCTATTATTAAGTCATGTTCTGTTCAGGAGGATTACACCAGTACATTTCCTGCCTTACCTTCCAACTTTCTGCAGCTTAATTGAATGAGAGAAAATGCCAAACTTATCAATCTTTTCAAAATGAATTGGAATGCCAATCTTTTTATTATACATATTCTATAAACCAGTGGTGGGATTCAATTTTTTTTTACTACCGGTTCTGTGGGCATAGTTTGGTGGACGTGGCAGGAGAAGGACACTTCCAGTTAGAGAGTGGTATTTGCCGATTCTCCAAACTACTCAAAATTTCCGCTACCGGTTCTCCAGAACTGATAAGAACCTGCTGAAAACCACCTCTGCTATAAACCAGTGGATAGATAAGCCAAGAATTTTAGGTGCCAAAATACATCCCCAAAATTTGGTATGACTTATCTGCAAATGGGCTTATCTGTGAGTATAAATGATAATAGATTTTTTAAGTACCTGCACATGTCCATGGATAAGTCCAATCATGAATACGGCATCCTTTGAAGTTTTATCAAAAAGTCATCAGCAGTGGATAAAATAATTGTGAAAATTAAAACATGAACATTTTGAAGGTTACCTTATTTGCAGGAGGCACAATTTTCATGGTATCTCAGCAAAAAAAAAATGGAGTTGGCTTATCAACTGATGGGCTTATCTGCAAATAAATATGTTATTTCAAGGTTGTGAAACTAAATGGAAGGTTGAAAGCTGAAAGAGAGGAAAATAAATAGAAATAACTATTATTATCATTATTTCAATTCACATAGCCCCCCATCTTAGAGGTGCAACTCTGGTTAGCTAAATATCAACAGAACAACAACAAAAAAAACCCTTTCAAGAATTGCAGCCAGGGGTGGGATTCTACCAGTTTGCTAGAACCGGTTGTTAACATTCTAAGCAGTTCGGAGAACCTGTTGTTAGAAGGAATTACTGGCCTGATCCTGTAAGGAAGGCAGAAAGGAAACATTCTGGTGTCGCTTACAGAAACTGCCTCTCCGTTAACCCTTATTACATTCTTGGCAGGACTAGACTTCCTGTCTCAGAAACTTCTCTGAAGTTTTTTCCCCTCCTTTGCTGGTACTTTGCTTGTGTGTAGTGACCATTCAAAGTTACAATGGCACTGAAAAAAGTGACTTATGACCATTTTTCACACTTATGACTAATTGCAGTATCCCCACAGTCATAAAAGGAGATGCGTGCCTCGATGTGAGCGATATTGAGTTGGCCACACCCAGCCAATAACATGACCACCAAGCCGACCACCTAAGCCATGCCCACAGAACCAGTTGTTAAAAATTTGAATCCTACCCCTAGTTGCAGCATAAACTCAGAAAGCATCCTGCAAAACAACATCTCACAGGCCATTTAAGCTCCTGATTCTGCACGTTTTGGAACACATCCAGGTCTTCAATGCTTATGAAAGGACAGCAGAGACAATCTCATGGAAGGGGACTACAGATAGTCCTCAACTTATGACCACAAATTAATGTTGCTAAGTGAGAAATTTGTTAAGTGAGTTTTCCCCCATTTTAGGACTTTTCTTGCCGCATTTGTTAAATGAATTACTGCAGTTATTAAGTCAGTAACAGGGTTGCTAAGTGAATCTGGCCTTCCCATTGGCTTTGCTTGTCAGAAGGTCACAAAAGGGGATCACATGACCTCAGGATGTTGTGACCGTCATAAATATGAGTCGGTTGTCAAGCTTACGAATATAAATCATGTGACCATAGGAATGTTGCAAAGGTCATAAGTGTGAAAAATGGTCATAAGTCACTTTTTTCAGTGCCATTGTAACTTTGAACGGTCACTGAGTGAACTGTGGTAAGTTAAGGACTACCTGTACAGTATATGAAGCTCCATGGAACAGGTGCTATGACAGACAATGCCTTCTTTCTTTGTCCTATTAGATCAGTGGTTCTTAACCTGGGCGATATCGCCCCCCAGGGACAATATCATTTTTCAGAGGGGCGATGGAACAAAAAGGGGTGACACGGGGTGAAGGAATGGAAGGGGGGCGATATGGGGGCAATGGAGCGAGAAATTTTGGGGACACTTTTGAGACTTTTTTCATACAGTGAACCACTGTATATCTGTCATACAAAAACATCAGATCACTCACTATTTAGTGGATTGAACTATGTTTTAAAATGTTCCTCCAGCTAGCTTCAGTACAGAACGCCATACATATGTGAAAACACATCGCTCATCTTCATGCGTGTTGCGCAGTAGCCTCTATCACTCTACCCATACAGTGGTGTGCCATTGGCCAGAATGGGCAGTGATGGAGGAGTGAGCACTTCTTTCGAAACATCGCATGCTGAGTGGCTGTCCCCTGTGATGTCAACGTAACTGTTGAAACTAGGTTTATTGACATCCATGTGTGTTTTATAGTATTCCAGTGCAGTCAAAAATTTAATTTGCATTTAGTGCCTTTCATTTCAAAGACCTCTCAACATGGCTGAGAAGAGGAAGTTTCATGAATATTCAATGGAATACCTAAAATTGGGATTCATTCCATCTCCTTCCAATGTACAGTTTCTGTTTTGTCTTCTTTGTGAGAAAACATTTTCAAATGAAGCAATGAAGCCTTCCTGACTGAAAGACCATTTGGTAAGAATTCATTCAGATAAAGCGGACAAACCAGTATCATTTTTCCAATCCTTAAAGGCCAAGTTTGAGGGTCGCAACACTATTGAGAAGTTATTTGGAAAATCATCACTCAACGCCAACAAGGGGCTCATTTGTTCCTATGAAGTATCTTTGTTGATAGCAAAATGTGGCAAACCTCACACTATCAGAGAAATGCTGATTTTATCAGCAGTGAAACAGATTGTTGCCACCATGTTGGGGCCCAATGCAAGCACTGTCACGCAATTGATTCCTTTGAGCAATGAACCATATCAAAAAGAATTGATGAAATGGATGCTGACATGGAAGAAAGGCTTATTGACACCTTGAAAAGTACAGAATTCGTGATGCAGATTGATGAGTCAATGAGTCGTGAAAATGAAGCCTTGTTATTGGCTTATGTCTGTTTCATCAATGGAAATGAAGAGATTGGGGAAGAACTGTTATTTGCTTGAAATTTAGCCACCGACACAAAAGGTTCTTTGATATTTAAAAAGGTTGAAGAGTTTTGTAATGAGAAAAACATCCCTTTGACAAACATCGTGGCATGTGCAACCGACAGAGCTGCATCCATGGTTGGACGATATCGCTGATTTCAAGCTCATCTAAAATCAGTTGTACCTGGAGTTATGACTGCCCATTGCGTCATTTATAGACAGCACCTTGTCTCAAAAAATTCGTGCTGTTTGCACGAATCTATATGTTACGTCATTAATGCTGTGAATAAAATTAAGTCGAATGCCTTGAACAACCGACTTTTTCACAAGCTTTGTGAAGAAAATGATGAGGAGTTTGAATGTCTCCTTTTGCACACCAAAGTAAGGTGGATTTCAAAAGGAAAGTGTTTGTGGCGATTCCATGAACTTTTTGACACAGTTGTCAAATTTCTTGAATCTATTGATCCAAGTCTAAATAATTCTCTTAAACTTTGACGTCTGGATGTAGCTTGTCTCGCTGATATTTTTTAACGTAAAGCTGCAAGGAGATAAAATCAATTTTCTTAAGGCCAAAGGAGTAATCTGCTCATTTATTTCTGAATTGGACCTCCTTGCAAGCAATATGAGTCTCCAGGAGCTGTATCAGTTCCCAAGCCTTGGTAATGAATGTCAACTCCAAGCAGAAGATTTGGACATTTTTTGCTGCCACTTGAAGCAACTAAAAGAAGTTATGGAAACCAGATTCTATGATCTGATAAATCTAGAAGTGCCCACTTGGGTGTTAAATCTTTTCACAGCAGATTTTGCACAACCTCATCCCAAATCGCAAGAGCCACTGACAGATCTGAAATATGACTGTGAAGCCCAATACATTTTCAGAGTTACAGCTACAAAGCTTTTGGGGTAAAAATGAGGAACACTTACCCAATATTGTAGGAAGAAGTTAAGATGCTTCTTTTAGCCTTTCCTTCCATTTACTTAGTGGAGAGGGGCTTCAGCGCCATCCAACAGATCCTTTCTAAGTTAAGGAACATGTTGAAGATCACTGAGCACGGCGCTTTAAGAATGAGATTAACAAAAATGGTTCCAGACATCAGGAAACTGGCATCAGCTCACCAAGCACAAGGCAGCCATTGATGTTCTTTTTTTGTTTTTTGTGTACATACATTTTCTTCGTTAATAATTTTCTCAGCTCTTATCGTTGTATTTGCTTGCATTGGATTTTATGTTCCAGTTTGAGTTTTCGGCTTCGTTTTCAAATTCTATTGTGCTTTATAAAACATTTTGTGTGTCTCTTTGTATTGTACTTTTTAGCATACACTCCAGTTCGATATTATATTTTGGTATCTCGGTTTTATGGTTTCAATTTTTGTTGTTGTGCTCTTTGTATAAACCTTTTGTGTACATATATATTTTTTCTTCAGTTTAGGCATTAAATTTGTCGATTTTTGTTGCTTTCCTTCTGTAAAAATTTTCTTTTTGTCTTTTTAACCCTTTTTACAGTGTGCATGAATATATATTTTTCTCGAATCTTAATTTAGTTTTAGAGTTTTCATCCTGAAATTCTTAGTTCCTGCATTGCAGTTTGTTCTTATGCCCTTTTTATATTTCTTTTTGCATATTAAAATTCACTTGTAATTAAATCATTAAACTGTTTTTTTCCGGGCATTTCATTTTCTTGCAATCGAATTTTGTTTTCAGTGGTCATTGTATTTAAGTGTCCTGAATAAATAAGATAATAATGAAATACATGTATCACGAAGTTTGGGACTAAAGTGATGGGTGGCACCAGAATTTTTCACACAGTTGAGATATGGGAAAAAGACTGGAAATAAATTATTTGCATTGATATGTCCTGATGACAATTTTAAAGAAAACAAAAAAACGTATTTCCAACTGAAGAATTATTTCCCTGTGTTGTGATTGAGAGGTTATATTGGGGGGAAGAGGGGCGATGATAATTTCCTCTATGGCTCAAGGGGACGATTCTTTCAAAAAGGTTAAGAACTACTGAGATACATGACAGAGATAGAGAGATTAAAAGAGAGAGGGAGAGAGATGAGAGAGAGGGAGAGAGAGAGAGAGACAGAGACAGAGACAGAGACTGTTAAGTTCTGAGCATGGGTTCAAAGATGGAGACGAGCCAGTGAAACAGTGAATCTCTTTATTTACATGTTAAACAGCTCAACCAATGGCCACGATGGGCCCCTTTATATAGGCAACTCTTAACTTATTTAACCAATGAAAACACAGGGAGTGCTAGCTCCATTAACCAATGGAAGAGGCTCGTTAATAGCCAATCAGATTCCCCTGAACGGGCCAATCTGATGTCGCTATTATTGGCCAATCAGAAGTGCAGGGCCTGAACCCTGCACTTTACTTCAAGTTCTTAATGATCTTTATTAAGCATTTATTGATTCACAACAGAGACAGAGAGAGATGTGTGTGCTGTTTAAAATTGGAACCCAAAAAGGTTCTTTAGGATGCCCAGGACCATGAATGGAGCAGTAATCTGCAATTTCTTTAAGCAACTGAATGGTTTCCTGGGATTGCATGCCTGCCCTCCTGTGAAAAATGGCAAAAACCTGAAAAGCACTTGCAAATTATTTGTATTCTCTCACTGACTTCAAGATAAATTAGTCTTTGCTTTTCCAACAGCCACTCAGGTATAGGCAGATTCTAAAAATTCCAGTACTAAAGAAGCAATGATTGTAAGATATGATGACATTCATTTTTTTAAAAAAGTTTTAATCTCTGATTTCTAAAGTGATAGATGTACTCAAATGGCTTTCTAATGGATCAAAATAAGTTATAGGAAAAAAATCATGTGATATTTGCAAATATTTGCTGTATCCAAGTACTTTGCAGGGCTGTGATCAAAATGGAAGATTAACTCAAAATATAAACAGCAGCCAAAGAATGTACACACTGAATAATTGATATCAATGCTATCTACAGAGCAGAGAGTAAAACAGACAAAATGACAACCACAACCATGCAGTTCAAACTTGCTCCCACTGAAACACAACACAATACATATAAAAAAGCTCAGAGTTTTGATGATGCATCTATGACTGCCATCTTGACTTTTTCACCCTCCTGCAAGCATCTGTCTGAGAGTAGAAAGATTAAGTTGTGCGTTGACAATAAGCTAGAATAAATACATATTTCTATAGAAAAATATATCTAGCAATCTACTCTATATCCTCCTTTGCAACAATAATTCTGCTACATAGATGATGCCATATGGCGGCAGCATCATTAAATGTCTTAAAACCTGTGTTTTGGTTGCTATAGGTACAACTTACAGTCATAAAATTAGATTGGCTGCAAGGAGGAATGTGCCTGCTAATACTCCCATAACAGCTGGAGAATTACTGAAAATTGCTCACTTCAGGAACATTAACATTTAAAACAAAATCTGGAATGACTAGAAGTGGCATTTCCAGCTCATAGCAAGGGCTGGAAAGAGCCCTTCTCTATCTCATTTTTCCATCTCAGTAAGCTTTAAAATGAAAGAATGAGTTGCATATAAGAAGTAAAAAAAAATACACCTGCAACTGGAAAGGCTTGGCCTTTATGAATCTCAAATGACTCAAAATGGTAGAGAGTAAAAAAAGTCATACCCAAATAATGTACTAAAGTCCTTAAATGTGTGTGGTAAAAGAGTTTCTACTTCATATTTTTTTAAAAATTATAATAACCACATCAAAAGAAGTGCAAACTGGACTTTGGGGTTTTTTTCCTCTTACTTTGAAAATGTTTTGCTTCTCATCAAAGAAGTTTCTTCTGTTTCAAAGAACAAAAAAACAAGTTCAATTGCTTTTTGAAAAAAAATGACCTTTGGAATGACCTGGACTGGGCCCCCCCCCCAAACTTGGCAACTTTGAGACTTGTGGACTTCAACTTCCAGAATTTGCCAGCCAGCTGGCTGGCGAATTTTGGGAGTTGAAGTCCACAAGTCTCAAAGTTGCCAAGTTTGGAGACCTTTGACCTGGATGATTGAGAATCTCTATAGTCATTTTCCACATCATCCCCTCAGTAACCAGATTTTTCTTGACCCCATTAGCCTTTCTCAGAGGCCCTGGCAATATGGATGAGCACCTATCATGGCTGGTTTGAGTGATTGTGACATTGCTCAGCTGCTATTTTTTTTAGGTTATTGTTGTTCTTTTTACATTTTGCTTGGGTTCTTTTACGGATTTTTATTCTGTTCTAATTGTGAAACTACCTGGTACAGTACCCATGTACAGTATATGACATAGGTGGTCTATAATTCACTAAATAAATAAACACTGAAAAGCCAACAGGTGAATCAAATAACATGCAATATTTTGGTGCCAATAACAAGAGAGCATTTTTCCCTCATGGATGAAGACTTGTCCAAGTGGCCCAAATAAAGAAAAACTGGATACATGAATCCCAATTGCATTTAGCATACTTAACAGTTGACTTAAGATTGCCTTATCCAAGCTGGGTGCCCTCTAAAAGGAGACTTCAACTGTCCAAATTCCACAGCTGATGAAGTAGTTGCTCAGAAGTGTCATAAGTCACTTTATTCAGTGCAATTGTAATTTTAAATGGTCACTAAATGAACTGTTGTAAGTCAAGGACTAATTGTATATAAAATCTTGAGCTTGTAAGTGACTCTGCCATTTTTGACTCTGCCGGTGATTTTGCTATAAAAATGATCTCTTCTTCTTCTTCTTCTTCTTCTTCTTCTTCTTCTTCTTCTTCTTCTTCTTCTTCTTCTTCTTCTCCTCCTCCTCCTCCTCCTCCTCCTCCTCCTCCTCCTCCTCCTCCTCTTCTTCCTCCTCCTCCTTCTCCTCCTCCTCCTTTTAACAAACACCTGAGTACTATCAAAAGATGTAGAATTAAAAAGTTCAAGGTCAGGAATTTGTTTTCAATACCAGAATTGAATAGAATACAGAAATATCTTTTCTAGGTAACTAAAACAAAGTTAGATTAGTACCGTGAAATTTACTTTCTGTCTTTCCATGATCAATAAAATTAGCCCGAAAACATGACTCTTCCAGAAGGGCCTTCAAGGATTTATTATAACCAGGCAGTGCCATATTCATAAGGTGACCAACCATTCTCCTTTAGGGAGGACAGTCCTCCTTTTGTAAGTTCTGTCCTCTCTCAAAAAGTGTCCTCCTACATGTCCTCCTTTTTGATATTTGAAGTAATCTGTAAATCTCCGTATTTGATCGATGCTGAGCTGATCCATTGTGTGTGATGTGACATATTTGTATTTGACATGACGATTCGTCAAGGCTCAGTACTGTGAGACACGATTATGAGACGCATGCTCTCCACTCAGGAGAATTATTTTGAGAGTGTGCCGCATGCAAGTGGCTTTGGTTGTTGTTTTTTTTGTTCAATTTATTTGTGTCTTCCTTCCCATTGTAAAAAAATTGGTCACCTTAATATTCAATACATTTAACTTATTCTTTTTTAGAATTAATTTAATTGAGAATTAATTGAATTGCTATTTTGATTGATTATGATATTGACTTACATTGTATTTTTTTATGTACATTCGATAAGCCAGTTAGAAGATTTTTGGTTTCAAGCCAGTGAGGAAATCCTATTTCATGTGCTTTTAGTGTAAGCAGAAAAAGCATACAGTTTTGGCCATGCTGACTATTACTCCTCTCCTGTTGTTTGCCCACGGAAATGCAATCTACTTTCTCAAGATTCTCAGCCTAAACAGGTGCACTTCAACTCCCAGAACTGAGGGTTCTGGAGAATTCTGGGAATTGAAGTCCTTACGCCTTCAAGCTGCCATGGTTGAGAAACGCTAGTCCTTTCCTTTCCTTTCCTTTCCTTTCCTTTCCTTTCCTTTCCTTTCCTTTCCTTTCCTTTCCTTTCCTTTTCTTTCCTTTCTTCCCCTCTCCTCCCCTCTCCTCTCCTCTCCTCTTCTCAAAACTGGATGATTTGAATATAGAGTTCAGAAATCTCACTTTTGTGTTTTTGTTGTTTTGTTACTTTTTGTTTTTATGTTTTCTACTCTGTGACCTACTCAGTATTGTAAGATTGAGGTGGGTAACTAGATAAATTCAACAAATAAATACATCCATGAGTATTTCCGATAGAGGGACCTAATTCTTTTTGTCAAAAAGCACTACATTGATCAAACCCTGAATTATCTTATATTACAGTCATTATTTTCCACTCACATCCCCATCCATATAATAGAAAACTTTTAGAGCAGGGGTTCCCAATATTCCAGGGGGTGTGAGAAAAGTCCAGGTAAATAATAGGATATTGGCTATATGTTGGCATTTTTATTTATGATTTATTTCAGGGGGTGCGAGGTTCAAGTGAAATTTCTTTAGGGGTGCGGGGCGAAAAAAGGTTGGGAACCACTGATTTAGAGACATCCTGAGACAAGATAATAAAATCTTTATTAACTTTTATGTTATACTGGGGTCCCCAAACTTGGCAACTTTAAGACTTGTGGACTTCAACTCCCAGAATTCTCCTGCCACTTGAGCTATGGGCTGAGAGACAAGTAACCCATTATATCTGACCAGGCTCCTGCTTCTATTTTTTCTTTCTTTTCTGCTTTCTCCTCTGATTCATCATTGCAAATCAAAGCCTGTCTTACAACATGTTTCTCATAGTTAACATGAATTTTGCATGAGGACAGTATTTTTAGAGCTGCCAGAAGACTCCTTTTGGGTTTCTAGATGAGACATAGACAAGGAAATGGATACCTAGACACCTCCCTTTTACATTATTGTATCTAAAGCTTTCATGTTGCAGCCTTAAGCTACTTAAATATCCACTTTTAAATTAGCTGGAAGGAAGCTGGCTTTAAAAATCCCTTTTGTAGTTGAATGTATTCCTCTGCTGAGGCCACAAAGTAATGTTATGTATGTACCATAGTTAATAAAGTATGAGCTTGAGGTTAAGTGCAGGGTTCTGGCCCTGCATTTCTGATTGGCTGTTAGGCGGCCAGATCGGATTGGCTAGTTCTTAGGAATCTGATTGGCCCTTAACAGAGGATTATTATTGGTTTAAAGTACTTGCGTTCATAGCTCGCTATTGGACAATTCTCACAAAGGTTGCCTATATAAGGCAGGGTTCACTGTTGTTGTTTTGAGAAGTCACTATGCTAATAAAGAGCTGAAAGTCACTATTCAGAGGCTGTCTCCATTTATTCCGACCCATGTCCAAGTACATAACACTGGCGACGAGGATGGGATTTGGAGACGTCTGAACTTAAGAAGTCAGGAAGCAATACCGAGCACGTGGAAGACGATGCCAACAACGAAACCATGTCCAGCAGCATCGTACCACCCACTCCGTTCAATCCAAACCAAGAGGATTGGGAATCCTACATGGATCGCTTCCAAATGTTTCTTGAGAGGAATAATTTGAAGGATGCCACACCAGCAAAAAAGCGGGCACTGTTCCTGATGCACTGTGGCCCGGCTGTTTTTAAAATAGCAAAAGCACTCGCCAAAACTCGAGAAGTGAAAGCCATGATCTGGGACGACCTCGAACCCATCCTGAGAGATCATTACGCGCCAACCGTGCCTACACTCGTGAGACGCCACGAGTTTTATCAAAGGAACCAGCGAAAAGGAGAGAGCATGGCCGATTTCGTGGCAGACATCCGAAATTTAGGAGGCCTCTGCGGGTTCGCCGATTTAGAAGAAGCACTGAGAGACCGAGTAATTCTGGGATTAGATGCGCTAGGCGTGCAGAGCAAGCTGATGGCAAAAGGCGATATGAGCCTTGCTGATGCCATCGCCGAAGCCATGGCTGCGGAGGCGACCAAAAAGTCGTCTGCACAATTACGGCGAAGCTGCACTTTGGCAACACAACCAACCGGCGAAATCTTACCCAACTCAGAAGGGCAGCTCGTTACAACGCACCACAAGGACCTCTCTTTGTCGTCAGACAGCGATGAAGAAGGGGTCCATCGAATGCGGTCCGACCGGGATCCTCGCCCTAAGCCCTTACGCCCTTGCGCTGGCTGTGGAGCAAACCATGCCAGGGCCGAATGCAAATTCTGCGATGCACTCTGCCATGAGTGCGGGAAACGAGGCCACATCAGCCGGGTCTGCCGCAGATTACCAGGACCCAGCCAGGCCTCAAAAGGGGCCAACTATCGCAAATCGACAGGAAACCGTCCTGTAAGGCGAGAACCAGTAAACCACTCCTACAGAAATCGCGCTTTGCAAAAAGAAGAGGCTCACCATACTATCATTATAGGTCACGCCTCAGTCATGGACACTAAGAAAATTTGAGTCACGGTAGCCATCGAGAACCAGCCTTGCAACATGGAGGTCGACTCGGGATCGTCCCTCTCGATGGTGTCTTGGAAGACACTCAAGCAACTTATCCCCACAATCCAATGCCAAGACCTCCAATTTCAACGCCTCATCCTCAAGGACTACCAAGGAAATCGAATCCCTGTGGTCGGGTCCTGCCGAGTCCGAGTCTTCTTCAAAAAATATACAGTGTACTTACCTCGAACGATCATCGACAGAGATAGGCCTAGTCTATTAGGCCTCCAATGGTTCGCGCCACTAGGCATCGAGGTGGCCAGCGTGAACCGAGTCAGTGGTTGTGAGTGGGAGGAAGATCTTGTTTCTGAGTTCAGCGACGTTTTTGTGGACCGTTTAGGCGAGTATAAGGGGAACCCAATCTCATTTAGTTTAGATCCAAAAGTAGCCCCAATTCGCTTGAAGCCCCGTCGAGTTCCATTCGCTCTTAAAGCTAAGATCGACGAACAACTCGATAAGTTAATTGCTCAAGGGATGTTGAAGCCCATCGATCACTCTCCATGGGAAACCCCTATTGTAGCGCCCATTAAGCCAGATGGGTCAATCTGAATTTGTGGGGACTACCGGGCCACTTTAAACCACGCCCTACAGCAGAATGCGTATCCAGTTCCAGTGGTGCAGCACCTCCTCCACTCCTTGGGGGGCGGAAAGGTTTTCGCTAAATTAGATTTAGCTCAAGCTTATCAACAACTACCAGTGGATGAAAAGACGGCTCAGGCCCAAACAATTGTAATGCACAGAGGTGCTTTTAAATGTACTTGATTGCAGTTTGGGGTTAGTGTAGCCCCGGGGATATTCCAAAGCCTCATGGAAAGGTTGTTACAGGGAATCAAGGGCGTGGTTCCGTATTTCGATGACGTATTAATTGCAGCCCCTACCAAAAAAATCTTGCAGGATCGTTTGAAAAGTGTTCTTAAAAAATTCCAAGAGGCAGGACTTAAGGTGAAAAAAAACAAATGTCACTTATATACTGACAGTGTTGAGTTTCTAGGGTACAGGATTGATAGCCAGGGCATCCACCCTACCGAAAATAAATTAAAGGCGATAAAAAAATGCCCCCAGGCCACGTAACAAGGCCGATCTCCAGGCATTCTTAGGCCTCATTAATTTTTATAATGTATTTTTACCGCATAAGGCGACTGTTGCTGAACCGTTACAGCGGTTATTAGATAAAAAAGCATTGTGGGTATGGGGTTACCGGGAAGAACAAGTGTTCCGGAATGTTAAAAAATTGCTCACATCTGACTCTGTACTTATGCAGTATAACGAGACTTTACCATTAGTTATAAACTGCGATGCCTCGCCTTTCGGTGTGGGCGCCATTTTGAGTCATGTACTGCCTAACGGGAACGAAGCCCCTGTTGCATACTTTTCGAAGACTCTTTCACATGCAGAGCGGAACTATGGACAAATTGATAAAGAAGCTCTCGCAATCGTTGCAGCTGTAAAGAAATTTCATGAATATGTGTATGGAAGGACATTCACCATTATAACTGACCACAAACCGTTGCTAGGGATAATAGCCGGGGACAAGCCAACCCCCTACATATTATCTCCTAGAATGACCCGATGGTCAGAATTCCTCGCTGCTTATAATTATTGCCTTCAATATCACCCAGGGAAAGCCATTCCCCACGCCGACGCATTAAGCCGAGCACCACTTCCAGAGACTCTCGATGATCCGGCACCAACGGCAACCACGTTGCAGATCGAAACACTCAACTCGCCGCCTATGACCGCCCGAGACATCGCGAGAGAAACCAAACGAGACCACACCCTAGCTCGAGTCCTAGGCTGGGTAGAACGCGGATGGCCATTGGACCAAGTCCCAGATGACTTCGCGCCATTTAAAGCAAAACAGACTGAACTTATTTCACAAAAAGGCTGTGTCATCTGGGGCGATAGAGTCGTTGTCCCAGAACGACTCCGGAAGACGCTACTACAAACCCTGCACGAGGGCCACCCAGCATTGTGCGGATGAAAGCACTCGCACGAAGCTACGCATGGTGGCCGGGCATGGACCGGCAAATCGAGCAGTGGGTCAAAGCGTGTACCAGTTGCCAAAAAGCCAGCAATGCCCCACCAAAAGCCATGACTACTGAATGGGAAACGCCATGTGGACCCTGGTCCAGAATCTACCTGGATTTCACAGGGCCAACCAAAGGATATACCTTCTTGCTGACAGTCGACGCATATTCCAATTGGTTAGAAGTTCATCGTATGACGGCCACAACTTCTGAGGCAGTGATTAAGATCCTAAATAGACTCTTTACAACCCACGGATTGCCTGACGTCCTGGTGTCCGATAACGGGCCACAGTTCACGGCATTGATGTTCGAGCAGTACCTCTCTGACCGCGGCATCCGCCATGTGCTCACCTCGCCTGCGCACCCTGTGACCAATGGCCGAGCGGAATGCATGGTCCAATTTGTTAAAAAGACTTTGCAAAAAATGGACTATGACAATATCGATGACAAAGTCAACCAAATTCTCTTTTTGCAACACATAACTCCACATAGCGTCACCGGCAGAACTCCCGCAGAACTACTGATGGGACGAAGACTCCATTCCCACCTCGACCGGTTGCACCCTGCTTATGAACCGGAAAAGCCAAAAGGATCCAGTGGCCGCTGTCACACGTTCCAGGTAGGAGACCGCGTTTACTCACGGAACTTATCAGGCGACCCGTTATGGACAGAGGCAATGGTAGTACGAGTGACCGGCCCCAAATCCTACGTAGTGAAATGCTGTGACAATAGACTGTGGAAACGGCATATTGACCAATTACGGTCACGACTCATAACGGCCAGTCAACAACTCTCCCATGACCAAATCGAGGGGGGGAGGTATAGAAGAAGAAGATGATGTTCCAAGGAACCTGCTCAAAGAGAGCGACGAATCAAGTGAGACTCAAGAAATGGAGCAGGAAGGAGAATTGTTTGCACCACAAGAAATTGCACCTGAACAAGAAGCAGAGACACTGCCAAACAACAATCTACCTCAACAGGATTGCAATCAACCAGTCCAACGAAAATCCGAAAGACTTAAAAGACAACCATCCTACTTAAAGGATTATATAACTACACCATAATTAAGAAGCCAGGGGGAAGGGGTGTTATGTATGTACCACAGTTAATAAAGTATGAGCTTGAGGTTAAGTGCAGGGTTCTGGCCCTGCACTTCTGATTGGCTGTTAGGCCAGATCGGATTGGCTAGTTCTTAGGAATCCGATTGGCCCTTAACAGAGGATTATTATTGGTTTAAAGTACTTGCGTTCATAGCTCGCTATTGGACAATTCTCACAAAGGTTGCCTATATAAGGCAGGGTTCACTGTTGTTGTTTTGAGAAGTCACTATGCTAATAAAGAGCTGAAAGTCACTATTCAGAGGCTGTCTCCATTTACTCCGACCCATGTCCAAGTACATAACAAGTAACAGTGGTGCTATTCTACCAGTTCGCCCAGTTCTGGCATACCGATAGCGCCAAAGGTCAGCAGAGACCGAAGCAGTTCCCTTTGAGGAGCTGCTATTGCCTGGGCTCCCATACTGTCCTTTATTCCCTGCTTTTGAAGCACAGCTGCTTTGCATGACACAGCTGATGGCTGCGTGTCAGTTACTGAAGTGACAGGGAGAGTGAAGAATTGCAGGAGGTGAGTAGGAAAGCCTCTGCACATGCACAAAGTGTGTGTTTGGCATGCACATGTGAGGAAAGTGTGTGCATGCACAAAAAGCACGCGCAAAAAGCCACGCCCAACAGAGGTGGTATTCAGCAGGTTCTGACCAGTTCTGGAGAACCGGTAGCAGAAATTTTGAGTAGTTCGGAGAACCAGCAAATACCACTTCTGACTCGAGATTTTACAGTATCCTTCTCCTGCCATGCCCACTAAGCCACGCCCCCCCCAATTTGAATCCCACCATTGACGTCTACCAAACTGGTGGTAACCCACTTTACAATCCACCACTGAATAGTAGATGGATGTTCTGACTTATCATGGCCTCCAGCTGGTTGATTCCCCTGCTAAGTTAAAATATGTTTAGTCGGTTTCTAGCTCTGATCATTGTGGAACAAAGCCACTGTGTTAGGAGGAAAAAAGCAAGGTATAACTAGCCATCCTAGAACAATTGACATTTGTCAACACTAGGAAAGAATAAATAACAGCCCTTGTCCATCTCCCTCAATCATTCTGTCTTTCTCTCTTTTCTTCTCATTGCCACGATTAACCTAAAATTAAATTTTAGCAAAGCTCTCAGGTAAAAGGAGAATGACTCTAGGTATGTGTGTTTATAAGTTTCTTATATACAAATCAGAGTGGGACTATAAAATTCCCTGGACCATACCCATTCTGTTTATTTCTTTGATGGATTTTTAAAAGTAAGCCAGGTAATAAAAGAGCAACAATGAAAAAAATAGTATGGCATAATAATATTCTCCAACCACTGCGTGTAATCATGTAAACTAGCAATGTGTTAAATAAATCTCCTATATTTAGCAAAACATTTTGAGCTTTGCACTCAGCTTTGCATTTACATCCTTATGCCTTAAAAGAAACTGAAATAATTGAAATGAATTGAGAGGATGTTTAGATTGAGACTAATATCAGAGGCCAGGATTAATTTGTTTGCTCCTTACTTCTGTAAAAGCTGAAATGGAAAATGTAATAATAGAATTAAGTAAAAATTGGATAAGATATGAAGTTCAATGTAAAAAATAAATATATAACTTTTGTCATATTTGTATGTAAAAGTGGTGACCCGGAATTATGTTGTCCACTGAAAAGAGCTTTTTTGTTTTGTAATTCATGTGGAAAAACTGAATAAAACTTGTTTAAAAGAAAGAAAGAAAGAAAGAAAGAAAGAAAGAAAGAAAGAAAGAAAGAAAGAAAGAAAGAAAGAAAGAAACTGAGGACTCATTCTTCTGATGCATTTTATACTTTTACCAACACCCTAGATAAGTTTTGTTGCAGATGCTAATGGGCAGATTATATTACCGGATTCTCCTCAATAACATTTCATTTTTCCCTGAACATTTTTCCTCCAAATGATTGAATTGTCTGAGCTACATCATAAGTCTTTTTGCCTTCAGTATATGTATTCATGTTCTCCTGACTTTATAAACACCCCAATATCTAAATTCCACTGAGATTCTAAGGTTGGCCATTTTGAAAGGGGTCACTCAGAGTTGCCTGTCTAGGGTTGTTTTGTTTTGTTGGCATAATGCAAAGGCCTTTATATTCTTTTTAACTTGCAGATCACACCATAGTTCATATCTATGTTGTTAAGTGTGGAGCATGGGTGCGAAGAATGGAGACGAGCCGGTAAATTAGTGAACTTCAAAACTCTTTATTAACATGGTGTGACAGCTCAAGCTGGAAGGCTGCTATAGCCTTCTTTATATAGGCAACTTATTAACTGCACTTGACTTCAAGCTCTTGATAACTTTATTACACATTTATTCATCACAACACCCCTTCCCCCCCGGGTTCTGTTTACGGGGTTTGGTCACGTAGTCCTTGAGGTAGGACGGTTGTTTTGTTAGTCTTTTTTATTTTTGTTGTGCACCCGGTATTTGGCTGCACTCTTGTTGAGGTAGGGCGTTGTTTGGCGAAAAGGGTGTCTCTGATTCTGAGTTCGCATTTTCGTTGTCACCTACATCTTCGGTATCACCCTGAGGTGAACTCACTCCCATCCCTGATTCCTGTTCTCGTGTTTCCGTTCCGCTATCGTTCCCTTCAAAAACATTTTCTGCTAATTGAAGTTCATCTTCCTCTGTATCTCCCCCCCCCCTCAGTTTGGTTATTAGGGGACTTGGAGATCCCTGACTGCAGCCTTGATCGTAGTTGATCGATATGGTGCTTCCATAGTCTATCATCACGGCATTGTACAAGGTATGATCTCAGGCCGGTTACATGGACCACAGTCGCTTCTACCCACAACGGATGACCCGATAATTTTTTTAGCGAACATCAAGTCGCCTTCCTGGAAGGTACAGCATTGGCCGCTGGATCCGAGTGGTTTCTCCGGTTCATACGCTGGGTGTAACCAGTCGAGGTGGGAGTGGAGCTTTCATCCCATTAGCAGCTCGGCGGGAGTTTTGTTGGTGACGCTGTGCGGAGTGATATGCTATAAAAAGAGGATTCGGTTTATCTTTTCTTCGATGTTGTCATAGTCCACTTTCTGTATTGTACCATGTGCTCGGCCCTTCTGTTGGCCGCAGGATGCGCAGGTGAAGTCAGCGCATATCGAATACCGCGGTCCACCAGGTACTGTTCAAAGGACAGTGCGGTAAATTGGGGCCCGTTGTCGGATACCAGAACGTCTAGTAATCCGTGGGTTGCAAACAGTCTTTCTAGTTTCTTAATGACCGCTTCGGTTGTTGTGTTCCTCATTCGGTGGATTTCGAGCCAGTTCGAGTAGGCGTCCACAGTTATCAAGAAGGTGTGGCCTTTGGTCGGCCCAGCAAAATCCAGATGGATATGGGACCAGGGTCCCCACGGTGTTTCCCATTCGGTTGGGATTGCCTTTGGTGGGGCGTTGCTTACTTCCTGGCATCTATGACAAGCTTTGACCCAAGTCTCGATTTGCTTGTTGATGCCTGGCCACCACGCGTAGCTTCGTGCGAGGGCTTTCATGTGCATGATATCGGGGTGGCCATCGTGCAAGGTTCTCAGTACTGCTTGTTGGAGTCGTTCTGGGATAACGACTCTATCGCCCCAGATGATGCAGCCCTTTTGAGAAAACAACTCTATTTGTCGACTTTTGAATGGTGTGAAGTCATCTGGTACTTGGTCCAATGGCCATCCACGTTCCACCCAGTGAGGACTCGTGCTAAAGCGGGGTCGCGTTTTGTTTCTCTCGCGATATCACGGGCGGTTAATGGCGGTGTACAAAGTGCCTCGATCTGCAACATTGTTACTGTTGGCACGGGGTCGTCGATAGTCTCTGGAAGCGGTGCTCAGCTCAATGCGTCGGCATGGGGAATGGCTTTCCCAGGGCGGTATTGCAGCCGATAATTATAAGCAGCCAAGAATTCTGACCAGTGAGTCATTCTGGGAGATAATATATAGGGGGTTGGCTTATCCCCCGCTATTATTCCCAGCAAAGGTTTGTGGTCAGTCACTATAGTAAAAGCCCAGCCGTACACGTACTCATGAAATCTTTTGACAGCAGACACAATTGCAAGGGCTTCTTTATCAATCTGGCTATAATTTTGTTCAGTTTTCGAAAGTGTCTTTGAAAAATAGGCAACAGGGGCTTCGTTACCATTAGGCAATATATGGCTCAAAATGGCACCCACTCCGAAAGGCGATGCATCACAAGTGATAGTTAACGGCAAGGTCTCATTGTACTGCATTAGTACAGCATCAGAAGTCAGTAGTTTTTTCACATTACAAAACACCTGCTCTTCTCTATGACCCCATACCCAAAGTGCTTTTTTGTCCAGTAAATGATGTAAAGGTTCAGCAACAGTCACCTTGTGCGGCAGGAATACGTTATAAAAATTGATCAGGCCTAGAAACGCCTGGAGGTCGGCCTTATTCCGGGGTCTGGGAGCGTTTTTTATTGCTCTCAATTTGCTATCGGTAGGGTGAATGCCCTGACTGTCAATTAGATACCCTAAAAATTCGACACGATCTGTACACAGCTTACACTTATTTTTCTTCACTCTAAGGCCTGCGTCTTTGAATTTCTGGAGAACCAATCTTAAACGATCCCGTAAAATTTTTGAAGTAGGGGCAGCAATTAACACATCGTCAAACTAGGGGACAACGCCTTTAATCCCTTGTAATAGTCTTTCCATCAGGCTCTGAAAGATCCCCGGGGCTACACTCACTCCAAATTGGAGCCGTGTACATTTAAAGGCACCTCGGTGCGTCACGATCGTCTGTGCCTGTGCCGTTTTTTCATCAACCAGCAGTTGTTGATATGCCTGAGCTAAGTCTAGTTTAGCGAAGACTTTTCCGGCCCCCAGGGAATGGAGAAGGTGTTGCACCACCGGCACCGGATATGCGTTTTGCTGCAGGGCATGGTTCAGGGTGGCCCGGTAGTCCCCACAAATTCTAATCGAACCATCCGGCTTAACGGGTGTCACAATTGGGGTTTCCCAGGAAGAGTGATCAGTTGGCTCTAACACTCCCTGGGCTATTAACTTATCAAGCTGTTCGTCGATTTTCAGTTTTAGGGCAAACGGAACTCGACGAGGCTTAAGGCGGTTGGGAGCTATTTTTGGATTAAGGTTAAACAAGATCGGGGTCCCCTTGTACTCACCTAGCTTTTCTGCGAAGACATCCCTGAATTCATGGACGAGGTCCTCCTCCCAGTCACTGCCGCTGATTTGGTTAATGCCTGCCACTTCAATGCCGAGTGGCGCGAACCATTGAAGGCCTAATAGGCTAGGCCGTTCCTTGTCGATCACAGTCAGGGGTAAGTACGCTGTGCGGTTTTTGAACGAGACCTGGACTCAACTGGATCCTACGACTGGAATCCTATTCCCCTGATAGTCTTTAAGTATGAGTCTTTGGGAACAGAGGTCTTGGTGCCGGATAGTAGAGATGAGTTGCTTGAGGGTCTTCCAGGAAACCATCGAGAGAGACGATCCCGAGTCGACTTCCATTTGGCAGGGCTGATTTTCAATGGCCACTTTAATTTGGATTTTCTTGGCCTCCAATGAAGAGGCGTGACCGATAGTGATACTTTGGTGAGCCTCTTCTCGCTTCATTGGGCGATTTATGGTTCGGTTTCTGTAGGAGTGGTTTACTGGTTCCTGCCTTACAGGATGGTTTCCTGTCGATTGGCGATAGTTAGCCCCCTTCGAGGTCTGACTGGATTCTAGCAGGCTTCTACAGACCCGTCCGATGTGGCCTTGTTTCCCGCACTCATGGCAGAGCACGTCACAGAATTTGCATTCGGACCGGGAATGGTTGGCCCCACAGCCAGTGCATGGGTGTTGGGACTTCGGGTAATGGTCCCGATCAGACCGCAGTCGATGGATCTCTTCTTCGTCACTGTCTGACGACGAAGAGAGATCCTCATGGTGGGCCGTCAAAAGCTGTCCTTCTGACTTAGGTGAAATGTCGCAGGTCGGTTGGTGAACCGGAGCGCGGTTGCGGCGCAGTTGGGCAGCTGACTTCCTGGTTGCTTCTGCTGCAGTAGCATCAGCAATGGCATCGGCAAGGCTAATGTCGCCTTTCGCGATCAGCTTGCTCTGCATGTTTAGCGCATCTAATCCCAGAACTATTCGGTCTCTCAAAGCCTCTTCCAGGTCGGCGAACCCACAGAGGCCTCCCAAGTTTCGGAGGTCCACAACGAAATCGGCAACGCTCTCTCCTTTCCGCTGGTTTCTTTGGTAGAACTCGTGCCGCCTTACGAGCGTTGGTACGGTCGGTGCATAGTGGGCCCTCAGTAGGGGTTCGAGGACGTCCCAGTCCATAGCCTTCACTTCAGCTGATTTTGCTAGTGCCTTGGCCATCTTGAATACGGTCGGCCCGCAATGCGTTAGGAATACCGCCCGTTTCTTCCCGGTTGTGGCATCCTTCAAATTATTAGTTTCCAAGAACATTTGGAAACAATCCATGTAGGACTCCCAGTCTTCTTGCGCTGGGTCGAATGGAGCGGGTGGTATGACGCCGCCGGACATGGTTCCGCCGTTGTGCGTTTTCAGCCACGTGCTCAGTTATCTTTCTGTTGTTCAGTTAGCTCTGACGTCTCCACATCCCATCCTCGTCACCAGCGTTAAGTGTGGAGCATGGGTGCAAAGAATGGAGACGAGCCGGTAAATTAGTGAACTTCAAAACTCTTTATTTACATGGTGTGACAGCTCAAACTGGAAGGCTGTTATTGCCTTCTTTATATAGGCAACTTATTAACTATTCAACCAATGAAACCCTGGGAGCGCTAGCTCCATTGACCAATGAGAACGGCTCGTTAATGGCCAATCAGACTCTCCTGAACGGACCAATCTGATCTCGCCATTTAACAGCCAATCAGAAGTGCAGGGCCAGAATGATCCACTTGACTTCAAGCTCTAGATAACTTTATTACACATTTATTCATTCACAACACATGTATCTTAGAACTGTTTTTTTTTTCCTTCTCTCTTTATAGTCAAGTCTTTTGTGTTTGAAATATATTTGTAGCTTCCCTTTGCTTTTTTTTTTTTTTTTTGTATTTTATTGGATTTTCTTACACTAAATGCAAATGTATTTTATGGTATTTTATTCCTGCACCTCTGCCCCTAGCATGAGGTTTCCCCCCAATATCCAGATGGTCCCCATTTTGCTGTTATTCAGAAGAGTAATAAAGACCTGGTTCTTCACCCAGGCCTTTGGTAAATACGTAGTAAGCAATGGCTAAAATTATGACATAAGTAAATGTAGTTAAACTAATTTATACTAACCCCTATCACTTTACTTCTCCATATCTTTTTATTCGTACAAACTAGACTTATTTCTAAAGGCACCTAACACATTTTGTTCTTTAATCTGATTATCTCTCTTTTTAAGGATCATATTAACTGAAATTGTTCTTTTCTCCATTAGTCACTCTTCTTCTTCATATATTTGTTTTGCAATTTGATCTTCATTCATTCTCTCTATATAATGTCACACTGAAATCAAGCCACATAGTCCTTTTTATGTGCTTTATCCTATGTCTTCTTTTTCATTACACAGACCCATTCCCATTTGCATTTAGCTAACTTTCATATTTCTCCAATTCCAAACAAGAAAGTGGGCAAAAGTATACTTTTATAAACAAACATTATTACTTCTTTGGACAAATATCCATCCTTTACCACAGAGTTCCCCAACCTTTTTAGCTTTGCAGACCAGCAGGGAGCGGGGAAATGGATGGTTCCACACATGCAGCAATCAAGCATGGGTGCCCGCAGCTCCATTTGTGAGACCTCACTTGCTGGTCGTGTGAGTGGTGATGCACCCACATGTGCCTGCCAGAGATGGTATTCAGCAGGTTCTGACCAGTTCTGGAGAACTGGTAGCGGAAATTTTGAGTAATTGAGAGAACTGGCAAATACCACCTCTGACTGGAGATTTTACAGTATCTTTCCCCTGCCACACCCACCAAACCATGCCCACAGAACCGGTAGTAAAAAATTTTTTGAATCCCACCACTGATGTCTACCCACCACTTCCTCAGCCCAATTCTGAAAGACTCGAAACCCGGTAGCGGTCTGGGGGTTTGGACCCCTGCTTTACAACACTCAGATCTTGCCTACTCTCTTTCAATTGAGTTTTGAACATTTAAAATTTCTCCATCCATTTCCCCATCCCCAACATTCTATCAAGGGACACAAATTCATCTATGTGCTCGAGTTTTCCACCTTTTTTGTATAGCTTGTAATAATTCACTCCATTTTCTCTAGTACACACAATTAATTACTTTGGTCCTTGATACATCCATTTTCAGATGCATATTCCTTGTAGCATCATTCAGTCTTTCTAATATTTACTGCAAATAATTTAAATTAGCCAAAACAAATAATCTGCATGTGAAAGTATATGTGCATTCATTTTTCCAACAAACTCACCTCTGAAATCACCTGAAGCACTTCTGCTGCTGTCTGGTACATCACCTTACATATTTATCCATGAACACCTGAAACAACAATGGGCACATTGCATCTCCTTGTCTTTTTTTTCTATGCAGTGCTGAGCCAATTTGCTAAGCATTCTATTTATTTTCATACTTGCCTAACTTCCATCATACGGTATACTGCTATAACTGCATTCAATAATCCATCTTTAGCATATTTGCACAAAATGTTTCATCACATGCACTTATTCTGATATAGTTTCAGGCATGGGTGAAATGACTGGAGACAATCTTAGTTGGTGAACTTTCAGCTCTTTATTACATAGTGACTTAAGAGAGTGAACAACAACAACTCTACCTTATGTAGGTGACCTTAATGTGAAATAACCAACAGGGAGCTGTAAGACGCTAGTTCCAGAACGAAGAAGAGTCCTTTGTTAAGGGCCAATTGGATTCTCTGAACCCAACCAATCTGATCGAGCCGCTTAACACCCAATCAGAAGTGCAGGGCCAGAACCCTGCACTTTACCCCAAGCTTGCTTTTATTTTAACTATTTACATACATAACACCCCTTCCCCCTGGCTCCTCGATTATGGTGTGGTTATATAGTCCTTCAAATAGGACAGTTGTTATTTTGGTCTATTAGATTTTCTTTGGACTGGCTGTGTGCAGTCCTGTTGAGGTAAAATATTGTTTGGTAGTGGCTCAGCTTCTCGTTCTGGTGTGATTTCCCTTGGAGTGTACGATTCTTCCTCCTGCTCCATTTCCTGAGTTTCACTAGATTCATCACTCTCTTGGAGCAGGTTCCCTGGAATGTCGTCTTCTTCCATTCCTTCCCGCCCCCTCAGTTTGGTCGTAGGGGAGTTGCTGGCTGGCCGAAAGGAGTCGTGACCGTAATTGGTCAATATGTCATTTCCACAGTCTTTCATCAACACATTTTACAATATAGGATTTGGGCCCAGTCTCGCGTATTATCGTTGCTTCAATCCAAACCGGGTCGCCCGATAAATTTCTTGCATAAACGGGGTCGCCTACTTTGAAGGTACGGTAGCGTCCGCTGGATCCTGCAAGCTTTTCTGGCTTGTAAGCAGGGTGCAATCGGTCGAGGCGGGAACGGAGTTTTCGCCCCATGAGAAGTTCTGCGGGAGTTCTGCCGGTTACGCTGCGTGGAGTGATGTGTTGTAGAAGTAGAATGCGGTTTATTTTTTCGTCAATATTATCATAGTCCACTTTTTGCAAAGTCTTTATTACAAATTGGACCATGCGTTCCGCTTGGCCGTTGGTAGCAGGATGCGCCGGCGAGGTGAGCGCATGGCAGATGCCATTATCAGCAAGGTACTGTTCAAACATTAGCGCTGTAAACTGTGGTCCGTTGTCGGACACCAGGACGTCCGGCAATCCATGAGTTGCAAAGAGTCTATTGAGGACTTTAATGACAGCTTCGGAGGTTGTATGGGTCATTCGATGAATTTCCAACCAATTAGAGTATGCATCGACAGTCAATAGTAATTTATGTCCTTTAATCGACCCTGCGAAATCCAGGTGGATTCTGGACCAGGGCCCACGTGGCGTTTCCCATTCAGTCAGTGCAGCTTTTGGCGGTGCGTTGCTGTTTTGTTGGCACTTGGTGCAGGCCTTGACCCATTGTTCGATGTGTCGGTCCATGCCTGGCCACCAAGCGTAGCTCCGTGTGAGTGCTTTCATCCGCACGATCCCGGGATGTCCTTCGTGCAAAATTTGTAACAGCGAGTTTTGGAGTCGTTCTGGAACGACAACTCTATCACCCCAGATGACACAGCCTTTTTGCGAAAAAAGTTCAGTCTGTCTTGTTTTAAATGGCGCGAAGTCATCTGGAACCTGGTCCAATGGCCATCCACGTTCTACCCAGGCTAGGACTCGAGCTAGGGTGTGATCTCGTCTGGTCTCTCTCATGATATCTCGAGCGGTCATAGGAGGCGAGTTGAGTGTTTCGATTTGTAACGCCGATACTGTTGGTGCCGGATCGTCGAGAGTCTCTGGTAGTGGTGCTCTGCTGAGTGCGTCGGTGTGGGGAATGGCTTTCCCCGGGCGATGTAACAATCGATAATTATAAGCAGCTAGGAACTCTGATCATCGAGTCATTCTTGGGGACAATATATAGGGGGTTGGTTTGTCCCCAGCGATTATCCCCAGTAAAGGTTTGTGGTCAGTTACAATGGTAAATGTCCTTCCATATACATACTTATGGAATTTTTTTACGGCTGCCACAATTGCAAGAGCTTCCTTATCTATTTGTCCATAGTTACGTTCTGCCTGAGAAAGAGTCTTCGAAAAGTATGCAACAGGGGCCTCGTTTCCATTAGGCAGCACATGGCTCAAAATAGCGCCCACCCCAAACGGTGAGGCATCACAAGTTATAACCAATGGTAATGTTTCATTATATTGCATAAGTACAGAATCAGATGTAAGTAAATATTTTACATTTCGAAACGCTTTTTCCTCCCGGTAACCCCAAACCCACAATGTTTTCTTATCTAATAACCGGTGTAACGGTTCAGCCACAGTCGCCTTATGCGGTAAAAACACATTATAGAAATTAATAAGGCCTAAAAATGCCTGGAGACCTGTTTTGTTACGGGGTCTGGGAGCATTTTTTATCGCCCTTAATTTACTCTCAGTAGGGTGGATACCCTGACTATCAATGCAATAACCTAGAAATTCAACACTGTCTGTATACAGATGACATTTATCCTTTTTTACTTTCAATCCGGCTTCTTGGAATTTCTTAAGAACACATTTTAAATGATTCTGTAGAATTTTTTTACTAGGAGCTGCAATTAACACGTCATCAAAATACGGAACCACGCCCTTGATACCCTGTAATAATCGTTCCATTAAACTTTGGAATATTCCCGGGGTTACACTTACCCCGAATTGTAATCGGGTACATTTAAAAGCACCTCTGTGCGTTACTATCGTTTGAGCTTGGGCTGTTTTATCGTCCACGGGCAATTGTTGATAGGCTTGAGCTAAATCTAACTTAGCAAAAACCTTTCTGCCTCCCAGGGAATGAAGGAGGTGCTGTACCACCGGCACTGGATACACGTTCTGCTGGAGGGCATGGTTTAGAGTGGCCCGGTAGTCCCCACAGATTCGGATTGACCCATCTGGTTTAATGGGGATTACAATAGGAGTTTCCCATGGAGAATGATCAATGGGTTGCAGTACCCCTTGTTTAATTAGTTTGTCAAGTTGTTCATCTATCTTGGCCTTAAGGGTGAACGGAACTCGACGGGGCTTTAAATGGATCGGGGCGACCTTAGGGTCGAAGCTAAATGAAATTGGGGTCCCCTTATACTCGCCCAGATGATCTGCAAAGACATCACTGAATTCAGACATAAGGTCCTCCTCCCACTCGCAATCACCGACTCGGTTCACGCCGGCTATTTTGATGCCGAGTGGCGCGAACCATTGGAGGCCCAACAAACTAGGCCTGTCCCTATCGATGATCGTTAGAGATAAGTATGCCGTATGCTTTTTAAATGAGACGCGGACTCGACAAGACCCAACCACAGGGATCCGATTCTCTTGGTAGTCTTTAAGGACGAGACGTTGCATTCGAAGGTCTTGGCGTTGGATGGTAGGAATGAGTTGCTTTAATGTCTTCCACGACACCATTGAGAGGGACGATCCGGCATCGACCTCCATGTGGCAAGGTTGGTTCTCTATGGCTACTGTGACTCGAATCTTCTTAGCGTCCATGGCTGAGGCGTGACCTATAGTGATAGTATGGTGGGCCTCTTCTTTCTGCAACGCTCGATATTTGTAGGAGTGGTTTGCTGGATCTCGCCTTACAGGACGGTTTCCTGCCGATTGGCGAGAGCTGGTTCCCCTTGAGGCCTGACTTGGTCCCGGTAAACAGCGACAGACTCGACTGATGTGGCCTCGTTTTCCGCACTCATGACAGATCGCATCACGGAATTTGCAGTCTGCCCTGGGGTGGTTTGCCCCGCAACCAGCGCAAGGGCATGAGGGTTTAGAGCGAGGGTCCCGGTCGGACCGCAGTCAATGGACCACTTCTTCGTCGCTGTCTGACGACGAAGAGAGGTCCTCGTAGTGCGTTGTCGCTAGCTGCCCTTCTGAGCTGGGTAAGATGTCGCCTGTCGGTGGGGTCGTTGGGTTTCGGCTTCGCCGTAGTTGCGCCGCGGACTTTTTGGTCGCCTCAGCAGCAGTGGCTTTGGCAATGGCATCAGCAAGGTCGATGTCACCTTTCGCCATCAGCTTGCTTTGCACGCCTAGCGCATCTAATCCCAGAATTAAGCGGTCTCTCAGTGGTTCATCTAAATTTGCGAACCCGCAGAAGCCTCCCAAGTGTTGGAGGTCTGCCACGAAGTCAGCCACACTCTCTCCTTTTCGCTGGCTTCTTTGATAGAATTCGTGGCATCTCACGAGTGTAGGTACGGTTGGTGCGTAATGGTCTCTCAGGAGAGGTTCGAGGTCGTCCCAGCTCATTGCTTTAACTTCTCGAGGTTTCGCGAGTGCCTTTGCCATTTTAAAGACAGCCGGGCCGCAGTACATCAGGAACAGCGCCCTCTTCTTGGCTGGTGTGGCGTCCTTCAGGTTGTTTGTTTCAAGGAACATTTGGAAGCGATCCATGTAAGATTCCAAATCCTCTTGGTTCAGATCGAATGGAGCAGGTGGTCCGATGCCGCTGGACATGGTTTCCGTTGGTGGCGTCGTCTTGGCACGTGCTCTGTTTTTCTTCCTGGTTCCTTAAGATCAGATGTCTCCACATCCCACCTTCGTTGCCAGTGATATAGTTTCAGGCATGGGTGAAATGACTGGAGACAATCTTAGTGGGTGAACTTTCAGCTCTTTATTACATAGTGACTTAAGAGAGTGAACAACAACAACTCTGCCTTATATAGGTGACCTTAATGTGAAATAACCAATAAGGAGCTGTAAGACGCTAGCTCCAGAACCAATAAGAGTCCTTCGTTAAGGGCCAATCGGATTCTCTGAACCCAACCAATCCGATCGAGCCGCTTAACACCCAATCAGAAGTGCAGGGCCAGAACCCTGCACTTTACTCCAAGCTTGCTTTCATTTACACTATTTTACATACATAACATATTCCATCTATCTTATGTTTCTATAAACATCAATGAATTAACTTTTTTTTTCAGAGTAATGTATTTCTTTGCCTGGGTGTGCAGAGAGGAAGCAGGGATGTTTTCCCCATCTCCCACTTCATCTTCAGCAGCAGGATTTTGTTTTCAGAAATGTATCAGAGGCTATTATCATCAATAAAGGAAAATATTTGTAGCTCAGGGTTGAAATAAGGGGTCTTTGGTTAGGTTGGGTTGTTTTCTTGCAGAAGTTTCATTACCCAAATTAGGTAACATCATTTGCCACTGATGTAACAATGATGATGTTGCTTAGTTTGTGTAATGCAACGTCTGCAATCAGCCAAGCTCAGGGAGCACCAAGGACTCCTTGTTATTATCATTTTAGCATGGAATTAATGATGTTGTATCACTGCAATGCATGCAACACATGGATCTGCATTTTAAAACTGGTGTCAGTTGGGGGTAAGTCAGGGAGGTGTTTTGATTGATAGTTGTAATAAAAGATACAGATCAGACCCATGAGCTGGTGATGACTGTCTCAAAGCTGCCCTGTACTTTCCAAATTTTCCCCATTGTCACTTACATGCTTTCAGGCAGAATTCTGTGACACATCTTTGTAGGCAAATTTCAAATTCATGTTCATTCTAACAGGAAATCAAAGCTCCTCAGGATATAGATGGTATGTACATGCTTGAGGGAAAAATACCCTATTGTTAAAGAGGAGAAGGAAGTGGCAGTTCATATTACATTAATCCTCATTAACAAAACAGAGAAGCTTAACATGTCATCAGATTTATTCAGTGAGTTAGACCTTAGTTCTTTTTTTCTCTCTCTCTTTCGCCTGCAGGTAGAATTAATGTAATTGCACAATTTAGGAAATTAGAGCTATGTTGTCAAAACCCATTAGGCAACTGATTCAAATTTCTGAAAGGATAGCAACCTGTTATTTATTATTGTAATGTTGTTTAGTGGCAAGGTAGATTTCACCTGACCTAATGTTTTTGGAGGACAATCTGCTGCATACATTGAATCAAGCAGCTTTAGAAACCCAAATGCCTTTACATTAGACACCCAGAAACAAAGAGGGGAGAAAGGGCTTCACAAAAAGCTGTTTATTGGTAGATGCTTCTAATTATTTAGGCCTGCACAGGAATTCCTTACCATATATTTGAGGGAAATAAATACTGGTCTTATTGTAAATGATTCAGGAATCAAGCTGAAACTCAACACTTAGTTTTCACTTTTGTGCAATGGGCAAAGCCTGCTCTACTTGAAGATCTTACCATCTATGGAATCTGTCTGATAAAGCTGTCAAAAGGATCCTTTGAAACTTGGGATCAAATGTCTCACCTGCTCTGAACCTTCACTGCGAGACTTGGGACCAACTGATGTCTTTCTCTCATTCTCTTATGTTAGAAAGATTATGTGAGAATCAAAAGGGCTAGACAACATCTGAAACTTGTCAAGAAAAAGTAATAAAATGTTGCTGCTTTTAGCAGTATGGGCCAATCTTTAGACCTGATCAAGAAGAGAAAAATGAAGTTTCATTAGTAAACAATATGCTGTTTGATCATTAGAAAGCAACCTTTAAAAAAATTTCTTACATTATAAATGTTGAGCTACAGATTAAAAGGTCATAATTAGTTTGTTTTTATCCATACATCTTAAGGACACCAAAGTGAAAAGACTTCATTAAAATAAGGATTGTTGGTAATCAGATACACTAATTCAAAATAATCTTGTATTGCCTGAAAGTTTCTAGAGAGCTAATGTAAATGTATCTATCATCTGTCTTTACCTCTATCATTTCTCACTGCATAAACTCTTCTGTGATTATTTAGTAAATTGGGTTTGTTTTATTGTATGCAGTAATATAGCATCATCATTCTGTATAAAGGTTTTAACATTTTACAGAGCCCCTTTTAAGGTCAGCTCATACATTGTCATTGAATGCCAGCATATTTTGTTTGTAAATAATACAAAACTATAATTTCAGCAGTTTGATGTCTTCCATTACTTATCTCTGACATATAACACCTGTTTTCTCTGCTTTCCATTCTTGGGGGGATGTAATTTTGAAAGTACCAATAGCTGACCCTCATCTTTGTTGTAATGATATTTGTTTAGTATATCTTAGCTAACATTTTGCAATGCCTCCTACTGGCCCTTGTGAAACGATGGTGCTAGAACTGTTGAATATGTATCCATGAGTGACCTTGCCAGATTTATGCTATGGCCATCATTGGACTTAATTATCCTTTCTTCATTCCATTGACTGAGTAAACAGCCTAACTGCCTCATGACACACAGTAGAACAAAATTACTGTTCCTTTCATGATAACTGCCTATTTACACTATGCTTTTAATACATGATCAGGATTCTCCAGATATGTGGCTCCAGCTCCTGTCATCCCAAAGGATACTAATACAGATAGTCCTCTGGTTACAACATTTAGTGGCTGTTCCAAGTTACAATAGCACTGAAAAAACTTAGGACTGTGTTGCAACATCCCCATAATCATGTGATCAAAATCCAGGCGCTTGGCAACTGACTCATATTTATGACAGTTGCAGGGTCCCGGGATAATGTGGTCACTTTTTGTGACCTTCGGACAAGCAAAGTCAATGGGGGAAGCTATTGTTATTAATATAACAACTGCATTTACTTAACAACCGTGGCAAGAAAGGTGGTAAAATGGGGGTTAATTCACTTTACCAATTTCTCACTCACCAGTAGAAATCTTTGGCTCAATTGTCATTGTAAATTGAGGACTATCTGTAATTTCAAATTTTTAAATAAAGTTTTTTTTTTTTTAAAGTGTCATTTCAGGATCAAGGAAGGAAGAAAAGAAACACATGGCTTAGGGACTGTGTTAACATGGCATGCATATTCATTGTGAGCTTTATTCCATTAATCCAACTTTCTGGTTTTTCATATGAACCATAACTTAACCTCACACAGTTATATTTTGATTTGTACAATACATTAGATTACAATTTTCTTCACTAGTTTGTCTTTCAATGTACTGTGCAAATACAACCATACCATGTGCACTGCTAACTGTATGAACCCCCCACTACGGCTTTCATTGCCAAGTGCCTGGAGATTATGAGATCTAGATGGGGAGGAAGAGACTATTACTCAACTCAGTAATATCATTTTAGCTCACCACTATTAAATCTGGGTTACCAATCCCCAGTTCAACTTGGTTTACAAACTGGGTGAGCGGGGCTTCTCTTAGTCTCACAGTAATGTGACACTCTATAACAGGAGTGTCAAACTCAATTTAATTGAGGGCTGCCTCAGGGTTGTGTTTCATCTTGGGGGGTGGAATGGGCATGGCCAGGGTAGGTGTGGCCAGTTCAATGTCACTTGTGTCGGGGGTGCCTGTGGTGGCCCGAGCACTCTGCCAGAGAAAACGGGCTCCCAAACTCCATTTTCAGCTGCAACAGCCACCTGCAACCCTCTGCCAGTGAAAATGGAGCTCAGGAGAGCTGCGCGCAGCACCCTGGGCCAGTCCTTCGCGGTTTCCAGGGCGGCCCCAGGGGCCAGATCTAAGCACTCCATAGAACAAATCCAGCTCTTGGGCCTTGAGTTTGACACTCCTGCTCTATATAGACAAATAATATTGATATTTTACAAAGGGATTAATGTTAGCCAGTGAAATAACACAGATCATAGATGCTAAAAGAAAAAAATATATTTGGGCAGTTCAATGCAGTTATTTTCTAATGTGAAAAAAGATAGTTTTACTACAAGTAAATTTGTTAGCATTCAGTAGGACTTCCTCTTGTAATTGGTTTATTGTCCAAGATCGTGTTGCCCGAGTAATGTTCAATTAAAATTTCCAGCAGGCAATCTTAATGCTTAATTCAGCCACTTCTAACCCATATGAAACCTACAGTTTCATTCCAGCTTCTCATTCTGTAGCCTGCATTACATGAAGCATCTCTGTACCACAGTAATTTGATATAAAGTCACGTGCACATGAAGTTCAGTAATATAGTGCTCTTTATATGATTTTCAAACTAAATGACTCAAGTGTACCTCTATGCCTGAAGAAAAAAAAGAATAGGTTAAAGTGGGAATCTGGTCCCTGATTTAAACCTCATCTTCAAACTGATTTTTCTGCAACACTGAAGCTGCCACGGAAAAATGTCAAGTGTTATTAGTTCAAACATTATGGGTTTTCTCTCCAAGATGTACAGAGCTAAGAATGAGTCTGGTGATGTGGAAGGAGGAATAGCCGGAAAAAAATATATTGTATGTCAAATAGGCATTCAAAACAGAGTTGACATTTATACAGAACATAACCCTCGTAATTCAGTATAAAATTGGATAGCTTCCTATCCAATAGAAGAGAAAATATGTAGGTCAGGATTGAACTCTACAGTCTTTGGTGGTTTCCGAGCTTGATTGTTGGTTTGCAGACATTTCTTTACCCAACTAGGTTATATCATCAGTGCAAGTGAGTGTGTAGTTTGCATCCTGTTTGTATATACAGAAGCTTTCCCCACCACTGTTGTTGAGGTGTGTGGTTTTCTCCTTTATAGTTTCTTTTTTTTTAAGATTTTTTTTTTACAACAAACAAACAAACACAAACATAAAACATCAAATAAAATCATCTTTCCATTATGCAGTGTGTCAGTTGGTACATATCTCTTGTGCACAATATTAACAATTTTCCCTCCTAAATTTAAATTAAGATCCATATTGTATAGATCAACTATTCATATCATATTATATTACTATCAAACCATTGTTAGACTTTAGTTATTAATTCATATCATCTTTTTTGAGCAAGTCTCATCTTTTACAATAATATCACTTATTTTACAATAATCAAATATAGCATATCATTACAATATATAATCTTTACTATTATATTATATCTATATTATAGTATATTTTATTTCTCTGTTTTCTTGTCTAACTATTGGTAAAATAAATCCCCTCTCCTTTATAGTTTCTTGATTAGAGTACTGTTTGATTGTTAGTCTGGTGTAAATTCCTGCTTGTGTGGGTATTAGTATTGATAGAGAGGATGTGTTCTGATCTTTTTGTTTCCTTCTTTGCTTTGTTTTTGTTTTTAATGTTAATGTACATATGGTTTATTTCTGTGTGTTTATTGATGGTTGATTTGTCTGATTGTCAAACTTCCAAGAATTCCCTAGTGGTTTTGGATTTGGCTTGGTCTAGGATGCTCACCGCTTCCCAGTTGAAATTGTGGTTGAATCTGTCCATATCTTGTGAGATTAAGGAGTTTTTATTGTGTCTTCAGACTGCTACTTGAAGTTCATGGATGCGTTCTGCTAATCTTCTGCCTATCTATCTATATAGTGGCTGCTATAATCCTTATTCCAGTGGTTCTCAACTTGTGGTCTGTGGACCCCTGGGTGGTTGCAATGTCAGAGGGAGTCCATGAAGGCTTGAAGAAATGCTATGATTTAAATCTTGAGTTAAATCTGGGGGTCTGTGGCCACAAAAGGTATTTAAAGAGAGTCCATGGTGAAGAAAAGGTTGAGAACCACTGTCTTATACTGAACGTTAGGGATGACTTATTTTTTTCTTCTTGGGCTATTGGGTCTTTTAGTTTAGTTAAGATGCTTTGGAGGGGTTTAGTTGGTTTCTTTGCTATGGTAATTCCATGTGGTTGTACTAGTCTGTTGGTTGTTTCAAGATAAGATAAAGATAAGATAAAGATAAAGACAAGACAGCTTTATTATCACTTTTTTACTGCGAACACACTGGCCCAAATAAAGTTGATGCTATATGGAGCAAAACTGTGACTAAATCTAGATGTTCTGCTTCAGATACCCAAAGCCTCCTCCCAGAAGGTAACAAGGAAAACAGTTGTGAAGAGAATGTGTAGTGTCCCAGACAATCTGAGGCGTTGTGGATGTATGGTAGCCTCATTCTTTTCATTTCTTGTGCTACAGTGGGTTGAGTGATGAAGCAGTTTTTAAGAAAGTTGTATGGGTATCCATTTTGTTGGAAAATGTACAGGTGGCTTGTTTTGTTACACAGTGAAGAACATTATTCAGCAAAGCAAAAAATACACTGCAGCAACATGAACAGCAGAGAAAGCCTGGATAAACTCCTCAGATATTTACCGTGTACTCCCTGCAAATATGCTTATGTAGCCCTGGGGGTTCACATGACCCACATTGAGAGCTATTGCTCTGCAGGAACATTTATGGAAGAGGAAGAAATCAAAATGGCATCCATGCCCATGAGGTTGAAGCACCAGGTGTAGAACACACCAAGGAAAAAGGTGCTTTACCCTGACATGGTCCTGATTCCTCCCTCACCCTCTAATTTCTCTATGGAAGTCCACCCTTATTATCAATTACATCAACTCACTTCTGTCTCAAGAAGGAAGAAATTGGCAACGACATTAAAAAAAAACATACTTTACCTGTTTTTAGTTTTAGATTTCTCACAAAATGTCCTAAATTAATATTGTCTAGTATTCCATTGTTCTCTAGGAAGAGATCCAAGGTTAAATGAGAGACGGCTGCTCACCTCTGAAGTTATTAAAATATCACCAACATGGTGGCATTTACTCTGGCTCGATGAAGCATCAATATACTAACGGAGCTTTGATTTTATGACTTTTCCTCCTCCCCCACATTGGCAGAAGAGTGCCCCCTGCCTCTAAAACATTTTGTGGTATATGAAATCACAGCACAGAAGCTACGCACTTCGCTTTGATTAAGGATTACAAATACTAAGGCTTTCTCACTTCACTGTTTTAACTGGTCTGACTAGTGCATCTGCCCTGTCCAATAAAGCAAATATTAATTTCATCTAAATGGCAGTGCTGTACTGAATTTGTATAATGCATATGAATGTTAAAAGACTGCATCAAGATGGGGTTGGTACCTGATGCCAAGAGACTGGATAAGATTTAACACTTATCTCAAAGTGTTTTATCCATACTTGCCAATTATTTAATTCTCAGAGCTCCCTGTCAAAAACAGAACTAGAGAGTTCTCCCTGTTCTGTCCTCAAGGACTGATGCAGGAACCAACATCATTGTCAATTTCAAATTATCAACAATTTCTAAAATTAAATGGGCCAGAATGAAACTTAAGCTTTTTGACTTAGAATAAGGGATAAAGGTATAGAAGAAAGCTTCATCTGGAAATGTTAGTCATTGTAAAAGGACAGCAGTTCATGTTATTACTAGCTGTATTTTGAAACTTTGTTTGCATTATTTCAGAAGTAAGTGCCCTATATTCAATGGGGCCATGTCTTTTAGATAGGATGTTACCATTTAGGATTGCAGTTCTTTGTATTTTCAAATATTAAATATTAAAATATTAAATTTAGTGGCCTAGTTCATACGTGCTGTAAATCATAATTGGATTATTTAGTTTGGGTTAGTATGATATGTGAACAAAACCATTGTGGTTTATAATTTATAACTTTTGGCTTAGTTTTATCTGTACTCCAGTCATGATGGCTTGTTCAACAAACTGATTAAAATCAATTATGGCATAAGATACATAAAAACTCAGAGAGAATTACTACCAAATTATAATAGCCAGCTCATTTCCCAGTTCTAGTTTAAAATGCTGATTTTCATCTATAAAGCCCATAATAGCTCAGGGTTGAGATGCTCAAACTTAAATCTTATAGAATTTTCAAAATGATTTCTATGCTCTCATCCCTAACTGAAATGATTGGAGAGGGGTTTATCAAGAGAAAAAATTTCTGCCGGACATTTCCAGCGATGAAGTATTTTCTCCAAAGAAATTCCTCTGGAATCATTTTTAAGTTTGTCTGACTTCAGTTGAATGGCTTTTCATTCATCCACATTATTTAAAGAAACTTGTTCCTTAGTAAATTCAGGGCTCACTACTTTGATGGAATGGACTCTTTTGTTGATATTGATATGGCCTACTTAGATATCCATTTTAGTCTTCTAGGCAAGTTCTGTTTTAGTTTATCATACTTCTCAAGATGCTAACTGTTTCCTTCTGTTTCCGCTAGAAGGAAATGTTATGGTGTGTTCTTAAACGGTTTTCTATAACATTTAATTATATTGGACTTTGATATGGCCCAATATTAATTATATTGCATTTAATACTTTGTTTCTCTTTTTCTTTTTGCTCAACAGCAGCACATCCTTCCTGGCAGTCCTGAAACAGAAAATAATTAAAGATAGGGAAGCATATTGCACACTTATTGTGAGAAAAGTATCAGAAAAAGAAAGGCAAATACTAATTTGAGCAGACTGAGAAATATAGCAACCAGAATTGTTTATTTCAAAATGGATTTGTTTGAAAGAATTGGATTGAAGAAACCCCTCCTTCCTTTTCTACTCTGTTAAATCACTTGCTATTTGTTGTCAACCTTGGACATCATAGTTGCATCTCATGATTGCAGGTAGACTAAACTTACAACCACAATTGAGCAAATTTTTTCTGTTGCTAAGCAAGACGGTTATTAAATGAGTTTTGCCCCATTTTATAACCTTTCTTTGCCACAGTTGTTAAGTGAATCACTGCAGCTGTTCAGTGATTGTTAAGTGACTTCCCTGATGACTTTGTCATCATAAATACATGCCAGTTGCCAAATATCCAAATTTTGACATGTGACCATGAGAATGCTACAATGGCCTTAAGTGTGAAAAACAGCCATAAGTCACTTTTTCAGTGTCATTATAACTTAAAACTGTTGTTAAATGAATCAAGGATTACCTGTAGTTGCAGTGGTGGGATTCAAAAAGTTTTACCACCAGTTCGGTGGGCATGGCTTGGTGGGTGTGCTTTGCACATGTGCATACACTTTGTGTGCGCGTGTGTGCCAAATGCACACTATGTGCAAGCACAGATGTGTTTGCCCAGGCGCAGAGGTGCTCCAACTCACTTCCTGCAAGCCTGCACTTTCCCGGTCGCTTCAGCAGCTGCCGCACGGCACTCTCCTGTGCCACGCAAAGCAGCTGCACTTCAAAAGCAGAGGATAAAGGTGAGTATGGAAGCCCGGGCAAGCGGGTGGGCCCAACAGCAGAACGGTGGAGAGAACTTGTTCGGACTCCACTGCTCATCACTGCTACCGACTCGGCAGAACTGGGCCGAAGTGGTAGAATACCATCACTGTGTAGTTGGGTAATATTGAAACAGTATTCAGTTCTTGCTTTCAACCCTGATAATGCTAATACCTTATAAATTCATTAGTTTCTTTTTCATTCCAGTAAATGCTAGTAAATCAGTGTGATTAGAGAAGAAAAACACCATATGCATTTATTTGGAAAGCTTAGTTCCTAACGTTGCTACTTTATTTATTTAATCACATTTATATAACCTGCCCATTTCACATAGTGACTAATTCAGCAGTGTTGGTCTGTAAACCTTGTGTGTTTTCCTGGCCTGGAGGACATTTTTGATGAGATTACCAGGGTTCCCTAAGGGAATTACACTTCCTCAAAATTTAGAGTAACATCCTAGGGGTTTTAAATTTTAGAGCTACATCCTAGGGGTTTAAAGGCTTAACAAAGAGAGATGAACTAAAAGGAAAGATATTAAAAAAGTTTATGAAATGAATTGGGCCAGAAACAGCCTGTAACTGAGCTAATGGAACCTTCTGGAGACGCAGCAGATGTTTATTTACTCCATTTTGAGTGGGATGCAAGTGAGAAATTAGAATGGCTGGAAATTAAGTAGGAAAATGTAATTATCCAAGACTGGAGTCAAGCCAGAATATTGACGCTCATTTATGCTAGTGTATTTCCCTTCCTCCAGTCTATACACAATGCCTCCTGTCAGTGTGCTCATCAGGCAATTAAAAGGAAGGCTGGTTGGAAGTAGGCTGAGGGATTGCTAATGTCTTCAAACTATTCAAGGACTTTTTCGGTTTCACTTTAATTGGTTTTCTGTTTGGGTTTTTTTTAAAAGCAATATACCTTTTATAGTAGTGAAAGTAATATACCTGAATTCCACTTCCCTTTGTTTCGTTGTCTAATCGAAAAGAATTATGTTTTACTCCATCTTATTAGTTATGAGTCAGATTTTCCTAAAACAAAAGTTGGATTCAATTGACTGAGATTAGACTCGTATACAGCTAGAAGTTATAGTTAAAAGAGTATATCTTCATATCAAAGGTACCTACTAAAAATGTATTTTGTAGTTTAACATTGGATTTTTTTTTTCCTGCTTCTTCCCAGGAAACATTGTTGATGAATAGATAAGATCCTAGAGACTTGTTCGTGAAGGGCTGTTATGCTAAATCAGGGAGCACAGGGATTAAACTGGCTGCCTGTCATTATGCTTTTTATTTTATTTTACTTATTTATTTGTATCCTGCCTTTATTATTTTTGCACATGACTCAAGGTAGCAAACATATGCAACATGCATTTCCTCCTATTTTCCCCACAAAAGCAACCCTGTGAGGTGAGTTAGGCTTTCATAGCTAAGGTGGGATTTGAACTCACAATCTCCTCCCTCTTTCTAGTCTGGTATCAACCACCAGACCAAACTGGCTCTTTGCTATATATTCTTTGGTGAGCCATAGTTTCCATAATTGCTTTTCCACAGGCTGCTCAACTCACGGAGTTCTCCAAAGTCTGGGATTTGAAATGGATCACTTTAACCATTGACCCAGGATGCCATCTGGATTGATAGAACAACAAGCACAGTGTATTGCTTGGTCTTGGATTTACAATGGTACCTCAATATTCAACTGTTTTGAAAGACATCAAATTTGGTACTCAACACATTTTCACACAAAAATCTTTTCCCACTACTCATCATTTGTTTGGTATTCAATGCATAAGCTGGAAGTTGTCAGTGTTGGCTGCCTTGTGACTCCAGCCAAAACAAAGTGTCACATGTTAGTCATGTGGCTTGTTTGGCACTTGTCATTTTTAGTACTCATTGTGCCTCCAGGAACACATTAATGACAACTACCGAGGTACCACTGTATCTAGTATTGTCAGCAATGCCAGCATTCTGACCAGCATGCAAACATTAAGATAGATTTCCATTTAAATTTCTCATAAGGTATTAGACTAATGCTATGTGTGGATATCAAAAAAAGCTAATGTGGAATTTGGACCCAGTTGTGGCTCAGATTCCAGATTTACCAGTCATTAATCAAACAACAATTGCAAATATTATAAATAATTGATAAACAGCTATGTTTTCATTAACTATTTTTCTTCTCATATACTTCTCTCAAATAAAAGAGTTTTATACTTATAGTATATTATTGGAGCTTTCACCTAATATGATGTTGCTGTCCATTACCAAATCTAGTGAATCCTTTTCTCCCAAAAAAACTTATCATTAAGACATTCTTCAGATATTCTTATAGATAAGGAATCAATTATGATATTGGTTTGTGTGTGCTTTATTTTGAAGTTGTATTACCATGCAGGCAAATTTCAGCACTGAAGAATAATGCCAGGCATCTGCCCTCTCATCTCACTAAGCATAAAAGGCTCAATCACACAAAATCATGTTTTTGAAGCTCAAAAATATGATTTTAATTGACCATTTGGTCAATTTGTGCTTCTCTTCTCATCCCAAAAGAATGGCAATACTACATATTAAGTCCTGAGCATGGGCGCAAGGAACGGAGACGAGACATCGAACGGTGACTTCAACTCTTTATTGTGAATAAAAGAACAGAGCAAATACTTGGGCAGCAGCAGCTCTTTTATAGAGCTGGCTGCTGTCAAAACAACCAATGATTTGAGTTTACCGCTCTAACAAGAGTCCAATCAGAAAGGCCCGTTAATAGCCAATCAGACTGTCCAGAAACGATCAATCACGACTCGCTATTCACGGGCCAATGAGAAGTGCAGGATTACGAGCCTGCTGTAAAGTAAAGCTATTTAGGGTTGTTACTGATGCGTTGGCTTAGTCCATAACACCCCTCCCCCCTAGGTTCCGTCTGAAGGGTGGGGTGACGTATTCTCGTAAATAGGCAGGTCGCTTCACCTGTCTGCTTGATCTGCACTGTTCCACCGGTTTCTGTCCTGGCTCTGGTTCCGGTGGGCTGCTAGCTGAGCTGGATGGCGAAAACGGTCCCGCTGTTCCGTCGAATGGCTCTGGGCTGTTCTCTCTGCTTCTGCCAGTGCTGTCATCTGAGTTCCCTGGATCTGTTTCCATCGCGGTGCTGTCACACGGCAAGGCCACTCCCTGGCTCGGTTCTCCTTCTAGTGGTGAGTATTCCCTGGTTGGTTGTGTAGACTGCTGGGTTTTGATTGTTAAGTCATCTGTTATTTCTTTTTCGGCCTCCTCGATGTGCCTTCCCCGCCCCCCAGTTAGAGATTCAGGGGCTGAGATAGGAATAGGTGCTAGTCTGGAATGGAGTTGGTCTATGTGGCGCTTCCACATTTTGCCATCTGTAGTTTGTAGACGATAGGATTGGGGTCCCGTAAGTTGCGTTATGGTAGCAGGGACCCACAATGGGTCGCCCAAGAAGTTTTTTGCAAAAACGGGGTCACCTTCCTGGAATGATTGACACTTGCTGCTGGATCCTGGGGGTTGTTCAGGCATGTAATTAGGGTGGAGGCAATCGAGATGTGAGTGAAGTTTCCGGCCCATCAGAAGTTCAGCTGGGGTTCTGTTTGTTGTGCTGCTTGGGGTTATGTGTTGGAGGAGAAGCATCCTGGTTATTTTGTCATCAATGTTGCCGTGGTCCATTTTGTGTAAAGTCTTTTTTACAAATTGAATCATTCGCTCAGCCCTACCATTGGCCGCAGGGTGAGCTGGCGATGTTAACGCATGGCGATGTTAACGCATGGCGGATGTCCCGGTCTGCTAGGTACTGTTTGAATGCCAGAGCAGTGAATTGGGGGCCATTCTCGGAGACCAGGGCATCCGGCAATCTGTGGGTAGTGAATAGCTTATTCAGTTTTTTAGTGATCGCCTCTGTGGTGGTGCTTTTCATCTTGTGGACCTTGAGCCAGTTAGAATAGGCATCCACTGGAGGAAAGTGTGTCCTTTTGTGGGTCCTGCAAAATCGATGGGGATACAGGACCAAGGACCTCGAGGTGTTTCCCACTGATTTGGGGGAGTTTTTGGAGGAGTAGAGCGAGTCTCCTGGCATTTGATTTACTTTGCTACCCAGGTCTCTATCTGTTTGTGTAACCCAGGCCACCATGCGTAGCTCCTGGCCAATGCCTTCATCCACACAATGCCTGGATGTCCATCGTGCAACATTTTAAAAACCTTATGTTGCAATTTCTCCGGGATTACAACTCTGTCTCCCCACAAGATGCAGCCCTTTTGGGTGAATAGTTTTGTCTGTCGATTTCTGAATGGCTTGAAGGTGTCATTGGGTGCGCTGTCTGGCCAACTCCGTTCCAGCCAGCTGAGGACTCTTGCCAAAAAAGGGTCCTTTTTAGTTTCTAAGGCGATGTCTCAAGCGGTCAGCGGCGGCGATTTAAGGGTTTTGATTTGCAATATAGCTAAGGTTGGAGCTGGGTCCTCTATGACGTCTGGTAGTGGAGAATGGCTCAAGGCGTCAGCATGGGGAATGGCTTTCCCCAGGCGGTGTTGCAATCGGTAATCGTAGGCGGCTAAAAATTCCGACCAACATGTCATTCTTGGTGATAAGATGTGGGGAGTTGATTTGTTTCCCACCAAAATACCAAGTCGCGGCTTGTGGTCTGTAATTATGGCAAAGGATCTCCCATACACATACTCATGGAAACGTTTAATTGCGGATACAATAGTGAGAGCCTCTTTATCAAGTTGGCTATAGTTCCTTTCAGTTTTAGACAAAGTTCTCGAAAAGAATGCAATAGGTGCCTCATTACCATTTGGCAGGACATGGCTTAAAATGGCTCCCACTCTGAATGATGAGACGGCACAGGTAACCGTTAAGGGTAGAGTCTCATTGTATTGTATCAATACAGCATCGGAAGTTAAGAGGTCTTTTACTTGTTGAAATGCTCGTTCTTCACGCTGTCCCCAGACCCAGGAAGCCTTTTTGTCGAGAAGTCTATGTAGGGGCTCGGCTACAGTCACCTCCTGGGGCAAGAAGATGTTATAAAAGTTAATGAGTCCCAGGAAGGCTTGGAGGTCTGTCTTATTCCTACGTTTCGGGGCGTTTTTGATTGCAGTTAGTTTTTTTTCGGTGGGGTGGATTCCCTGTCTGTCGAGAAGGTATCCCAGGAACTCCACTCTCTCCGTACAAAGTTGATACTTGTCCCTTTTTACTTTAAGGCCAGCATCTTTAAATTTCTGAAAAACCTTTCTGAGTCGTTGTACTAATAACTCTTTAGTGGGGGCAGCTATTAAGACGTCGTCAAAATAAGGCACGACGCCTTTTATGCCTTGTAATAGTCTCTCCATCAAACTTTGGAAAATGCCCGGTGCCACGCTTACTCCGAATTGGAGTCTATTACACTTGAAGGCGCCTCTATGTGTAACTATTGTCTGGGCTATTGCAGTTGTCGTGTCTACAGGTAGTTGCTGGTATGCCTGAGCTAAGTCCAATTTTGCAAATATTTTTCCGCCACCCAGGGAGTGAAGAAGGTGTTGGACCACCGGTATGGGTAAGCGCTCTGTTGAAGAGCATGATTTAGGGTAGCCCGGTAATCCCCACAAATTCTTAATGACCCATCTGGCTTCATGGGCATTACTATTGGAGTTTCCCAGCGGGCATGGTCAATCGGTTCCAACACGCCCTGGGCTATCAGTTTATCTAGCTGCTCGTCGATCTTCAGCTTGAGAGCAAAAGGCACCTGACGAGGCTTAAGCCAAATGGGAGCTACATTGGGACTGAGATTAAACTATATAGGGGTCCCCTTGTACTTGCCTAATGTTCCTGTGAACACGTCCTGGAATTCCTGGATGAGGGCCTTTTCCCAGTCATTGCTTCTGGTTTGGTGTATGCCAGCTAGTTCAATCCCGAGTGGAGCAAACCACTGTAACCCTAACAAACTGGGCCAGTTACGATCGACAACAGTCAGGGGAAGCGTCGCGGTGCGGTCCTTAAATGATACTTAGATGTGGCTGGAACCGACAACTGGAATTCTGTTTCCCTGGTAGTCTTTTAGGATGATTCGTTGAGTGCTGAGGTCCTGGTGGCAGATGGCAGGGATCAGCTGTTTGAGGATTTTCCAGGATACTATCGATAGGGATGACCCCGAATCGACTTCCCTCACACATGGTCAATTCTCAATAGTAACCCTTACGCGGATCTTTCTTGCATCTAGCGATGAAGCGTGGCTGATAATAATGGTTTGGTGCACCTCTTCTCATCTCGTTGAAGAGGCAGGTGCTCGATTTCTGTAGTAGTAAGTGATTGTTCCATTGGTGGTTCAGGCAGTCCCGGTTCCCAGATGGGTTGCCTGTCTCCCGACGGAGGTTGTTCTCCCTTCGGCTTGGACTGGACTCTCGCTTGCTCCTGCAGACCTTCGCGATGTGGCCTCTTTTCCCGCAGGAACAGCAGAGTGCGTCGAGGAATTTGCAGTCCGATCGCGGGTGGTTTGCCCTGCAACCAGCACATTGGCGCGGAAGTCCCTGGTTCCTTTGCTCTCGTTCCAAGCGGAGCCGGTTGACCTCCTCTTCCTCACTGTCTGAGGATGACTCTAGGTCTTTGTGGTGGGTGGTAATAGCGTGCTTCTCAGCGGAGAGCAGGTTATCGTTAGCGAGTTGGCGATGTGGTGCGTTCGCTCGGCACATTCGAGCGGCTGACTTCTTGGTTGCTTCTGCGGCAGTAGCGTCGGCGATGACATCTGCAAGGCTGATGTCTCCTTTCGCCATGAGTTTACTCTGCACAGTGTGGTCATCTAAACTCAGAACTATGCGGTCTCTCAGGGCTTCCTTGAGGTTTGCAAAACCACAGAGGCCTCCTAGGTTCCGGAGGTCGGCTACAAAGTCCACAATGCTCTTGTTCTTTCGTTGGTCCCTCTGGTAAAATTTGTGTCTTCGTATCAGTGTAGGTGCTGCGGGTGCGTAATGGGCCCGGAAGATTGGCGCGAGGTTATCCCAATCCATGGTCTTTACTTCCGCTGGTTTGGCAAGTGCTTTAGCCATTTTGAAAATGGCGGGGCCAGGAGTTCCTGAGTCAGGAACACCGCTCGTTTCTTGCCAGGCGTAGCATCTTTTAAATTGTTGGTCTCTAGGAACATCTGGAAATGATCTATATACGAATCCCAGTCTTCGTTCGCTGGGTCAAATGGAGCAGGTGGTATGGCGCCGCTGGTCATTCTGCCATTTGTTGCGTGCACTCTTCAGCCACATGCTCTGTCTTGTTCGATGAGTACTTAGTCAGCTCTATCGTCTCCGCATCCCATCCTCGTCACCAGTGTTAAGTCCTGAGCATGGCCGCAAGACGAACGGTGACTTCAACTCTTTATTGTGAATAAAAGAACAGAGCAAATGCTTGGGCAGCAGCAGCTTTTTTATTGAGCTGGCTGCTGTCAAAACAACCAATGATTTGAGTTTACCACTCTCGCAAGCGTCCAATCAGAGAGGCCCCTTAACAGCCAATCAGACTGGCCAGAAACGACCAATCATGACTCCCTATTCGCAGGCTAATGAGAAGTGCAGGATTACAAGCCTGCTGTAAAGTAAAGCTATTTAGGGTTGTTACTGATGCGTTGGCTTAGTCCATAACACTACATAAGCCTGATTTTTTTTTTCTTGCTAGCATTTTCCTGCAAGGTCTACTTTTTGGATCAACCAAACTGACCATTTGAGTTGTCATCCAAATATGACCTGTGTGGACTGAGAGACTGACCCAAAGTCACCCAGCCAGCTTTCATGGTGCCTTAAGTAGAACCAGACTGGTTCTCATTCTCTCTCTACATGTACACCACAAATATTTTCCATCAATTTATCATGTTAACATATTACAGTTTTCAATAATTTTTATAGAGCTGCACAGTCTCCTATCTTAAATTTAAAAATAATTACTATTGCTCAGATTACTTGACCACATTCACTTTTCATTTCATAGTGAAGTTCTGATATTTATAGCAAATGGGGCTAAGCAGAACCACTTAACATGGACCAGTCTTTTTCTTTAAAAATGAATGCTATTAGAGTGGGATTCTTGTGAAAACATAGCATACCATACCTTGACATAATTACAAGAGACAAAAGCAAGAAAATAACACTGCAATTTGCAGTTTCAGCAACTGTTGACCACACAAATCTCAGAAAGCGTGCAAATGTCAAAAGTCCACTGAGGTCTAAATTAAGTATTATAAGAATTCTGCCAAATTTATTTATGGAGGATATATTCTTAATTTGGTTAATGAAATAGTCTATAGACAAAAGGTCTATGAAGTTGCTTTACTAATTCACTTCTGGTCCTAGATTTAGTGTTTAATTCCATAACTTCCCAGAGTTACTTTCTAGTCCAGAAATCTTGCCTAAACCAGTTCACTTTCTACTTGTCATATGAATGTCACCAGGGAATTGATGAAAGAACCTGGGATAAAAAGGTGAATACAAATATTCCAAACTTTCATTTTCTTTTTGGCACTTCAGTACATTGGAGCACACATGCACACACACACAGACACACACACACGCGCGCGCACTATATAGAATGACCAGGACAATATGTTTCTAAATATTTGGTTCATAATGAGAAATGTGAGCTCTCTTTTGTGATCTTTCATAATTATCTTTTTTTAAAAAAAATAAATGTTACTAATTCATATTAATAGAAGGTTGCCTGACAGTGAAATAATGAAAGTTGCTTAATCCACTTTAAGTGTTGATATTTCCCTCCTTGTATTTCTCACAGAATATTTGCAGAGGTTTTAGTTAGCACTTTAAAAAAAAACTTCTTCAGAAAAGCATTTAAGGAAGAGTTCTAAGAGAGAGTCTGCTTCAACCCTGACAAAATGGATGAGATTTAATTAGCAGGCTGTTTGCAGAACTGGGGCCTTAATGACCAACAAGTTAGATTGTAAGTAAATTGCCTGGGACAGCCTCAAAAGAGACAGCTGTTGGGCACAAAAAACATTTACCTCATTTGAAATGAAAAGCCAAAGCCAACTGCCATTAGAATTAAGCTTGGCATTAGTAATAAATGAATTGCAGTAACTAAGTGTATTAAACAAGCACAGTTCAACTTCAGAAAATTAATAGCTCCTTGTGCAATTTACTACTACAAATAACAAAATGGGTAGAAACTTCTGAACTGCAGAAATTGGGCAGGGATCACAATGCTTCTTGTGACCACAATTGAGCCAAATTTTTCCATTGTTAAGCAAGATGGTTAAGTAGATTTTGCTCCATTTTACAACCTCTCTTGCCACAGTAAGTGAATCAATTCAACTGTTAAGCTAGCAGCATGGCTGTTAAGTGAATCTGGCTTCCCCTTTGACTTTGCTTGTCAGAGGATTGCAAAAGTTGTTTGTATGCCGGGGACAATGCAACTGTCATAAATACATGCCAGTTGCCAAGCATCCAAATTCTGATCATGTGACCATGGGGATGCTGCAATGGTTGTAAATATGAAAAGCAGTCCTAATTTTTTCCAGTGCCATTATAACTTCGAATGGTCAATTAAAAAATGGTTGTAAGTCAAGGACTACATGTACACTTCAGTCTAGCTTCACTTCCTTTCTCTGTGCAGAGAAAATTATGGAGTGATCAGTTTCTGTCCCTTTCAGCGTGGAGAAAGGCAATCTGGAAGACGTTTAATCTAAAGAACAGAATTGAGTAAGGGATGGGACTTAGATGGCCTTCTTTTGGCCACCATCTTGCCTTTTTAAAACCCTCTCCCTGCAGATACAACTGGGGATTTACTTTTCTCACTCTCCCTTTGTTCATAATTTGCTGCCTCCTTGAATTGCTGATAGAAATGTCTCATTGGCTTTCTGGAAACACAGAAATTGGTTCCATCCTCTGACTGAATCCACACACACCCATCCTTGTGGCTTCACAGAGACCCAAAGCAAAGCAACAACTGGAATGGCAGTGTTTTTTAGTTTCTAGTACAACATATAACCATAGATTTCATAGAAACAAATTTTTTATATTATCTCGAAGGATACAGTCCCTATTATTTCCTTGAGGAATTTCAGTATTTCCCTTGTTTCAGAAGAAATATTTCTCTGAATTTTAATGTGTTGTTTCTCATCTCTCATTGAATTTAAAGTTGAAAGTGAAATGCCCAAAGCCCTGAAATCAAACTGAGTACCCCTAACAAAAATTGACTGTTAATTTTGATGGCCTTCCTAATTTTTAGGTACCTCAGTTTAAGTAACTAGTTTAAAACTCATATGCCTGGTTTATCTAAGCTCATAATCCCCTCAAATTGCTGGGAGTTATCATATAATCCAATAACAGGGCACATGCTGTTTCCATTTCTTTCTTTTTCGTTTTCTCTCTCTCTCTCTCACACACACACACACACACACATTTTCTAGTCATCAAAGTTTCTCTTCTCTCTCTGCCCCTGTTATGGACTAAGCCAACGAGTCAGTAACAACCCTAATAGCTTTACTTTAACAGCACTTCTCATTGGCCCGCGAATAGCGAGTCGTGATTGGTCGTTTCTGGCCTATCTGATTGGCTGATAGCGGGTCTCTCTGATTGGATGCTTGTTAGAGCGGTAAACTCAAATCATTGGTTGTTTTGACAGCAGCCAGCTCTATAAAAGAGCTGCTGCTGCCCAAGTATTTTGCTCTGTTCTGAAGTCACTAATAAAGAGTTGAAGTCACAGTTCGATGTCTCATCTCCGTTCCTTGCATCCAGGACTTAACACCGGTGACGAAGGTGGGATGCGGAGACGATAGAGCTGACTAAACACTCATCGAACAAGACAGAGCATGTGGCTGAGAGCGCATGCAACAACGGCAGAATGACCAGCGGCGCCATACCACCCGCTCCATTTGACCCGGCAAACGAAGACTGGGAGTCGTATATGGACCACTTCCAGATGTTCCTGGAGACCAACAATCTGAAAGATGCTACGCCTGGCAAGAAATGAGCGGTGTTCCTGACCCATTGCGGCCCCGCCGTTTTTAAAATGGCTAAGGCACTTGCCAAACCGGCGGAAGTGAAGACCATGGATTGGGATAACCTCATGCCAATCCTCTGGGCCCATTACGTACCCACAGTACCTACACTGATACGAAGACACGAGTTTTACCAGAGGGACCAACGGAAGAACGAGAACATTGGGGACTTCGTAGCCGACCTCTGGAACATGGGAGGACTCTGAAGTTTTGCAAACCTCGAGGAAGCCATGAGAGACCGAATAGTTCTGGGATTAAATGACCACACGGTGCAGAGCAAGATCATGGCAAAAGGAGACATCAGCCTCGCAGATGTCATTACCGACGCTACTGCCGCAGAAGCAACCAGGAAGTCAGCCACTCAAATGCGCCGAGCAAATGCACCGCACCGCCAACTCACTAGTGATAGTCCGCCTTCCTCTGAGAGGCACACTATTACTGCCCATCATGAAGACCTCTAATCATCCTCAGACAGTGAGGAAGAGGAGGTCAACTGGCTCTGCTCGGAACGAAAGCAAAGGAACCAGAGACTTCCGCGCCAATGTGCTGGTTGCGGGGCAAACCACCCGCGATCAGACTGCAAATTTCTCGACGCACACTGCCGTTCCTGTGGGAAAAGAGGCCACATCACAAAGGTCTGCAGAAGCAAGCGAGAGTCCAGTCCAAGCTGGAGGGAGAATAACCTCCACCGGGAGACAGTCAACCCACCTGGAAATCGGGACCGCCTGAACCACCAATGGAACAACCACAACTACAGAAATTGAGCACCTGCCGCTTTAACGAGACGAGAAGAGGCAAACCAAACTATTACTATCGGCCACGCTTCATCACTAGATGCAAGAAAGATCCGAGTAAAGGTCACTATTAGGAATCGACCATGCGTGATGGAAGTTGACTCGGGGTCATCCCTATCGATGGTCCCTGGAAAACCCTCAAACAGCTGATCCTTGCCATCTGTTGCCAGGACCTCATCACTCAAAGAATCATCCTAAAAGACTACCAAGGGAACAGAATTCTGGTTGTCGGTTCCAGCCATGTCCAAGTATCCTTCAAGGACCGCACCGCAACGCTTCCCCTGACTGTCATTGATCGTGACTGGCCCAGTTTGTTAGTGTTACAGTGGTTCGCCCCACTAGAGATTGAACAAGGTGGCATCCACCAAACCGGAAGCGATGACTGGGAAAAGGCCCTCATCCAGGAATTCCAGGACATTTTCACAGGAACGTTAGCCAAGTACAAGGGGACCCCTATATTGTTTAATCTCAGTCCTGATGTAGCTCCCATTCGTCTTAAGCCTCGTCGGGTGCTTTTTGCATTCAAGCCAAAGATCGATGAGCAACTAGACAAATTAATAGCCCATTAATTGGAACCGATTGACCATGCCTGATGGGAAACTCCAATAGTAACACCCATAAAGCCAGATGGCTCGTTAAGAATTTGTGGGGATTACCAGGCCACCCTAAATCATGCTCTTCAACAGAGCGCTTACCCAGTACCGGTGGTCCAACACCTTCTTCACTCCCTGGGTGGCGGAAAAATATTTGCGAAATTGGACTTAGCTCAGGCGTACCAACAGCTACCCATGGATGCGACAACTGCAGAAGCCCAGACAATAGTTACACATAGAGGTGCCTTCAAGTGCAATAGGCTCCAATTCGGAGTAAGCGTGGCGCCGGGCATTTTCCAAAGTTTGATGGAGAGACTATTACAAGGCATAAAAGGCGTCGTGCCTTATTTTGACGACGTCCTAATAGCTGCCCCCACTAAAGAGTTATTAGTACAACAACTCAGAAAAGTTCTTCAGAAATTTAAAGACGCTGGTCTGAAGGTAAAAAGGGACAAGTGTCAACTTTGTACGGAGAGAGTGGAGTTCCTGGGATACCTTCTCGACAGACAGGGAATCCACCCCACCAAAAAAAAACTAACTGCAATCAAAAATTCCCCAAGACCTAGAAATAAGACAGACCTCCAAGCCTTCCTGGGACTTATTATCTTTTATAACATCTTCTTGCCCCAGAAGGCGACCGTAGACGAGCCCCTACATAGACTTCTCGACAAAAAGGCTTCCTGGGTCTGGGGATGGCGTGAAGAATGAGCATTTCAACAAGTAAAAGACCTCTTAACTTCCGATGCTGTATTGATACAATACAATGAGACTCTACCCTTAACGGTTACCTGTGACGCCTCACCATTCGGAGTGGGAACCATTTTAAGCCATGTCCTGCCAAACGGTAATGAGGCACCTATTGCGTTCTTTTCGAAAACTTTGTCTAAAACTGAAAGAAACTATAGCCAACTTGATAAAGAGGCTCTCGACATTGCATCCGCAATTAAACGTTTCCATGAGTATGTGTATGGGAGACCCTTTGCCATAATTACAGACCACAAGCCGCTACTTGGCATTTTAGTGGGAAACAAACCAACTCCCCACATCTTATCACCAAGAATGACACGTTGGTCGGAGTTTTTAGCCACATATGATTACCAACTACAACACCGCCCGGGGAAAGCCACTCCCCTCGCTGACACTTTGAGCTGCTCTCCACTACCAGACGTCATAGATGACCCAGCTCCAACCCTAGCCATTTTGCAAATCGAAACTCTTAAATCACCACCGCTGACCGCTCAGGACATCACTTCAGAAACGAAAAAGGACTTTTGTTTGGCATGAGTCCTCAGCTGGGTGGAACGGAGTTGGCCGGACAGCGAACCCAATGACACTTTCAGGCCATTCAGGAATCGACAGACAGAACTATTCTCTCAAAAGGGCTGCATCTTGTGGGGAGACAGAGTCGTCATCCCGAAGAAATTGCAACATAAAATTTTGAAAATGTTGCACGATGGACATCCAGGCATCATGCGGATGAAGGCATTGGAAAGGAGTTACGCATGGTGGCCAGGCTTATACAAGCGGATAGAGACCAGGGTGGCTACGTGCAGCAAGTGCCAGGAGACTCGGTCCTCTCCTCCAAAAACATCCCCAAATCAGTGGGAAACACCTCGAGGTCCCTGGTCCCATATCCACATTGATTTTGCGGGATCCACAAGAGGACACACTTTCCTTCTAACTGTGGATGCCTATTCTAACTGGCTCGAGGTCCACAAAATGAAAAGCACCACCACGGAGACGGTCATTAAAAAACTGAATAAGCTATTCGCTACCCACAGATTGCCGGATGCCCTGGTCTCCGATAATGGCCCTCAATTCACTGCCCTGGCATTCAAACAATACCTAGCAGACTAGGGCATCCGCCATGCGTTAACATCGCCAGCTCACCCTGCGGCCAATGGTAGGGCTGAGCGAATGGTCCAATTTGTAAAGAAGACTTAAACAAAATGGACCAGAGTGACATTGATGACAAGATAACCAGGATGCTTCTCCTCCAACATATTACTCCAAGCAGCACCACAAACAGAACCCCAGCCGAACTCCTGATGGGCCGAAAACTTCGCTCACATCTCGATCGCCTCCACCCTAATTACATGCCTGAACAACCCCCAGGATCCAGCAGCAAGTGTCGATCGTTCCAGGAAGGTGACCCCGTTTTTGCGAAAAACTTCTCGGGTGACCCATAGTTGGGTCCCTGCTACCATAATGCAACTTACGGGATCCCGATCCTATCGTCTACAAACTGCAGATGGCAAAATGTGAAAGCGCCACATGGACCAGCTTCGATCCAGACTAGCACCAACTCCCATCTCATCCCCTGAATCTCAAACTGGGGAGGTTAGGGACATCGAGGGGGCCGAAAAAGAAATAACAGATGACTTAACAATTGGAACCCAGCAGTCTACACAACCAACCATGGGATACTCACCGTCAGAAGGAGAACTGAGCCGGGAAGTTGCCTCGCCACGTGACAGCACCGTGATGGAAACAGATCCAGGGAACTCGGATGACAGCATTGGCGAGAGCAGAGAGGACAGCCCAGAGCCATTCAACGAAACAGCAGGACCGTTTTCGCCAACCAACTCAGCAAGCAGCCCACCGGAACCAGAGCCAGGACAGAAACCGGTGGAACAGCGCAGATCAAGCAGACAGGTGAAGCGACCTGCCTACTTTCGAGAATATGTCACCCCACCCCTCAGATGGAACCTAGGGGGGAGGGGTGTTATGGACTAAGCCAACGCATCAGTAACAACCCTAATAGCTAATAGCTAACAACCCTAATAGGAGGGACAGGAGGAGTACTGCCAGAGCCCTGCAAAATGACCTCCAGCAGTCCACAAATGTGCATGTGACTGCTCAAACAGTCAGAAACAGACTCCATGAGGGCCCGATGTCCACAGGTGGGTTTTGTGCTTACAGCCCAACACCGTGCAGGATGTTTGGCATTTGCCAGAGAACACCAAGATTGGCAAATTTGGCATTGGCACCCTGTGCTCTTCACAGATGAAAGCAGGTTCACACTGAACACATGTGACAGACGTGACAGGGTCTGGAGATGCTGTGGGGAGCATTCTGCTACCTGCAATATCCTCCAGCATGACCGGTTTGGCAGTGGGTCAGTAATGGTGTGGGGTGCCATTTCTTTAGGAGCCCTCCCTATGCTCGCCAGAGGTAGCCTGACTGCCATTAGGTACTGAGATGAGATCCTCAGACCCCTTGTGAGACCATATGCTGGTGCAGTTGACCCTGGGTTCCTCCTAATGCAGGACAATGCTAGACTTCATGTGGCTGGAATGTGTCAGCAGTTCCTGCAAGACAAAGGCATTGATGCTATGGACTGGCCCGCCCATTCCCCAGACCTCAATCCAATTGAGCACATCTGGGACATCACGTCTTGCTCCACCCAGCAATGCCACATTGCACCATAGACTGTCCAGGAGTTGGGGGATGCTTTAGTCCAGGTGTGGGAGGAGATCCTTCAGGACACCATCTGCCACCTCATCCGGAGCATGGCCAGGCATTGTAGGGAGGTCATACAGGCACGTGGAGGCCAGACACACTACTGAGCCTCATTTTGACTTGTTTTAAGGACATTACATCAAAGGTGGATCAGTCTGTAGTGTTTTTTTCCACTTTAATTTTGAGTGTAACTCCAAATCCAGACCTCCACGGGTTGCTAAATTTGATTTTCATTGATAATTTTTGTGTGATTTTGTTGTCAGCACATTCAACTATGTAATGAACAAAGTATTTAATAAGAATATTTCATTCATTCAGATCTAGGATGTCTTATTTTTGTGTTCCCTTTATTTTTTTGAGCAGTGTATAAATGAAATAACTCACAATAAATTATTTTTAAATATACACAAAATTTTGTAGATTTAATTATACAGATTTAATTAAAACTTATAAAGTGATACTGATTGCACATGAAGATTTTTGTAATTTGGTGCTATTGAGACAAGTTTACTTTCAGTATAAATGTTGACAATCTGTCATCATTAATACTTTGCAGCTTTTTGAAAGGCATTTTTGTATCTTCTTTGGTTCTATCCTTACACATTATCCATTGTCTTCCGGTTTCTTTCATTCAACCATATTGAACATAATTGTTTTTTCTAATCCATCCTATGCATGTATCACATGCATGTAATCCTCATTTACTGCTCATTCAGTGACCTTTTGAAGTTACAGTGGAGATTAAAAAGAAAACTTGCAATCAATCCTTGAAATGGCAGGTATTATACCATCTCTGTGGACACTGATCACAATTTGAGCACTTGGCAAACAACATTTACAATGGTTACAGCATCCCACAGTCATGTGATTGATATTTGCAACCTTTACAGCCATCTTCTGACAATTCTGACACATTGCAGGACTGGTCAAAAGGGCCCAGCAGAGATTATACTATCTGAGACTTCTCAGAAAACAACAACTGAATGAAAAACTGCTGGTGACCTTCTACTGCTGCACCATAGAGAGTATCTTAACTTACTGCATCTCTGTATGGTTTGCCAATTGCAGAGTGGCAGATAGAAAAGCACTCCAGAGGGTTAACGTCATTGTCCAGAAGATCATTGGTTGTCCTCTCCCCTCTTTGGAAGAGCTTTATAGCTCCCGCTGCCTTAAGAAAGTTCAAAACATTCTCAAAGATCCATCTCATCCTAGGCACCCTTTTATTGTAGTTTATTGCAGTCTTTTCTACAATTGCATGCATGTTTGCACTCATCACATTGCAGCTTCTGTGGAAATCCTGGCAATAATATCTATCCCATTTGCAGTTCCAGACAGAGATAGCATCAGAAATGAATCGCCCCAATGAGAGGCTACAAGAATGTTATAGAAAAAGATGTTTCATTGGACATAGAAAAATAATCAGTTGATGCATTAAGAATCAAAGGGGAATTACAAATACTAAGTCAAACAAGTGACCTAGATAACTCATTAATATTGGAGTTATAAAAGACATTTGCTAAAGTTTGGATGACTAGTGTGAGAAGTATAAAAAAGAAATTAAATTGAGTTCTACAGTATTATTTGAGTAGACTAAAGATTAAGATTGTTAGAAGCAAAGAAAGGAATATAAAGTTTTTTTATTTGCTGGATGCTAATATGGATATATATTGTTATTTCTGGTAACCCTGAATAAGCTTCTGTTGACACCAGGACTGAAACTATGTTTACAGATTTGTTTATCAATAAGAGATGGTCAAAGGGAACAAAAGATATTTCGTTGTAAATTAAGAGGAGGTGAAAAAAAATAGATTTCTAAAATCGATTGGAAGGTTGGAAATTCTTTGTTCCTTTTCTTCATTATATTCTTTCTTTTTCTCTCTCTTTTTTTCCCCCTTTGCACTTTTTGCTCTTTCTTTCTATTCTTCATTTTGTTTTAGTTTGCATCACTTTTCCCTATTGAATTATTATCTTTAATAACATTGTTTTAACAAATGTCCAGTTTGGAGGTTTTGAAAGGAAGTTTTTGCCTTCACCTGAGAATAGTACAGTATTGAAATGCAGGTCAGACCACAAAAAATTAAATAATGTCTTGAGTTCACTTTTTTGAATACCCTAAGGCACCCTTTTCCAAGATCCAGATGTTTTGGCAATGCAGCACCTGGAATATACACCCATTATGTCTTGCAAGCTGAGGATTTTGGATATAGTCATACTAACACAGTGAGAAAGAATCAAACCAGGAAAGGCTTCTTTATAATGTTGAAAAACCAGCTTTTATCAGGATAATTAGGCCACAGGGAGTGATAAGAAGCCAAAGAGAAATATTAAATAATTATATAATATGAATATATAATTATGCATATTTATGCATGTTAATATATGTAGTCACTTTTTATAATCACTTTAATTGATTACATTATTGATTTTTTCCTCCATTTTCCCAAACCCTCTCATTAATTTGTTAAAATATTTTAAACAAACCAATTAAATATTTGTTTGTTTTGTTCTGTTTTCTTTCTTTTCTTTTCTTTTCTTTTCTTTTGTTATTTTATTTTATTATCAAATTTATAGAGCTACCCATATCATGTATTTTATTATTAAATTTTATAGCTGTCCACCTCATGGAAACTGACTCTGGGCAGCGAACAAGAGTCATAAATAAGACAACCCTTATCCGAAAACATTAAATAATAACTATTAAAAGAGCACTGAAACTCATAAAAAAATCATAATATTTTGTGGTGAATGGAGCCTCGGTTTGCTACCATTTTGTAGCTGATTGAAAAGAGCACACACACACACAGAGAAGTCTTTCTGTTCATTTAAATGCATCTCTGAACAAAGCAAAAGCTTTTTTAAAAAAAAATTCCACCCAACTAATCATGGCTTAAGGGTTGGCTGCATTACTTCAGGTTCAGAAAACAATCCTTGGATTGTTGCAGTCAAGCTGCATTATTCAATGTCAGACATGCTTATGCTCACATAAATTAATAACTTCTTTGGTTGGCTGTCTCCTTGGTTACCCCGGCAACAGCTTCCACGCCATTAGTATCTCTGAGGCCCAATCTTGGTTCACATGTTTCTTTCGCTTTTAGCAAAGCAATCGCCAATTATTAGCAGCAGCTTAAGCATATGTAGACATTTGGGTGACCTTTTGTTTTATTTATTGCTTTGAATGAGGTCTCATTTTATTCTTGTCTATGTTCATTAGCACTGGAGGCTTAAAAGGCCTGCAGAAGCTAGGATGTGTTTTGAAAATAATATTTTGACCGAACTGTTCAGACATGCAGAATGTATGACTTAGTTGGGACATTGTTATGATGAATGTTCTCTCTATAACATGAATCTACTATCCATTTCAAATGAATAATACAACTATTTGTAGATGGAGATCAAAATCAATTTCTATCTGATTTTGAGATGTGTTTGGATGATGGCTGTTCCCCTCCACTCCACTCCCATTCCCTCCCACTTCCCATCCCTTCCCTTCCCTTCTGTCTTCTTGCTGTAATCCAGAATTGGATATCTTGTTCTCTGTTGAGATCTCAGCTATCTTTTTTTCTCTTGGGAACTCAAACAATTTCAAAATTCTCATGACAGATCTAGAAAGCTCCATACGGATTTCTATATTCTCTTTTCTATTTTTTTCATATCACATCTGGCCTTTTCAAATGTTGCTTTTATAAGATAGACTTTTGATGTTCTTGGGGAGCTTCAAAGTTTGTACACAATCTGTCTGCCACGTTGTAGCCCTATATTGGTAAAAGAGCATCATTTATGTTTTCTTATTTCTTCTTTGAACTAAAATGATAAAAATAGAGGTAGGGAAGGGGATATGAATATTTGTTTTCTGCTGAATTTCATCAATACACCAAGTTACTGGTATTCTTCAGTAACAATAAGCAATAAGCAAGAGGATTATAAGCTGTAGTTTTAAAATTATAGAAATTTTCCATCTTTGATACAGTGGTGGGATTCAATTTTTTTTACTACAGGTTCTGTGGCCGTGGCTTGGTGGGCGTGGCAGGGGAAGGATATTGTGCAATCTCCAGTCAGAGGTGGGATTTTCCGGTTCTCCAAACTATTCAAAATTTCCGCTTCCAGTTCTCCAGAACTGGTCAGAACCGGCTGCTTTGGTGAGAGAGAGAGAGAGAAAGCTGAGCAGAATATTAGCATAAGGAAACCCATGGAACAATTATGGCAGATTTTTTTTCAATTCTAATAAAGCAGAAGTCGCATTTTGCAGAGACTTAAGTGAAGGCTGTATCTTTTTTCTGTGATTAACATTGTTCTGACTACTGTAGAAGTTTTATTCTGCTTTGTTTCTGCATCAATTTATATACAGTCCTCAACGTACAATAGTTCATTTAGTGACCATTTGAAATTACAATGGCACTGAAAAGAGTGACTATTTTTCACACTTATGACTGTTGCAGCATCCCCATGGTCACATGATCAAAATTCAGACTCTTGGCAACTGACTTATATTTATGATGGATGCAATGTTCAGGGTCATGTGATTGCTCTCTGACAAACAAAGTCAATGGGGAAGCCAGATTCACTTTACAACTGTGGCAAGAAAAACGGATTGTAAAATGGAGCAAAACTCACTTAACAACTTTCTCGTTAAGCAACAGAAATTTTGGGCTCAATTGTGCTCGTAAGTCAAGGACTACTTCTATGCGGTTATATTTTAATCATATTCAAATCATCACGCTAAGGTCTCAAAAGCTTTGCATTTTTTACAAGAGACATTTTGTATAAGTCGGGTTTCTAGAGTAATGTTAAGTTTCTGTGTATTTTTTCATAGTGAACACTTTTCTCATTAACAGAGCAGATTTCATGCAATTTTGTGATAGCCTTCTTTGTTTAGGGCAGGAGTGTCAAACTCGCAGCCCATGGGCGGATGTGTCACGTGCTGGCCCCACCCCTGCCCAGTTTAGTGAAAGGGGGAAAAGTCCTGATACATCACGTCACGCTGCCGTGATGACGTGAGTTTGACACCTCTGGTTTAGGACAATGTCCTACAGAAGCAATCATGAATGCTACTTGTACGTTTGATGTTCTTATTTCCAGTCACTGATTTTATCATTTTTATACTGAATGATACTTGATCAATGAAGTTCATAGAACACAGTGATGAAAGAAGCCCTTCAAAGAAAGTAAAAACTTTGGATGTTTGATAAATTATCAAGGCGAATGTTTGATAAATTATCAAAGTCATAGTGATCTTGATTCTTCAACCAGTTCTTCATTGTTCCCAAGAAACATAATCTCTGCTCAAGTAGGTTCATTGAATTTTTTTTCCCTAGTAACAACCTTCTTGAAAAATATGGTTCTGTGTTGGAGCCCTTGAGTGTGAATGATGAGAAAATAATGTTATCTGAATGCTGAAAAATAGAAAAATCTATTAACACCCCCTCTAACTCACACAATTTGAATTGGTTAAGCCTGTTAATAAATAAACAAACATTTGATCTGAATATATAAAATGCCCCCAAGGTTTTGCCTCTCAAGTCTAAATGGCCTGAGAAAAAGTGGTTTTTGCTGTTTATGATTCCCATGCAATTTAGGTTTTATTTTGCTTCTAGCTAGGTGCATTTGTTTTGTTGTTGTAAGTATTTGCTATCATCACATGATGTACAGTATATTTACTTCTGAATATTTCCTTTCATTTGGAAATCAATATTGTCTGTCTTCTGCCTATATTGTACATCTTCCTAAATCTCTCTCTCTGATTTTTTGATTTATTGTTGTCTATAAACTATAATAGAGAAATGATGGCATAATTAAAAATATTAGCAGTTCTAGCTACAGTATTTATTTATTTTTCATTTGTTTATTTTTGTCAATTGCTTACAAGATAATAGGTATAAGTAAAAACATAGTTATGAATACATGGATACATATGAGAAAAAAAAGAAAGAAACAATAGGAAAGGGATGGTAGGCACTTTGGTGCGCTTATGTAGACCCCCTACAAACATCTTAGGAAAAGGGTGAGGCCAATAGTAGACAGTCTAAAGTTAAAGTTTTGGGGGTTTGGTGAAGAAACCACAGTCAGGTAGAGTATTCCAGACACTGACCACTCTGTTGCTGAAGTCATATTTCCTGCAATCAAGTTTGGTGCAATTAACCTTGAGTTTGTATCTATTATTGCTCTTGTATTGTTATGGTTGAAGCTGAAGTATTCATTGACAGGTAGGACATTGCAATGAATGATTTTATATATTATACTTAGATCAGACCAAAGGCGGTGTAGTTCTAGATTTTCTAGGTCTAGAATTTCGAGTCTGGTGGCATAAGGTATTCTGCAATGAGAAGAGGAGTGGAGAACTCTTGTGAAATATTTCTGGACTTTCTCAACTGTGTTAATATCAGATACGTAATGTGAGTTCCAGACTGATGAGCTATATTCGAGTATTGGTCTAGCAAATGTTTTGTATACTCTAGTTATTAGTGTAACATTACCAGAGAAAAAACTATGTAAGATTAGGTTAACAACTCTTAATGCCTTTTTGGCTATGTAGTTACAGTGGGCTCTAGCACTTAAATCATTAGAGATGAGTACTCCAAGATCCTCGACAGAGTTTGGATCATCAACAAGGTCTTGACTATTCAGCCTGTATTTTATTTTCTGATTATTTTTTTTTGCCAGTAGGTAGGACAGAGCATTTATTTGCTGAGATTTGAAGTTGCCATTTGTTTGACCATTCTTATACATAGTCAAGGTCTTTTTCAAGGGTAGCAGTATTGTCTGTGGTGTTGAATAGCTTTACATCATCAGCGAAGAGAACACAGTTGCTCTTGATATGATCACAGAGGTCATTTATGTAGAGTATGAAAAGAGTTGGTCCTAGAACACTGCCTTGGGGGACACCATTGTTGACAGGTACAGAATATAATAGGACGATCCCAATTTTGACCATTTCTTGTCTGTTTGACAGGAATGCTTCTATCCAGTTATGAAGGTGTCCAGAGATACCATAAGATTTTAGTTTTAGGAGTAGTTTGTTGTGTACCACTGAATCAAAGGTTTTACAGAAGTTTATGTAGATTGCGTCTATTGCTTTGCCCTGATCGAGTTGTGTAGTCCATATGTTTTTGCAGTGTAAGAGTTGCAGATTATATGATATTTTTTTCCTGAAACCAAATTGTTTGTTAGAGAGTAGGTTGTTTGTTTCTAAGTGGAGGATGATGGATTGGTTAATAATTGATTCCATGACTTTACAGGTGATGCAGCATAAAGAGATTGGTCTGTTATTTTCAACTAGGCTGGGGTCTTCCTTTTTGAAGATGGGGATGACCCTGGCTTGTGACCATAGTTTTGGCAAGGAGCTGGTCCTGAAAGATTTTTCAAAGATTATGCTTAGAAGTTCAGCTATGGCAGTGGATAGTTTTTTTAAGAAGTAGGCACATATTCCGTCCGGTCCAATAGATAGAGATGGTTTTAGATTGCATGGTGCTTTTTCAACATTGTCTTCTGTAAAATCGATATGTATTGGATCATTGTAGTTGTCTGTGGTTCGACTAGGAAATACTGGGCATGATCCATTGCTGTTTACAAATACTGAGCCAAAGAATATATTAAAAGGTTGGCTTTAATAGTGTCATCATTGCAGTCTTTACCATTAGGTCCTTTCAGGGGTGGGATGGACCTTGAGTCTTTTAGCTTGTTGTTTACAAAATTGTAGAAACCATGGGTGGAATTGGTGCATAGAAGATTTTCTTCTTGTTTAATGTGATAATTAGTGCATTCAGTTTTTATCTGGTGGCATAAATTTTTGTATCAGCTTTTGAAGTTGGCAACGTGATCAGATTTGTTTTTCTGCCAAAATGATTTTTTTGGATTGGAGCTTCCTTATTGTTTTGGGTAATTTGTTTTTTCTGGTTTTGGGAGTTGTTAATGGTACATATAGTTTGATGACTCTTTTGACTTGAAGTAAAAATATGTTGTAATGGTCTTCTACAGTATTGCATCCAGAGAATAGAAATTGCCAATCAAGGGATGAGAGATCATTGTTTATAAGATCATAGTTGCCTTTTTTGAAGTTATAATTGGGGATTCTGTCATTGTGATGATTTTTGTGTGGATGTATGTTGAGACAAAAGTCAATCATGTTGTGGTCACTGTTGGAAAAGGGTTCTTCAATTTGTATTCTGTAAATTGAATTCAAACTATTGCAGAAGAGGAGATCAAGGCAGTTGTTAAGTCTAATGTTGTTGGTTACTAGTTGTTGTAGTCCCAGATTTGTTACTGCATTGTAGAAGGTTGCATGTGTGGATTCAGTTGTACATTCGTTAAGGGTCCAGATAATATGATAAAAGAAAGATAAAAGCGTGTGGGCAGGATGCTGCCCATGTTAGTAGTATATTTAGCTTGTTTGCATGTTCGATGTCATAATCAGGGGCTCTGTAACATAGTAAGAATTGAAATGTGATATTTAAGAACAGTTCACAGACAATGGTCTCAGGAATAGCAAGTTCCTGGGAAACTTGGATGTTTTTTAGATGTAGGGACTTTTTATAGAAGATAGGAACACCACCTCCTTTATGGATTTCACGATCTGATCGGTAAACATGATAGTCTCTTACTGTGGTAATGGAGTCAGGGAGAGATGTGTTGAGCCATGTTTCACAGACAAATATAATGTCGAATTTAGCCATATTTAGTAAGAGGAGAAATTTGGGTTTTGGGTTTTTTTTGAAAATTTTATTTGGGTTTTCACAAAAACAAAATACAAATAAAACATCTTTTTTGAAAATAGCATGTTCCCAGGTTATCACTTCTTCATACAGACACAAAACTCAATTTCATGCTCATTTTTATATTCTATTACATATTACCATTTTATATTTTCTACATAGTTATATAATATTCCATATTATCATTTTATATTTTCTACATAGTTTTTCCCCTTTTAATTTTCTCAACTTTGTTTTAATTATCTCATCTCAATTCAAATCATTATATTTATACTTTTGTTTGTCCTGTTTCAATTTCACATTATCTTTTCTTATTAAGCAAATTTTTCCCTGTAGTTACCAATTAGAGTATGACACCTTTATATCCTTTAATTTTATCCATTCAAACTCTTATTTAAGCTCCAATGTATACCTTTAAGATTATATTATTCAATATAATACATAACTTCAAATTGAGTTCTGCTTGGTATATTCTTAAAATAGACTATATTCTTAAAAAGAAAAAATTATATATATATATATATGTAAATAAAACACACATTCCATTCCAATTCAATGCTATCATTAGTATGCATTAAAATCTTAACATCTTTAACATTTCTTTTCAATTAAATATCATACTTCCTTGGGAACACTTATAAACTTTCCATAGTTAATTCTTTTTTTTCCATATTTCTGACTTATATTTTTATAAATCATTACTAATAATTAAAAATGTTCCCTTTTAATTCTCTCAATCATTTTAATTCATTTAATTATCAACAAACATCCCACTACATTACAGTATTTTATCCATCATCATATTTTCTAAAATTATTTCTATTTGTAATATAACAATGCTATCTTATGTACCTTTGCAGAATCCCTTTTACAATTAAATTTTCACCTATTATCTCTAAACAAGCTTATGGTTACAATCCTTATATCTTTTCTCTGTTTCTCCATTTCTTGTTTCTGTTTTTTATGACTTCTTTTCCTTGCCTTCTTCCCCCTCTTCTTCTTCTCTTTCCCCTTTTTACCCCCTCATCTCTCTACTTCTAACTCTCTCATCTGTAATCCCCTCTTCTGTTGCTTTCTAGTATTATACTTATCTTTCAAATTGTTCTCCTTTTTGGTTGTTTTTTCTAGTCTTAAACCTTTCACTCTCTTTCCCCCCTTTTCTTTTTTCCCTCCACTTAAAATTATTTGATCATTAAAGATGGCTTCTTCTTTGTCCCAATCTTCTTGTTCTGCAAGCATTTCTTGTTGCTTCTCATAGTTCCAGATCTCCATTTCTAAGATTTGAAACACAAAGCCAAAAGAACTTCTCCCTTCTTGTGCATCTTCTTTCCATTTTTAAAGTTCCATTTTCAGTTCTTCTAAGAATGATACCATTTTAAAAACTTTTAAACAACCACTCGGTTAATTTTAGTCATCTGGATGCAAAAACCAAAAATCACCAAATAATCCAAGGCTGTTTCTACTTGCTTCTTTTTTCCACTTTCTCTTCCTGGGGTTCTATTATTTTGTTACCAAGTTTCAATTAAAATGTATCTTTGAGGAATCTTATTAAAATTTCACTGTAAATTCCTTTTAATTACAATTCCATTCCTTAATTCCAGGCAGTCTCCTCCATTTTTCCAGATCCTGCCCTTTTATTCTTTTTTTTTCCTCCTTTCCTGCTTTTAAAAACTTTTAAATGTCCAGAAATCTTTATTATCCCTTTGACTTTTATTTTCAACTTAAATGCCTATTAATGTCAAAGTGGATTTTTTTTCAATTTCTTGCATAAGTCTCTTAGCAATCAGTATAAGGAAGGGAAGAAAAAAAAAACCTAATCCTTTCCCTTCTCTCTCTCCTTCACAGCTTCAAAATCTTCTTTGGGAACAATGTTGTTAAGTTTCAATTCCAGGGTCCCTTATTTGTTGCTTTTGCTGTTTGACCCGGTCAACCAAAATGTTCTCTTTTTATCTTCCTCCTGCACACTCTTTTCCAGTCGAGTTCTTCTTTGTGGTGGCCATTTCTGACCACTGCTACAACTGCCTTCAGGAAAGGGAGTAATGGCCAGCTGGGGAGAAGAGATGCAGCTCTCCTCAACCCTGCAGGCAGTCTCCCCCCTCTTCACCACCTCTACGGGGTGGCTTAGCCCCAAAACCAGCTGGCTCAGGGTGCTCCAGTGGTGAGCACGCATCGAACCCTCGAAGAGACGAGGTTTCGGTCTGTCGCTGAAGAAGCTGAAACCAGAAGTCGAGAGATTTGGGTATTTTATTGACAAGGTTTCTTGCATTGAGTAGCTTGCATTTAAGGCCAGTTGTGGTTGGAATAGAGGTAGTTAGGGGCGTGCGTGCCTAGTTTTGAATGATGTTGGTTGGTAAACAAAATCCACTTCCTGTTAACAGTTGATGGTTGACCTTACATTGATCTAAACGCAAAACACACACACAAGCACAGCCCTTCCAATATGTGGCAGCATGAAATGATATTTATGACTATCTTCAATGGCAAGATGTTGAAAAAGAGAGAAGATTGCAACTCCACCCCACCCCCAATAGTTGCCTGCCTTGATGCCTGCAACTTTGCAAAATGCAGATGATTTATATCTGTGGCAGTGCTTTAAATCCCTAAGACAAAGGGATTGAAAGCTTCATGGGTAGGCCTCCAGAGAGTGTGGCACAATTTTCTAATGTGCTAAATCTAGATGTAAAAGAGAAGCAGTGTGCATTTCAAATTACCTTTAAGGTCTCAGCCAAATTGTGGGCTGAGAATGGGAAGGATGCCTCGGAAGGAAATGGGTTTTGATAATGAATGCATTTCTGAAGTGAACAGTCCCCTCCAAAAATGAATTCAGATTATTCAAAAGAATAGAAATTCCAATGCAAACTTTTCAACTGCATTCAGATTTAATTCCTTAAGTGTTTACTGTTGAAAATATAGTTTCGTGGAATACCGATTCTTTAAAATTTAATCTTGCAAGTAGAAGTCCATTACAAATGTATTTAGCAAATATATTTAAATCAGTGCTAATTTAAATACAGTATTTGCTAAATATATTTGTGATGGACTTCTACTTGCAAGATTAAATTTAGGTTTATTGTTCCACATGCAAAAATCCAACAATAGTTTTAATGCATAGCTGTTTTTGACGCTACAGTAGGCCAGCATTAATCAAAAAGGAACAAGGTTGTAGGCCTCCAAGTCTAAAAGTCCTGTGTGGGGCACCCATGTTGTTACTGTGTTAATTATATTTTAATTATAATTTTAATGCAACAGATCAGGGAGTTTTTAAATATATGGAAATAACTATATGTTGGAAGAATATACCCTCCTAGATTCTGGATCAGTGTATTATGTGAACATCATTGTTCAAATATCACGCAGCTTAAAAACAATAAAATCTATGGGTGGAAACAAATGCAGCAATATCATTGATAATCATTGCAGTATTTGATTCTTGCATTTGTATCTTGACTTGACTTTGTATCTTGGGCTAATATGAGAATGTTTCATCGTTTTATATCTACAAGTATAATACTGTGAAATAGATTGGATGAGGGAGAATGAATGGCCTAAAGCCACCCACATAGCTCCATATTTGTCTAAAAATTGAAACCATCATACTAGTCTTGTTTTTGGTTTTGTGGGGAATGCTGCTTTTGCACTGTAAATACACTAAATATAAGCCCTGGCTGGGAAAAAGTTACCTGTGAATTAGGCATATTTGAGAATCCAGTTATTAATTCCACCACCCTCCTAACATAGCTGTATGTTGGGAGGGTGCACATATATTGTGTAAACACAAATTTGTCTTCATTGGAAAAATACCGGTAGACTTGCAAATTCAGTAATGTATTGCCTGGTGAATACCATGTTGTGCTTCTGCAATTGTATATGATTTGCTTAATGCTGGAAAAACTTGCCCAAATGGCTTGGTCTATCAAAATGAAGCTGTTTTAACATTTGAAAGACAGAATACAACTGCACTGCTGTAACGCATTTTTACAATCTATTTGTATTGCTTTTTATTCTGAGATGATGACCAGGACACCCACTATGACCACATTTTTTTAAAATAACCCATTAATGGAATGTATTAGTTAATTTGACTCTAGTGGGTGCTAACAAGGGAGATGTTGTGGATTCAGATATCCCTCACTGCATTGACCGAATAGAAAAGAAATCTTTAAGTCGCAGTGGGATCCTATTCCTTTTGACAGGGATGATTGCTTCTACAGAATGCAAGATGGATGCTATAAAGCAGGGTTGAATTGCTCCTACTAAGAGAAACTCATTTTTTATTTTAACCCTTTCATTACTGGGGCTTAGCTTTTTCACTCATGGAGTTCCTAAGGGCATATTTTGTTTATATCAGTTATGAAGAGAGGAACACTCTGGAAATTGCCATTTAAAGCATATATATACATTCACACTGGAAACATTTTGTGCTTCTGGATTTTATATTTCCCTGGCTGCTACATAGCTGGAAATAAAGCCCCAATTTCAGATATTTTCATTAAGAAGGCCCTGACTGCTAATTCTTGCTACCAGCTGCAGGCACAAAATTGTCTTGATGGGATCAGTGGCACCAGTGTATTTGCAGTTCAGCAGCTGGAAAATTTTCTGTGGAAGATACAGTAACATACTTTGCCTGCTGAAGGTTCATTATTGAGGATATATCTACCAAAATCTGGACTGAGAGCAACATGCAAACCAGAACTTGGCAGAATGAACCCCCTCCTGTTGCACTCTCAAAAGTCACACCCAACACGGTCAATACGTGGGATGCTAAACACTGTGGTGTTACATAACACAACAGACTTCTTAACATGAGGCTCTTTCCTCATCTTCATGGACTCAATGGGGCAGCTTTGGATTGTCCAAGCTGCCCCATTGCCAGAAAGGGAGAACACCATTTTTTGACAGAGAGATAAGGACAGAACAGAAAATGCACAATACAAGCCTTCACTGATACAGGTAATCCTCAACTTAATTCATATAATGATCATTTGAAGTTACAACAGCACTGAAAAAAGTAACATAATTATTTTTCACACTTATGACTGTTGCAGCATCCCCATTGTCACATGATCAGAATTCAGACACTTGGCAACTGTCTCATATTTGTGACAGTTGTGGTGCCCTGGGGTCATGTGATCACCTTTTGTGATCTGACAAGCAGTCAGTGGGGAACCAGATTCACTTAACAACTGTGTTACTAACTTAACAGGTGCAGTGATTCACTTAACAGGAAGATTGTAAAATGGGGGCAAAATTCACTTCACAATCACAAAACTCACTTCACAATCATCTCACTTAGCAACAGAAATTTTGGGTTCAAACAAAGACTACCTTGACCTTGCAGTAGCAATGAGTGAGGAGAGATATCAGAACCAGTGGTGGTATTCAACAGGTTCTGACCAGTTCTGGAGAACTGGTAGCAGAAATTTTGAGTACTTCGGAGAACCGGCAAATACCATCTCTGACTGGAGATTTTACAGTATCCTTCCCCTGCCAAGCCCACTAAGCCACACCCACAGAACCCATAGTTAAATTTTTTTGAATCCCACCACTGATCAGAACATTTCATTTGAGTGGAGATAGTGTCTATGTGGTGGAGGAACAACTGAAACACTGAAACACATTGTATTATACAACTCTATTATTCTATGTTCTGTTTTGTACTGCTCCTTCTCTGCTGATGCTTGCCAGAAATCCTTATTCTCATTCCTCACCAGGCAACCTTGTAGGACCAATTCCTTTTACCTCAAATTGTTACTATCAGATCAAACTAATTCAGTTTCGATGACTATAGCCAAATACTGTGCAGTACATCATAACATCTCTTCAAACCTCTCTTAAGCATTCCCCTCTAACTATTTTAGATGCAGCTGTTAGTTTAGTCACCATTTTATAATATTTCATAGCTCTGTCTTATTTTCATTAATAGTTGCCAGAGTAATTTTAATAATGTACATAAATAATCTTTATAGTTGGAGTCTAACTTTCTAAACCTTAATCATTCTTTTATATATTATTATTCTTAATGCATTACCTCACCTCATTTTCTCTTAGATGTAATATTAATATCACAGTTTTTCCATGGTTCTATATTTTAGTTGGTAATATTCTGTTATTCTAAATAACCATTTATTTGCTTTATTTCCAATGGCAAAATGCCTTACTATTTTAATTTTTATGCCTAAATTTCTTAAACTTATAATTTTAGTTGTATTGCCAAAAGATTTCATTGCTTGTTTTCTTCTAGTCAATTTTTATGGCATATAGGCTACATTAATATTCAGTGAATTAAATGTGACTCTGTTTTTCAAAGATATGTTATTTTGAAAGTCAATGACCGAAATAAAATTTCGGACTGACTAGGCTTTACTGATCTCCCTTCCATTGCAAATTCAACCTCCAGGCACATTATCCTGCTGCAATTTAAAAGTAATATTTTCTTCTTATATCCCTGGAATACTCATGTCTGTTTTAGTTAACCATAGGAGTTCACTGACGGCTTCACAAGGAAGGAAAATTTTTTCAGTTGAAGCATTAATTGTCATTTCCTCTAGAACTCCCAGGACCTTTCTTGATTCATCTGCATTAAATAACAACATTTTACACATAGATAAAACTTTTAGCCAAAAGTTACCACAGCACTTATGGTAAACGAAAGGTCCAGAAATTTTGACAGTGCAAAGTAGTTGGCAAAAATGGAATTGTTATTTTAAAAGTGGGTCTTGTGTTTACATTTATTTATTTATGGTATGGCATATCATACATGTACTAGCAATATAAATTAACATTTTAATTACATTAGTGGAACCCAATAAAATATAAATGTTAAAAAGATCTATGTTCAAATATAGGCCATCTAACCATTGAATCACAGTATTGTTTATATTAAAAGAATCAGATCCTCGATCAGTATATGCCCTCAGTTTACTGCCAGTCATGATACGATCAATAGTTTGATGTATCACACCGAGGGGAGGATACTATGGCCCATTTATATAGAGAGTCAAGGTAGATGCCATGTTTGCATATATATGTCAGACACCATGTTTATATATCAATATCTATATAATCTATATCTGTACATCTATATCTATATCATCTATATTTACTATATAGCTCTGCATCTCTCTCTCTCTCTCTCTCTCTCTCTCTATCTATCTATCTATCTATCTATCTATCTATCTATCTATCTATCCTTTTCTTAAGATGTCATATCCACAGGACTAGGAGCCGCTTTGTAGCTGCAGATGTTCCACTGGTTTCATTTAGAAAAAGCACTTTACATTCTTCCCTGGCGATACATTCTGAAGATAACAGACACTTGAGGAAAGAATGAGAGGAGAGTCATTACACCAATTGCTTGTTTAGTGGCCATCTCAGTTGGTTACCATTTGCAAATAATGATGGTAATTTAAAATTTTCTGGTCAATGTGTACATTTATGGCCAAATTTCATAGGTCTGACAACACACATAAGAGTGAGTGTACCCCTTGTGTAACAGTATGAAAATTTTATCTGAATGTGGTTGGCACTATCAGTAATCTTCACAGAGTCATTCTCTCTTTCTCTCTCTCCCTCTCCTTTTCTCAATCACATGACCATTTTGCTTAAAGACCTGATTGATAAAAAAGAACTCAGTCACTAAATGAAGAGTGGGTGTATAAATTATCAATGCATAAATACATTTTCAAATGTATATCTAAAATCCCTCCTAAAATGATCTGGGTATTATACAAAGATGTTGGTGAGTTTTCTTCACTTTGTGATAGTTGAAACAAAACCTACTTTGATGTTTCTTCTGACACAGAAGTCTTGCTCTCAGAAACCTATTCTTGGTTCCTCTCTAGACTGGGAAAACATTTGCGATTCTTTGGTGGCTGTATTATGTAATGATTTGGCTGCAGTTTATTTTACTTGTGTGGGTTTAAACAAATAGGTGTTAACTTCATATTGATGAGTTGTAAATAGACAAGAAGTGCATTTGGCAAAGTGAGGATCTGACTCTGAGACATTTATCTTAATGCAGATCATCTTCTATTTTTCTGGAAGGCAAGAACTAGCTTCTTATAATTTATTTTTGTAACCAAGAAATAGCAGCTGTTTTGATTTCTCTGAAGAACTCCCCATCATATAGTTGCTGAAACATTTAAGGAATAATGGTACCAAATGGCGTTACACTCCTTAATAATGTTAATGTGCATCTGTCACAGGCAGCTTGCTCAAAATTCTTGAATACCATCCCAAAGACTTAGCTGGATTGATATTTCTTTTATTGAAATCACATTAAAATATTTTTTCTCAGTATTTACGTACCAAGCCACACTTCATTTAATTGTATGAAAAATTTTAGCCATAAATTTGAATGAAAGCAACACTATGCAACAGGTGGCTTGGTGAATGGAATATTCACAATGTTCCATATAGAAATCAGCACATACAAAACAGCATGTACAGTATTTATGGAACATGTATCTTTTAAAAATAAATAAATAAAATAATACCTTTTAGGTTTCTCTAAGGGAGAACATTGAGACTCATCACACTGAAAAAAATACAGATCAGGGAACATAAAGTTTTATAAGTATTCAGCTTTTTTTCTTGTTTTTGTTTGTTTGTTTCTATCACAGGGACATATAAGAAATTCACATATACCGATACATGATACAGAATGTTCATTGGTGATCCCTGGGAATCCCTCGATTAAACTGCTAGAAGAATACTATCTAGAAAATGCTCAGCTGACCATCTTAATTTCCATTATGCTCCCACTTTTCTTCCCTCTTCTTGTGACCCAACAGCAGGAGCTTGGGTGTGGGTTTAGAATCACCATAGGATCATTTGACTGAGTACTTTAAAAAGGAGTATCCTTTGAGGTATTGGTTTGAGACCAAGCCAGTCTTTCAGTTATAGAATTACAGAACAACAGAGTTAGAAGGGACCTTGGAGGTCTTCTGGCCCAACCTGAAATTCATCACCAGCATAGGTTTTCAGCCAAGGAAATGACAGGAAATGATTTGAATTGTATGGAAATTTGATGAGCCTGAGCATGAAAATAAGGCTAACTTATTTGAGAGATCTCCCTGGGAATAAAGGAAACACCAATGTACAAACTTGGCCTTCAAAGACACCCCAGCTAGGATGTTATAATCCCCATGCATCTGGGAGGAAACTGAAGAATACCAACTGGAAGTCCAAATCCCTCTATTGCCGTGGTCATCTTATTCGTCTCAGTCATATTCAATCCTATCTGAAGAATAATCTTTTTTAAAAAGCGGGGGGGGGGGGGGGAGTGGATTAAAAGATGTACTTGTCTTTAAAGTAACTAAACCCCAGCTAGAAGGATATGAGGACTGGCAAAATATAACCATATCCTAAATATAGGATGACTTGTATAAAACTCAATAGAGAATTTTTTTTTCTCTTGAGATGCCATTCTTCTTCACAATGGGAGCAGGAAAAGCATATTTCACTGGAAAAAGATTGTCTTAAAATTATATTTATGACTTAAAACTGTGTAAGGTGAGAATATAAAATGGAAGCACTAAGCCATCTTTAGATTATAGTTGCTACAATACAGACAAGATAGATGGAAAAGGCCATCACAGGAGTATTTTCATAGATCTCCCAAACCCAAGAACTGGCCCTAACCATGCAAGCTTACCAGCTATTATTTTTATTGGCAGATCTGATTATTATTTTGACAGTAAGTTGTAATTGATATGTGGTCCCGTTACCAATTACAATCTGTCCAGGTTAAGCATTGTCTAAACGCTTGCTGATTTCAGCAGAAATGTTTAAGCACAATATTAATAGGCCTCATTTTGGCTGAACTGCAAGCATTTTAAATGAGTTTGATTCCCAGCAACTTAGAACGCTCATTTTACACATGTTTGGGACTATTAAAAAATGGATGTGCGGAAGAGCGAATTAGTTTCCTTAGAACCAATACTGTGCCAATTTTTATGGCAGTGAGAGTTTTGTATTAGTCAGACACAAGGAGGGTTACAAAGAAAAACAACACCTCATTTGTCTGTAAGTCCAAAAGCCTGCTGAGCATTTTAATGTCAAATCAGTTCAGCTGGTCTAATTGATTCTACACTAATGGGGGCAATGTAATTTATTTGCAGCCCAGCAATGCTTAGTTGAGAGTGAAAACCTTTCATTGCAACGGCTCTTTTAGTCTACAGTATATTAAAGGGAATGCCGAGCATTTCTGGAGTTTCTTTATATTTCTACAAATAAAATAAAATAAAAGCATGTGATGCCAATTAGGTTGTCCAGGATTTAGAATGTCCTCTTAGTAGACCCAAGATGTGCCTGGACAAAATGAAGGAAGCTTTGGAGAGAAACAAAACATTAGCTATAAAATGGAATGAGGTACTTTCAGTTTATATTTGTGAAGGAACGGACAGAGATGCATTAGATGCAGGATGCGGTTAGAGTTGGCAGTTCCTATGCTGCATGTAGCCAACAAATAGATAAATGAACAAAAGTCCTATCAAATTTAGGTGGCAAATCACTGAGAAATGGAAGCAAGATTTGCCAGTATCTCTTTAGAGGAGGAAATAAGCATGGTATGTAATCTTTTGTTTAGGTTTACATTCTTCCAAACAAAGGAATCTCTTGGCAGAAAAAACAAAATTCCAATTCTGCTCTGTTCAGCTGCCTTCCTCCTCCATTGATTAAAACAGTGACAGCCAAAGAGGTGTCTGCCCCTGCTGCAGATTGACTAAGCGTTCCCCAACCTAATTTCTCTGCAGATAATTGCATGCGTTGGTAAACCTCATTTATTTTCGGGTTGGCAGTGTCACGGGGTGTTACCCATGGGCTTTTTTATTTTGTTTTGGCTTATTTATATATTCACCTTTCTGAAGCATCACAGGCTGCCTAAATATCTATAGTCAGAACAAACCATATATTGAGATCTGTGTCAACTGAAGAGAGTCAGGTGTCTATTGAGATTCTCAATCATCCAGGTCTCAGATGTCCCTGAGGTGCTTTTACAAAAGGCAAGTGGACTTTCTTGGGGTTTTTTTCCCCCTTCGAAATGTTTCACTTCTCATCCAAGAAGCTTCTTCAGTTCTGAAGAGGGATACCTTCACCTTCTGAAAAATTGAGTATAATTCTTTGAATCATGATAATATTGTTGAACGCCCAAATCTTTATTTTTGCTGTAATGGATTGAGGAGTTCTTCCACAATCCTCTACATTCTATTGCAAACCTCCTAATTAACCATCCACACATATCCTACCATCCCTCCACTACAAATCGGAGATGGATGATAAAGGAGAATATATTATTCCACAGTCTGGGGCCTTATAACTTTTATGCCTTTTTAGCTTAGAGAGAAAGTTTGCTCCTGAATTGTGCCTTGTTCAAGATCAGCACAGGGACAAATGGCCTTCTGGAGCCTGCGGTACGTAGCTGAAAGGATATTTTGAAGAATGGAGTGTAATTACTGTTGGAACATTTCTTACAGGGAATATTTTGCCTGAGCCAGTTATGATTCAACATTTATATTAGCTTTGATGACTGGTTCTTATGCTCTTGAAATAATTTCTGCGCTATAGAAGTAATTTCAGAGCAGCCATGTTATTGCTGTTCCCTGGCTATTTATCTATTAATGTGAACCTTTTGCAAAGCCAAAAGGGGATCCAGTGTTCTTTTTTCTTCACTTTAGCTGAAATTTCTAAAATAAAGCATATTGATAAGTGCTAAATAAATTCTATCCTCTCAGTTATTTTTGTTTTACTGTACAGTTGCTATGAAAATGAAATAATTCATTGTAAGCATGAATGATTGCTTGGCAAGAATAAGTTATTTTAAAATAGGGCTGGTGACACCTGCCATGTGTTAAAATCGAAATAATATGTGAATAAATGCCCAGTTCTTCCTTATTAATTGAGGGAAAATAATGCCAGTTATGTGATTTTATAGAGGTAAGGAAAAAAGAAAATGATTCATGAAAATTTTCACATATACAGAAATTTTGGACCACTGTGTTGGAAGCACTGAAAGAGCAATTGTTTGAAAATTATTTAGATATCCATATAGAGAAACTGAGTACTATAGCATATGAATATGTTTCCTCTTAAATATTGTGGTACACTATTCTCCAATAAGAAAAAGACTACAATAGGGGAGTCCAACCTTGACAACTTTAAGATTTGTGTACTTCAACTCCCAGAATTCCCCAGCTACCAACACTTACCAAGGTTGGACACTCCTAGAATTACATAAGATCTCCTCCATGGAGCAAACCTAGCCAGCCCCACTGTACACTTCTTTCTATATTCACCTTCTCTACAGAGAAGATTTCATTTTGTTTTCAGATGAACTCTTAACTTTGCTAAAAACTACAAAGATGATGTAAAATGAACTATACATGTCACTTCTCTTGAAAACAAACTCATTCAACCTTTCCCATTGTTTCCTCTAAGTCTTTTAATGCACAAATATGTAGTATTTTGGAATCAAGGATCACATGGCAATTAACTGGCATACTGGAAACCATCCTTCAAGAAGGGAGCATACATAACTAAACCCAAATCAAATTTAACTTGAAAAGTAATTCTACTTGAATGAATTCAATTATAGTTAAGATGAAAAATACTCTTCTGTTAAACATTTCTTCCTCTTGTCTCAAAAGTGCTATTTCACAGTAATTTTTGGAGCCATTCCAACTGTGGAAAGTCCTTCCTAATGTTTGCTTCTGCTATAACTTGTTGCTGAGATAAGTGGCCGTATAAATAGTTCAAATAAATGAAAACATTTGGTTCAAGGGGAATTTGTTCTCTTTCCTTGAAGGAGCCAACAAGAATGGAAGTTGGGCAGTCACCCAGCGTTTGTGAGGTCACTCAGAACAAAATGAATAGACTTTATACTAGTACTCAGGCTCTTGTTTAATGGGAGGAAGAGGTGGAAGAATTTTTCTTCAGCACTGACCAAAGTAGTTGCCAATTTAAAATAATCTTTCTTACTTTTTATGAAATGGCTCACATTATCTCAAATGGACATCCAAACTGTTCATTAAAGTCAGCAGAGGAGTACGAAGGCATCTGCACCAAGAATATACATTGCTCAAAAAAATAAAGGGAACACAAAAATAAGACATCCTAGATCTGAATGAATGGAATATTCTTATTAAATACTTTGTTCATTACATAGTTGAATGTGCTGACAACAAATCACACAAAAATTATCAATGGAAATCAAATTTAGCAACTCATGGAGGTCTGGATTTGGAGTTACACTCAAAATTAAACTGGAAAAAAACACTACAGGCTGATCCAACTTTGATGTAATGTCCTTAAAACAAGTCAAAATGAGGCTCAGTAGTGTGTCTGGCCTCCACGTGCCTGTATGACCTCCCTACAACGCCTGGGCATGCTCCTGATGAGGTGGCAGATGGTCTCCTGAGGGATCTCCTCCCACACCTGGACTAAAGCATCCCCCAACTCCTGGACAGTCTGTGGTGCAACGTGGCATTGGTGGATGGAACGAGACATGATATCCCAGATGTGCTCAATTGGATTCAGGTCTGGGGAATGGGCGGGCCAGTCCATAGCATCAATGCCTTTGTCTTGCAGGAACTGCTGACACACTCCAGCCACATGAAGTCTAGCATTGTCCTGCATTAGGAGGAACTCAGGGCCAACCGCACCAGCATATGGTCTCACAAGGGGTCTGAGGATCTCATCTCGGTACCTAATGGCAGTCAGGCTACCTCTGGCAAGCACATGGAGGGCTGTGCAGCCCCCTAAAGAAATGCCACCTCACACAATTACTGACCCACTGCCAAACCGGTCATGCTGGAGGATGTTGCAGGCAGCAGAACGCTCTCCACAGCATCTCCAGACCCTGTCACATCTGTCACATGTGTTCAGTGTGAACCTGCTTTCATCTGTGAAGAGCACAGGGTGCCGTGGTAAATTTACCAATCTTGGTGTTCTCTGGAAAATGCCAAATGTCCTGCATGGTGTTGGGCTGTGAGCACAATCCCCACCTGTGAATGTCGGGCCCTCATACCACCCTCATGGAGTCTGTTTCTGACCGTTTGAGCAGCCACATGCACATTTGTGGCCCGCTGGAAGTCATTTTGCAGGGCTCTGGCAGTGTTCCTCCTGTCCCTCTTGCACAAAGGTGGAGGTAGCGGTCCTGATACTGGGTTGTTGCCCTCCTACGGCCTCCTCCACGTGTCCTGATGTACTGGCCTTCTCCTGGTAGCACCTCCATGCTCTGGACACTACACTAGCAGACACAGCAAACCTTCTTGCCACAGCTTGCATTGATGTGCCATCCTGGATGAGCTGCACTACCTGAGCCACTTGTGTGGGTTGTAGACTCCATCTCATGCTACCACTAGAGTGAAAGCACCACCAGCATTCAAAAGTGACCAAACCATCAGCCAGAAAGCATAGGAACTGAGAAGTGGTCTCTGGTCACCACCTGCAGAACCACTCCTTTACTGGGGATGTCTTGCTAACTGCCTATGCTTTCTACCTGTTGTCTATTCCATTTGCACAACATCATGTGAAATTGATTGTCAATCAGTGTTGCTACCTAAGTGGACAGTTTGATTTCACAGATATGTGATTGATTTGGAGTTACATTGTGTTGTTTAAGTGTTCCCTTTATTTTTTTGAGCAGTGTATACAAGTTTTGAAAAGAAAATAGTAAACTCCATAAATTCCATGCTTACCCATGTCACAACTTATGTATTTATTTATATAGATACTTTTATACACATATCGATACAAATTAGAGGCCACCTCATTCTGAACAACTCTGGGCAGCTTGCAATTTAAAAAACAATGAACAATAAATACAGATCACATTTATCCAGAAGATAAACTATACACACCAACAATATATTTCAAGGGTTCAAGAACCACGCTATCCTAAGACCTAGAAGAATATGTCTTTCTCAACATCATAAGACGTAAGCCATCTCTGGGTGGGATGCTAACAGAGAATAGATAATTCATTGATCCCTATAATTATTTAATCAAAGGAATCTGAGCCATGCCCTATCTGTCAAATCTTACCAGATGGGCAGAAATCTTGCAGACAGGTGATCTCTCAAACACTGGACTCTATGTCATGGAAGGATTTATAAATGATAAAATGGCAATTAGTGCAGTTTGCAGTAGTGTCACATAGGCATATATTTGTTGCCCCAAATAATCCATGTATGAAGTGACTAGGGCATAAATGCCTGTCTGAAGAGCCTCCTGTCTATAAAAAAATAGGAATGGTGCAAAAGATTAATCTCTTCACCATAGTTGTCACCTGCTCCTTGAGAAGGAACTGCAAGTCCAAAGCAACCACCAGATTGATATCAACCTGAAACCTAGGAAAGTATATTTCTTTAAAATCAACTTTAACCAGTTTCTAAATATGAGACTTCTTTTTTCTTCAATTGGTACTATATTTCCACGCTTTTCAGTGTTCAATGCCTGGAGGGGCTGTTAGAATAGCCATGCTATTTAGACCCTGAACAACAAAGCTGCAGCATGTTAGTTCAAAGAATAGTTCCAAAGATGAAAAGTAGACTAATTAGCCCCCTGAACTTTTTACCCAGGATTTGAAATTCAAAGGAAAAGAAAAGGCATTATTTCCCAACAACACATGCGTTTGTTTCTGTCATGTCTCATCTTTGTCCTATATTTCAAAAGGCGAATCTATTAATCCATGGAGTGATATAAAGTAGAAAAAGAGGAAAATTCATTCAGTTTACATTGAAGTTTCCTAATTCATGCTTGCCATTAACTAAAATACAGCTCACTTAAAATCTGCCTTTTTCCATCAGCACAAAGAAAAATGTGCACATTTCTTCAGATTATATATAGAGAATTACTTGCAATCTCATGAATGCTAGGAAATAAATATTGCTAAATCTATATTTGTGCAATTATGCATATAGGACTATTGTATATCACACCCAGAATCCTTTCTTGTGAGACAGACAACTATAGATTTTTATTAATAAATATAAATAAATATATTAAGATAAACCCGTAGAAAAACATGTACAAGATTTTAATATAATATATTGGCAAATCTATCACCAACATTTCCCCTAATCTTTTCATGTATTGTATATTTCAGCTCTTCACTTTTTCATCTCTTTGAATCAATGGAAACCACTGAACTCATAAAAAGCATAAACCATCGATAGTTGTGGAAACTCCGTTCAACTGGGTCTACATTAAATCCAATAACTTTTAGCATAAGAGAGATATAAAATAACATTTCAAATGGAAATTAAATAGGAAGTTAATCACAGAATACTTTATCTACCTCTAGCCATTCACAGATCTCACAGACACTGAAGCAGATTGTGATCCCTTTGATCAGGACGGAGAATCTGTTCAATGATAATGGTTAGTAACAATATGAGTTGTAGTTCACTATCAAGAATAGTTTGCCAGCCACTTTAATGACTTTTATCACCATCAGAGACTGAAGCAAATCTACCTGCAGCCTTCCAGATATCATTGGATTCCAATTCCCTGAGGTATAACATCTGAAAAGGGTCAACTTTCCTCACTCTTTGTGTTTCTTTTTCTTTCCATACGTGGTGCTTCTGTACATGACATTTCCACCTCATAAGATTTGAAGAGAATCATACTTTTGGCGATATTCTGAGAATGTGCTATCTGACATGATGACTATCTTCATCTTAAATTCTGCTAGGTAAAACTTTGGAATCTGTTTCATTCAGTTTGGCAAATATTGAGTGACAGTTAAAAGATGGCTCTTATCTTCCTAGGAATGTTGGCAATAAAATTCTTCCTCTGAAGGGTCATTGGGATTTTTTAAGGGTCGGTTGGTTGCCATTAATGCTTAGCATTTTCTGCATCTTCCTTTCTTTCTTAAAGTGAGCTTTGAAAACACAGGAATTTTGTCAGGACTGGAATCTGCTCCAGATGGGAAATAGAGATGATAAACAGCTCATCATGCTTGTAAGCAAAGAGCACAACATTGAACTGAATTCAAATAGGCATCTGTTTACACTCCAGCACTTTCCTGTGGGAAATCAAGTAGTGTTATAAAGCATTTCTGTCATGGAAGAATTATACAGGCCTCTGGGGATGGAAAAATAGCGCCTTCCTGATCCTGAGAACTAAATTTGGTGAGCAAACTTTAAATTCTTCCTCTTTCTCTCCTTTAGTTACTGAGGACCCACATTTCAGAGTCCTTAGAAATGTTTGTCTAGAGGAACCATTTGCACTTCAAAAGATGCCCTTGTGCAATTAAATACATGCCCTTGGTTTCAAAGTCTCCTCCAAAAAACGTGCTTACCTTTGGTATCATTTTGAAAACCAGGACAATTCTTAGCATATAATCAACCCTCAGTTTCTTTTGCAAAACTGCTGTAATCTCAGAGGGCTGATCATTATGCAAATGTGTTTAAATGGCTATAAAATATTTGCTTTGGCAATGAAGGAGAACCAAAGCAATTCAGGTCCTTGTTGTAGGATATTCTGTAAGGTATTCTGTTGTGGACTATAAGAACAAGTATATACAACTATGTTAACTCCATTTGCAAGAACAATGTTATTGTTAAATATTGAAAGCACCACATCTACTCTCCTTGTTTCTTACTGAATAAATAATTTGCTCTCTTGGACTCTTAGCTGATTGGGATTCTGAAGAGCATGTGAAGTACACTGCAGCACATCTTGTAACACATCCAATTTTTTCCTTTCCTCAATGGAAGGTGGAAGCCAACATTACTCCTGTCTTCTGTCTCCAACACCAGCACAAGAAAATATTTATAGTTCAGGGCTGAACTGTAAGGTTCTTGATGATCTCTCAGCTGGTGATTTTCTTTCAAATATTTCATCACCAAACTAGATAACATTATCAATGCCTGATGATGTCACTTAGCACTGATGATATTATCTATTTTGGCAAAAGGATGTCCACAAGCTGAGACTGCACCAAAGACCTCACAGTCTCACACCTCCAATGTTCTGCCTTGAATGATCTCACGACCACCTATAGCAAAATGTGATGACATAACAGGGAGGAAGTTTACATACTGTATATCTGAATGTTGTCTAAACGTTATAATGGGATTCCTGTGTTAATTTCTACCCACTTTATAAGAAAAACTATACTGAAATATTGTATGGCACCATGTCACTATATTTTATTATAGGCACATACACTTGAAAAGAGAATTTTTAAAATACCTCAATGGATTTCAAAGAAGTTTCCTCTGGATATGAAAATGGGAAACCATACCAAATTGTGTCATTTTAAAAGCTTAAATGTTTTAATCTTCAAATCCTTTCTTCCTGAAACTGTCTTTCTCCAATTGGTCTTTTTTTTTGGGGGGGGGGGGGAGGCAGGAGACAGGTAAGAGTGTGGGTAAAGAAAATACTGTATATTAAAAGGAAAAAGCAATCAAAAATTGTTTCCTTTTCCACACTAGATATTCCACTCCTTTCTGATGAAAACAGACATAACATTTTCACAGTAATAGGAATGATTTATTGCTATCTGTCTAAAATACTATTCTTTTCAAAAAATCAAGCTCTAAACTAGCTGCCACTGAGTTATGTTGTATTTTAACACCTTTTATCCTAATTCACTGTAATCTCAGTTCACTGTGTTGGTTTCTGGTTTTACAAATGTGAAGCAGAAATACCCAGTATCTATGTTCCCACAGTGTCTTTATGGTTGATACTAAATCAGCCCCTTGTCTGGCTTTGCAGAATACACTGAACAATAAGCAAGCTAAATTCAAATAATGGATTAAGCTGCACAAAGAGAAAAAAAGACTGTATCTAACCAAATTTAGCACCTTGCATAAATGCATCTGATAATGAACTTGTTAAGTTTGGAGCATGGGTGCGAATAATGGAGACGAGCCGGTGAAACGGTGAACTTCAATTCTTTATTACATGGTGTGACAGCTCAAAAACAACAGCTGCTATAGCCTTACTTATATAGGCAACTTATTAACTATTCAACCAATGAACATTACGGAGCGCTAGCTCCGTTAACCAATGAGGGTGGCTCGTTAATGGCCAATCAGATTCTCCTGAACGGACCAATCCGATCTTGCCACTTAACAGCCAATCAGAAGTGCAGGGCCAGAACCGTGCACTTGACTCCAAGCTCAAAATATCTTTATTCCACATTTAATCATGCATATTTATTCATTCACAACACCCCTTCCCCCCGGGTTCCGTTTATGGGGTGCGGTTTCGTAGTCCTAGAGGTAGGATGGTTGTTTTGTTAGTCTATTTGATTTTTGTAGTGCATCCAGTATTTGACTGCACTCTTGTTGAGGTAGGGCGTTGTTTGGCAAAAGGGGTGTTTCTGACTCTGAATTCGAGTTTTCGTTGTCTTCGGTATCACCCTGAGGTGAGCTCATCCCCATTCCTAATTCCCCTTCTCGTGTTTCTGTTCCGTTATCATTCTCTTCGAAAAGGTTTTCAGCTAATTGGAGTTCTTCTTCCTCTATATCTCCCCCCCCTCAGTTTGGTTATCAGGGGGCTCGGAGATCCCTGACCACAATCTTGATCGTAGTTGATCGATATGGTGCTTCCATAGTCTATCGTCACGGCATTGTACAAGGTATGATCTGGGGCTGGTTACGTGGACCACAGTTGCTTCGACCCACAACGGATTGCCCGACAAGTTTTTAGCGAACACCAGGTCGCCTACCTGGAAGGTATGGCATCGGCCGCTGGATCCATGTGGTTTCTCCGGTTCGTACGCTGGGTGTAACCGGTCGAGGCGGGAGCAGAGCTTTCGTCCCATTAGCAACTCGGCAGGAGTTTTGTTGGTGATACTGTGCATAGTGATATGCTGTAAAAAACATCTCTTCGATGTTGTCATAGTCCATTTTCTGTAGCGTCTTTTTAACGAATTGTACCAGGCGCTCGGCCCTTCTGTTGGCCACCAGATGCGCAGGTGAAGTCAGCGCATGTCGAATACCACGGTCCGCAAGGTACTGTTCAAAAGACAATGCGGTAAATTGGGGCCCGTTGTCGGATACCAGAACGTCTGGTAATCCGTGGGTGGCAAACAGTCTCTCCAGTTTTTTGTTGTTGTTTTTTAAACAAATTTTATTGATTTTAAAGACACACAAACCATCATTAACCATTAAATACATAAAACCTCTTTCCATTATTAATTTTACAAGTAAAATATTATTTTATGCAACATAATTCTGTTTTACACCATTTCAATATAAACATATAGATATCTCTTAACAAATTTCTCATTATTTCTCTTTTCGTATTCAATTTCATTGTTATTATTATTATTTTCTATATTTATCCAGTTTATAATCATCATCTTCATTCCTCTCTGACTTGATTACCATTATTCTCATCCAACATTCCTGCAAGGTTTTATTAATTCTCAAACAAAACATAGACACACAAAACACAAAAATATAAAACTTCTTTTAAGAAAGTAGTTTGGCCCCAGATTACCTCTCTTTGTATGGACTTCAATTAAATTCGTGCTCATCTTGTATACCATTACCTATCTTATTTACCATTCTATATCTTCTATATAACTTCTCCTGCTTTTCGTTCTTCTTATTTCTATTTTATTTAATTCATTTTAATTTAAATCATTATATTTGTATTTTTTTTCCATTCTTTCCAGATTATCCATTTATCTCATTCCCTATAGTAAAAAAAAAAAAAAAAAGAATTTCTCCTGAAATCACTGATCAGAGTATGATGCCTTTCTATCCTCCCCCTAAATTAATATTTAAAATAACACCTGATACCCAATCTGATTCTGCTTAGTACATTCTACCTACTAACCTTTAAAGAGAAAAAATAATAAGTTCATAATAATTAATATAATTAGATGATAAATCTAAATATTAAATCTTATAACATTCCGATTGTCTATTTCAAAAAACAAGTGCTACAATTTTATTAAATTTTAAAATCTATCATTACTAAACATTTCAATATTGTAATCTTTTATTAATTCTTATAACATTCCAGTTTTCTATTTCTAATACATAGTACCATCTTATGTACCTTGCAGAATCTTCTTTTTTAAAGAAATTATACCTTACCCTTTATCCCTAAAAAAAAATCCTTTTTCCCCATCTTGTCTCATACCTTTGTGGCTTTTCCCTCCCTTTTCCCTTCCTTTCTTATCCCCCCTGGCCTTTTTACCCCCCCCCCTACTAAACTCCGCCTTTTTAGCTTTCCCTCTCTGTTGTAATCCTTTCTCTTTTTGCTCAGTAACATTGTGTTGGTTTTGCATCTTATTTTTTCCTTTCTTAAGTGTTTTTTTAAGTCTTAAGTCCTTCATTTTCCTTCCTTTCTTTCTCTTTTCTCTCTTAGTTAATTTTTTAAATTCACTGAAGATGGCATCTTCTTCTTTTTCTTCTTCTCCTTCTATTTCCTCCATCTGTTGTTGTATTTGCTGATAAATAGCAAGCGCCATTTCTAAAGAAAGGAAAGCTTCTTTCACAGCGTCCTTACTTTCTTGATATTCCTTTCTAAGTTCATCATCAGATAAAGCCATTCTTTGTTCTTCTTAGAGCAACCAAAATGTTTCAAAGTTAAAACAATTCCTCAAAGTCTGTTTTCCTCATTCCCGACCCTTGCAGCCTCTTTACCCTAATGCAGGGGTGTCAAACTCAAGTCGTCACATCATCATCATGTGATGTTTCAGGACTTTTTTCCCTCTTTGCTAAACCAGGCGTGGCTGTGGCCAGCGCTTGATACATCCGGCCATGGGCCAAGAGTTTGACAGCCCTGCCCTAATGGGAAGCAATCATGAATCTAACAGAGAAGGGTATGCAAACGTTTCCTTAGATACTTCAGATGGTTGCATACATAGATCTTCAGCCTTTGAAAAATCATTAATTATTATTATGTGGATGATCCTTAACTTATAACCATTCATTTGAAGTTTTAATGGTGCTGAAAAAAGGGACTTATGACTTGTATTTGCACTTATGGCTGTTGCAGCGTCTCTGCTATTACATGATCAAAATTTGGGCCCTTGGCAAACAGCATGGAATTATAAAGACTGCATCATCCCAGGATCACAAGATTGTCACCTGTAACTTTCTAGCCATTTCCAACAAGAAAAGTCAATGGGGGAAGCCAGATTTGCTTAACAACTATATGCTTCACTTAACAACAATGGCGATTCATTTAACAAACCTGGGGAAATGTCATAAAATCAGGCATGACTCACTTAACAATTGGCTCACTTAGCAATGGAAATTCTGGTCCTAGTTGTGGCCGCAAATTGTACATATTTTTTAAAAAGATAATAAAGTTATCTTATCTTTCCTTTAAATATACAAAAATGCTAATCAAACCTACAGTAGTAAAGTTGCCAAATGCTGAATATGTCCAATTGATTCAAGTGTGATGCCCACCTGTTTTGTAAATCTTTTATTCCCTAGGATTTCTTCCACCTGCTTATCTTTACTGCTTCAGGTTTTAATTTAGATCATAGGAGAATTCTCCCCTGGTACCACCCATTTACTTGATCACTGCTCTGGTTACAAATGCTTTCCCAGACTTTTTGGTTTGGTTTGAACTATGGCTAATATGTGTAGCCATTGCATCCTCAATAAGAACATTTCTAAAGAAGACAAAAAAAACAACCCCAATCAGTTATTACTCCTATAAATGAACAGATAATAATTGAAGTACTACGAAATGTCTAAGATGTATATTTTCAGCAGCTGCGTGAAGAAAATCAATATAAATTTATTATAAATCCATGTGAAGAAGAGAAAATACGTGGCTGTAATGCAGACAATTTCAAGTATGCTAGCTATTTTTTTTTTAAGTTACCAGTATTTGCCACTTCCAAAGTTTACTGAGGGTAGAGTGATAGTTGGTGCATCTAACCTGAATTCTTAATGCAGACTTTGATAACTATCAGCACACAGAATAACAGAGACAGATGTGGCCTTGGAAGTCTTCTAATCCAACCTTCTGCTCAAACAGGAGACCCTCTACCATTTCATAGTCCAGTCTCTTCTTAAAAGCTCCAGTGATGGAGCCTCCACAGGTTCTAAAGGCAAGCCACTGATAAATTGCCACTGATAAATTGCTTTCGCTGTTAAGAAATGTATTTTTAGTTCTAGGGTGCTTTTTTCCTTGATCAGTTTCTGTCGTGTCCGCGAAAAAAGGTTCTGAGTCGGTGACTTTCGTTAACAGCTCTTTATTTCTAATAGTTGAACCGAACCGGCAAAAGGCAAAAAGCCTCCGGCTTTTATACCTTTTGCCGTGGCGGCCGCGGCCAATGGCAGCGATTAAAGTCTCCCGCTCTTGGTTTGAACCAATCGCGGGAGACTTCAATCGGGCCAATCGGCGCGGCTCGCCTGGCCAATCAGAAATCCCCGCGCCTTAGCCAATCAAGGCGCAGGGATTTCGAGTAGTCCATTTTAATACATAACACCCCTCCCCTCTTGGTACGGTCCTTCACGTGGTGTAGTCACGCAGGTAGGCGGAGCTCCGTCGGGTCCTAGTTGACCTGCGCAACTCACTTCCTTGTTGTAACTCGGCCGGAGCGGTCATCTTTTTGGCTGCTCCTGGCTCTGTGAGAACCGACTGGATGATCAGGCCGGTTCTCTCGCCGTGGCTCCCGCCTGGGCCTACCGGGTCGGTTGAGTCACGGATTTCGCCGCTCCCGCTTGGCTTCTCCGAGTCGGTAGAGTTGGCCGGACGGCTCTTCTCCGGATGGGACTCGCGAAGGCTGCGTTCCGGTGAGTTTTTAAATTTAATTTTCTCCTGCGTTTGTCTTACCGGGTATTCCCTCCCCCCTTGGTTCGTGTCTTGGGGGTTGAGGTCAGTCATTGCTCGTGACCGGAGCTGGTCGATATGTCGTTTCCAGGCTCGCCCATCGATGGTTTGGAGCCGGTACGACCGTGGGCCAGTGATTTGGGTTATGACGGCTGGGATCCATAGGGGGTCCCCCGTCATGTTTTTGGCGTAGACCAAGTCGCCTGGTTCAAAAGTCCGGTACCTGGAGCTTGAGTCTGGGGGTCGCTCCGGGTTATAGGTTGGGTGCAGACGATCGAGTGGGGACCGCAGCTTTCTGCCCATCAGGAGCTCTGCAGGGCTTTTGTTGGTTGTGGTATTGGGTGTGATGTGCTGTATGAAAAGTAGTTTGTTGATTTTTTCATTGATCTCCCCGTGGTCCATTTTCCGGAGGGTCTTTTTTGTAAACTGGACCATCCGTTCCGCCCTACCGTTCGCCGCCGGATGCGCCGGTGCTGTCAATGCGTGGCGGATACCTCTCTCGGCCAGGAACCGTTCGAATTCGATGGAGGTGAATTGGGGCCCGTTGTCTGAGACAATGACGTCTGGGAGGCCATGTGTGGAGAACAGTTTACACAGCTCTTTAATGACAGCCTCTGTGGTGGTGGATTTCATGTCAGCCACCTCTAACCAATTTGAGTATGCATCGACTGTGATTAGAAAAGTGTGTCCATTTGTGGGGCCAGCAAAGTCTAAGTGGATTCTGGACCAGGGTCCCCGTGGTATTTCCCAGTCCCGGATAGGTGCTGTGGGTGGGCTGGATCTGGTTTCCTGGCACCGGTGGCATTTGGCGACCCATGCTTCAATTTGTTTGTCCATCCCTGGCCACCAAGCGTAACTCCTGGCCAGGGCTTTTGTCCTGACGATGCCAGGATGACCCTCGTGTAACATCTCTAGGACCCTGTTTTGCAATTTGCCTGGAATTACCACCCGATCACCCCACAGGATGCAACCTCTTAACAGTGAAAGTTCAGTCTGGCGCTGCCGGAATGTTTTAAAAGTCTCGTCAATGTCTCTTTCCGGCCAGCCTTTTTCTAACCAATGTAAGATTTGCGCCAAATGTCTGTCCCTAATGGTTTCTCTGGCAATATCAGATGCGGTTATGGGCAAACTCTCGATACTCAGGGTGTTTGTTGTTGGTGCGGGGTCAGGGTCAGAGTCCGGCAAGGGCGAGCGGCTTAAAGCGTCCGCGTGCGAAATTTTCTTACCTGGCTTGTGTAACAGTTCGTAGCTGTAGGCTGCCAGGAATTCAGACCATCTTGTCATGCGGGGCGACAAGATGTTTGGTGTAGCACGGTTTCCAGCGAGGATGCCCAGCAGTGGTTTATGATCAGTGACTATTTTGAATGGGCGGCCGTACAGGTACTCGTGGAAATGCTTAACGGCGGCAACTATAGCCAAAGCTTCTTTGTCCAGCTGGCTATAGTTCCGTTCCGGTTTAGTCAGAGTTCTGGAAAAAAATGCGATAGGTGCTTCTCTCTGGTCTGGGAGGGTATGGCTGAGGACAGCGCCGACGCCGAAAGGTGATGCGTCGCAAGTGACAGCTAAGGGCAAAGTCTCACTGAATTGCATCAGGACGGCGTCGGAGGTGAGGAGGTCTTTGGTTTTCTGAAAGGCGGCTTGTTCTCGTCTCCCCCAAGTCCATGCTGCCTTCTTGTCTAGGAGTCTATGTAAAGGTTCCGCCGCCGTTGCCTTCTGAGGTAGGAAGACATTATAAAAATTTAGTAAGCCTAGGAATGCTTGTAGTTCTGTTTTGGACTTCGGGGTGGGGGCTTCCTTGATGGCTTTAACTTTTTTAGTTGTAGGGTGGATGCCCTGCCGGTCTAGGAGGTAACCCAAAAACTCTATTTGCTGTGTACAAAGTTGGCATTTTTCGCGTTTGACTTTAAGTCCTGTTTCTTTAAATTTTGTTAAGACTTGTCTTAATCGGTTTTCTAATTCGGCTTCGTTTGGCGCCGCTATTAATACGTCATCGAAATAGGGCACCACCCCCTTGATGCCCTGTAGTAAACGTTCCATCAGGCTCTGGAAGATGCCTGGTGCCACGCTGACTCCAAATTGGAGTCTGTTACACTTGAAGGCCCCCCCGGTGTGTCACAATTGTTTGGGCTTCTGCCGTTTCCTCGTCCACAGGCAGTTGCTGGTATGCCTGGGCGAGGTCGAGCTTGGCAAAATTTTTTCCCCCTCCCAGTGAGTGCAGTAAATGTTGCACTATTGGAACTGGGTAGGCGCTTTGCTGTAGCGCGCTGTTTAGGGTGGCCTTATAGTCCCCGCAGATTCTCACGGACCCGTCTGGCTTTACTGGGGTCACTATAGGGGTCTCCCATCTGGCGTGGTCTATCGGTTTTAATACCCCTTGTTTGACGAGTTTGTTGATCTGCTCGTCAATTTTTGGCTTTAAAGCAAAGGGCACCCTTCTAGGTTTAAGCCGCTTGGGGGGAACCCTTGGGTCTAAATCAAACGAGATAGGGGGCCCCTTGTACTTGCCCAAGCCTCCATCGAAGACCTCCTGGAACTCCTGGACTAGCCGCTGTTCCCAGGCTTCAATGGAGACTTGGTTGACACCTGTCAGCGCGATGTTAAGCGGGGCGAACCATTGCAGACCCAGCAGGCTCGGGCGGTCACGATCGACTATTGTGAGTGGCAGTTGTTCGGTGTGGCCTTTGTAGGTTATGTTAAAGTTCTTGGTGCCCACTACCGGAACGCGATTACCTTGGTAGTCTTTTATGATGATTTTCTGGGCAAGCACGTTTTTTCTTTGTAGAGTAGGCACTAGTTTTTTTATTTCGCGCCATGCAATCATGGAAAGGTAGGACCCGGAGTCCACTTCCATTTTGCATGGCCAGCCTTCGATGTGGACTTCTACGTGTACCTTTCTGGCGCCGTCGGAGATGGCGTGGCCGATGGTCACCGTCTGGTGGGTTTCTTCTTTCCGCCGACCGTCGCCGCTTCTTTGAGGTCGTTGCTTCTGGTCCCATCTACCTGCTGGCTGGCGCTCTCTGGCTCTGGGCGGGGAGCTCTCTCTTCTTCTGTCCTGCTGTTCCCATTTTGGCGGGCTGCGGGTCTTCTTTTGGCGGCAAACTCGAGCGATGTGGCCCCTTCGGTCACAATGCCTGCAGATAGCATCAAAGAAACGGCATTCAGACCTGGGGTGGTCGCCGCCGCACCCGGCGCAGTTGGTCCTCGACCTACGACTGTTTTGGCTTCGTTGGTTTCCGCGTCCCGTCTGCACGCGATGTATGTCCTCCTCATCATCTGACGTGCTGGAGGTTGACTGGTAGTCGCCGTAGTGTGCGGTTGCTTCGTTTCTTGCGTCGGCCGACCTCGCGGGGTTGTTGTTTCCGCCCTTCGCGTCGGATCTTCGCATGGTGTCTGCTGACGTGCGGGTTGCTTCTGCGGCTGCGGCTGCGGTGAGGGCATCGGCTAGGCTGATGTCGCCTTTGGCCATAAGTCGGCTCTGGAGTGTCGGATCCCACAATCCGAGTACGAAACGGTCTCTTATGAGACTATTCAATCCTTCAAACTCACAGAGTCCACCTAGGCGCCTTAATTCAGCGACGAAGTCGCTCAGTTTTTCGTCTGGTCTCTGGTTTCTTCGGTAAAATTCATTTCGTCGTATTAGGATGGGGACCTCGGGGGCGTAATGGCGCCTCAGTATGGGTTCGAGGACGTCCCAATCCATGGCAGTCACGTCTGCCGGTTTGGCCAATGCCTTGGCCATCTGGAAAACCTCTGGTCCACAATGCGTAAGGAAGACGGCGCGTTTTAGCGGGCCCGGGGCGTCCTTCATGCTGGCACATTCCAGGTACATACGGAATCTATCCGAGTACGATTCCCAGTCCTCGGCGGTGGGGTTGAAGGGGGCGGGCGGTGCTATCTTCGCCATTTTGCTGTCGCTAGTTCTTAGATGGACACGGGGTTCGGTTCAGGGGCGAGATCCCATCCTCGTCGCCAGTGTCGTGTCCGCGAAAAAAGGTTCTGAGTCGGTGACTTTCGTTAACAGCTCTTTATTTCTAATAGTTGAACCGAACCGGCAAAAGGCAAAAAGCCTCCGGCTTTTATACCTTTTGCCGCGGCGGCCGCGGCCAATGGCAGCGATTCAAGTCTCCCGCTCTTGGTTTGAACCAATCGCGGGAGACTTCAATCGGGCCAATCGGCGCGGCTCGCCTGGCCAATCAGAAATCCCCGCGCCTTAGCCAATCAAGGCGCAGGGATTTCGAGTAGTCCATTTTAATACATAACAGTTTCTGTTATGTCTGGAGAGATGGGCGCAATAACGGAGACGAGACCTCAGATAGTAACTTCAGCTCTTTATTAGTGACTTCAGATTGGAGGTGAAAAGCCTAGCAGCAGCAGCTCCTTTTATAGAGCTTGTTAAGCCTGTGTTCCCCAACCAGGGTTAAGGAGACAAGCTAAACAGAATGTGCAGCGTTAGTCAGATAGGCACACAGATAAATGAGTGATATAAGTTTTGTATGTTTGTTAACATACAGTAAAAATAACAGATACGCTTGTGCAATCAAAAATATAGTTTATTCCATTTATAGCATAGTCAAAATAACAGTCCATTAGTCATGTATCATTTAGTCAGTTCATTCAAGGATATTCAGTTAGCAAAGTCCGTGTAGAATATCCAATTGTCAGTTCACTTACAAATCAGTCCTTTGTCTCTCTCCCGTTCGAGTAACATAGTCTTGAGTCCATGCAGTAATTAGGGATCATCAAAGCCAGAGAGAGAGCAAGCTGTTGTCTTGCTTCTTTTAAAGTGCTTTCACAACCACTCCCCTAATTACTTTCCCATATTTAAAGTTGCAGACACTTTAACTAAAACTATGATTACATATTTATTATTTTACCTAAACCAGTTAGGGTAAACAATGTTATCCCTAACATTCTCCTTTTTAGGAAATAATAATAAATATAACTATTTACATCTTTAAATCATATTTGTTACAACTCTCTTTAAACTTAATTACTCCTTGAGCTTTTGTAAATTGATCTGCAATGTTTTCTTCTGTCATGCAGTATTCCAATTTAATTAGCCCATTCTTTACAGATTCTCTAACATTTAAGTATCTTAAATCAGTATGCTTTGATCTAGTTTTTACAGCAATACTAGTAGCTAACATTATGGCTGCCTGGTTGTCCTTGTAAACAATAATGGAATCTTTTACAGTTACACCCATGTCTAATAGTAACTGTTTGTACAGAATTAAGTCAGTGCATAGTAATGACAGACATGAAAATTCTGCTTCCATTGTGGACAAGCTGATATGCTGTTGTCTGATTTATCTCCACCCTATTAGTGTCTTACCAAATAATATAGCCATCCCAGATGTTGATTTTCTAGTGTTTATGTCAGTTGCAAAACTTGCATCTGCATAGGCACTAAGACTCAAATCACCCTTTAGTTCTATATACAACGCATGGTTCATTGTTCCTTTAAGATATCTTAAAATTCTCTTTAATGATTGCCAATGACATTGATGTGGATCTGAATTAAAATGTGCCAGCAGATTAACACTATAAGCTATATCTGACCTAGACCAATTGCTTATATATGATAAGCTACCTATCAAAGATTGATATATTGACTTATCAAATTTGGAACTTTGATCATTAGTTTGGCAAACTTCCTGACTCATTGGAGTCTTTGCCGGTTTACAAAGTTCCATTTTATATGTTTTAATTAATTGGCAAATTTTATCTTCTTGAGATATCTTATATCCATTTTTTGTTTTGTTAATTGTCAATCCTAGATACTTTTTAATTTCACCTAAATGCTTTAATTTTATGTTTTTAGCTAATAATGATATAATCTCATTAGCTTCATTATTAGTCTTAGTTATCAAAGCAATATCATCTGTAAATAATAACAATAATGACACCATTCCATTATTTTCTCTTTTAAACACACATGGTTCTGCTAAACCAGATTTAAAACCTATATTGTTTAACTCTTTCACAATATATTGGTTCCACTCAAAGCCAGATTGTTTCAACCCGTAAAGACTCTTTTTGAGTTTCCAACAATCATTACTATTTACTTTATTGTCTTTTATAATAACTGGCTTTTGTAAATATATAGTGTGTTGCAAAGGTGCATGCAAATAAGCAGTTTCTACATCTAAATGGTTAATGATATAGTTTTTCTTAGTTGCCCACACTAATGCTGCTCTCAAAGATGTTGCCTAAGACTTGGTGCAAAAACTTCATCGTAATCAGATGCAGTTTGATTAAATCCTTGAGCTACCAACCTAGCTTTATGGGTAATAGTCCCATCATTGCCAGTTTTTACTTTAAATATCCATTTGCACCCAATGGATTTTTCTCCTGGAGGTAATTTGGCATCTTCATATACTTTCATTACCTTTAATGAATTTAGTTCTTTTTCCATTGCCTTTTGCCAATTCTCCTGATCCTTAGCAGGATACATCCTAAGTTCATCTACACTAGTTGGAACTTTAGTTACTTGGCAAACTATACTTGCTTGATACCTATCAGGTGGTCTAGTTACACGTGTAGTATGTCTAGGTATTACAGGACTTACAGGTGGACTTTCATTTGCTAACTCTTCATGATTATCTAACTCTTCCTGATCAACTGTTTCCTCTTGTTCTGGTCCTATTTGCTCTTCATGGACTTCTTCTTTAATTGGACTCTTCTTATAACTAGTCTGTTCTTTCTGCTTTTTGTAGGGTTCAATAATTACTTCATTATTTAAATCTTGCTCTAATCTATTCCATCCTAAATGTTCTAGGAATTTAGCACTAGCATTGGTGTAAACTCTAGATGTTCCTGGTTCCCAGAATCTATAAGATCTATGATTAGATTAATATCCTACAAAAAATAATCTTTTAGCTCTATGCTGTTCTTTTTGTCTGAGTTGTGTAGGGATATGCACCCATGCTGGTGCTCCAAATGTGTGCATGTAACTTAAATCAGGTTTTGTACCATGCCACAGTGTGAATGGTAATTCACCTGTTGTTGAATTAACAACATTATTTAATATATGATTACCACACATTATTGCTTCTCCCCATAAATTGTCAGGTAATCCTGAATCAGACATCATAGTACGTGCCATTGACTGTAATGTTTGGCCTCGTCTCTCTATAAAGGCATTATGTTGTGGCCTATATGGTGCAGACTTTTTATGTTGAATACCTAACATTCTAAGTCTATTCTGGAATTTGTTATTTGTAAATTCCGCACCATTATCTGTTATAAGAGTTACTAATTTCTTTTTAGTTTTTCTTTCAGCAAATTTTATCCAATTAAAGAGATTTAGATACGTTTCAGTTTTGCTCTTCATTAAATAGCAAAACCCATATCTAGAATAATGGTCCATTATACTTAGTATGTAACGAGCTCCTCCTACACTTGGTTTTTTCGGACCTATTAAATCAGCAAATACTACTTCTAAAGGCTCTTTGGTAGTAAATCCATCAACTCTATTAGCCAGTATGACCCTGCTCTTGCTTTGATTGCAAGCATTACATTGCAAATACTTATTACAAGGTTTTAAACTTATTCCTTTAGATAGTTGAACAGTTCTCTTAAGCATTTTAAAATTTAAATGCCCTAGCCTTCGGTGTAACAAGTGAATACATTCATCATGAGGTTTCTTATTATCATAAACCGTGTTAGCCACCTCTAAACCATTATCATTTAACACATATAATTCACCTCTTAAAGATGCAGTAATTTTCTTATCTTCTTTCTCAATTATGCAGTTATCTCCTTTAAAAGTAACTACATATCCTAGTTTAACTAAAATTCTTACTGAAATTAAATTAAACTTAAGTTGTGGTATATATAACATTTTTACATTCTCTTTTATGAAAGAACAATATGCTTTACCTTGACCTTTAGTTTTCAGTTTCCAGCCATTGGCTAACGATATCTGCTATGTACTCTTGGACATTTTAATAAAATTTTTGTTATCATTTGTTATACAGTGGGATGCTCCACTGTCAACCACCCATAAATTATTTTTTACAGCTCCGTTAGTATACATGGCTAACTCTAAATTTTTATTTATCTTTTGATGACTTTTAGTATTCTGGCCAGCGTTCTGGTGCTTTGCTTTTTTACAAAATCTTGCCAAATGTCCTCTTCCTCCACAATTAAAACACTTTTTAATTGCGTATGCAGTAGGAGATTCATTATCTTCTTTTTGAGGTTGCTGCCCCCTTAACTCATGTCTTTCAAGCCTTCTTCTGGCCTCTTCAATCAATCTGCCAGTTATATCAGTTAAAGTTAAACTTTCCTTAGGCAATATTTCAAGGGAAGTGACGTAGTTGTCATAACTTTCATCTAGTGATGATAGAATTATGTAGACTTGATGTGAGAAAATAAGCTCTTTCTCGTGCAGTTCTTGAAAAATGCTTTGCATAGTTTTCAAATGACTCAGCATATCACCATTCATCTGGAGATGCATCCTGAAAAGCTTCCGTGTTAGATTTCTGTGAGCACCAACGTTATCTCGGACATAAATCCTCTTCAGCTTCTGCCAACACCCAACAGCCGTTTGCTCTCCACGGATATGAACAAGTTGCTGGTCAGACAGTGTTAGTCCTATTATGCAAATAGCTTGTTCATTTTTATGCATAAATTCTTCTATTTTTAGTCTATCTTATCATCCTCTGGATCCCATTCCTCTACGTTTGGTGGATTTTCAATTATGTTCCACAGACCTTCTCTTCGTAGAAGTAGACTACATTTCATCGACCATGATACATAGTTTGTTCCATCCAGCTTGGCTATAAGGGACAAACTTTGTAGATTGACTTGTGCCATGTTTTCTTATATGGATATAAAACTATAATTAATAAAACACAGCTGTCTGTTTTCTGTAATGTGTAACAACACAAACTCTCACTTTTACATAAATCTGTTTTATCCTAGTTAAACTGACTTTGCAGCATCTGGGCCCATAACCAGTGTTATGCCTGGGCCCATAACCAGTGTTAAGCCTGTGTTCCCCAACCAGGGTTAAGGAGACAAGTTAAACAGAATGTGCAGCGTTAGTCAGATAGGCACACAGATAAATGAGTGATATAAGTTTTGTATGTTTGTTAACATACAGTAAAAATAACAGATACGCTTGTGCTATCAAAAATATAGTTTATTCCATTTATAGCATAGTCAAAATAACAGTCCATTAGTCATGTATCATTTAGTCAGTCCATTCAAGGATATTCAGTTCGCAAAGTCTGTGAAGAATATCCAATTGTCAGTTCACTTACAAATCAGTCCTTTGTCTCTCTTCCATTCGAGTAACGCAGTCTTGAGTCCATGCAGTAATTAGGGATCATCAAAGCCAGAGAGAGAGCAAGCTGTCGTCTTGCTTCTTTTAAAGTGCTTTCACAACCACTCCCCTAATTACATTCCCATATTTAAAGTTGCAGACACTTTAACTTATAAATTATGATTACATATTTATTATTTTACCTAAACCAGTTAGGGTAAACAATGTTATCCCTAACAGAGCTGGCTGCTGCTAAAGCGTCCAATGACAGAGATTTGAGCCTGCTGTGTTTGGAGCGTCCAATCGCGGCAGCCCGTTTTCCAGCCAATCGGATCAGCTCTAAACAACCAATCACGACCCGCTGTTCATGGACCAATCAGAAGTGCAGGATTACGAGCCTGCTAGTTCGGAACACCCCTCCCCTCTAGGTTCTGTCTAAGGTGATGTATTACGCTGTTCAAAATGTCTTACCTGCAACGCTTTCATTATTGCTGTCATCTGGGTTCTCTGGAATTGCGGACCCTGTTTGGCTGCTAGCTCCTGCAGATACGACTGCCTGCCAAGGTTCCTCCTCTGTTTGTGAGTATAGTGGGCTTCGCTGAGCTGGTTGTAGGGTTATGCTTCCTTCGCCAGATGTTGGTTCAATTTCAAAACCCTCTCTTTCCCTTCCCCCTCTGGTTTCGAGGTCGGGGTTAGTGATGGGAGTTGTGGGCAGCCTTGAGCATAGCTGGTCTATGTGGCATTTCCACAATCTCCCATCTGTGGTTTCTAATCAGTAGGAGCAAGGGCCTGTGATTTGTGTTATTTTGGCAGGGATCCACAATGGGTCTCCTGAAAAGTTCTTTGCAAATACAGGGTCTCCTACCTTAAAGGAGTGGTGTTTACTGCTGGAACCCAGGGGCTTTTCCGGGGTGTATGCTGGGTGTAGGTGGTCTAGATGCAATCTGAGTTTTCTGCCCATCAGGAGTTCAGCTGGGCTTTTGTTTGTGGTACTGTTTGGTGTAATATGCTGGAGAAGGAGCATCCTGGTGACTTTGTCGTGGATGTTTCCTTGTTCCATTTTCTGTAATGTCTTTTTAGTGAAAGACATTTAGTGGCCGCCGGGTGAGCAGGTGAAGTCAGGGCATGGTGTATCCCCCTGTCTGCTAGGTACTGCTCAAAAGCCAGGGCGGTAAATTGGGGCCCGTTGTCGGAAACCAAGACATCTGGTAACCCGTGCATTGCAAAAATCTGTTTAGCTTCTTGATGACCGCATCTGTAGTGGTGGACTTCATCTTGTTGACCTTGAGCCAGTTAGAGTAGGCGTCCACTGTTATCAAGAAGGTATGTCCTTTTGTAGGTCCCGCGAAATCAATGTGGATGTGGGACCAAGGACCCCTGGGTGTTTCCCATTCAGCTGGTGGTGCTTTTGGTGGGGATGAGCGTGTTTCTTGGCATTTGCTACAAGAGGCAACCCAGGCTTCAATTTGTTTGTCCATACCTGGCCACCAGGCATAGCTCCTTGCCAACGCTTTCATTCGAACGATGCCCGGGTGTCCATTGTGTAGTAAATTTAGAACTTTTTTTTGTAGTTTAGCGGGTATGACCACTTGGTCTCCCCATAACACACACCCTTTTTGAGAGAAAAGTTCTGTTTGTCTGTTCTTGAAGGGTTTAAAGGTGTCATTTGGTTCGATTTCTGGCCATCCCCTCTCCACCCAGCTGAGAACCCATGCCAAACAAGCGTCCTTTTTTGTTTCCCAGGTTATGTCTAGTGCTGTTAGTGGAGGTGATGGAAGCATCTCAATTTGTAGGCTGAGAGCATGGGAGCTGGGTCATTGAGAATTTCTGGCAGTGAAGTACGGCTCAAAGCGTCTGCATGGGGAATTGTTTTCCCTGGTCAGTGTCTCAACTGGTAGTCATAAGCGGCTAAGAACTCTGACCATCGCATCATCCTAGGGGATAGGATGTGTGGGGTTGGTTTGTCTCCTGCCAAGATGCCAAGTAATGGTTTATGATCTGTGATGATGGAAAAGGATCTTCCATACACATATTCATGGAACCTTTTTATTGCAGAAACAATAGCGAGGGCTTCCTTATCCAATTGACTATAATTTCTCTCTGTTTTAGACAAAGTTCTTGAAAAGAATGTAATAGGCGCCTCTGTGCCATTTGGTAGGATGTGGCTCAGGATGGTACCTACTCCAAAAGGCGAGGCATCACAAGTCACAGTTAATGGAAGTGTCTCGTTATATTGGATGAGTACTGCATCCAAAGTTAAAAGGTCTTTTACTTGTTGGAAAGCCTGTTCCTCCCGACGTCCCCAAAACCAGGAAGCCTTCTTGTCGAGGAGTCTATGTAGGGGTTCAGCAACAGTCGCCTTCTGGAGTAGGAAGATGTTATAAAAGTTAATGAGTCCCAGGAAGGCTTGGAGGTCTGTTTTGTTCTTTGATCTTGGGGCATTTTTAATGGCAGCCAATTTCTTTTCAATAGGGTGAATTCCTTGTTTGTCAAGAAGGTAACCCAGAAATTCAACCCTCTCAGTGCATAACTGGCACTTTTCCTTCTTAACCTTGAGGCCTGTGTCTTTGAACTTTTGTAGGACAGTTCTTAGGCGTTTCTCTAACTGACTTTTCGTAGGGGCGGCGATCAATACATCATCGAAATAGGGCACAACCCCTTTGATGCCCTGTAACAACCTTTCCATCAGACTTTGAAAAATGCCAGGTGCTATGCTTACCCCAAACTGGAGTCTGTTACATTTGAAGGCACCTCTGTGTGTAACTATAGTTTGGGCTTCTGCAGTTTCTGCGTCTACTGGCAACTGTTGATAAGTTTGGGCCAAGTCAAGCTTTGTGAATACTTTTCCGCCTCCAAGTGAGTGAAGGAGATGTTGGACCATGGGTACTGGATAGGCGCTCTGCTGTAACGCGTGGTTTAGGGTGGCCTTGCAATCCCCACAGATTCTCAAGGATCCGTCAGGTTTTATGGAGGTTACAATTGGGGTCTCCCAGCGGGCGTGGTCGATGGATTCTAACATGCCCTGCGCTATTAATTTGTCCAATTGCTCATCAATTTTAGGTTTGAGAGCAAAAGGAACGCGGCGTGGCTTCAGGCGAATGGGTGCGATATCAGGGCATAGATTAAACGAGATGGGGGACCCCTTGTACTTGCCTAATTCTTCCATGAAGACTTCTTGAAAGTCCTGGACGAGGGCTGCCTCCCAGTCTATGTCTACAGTCTGGTTGATGCCTGCCATTCCGATTCCTAATGGCGCGAACCACTGCAGACCCAATAAGCTGGGTCGGTCTCTGTCAACGATGGTGAGCAGTAGTATTGCAGTGTGATCCTTAAAGGAGACCTGGACATGACTGGAACCGGCAACTGGGATTCGATTTCCTTGGTAGTCTTTTAATATGAGTCTCTGGGTGCTGAAGTCTTCACGGCGGATGCCAGAGATCAGCTGCTTGGGGGTTTTCCAGGAGACCATGTTAGTGGGGTGTCTGCTGCTTGTCGGAAGTTAGTCCCTTTCCTCTTGGGGCTGAATCCTCTTTTGTTCCGGCACACCTTACCAATGTGCCTCCTTTTCTCACAAGAACAACAGATGGCGTCTAGGAATCTGCATTCTGATCGTGGGTGGTTTACCCCGCATCCAGTGCATTGGAAACTGGATTTACAGCCCTGCTGGTCTCGCTGTTCACGCTCTGACCTGAGTCTGTTGACTTCTTCCTCTTCACTATCTGATGCGGAATCGATGTCATCGTGGTGGGTGGATGAAGCATATTTCTCTGAAGATGTGGCTGGGTCGCTGGGTGTTTGACAGCTGGCCCCCTGGGTGTTTGACGGCTGGCCCCATTTGCTCGGCGCAATCGTGCTGCTGATTTGCGAGTGGCTTCAGCTGCAGTAGCATTGGCTATGGCATCTGCAAGGGTGATGTCTCCCTTTGCCATAATTTTGCTTTGGACCTTGGGGTCCCTTAGTCCAAGAACAATTTGATCTCTCATGACTTCTTCTAGGTTTACGAAACCACATAATCCACCCAAATTTCATAGGTCAGCTACAAAGTCCCCGATGTTCTCACCTTCACGTTGGTCCCTCTGGTAGAATTTGTGTCTTCTGATGAGGGTTGGAACTGCTGGGGTGTAATGGGCGCACAGGATGGGAGCCAGGGTATCCCAGTCCATTGTTTTGACTTCAGCTGGTTTGGCAAGTGCTTTTGCCATTCTAAAAACGGCGGGTCCGCAATGCATTAGGAAAACCGCCCTTTTTTTGCTCGATGTAGCATCCTTCAAATTGTTAGATTCCAGGAACATTTGGAACCTGTCCATATATGAGTCCCAGTCCTCGCTGGCTGGATCAAATGGAGCGGGTGGTATAGCGCTGCTGGCCATTCTGCCATTCTCTGCGCGTCTTCAGCCATGTGCTCTGAATTCTCTGCGAGTGTTTAATCAGTTCTATCGTCTACACATCCCATCCTCATCGCCAGTGTTATATCTGGAGAGATGGGCGCAATAACGGAGACGAGACCTCAGATAGTAACTTCAGCTCTTTATTAGTGACTTCAGATCGGAGGTGAAAAGCCTAGCAGCAGCAGCTCCTTTTATAGAGCTGGCTGCTGCTAAAGCATCCAATGACAGAGATTTGAGCCTGCCACTCTTGGAGCGTCCAATCGCGGCAGCCCGTTTACCAGCCAATCGGATCAGCTCTAAACGATCAATCATGACCCGCTGTTCACGGACCAATCAGAAGTGCAGGATTACGAGCCTGCTAGTTCGGAACATTTTCTATCCATTGTTTCTTGTCTTGCACTAAAGAAAGAGATATTAAAAACACATGAAATCTGGCAAAGGTGGGCAAGAGTAGATTAGGATCTGCAGGTGGATCCTTGAGTGATTTTCTATAGAGCGGAAAAAAAAATCTGTATTAACAACAACAGCTTTCATGGCTTTCACCTGACTGGTATTTGTATATGTGGCTTCTTATAATACAGTGGTGTCAAACTCATGGTCTGCGGGCCTGATGCATTTAGCGAAGGGGAAAATCTGAAAGTGGTTTACCCACACACTAGAGCAGTGTTTCTCAACCTTGGCAACTTTAAACATGTATAGACTTCTGATTTTTAGAATTCCCTAGCAAGCATTGCATTAGAATGTCTTTGCTATCAATAATGATCTCATTGCACTTTAATAGCTGGCTGGAGACGCTCATTCAGAATATTTTTTTTCTATTTCAAGGTTAAAATAGGCAGAGCTGAATCTTGAAAATTAGAATCATCCCCAGGTAGTGCTTCAAATTTTCTCAGTGTTGGGGAGGAAAGGAGTAGATCCACTCAAATATGGAGTGGGTATTCTATACTGCTGCATTGCAAGATGTTTTATCATCAAGCCAATTCTGTGTGATTTTTTTTTTAAATTCAGTTCAAGTGATTTTTTTTTTTTTAAATAATGCAGTTTACCTTCTCAGTCCTCATCCCACTGTCATTTTGACAGGGCTAGACTTTGACAGGTTCCAACCAGGTGGGATTCAAATTTTTTAACAATCGGTTCTGTGGGCATGGCTTAGGTGGTGGGTATAGCTTGGTGGTCATGTTATTGGATGGGTGTGGCCAACTCAACATCACTCACATCGAGGCACGCATCTCCTTGTCTGGCCTTTCATGACTGTGGGAATGCTGCAACAGTCATAAATGTGAAAAATGGTCATAAGTCACTTTTTTCAGTGCCATTGTAACTTTGAATGGTCACTACACACAAGCAAAGTACCAGCAAAGGAGGGGGAAAAACTTCAGAGAAGTTCCTGAGACAGGAAGTCTAGTCCTGCCAAGAATGTAATAAGGGTTAATGGAGAGGCAGTTTCTGTAAGCAACACCAGAATGTTTCCTTCCTGCCTTGCTTACAGGATTAGGCCAGTAATTTCTTCTATCAACCGGTTCTTCGAACTGCTTAGAATGTTAACAACTGGTTCTAGCGAATAGGTGCAAACTGGTAGAATCCCACCCCTGGTTCCAACTCTATTGTTTGCAATTCTCATCGCCTGGTAGAAGAATAAAGGTAAAGGAATACATAATTTACCTTTAACTCACAGTAAAAAGTATGGAACAAATATCTTCAGCAATTCTCCACCGCCATATTTTTTTTTCAATTGAGCATTTTATATACAGTACATTAAATAGATTATAGGGCAGCCTTCTCATCTCTACTCACCAAATTCTCAGTCAAAAGCACTGGCTATGCTGGTTTGGAATTCTGGGTTTTACATTCATAACATCCAGCAGACTGCAATATATCTATGTATTTGTGCAGGGCTTCTAAACTGAAGTTTTGAAAAAGTGAATTTGAGCACATGGAGCATTCCCAAGGCCTCTCTACATCAACAACTCCTTAAAGTATCTGCATCTTTCCCCAGAATTATATAGGTGCTCTTCTCAGCCCAGTCTTTTGACCTATTTAATTGCTATTTTTTATTCAGATTTATAAATGCCCATCTCACAAACTTCTCTGAGTGGCATACAATAAACAATATGTTAAAAGAATTAAAACAACAGTTAAAACAGGCACAAAGGCAAATAAAAATGACTGAAAGCTGTGCAGTTATATATGTGATATTTCTGTACTCAGGGGTGCTTAGAATTTTGCCTTCAGTTCTAAAAGGCTCCACAATCTTACCAAATGTATGTGTGGATGCAGTAAGCGGTATCCTTTGCCAGCTAGCAGACTTCTTTGAATGCAGTAATGGGTGCTTGCTCTGTTTCTCTACTTTTATTTTAATTGATTTAGTTCTGCAAAGTTTCTGCCCTCTTCTCTCAACTTTACAATTTTCTGTTTATCTTATGCTAATGTTTCATTACATTGCTTTACAGATAGTCACTACATTTTAATATTCCCCTTCTTATTTTTTTTTCTGTAAGCTACCTAGGGAACACATGTTGCATAGTGGTTTATTAATTACATTCTTCCAATGAATTAACTACAAGTTAATGAGCAGTTCTCTAGCATAAGCAGGGTAGCAACTATGTGCTTCAGAAGTACTTGAAGGGGTGCCATCTAACAGGCACCCAGCCCTTTGATTCCCTACAAGTGTCAACTCATTAATGTGTTGGTTTCCAGGTCTTGATGATGAAAGAGACTCGGTTAGATCAAGGTGATAGTCGGTTATCCATATGCCAGAAAAATTCTTTTAATCTTCATTTTCAGATTGCAACCAGTGTCCTGAGTCCACCATTGTGATATCTTCTATAGTCATGTGTGTGATATTCTGCTTGCACAGAAGGGGCCTGTTTAGTAAATTACTCCTAGAATAATTAGCTGGTCTGCATTAGACTGCTGTAGACTTTCAGCTTTTTGTCTTGGATTTTAATTCAGAAAGGATTTAAAATCTTTTTAAAATAAAATCTAATGTAATTTGATTGGGGAAAAAAAAGATTTTGCAAATTTAACTCGGAAAGCAGTGCTCGTGCAACCATACCCCATAAATTATAAAGGAATAGGACGGGATTTGCCTTGCATCGATATGAAAGTATCAAAAAGATGAACAATATTTTGTCATAAATGAATATTAAATCAAGGAAAAGCAATATTATAAGATAGGGAGTAGGTTTTCACATCTGTTTAGTGAAATGACTTCAGTATATTGCTGCAGAGACAATAAGTGAAGAGTCAGCATGCATTCATTATCTTATACTGTATCACCCAGAAGTCATTTCTCAACATTATTGGATGTCTAAACTAGTCTATTTTATTACATAATAAGCTGATAAGGAAAAAAATGAATACTTTTATTCAGACAGGCACTGAATGAATTCACACAACACATCTAAAGCATGATTTGAGTAATGTTTAATTTAGTAGTGTTGCTTACAAACAATATACTTCTCTTAGAATGGCTTATTTTCCTAGGTTATTAGTAATTATACTAATCATTTGCTGGAAGCCTATTTCCTTAGGAAATATTGAATACTTTTCAGCCCCTTAGTAGCTTGGCCTTGGATCCAGTGACCAGGGGGCGAGGACTTAGAATACAGGTGTCAGCAACATTTTGAGACATGCCAAACTCCCTTTCCCACAGGGACGTATTGGCAGGATTTCTTGTGGATTTTTCCCCTCATTCTCTACCCAAATCTGACCCATTTTCAAACTGTATCTTATTTTATCGGCTTTCTCAGTGTGCCAAATGTGGGGCCATTTTGTTCAGTTCTGACAGACTCTTGATTCCCTTTGGAAAATTATTTTCCAACATTCTGCTGGATATTTTTTTTTAAAGAGAGCAATAGCCCTTAGACTTACATATCACTCCATAGTGCATTACAGCAGGAGTCCCCAACCCCTGGTCTGTGGCCCGGTACCAGGCTACAACCTATTCGGAACTGAGCTGTGGGGAAGCATGTGCATGCATACAAGCAGCATCTGTGAAAGCAATGCATGGATATGCCCTCACCCCTTTTGCCACCGCCTCCATTGATCTACCAAGCTGGAAAAGTTAGGGAATGCTGCTTTACAGCACTCTCTGAATGGTTTACAATTGACCTCAATACATTGACCCCAATAATCTGGATCCTCATTTTATCAGCCTTGGAAGGATGGGAGGCTGAGTCAACCTCAAGCCTGGGATTGAACTCCAGATTGTGGGCAGAGCTTGCCTGCAATACTGCATTCTAACTACCATGCCATCAGGGCTCTAGGGAAAATATGCAGAGCAATGATATCTGCAATTCTTTGAATTGTAAGAGTTCTTTGAATCAAATGGCTGGCAAGGAAAAGGGAGAGTGCTTAGAATGGAGGAATCACCAACATGCCAAGCTTCTTCCCAACAGTCGCTCCCATATAAGATATTTTTGGGAAAGTTTTTTCTCATAGGGCTTCTTGAAGCCCATTTTTAACTCCCATCTTTGTTTCATTCCCATTTGGTTTCACTCCATTCCATTTTCAACAAATGATTTTTATGAATGAAGGGAACTATAAATATTGCAGGATAATGATGTGAAATCTAATTTGGGTCGGTCACTGTGACCCAATATTTACTCTTCCAAGCTTTCAGACTCTTGCTGGAGCCCATCTTCAAGGAATTTCTCTACTGGAATACGTCCTTTGGGCTTGTCTGTGAGTTGTGTCGATGTGGTGTCTTCCTATTGGCTGATTGGTGAGTTGAAGGCTGGCAATCGGCTGTAGTTTCCTTGTGCTGCCAAGCTCTCGGCTCCTAAGCATTTGATTGGCTGGTGGTAATTCAGCACTCCTGATAACTGACAAGGGGCCTGTATCCAAGGCTTCAATCACCTCCCTGGCTATCTTTATGCCTGCATGGCCAATGATCTTACTTGCTGTGAATGTGCATTCTTGTTCATTGCAATGCGAGGCTACCAATGCGTTTGGGTCCCTTCGTCTGACTGCTCGCTTGTTTTTCTTGCAGTCTGTTGGTTAACTTCCTCCCCTTTTGTCCTACATAGTCACAGGTGCAATCCGTGCAGAGGATCCGGTAGATTACATTGGAAGTATCCCCCCCCTCCAAACAATCTTTACAATGCATAAGTTGTCCTCATATAGTAGCCTCTGGCCAGTATGAAATGCCCACTTGCAGATCTCAGCAGCTGCGTTCTACTGCTTCTGAAATGTTTTTGATGTATGGCAATCATGATTTTTAAGTTCAGTCATGCCATGAAACAGTATGATACTGCATATTGCCTATAACAACTCCAGGAGTAATAGAAAATCCCTTAAGTCAAAAAATCCTTGAGTTGAGTGAGTAAGGTGGAGTTCTTGTCTCACAATCAGGAGGCTGTGAGTTAGATCCTAAGTAGAGGCTAATATTTGGAATAGACTCTCCTGTTCAAGCAGGGGGTTGGACTAGATGACCTCCAAGCAGTGGTGGGATTCAATTTTTTTTTACTATCGGTTCTGTGGGCGTGGCTTGGTGGGCATGGCAGGGGAAGGATACTGTAAAATCTCCAGTCTGAGGTGGTATTTGCTGGTTCTCCGAACTACACAAAATTTCCACTACTGGTTCTCCAGAACTGGTCGAACCTGCTGAATACCACCTCTGCCTCCAAGGTACCTTCAAACTCTATTATTCTATGTCTTAAGTGTATAAAGAATCCTACAGTAGACCACAATCAACATAACATAAATGAACTTCTAGTTTCTCAAACAAGGATTCCCTGTTCTCTCCCCTACTTTCCCCCCATATCTAGATGAAATAGCTTTATCAAAATGAGGGTTGTTTTTAGAGGGAGACAAAATATACCTCCGCCCTTGAGCAGCCTGAAGAACTGAATAATTTTAATTGTGGATTTTCTATATCCTACGGCTGAAAACTAGGTCACAGTCATCTGCCTATTTTTTTTATACCGGTAGTTCAATCTTTTGAAAGTTCTGTGAAGATTACCCATTGCTGCCATCTACTGCTCTTTGTGTATGTTTTGTGTTTAATTTTTTTTTGAATGGATGGCAAAATGTAATCCTAAAAATTATAAAGAATGGCATTTCAATCTCTGTTTACCCATGCTAAACCAGTTTGGATTTTAATAATGTTTTAATGCATATACAATAGGAATGCACAACATTTCAGATTCAAAGAAAGAAAGGTGTAAAGAGCATGTAGGACTCTCGCATGGCCCAAGTTCTGTAATGTCTTAAAGCAGCCATGTCTTTTCTATGAGATACTGTATTTGTATTGCACAGATGCAGCAAAAATGCCTTTGAATTAATGAGTTGTATAAAGATAGGATGTATTAAGTCCTGTGTCTTACACAACAAGCTATAACCATGATGTAAAGAGGTGACAAGGTTTACTCGGCATGTTAAGCTTCGTGACATTGAGATGTGTCACACTCCAAGGAGAGATCATCCCACCGAATGAAGAGAAAGTAATATTTTGCCAAGTGACAATAGTGGTTCTGTTTCACATATTATGTGATATAAGGATGATTGGATGATTAGAACTGGGGGGGGGGAGATAAATGCTGTTGGGGGAAGTTTGAGTCATTTAAAACAGAATATCATAAAGTATTCTGCCTGTCCTGTACAAATACTGCACAAAGGCAGATAGATAAACTCCACAAAGCATCCATCCAAAGTTTTTTTATCGGTTCATCAGGCATCCTGTCAACTTACATTTATGATGAGGTTCTTCTTAATGTCCAATCCTTTGCATATCTGAATTGTGCTGTAGGAAGATAATAAGGTCTCAACCCCATGATGATTGAAGCAGCCTCATGGTATGGTGGTTTCAGGCAAGAGTGAGGGAACTCCCCCAACCCAACCAGGATCAATTTAGTGACCAATCAGGATTACAGATGGGACCACATGACATGGACTACATTTCTCGGGATACCTTAACTACATTTACCATGATGCATTCCCTTAAGGGGACAGCTCTCAAATCCTAACTAACTATCCCAAATCACATTAACTCTAAACTGTCTGGACAGCACATAAACTGCGCTGAACTTATTTTACTGAACAAATCACAATGATTATGTTCACATATATGCTAAACTAAACCACATTATGCCCTAGATCAGAGACCCCAAACACCAGGCCGTGGTGCACTATTGGGTTGCAGCCTATTTGGAACCAGGTTGCACAGACAATGGGCAAGTGCGCACACAACTCCCCTCCCATGAGAAGCAGCCATCTTGTGCTCGTGTACGAAACTTGCAAGCGTCAGCAGCTTGTGCTCATACATGAAGCTTCCCTCATGCAAGCTGCCTTTGTGCAAGCTGCAGTGTGTGCAGAAGGGAGAATCATACATACTATGTGCTGTGCTATGTACCCCCTCTTGAACAAACTATATCTCTATTTATGAATCAGAAAGAAACAAGGCACCCTTCTATTAAATTCATTTGCCATACAGAATCCTTTGGGGGGGGGGTCTAAGCTATCAGTAGGTGCATTCATTGACTGGATTCAGTAATTATAATGACCCTCATAGGGTCAATATTTACCAAATGGGCTATGTTGAGTAACTGCTAACCATGAAGCCAGAAATCACGACTTACATACTAAAATGGCTAGGTTCATATGACATGTTATTCCATAATTGCACAACCTAGATTTCTTGTAGGAAATCAACCATTTCTTGGAAATGGTTGCTTTTATAGTTTGGTAGGATAACAGATAGTTAGCATCTTCAGATTCAATATGGCATGTGAATTTCTATTATTTTTTTAATATTCACTGGGGGGGGGGGCAAGTGGCTTTGTGAAACAAAATGCAAATCATGATTAATCATGGTTTGAAGCTATCCATGTGTTATGATTAGAGCATATTGCATCTTGGTTAATGATGAAAAAGAGATAGCATGGTTGTGAAAGCTAGTAGAGTATTCCTAGTACATAATTTGGAAACCAGAATAATTGGAATTGAAAAGAATTTGAATTTGAAATAGTTATGTACATATGATGATCATATAATAGAGAAAACAGGTAAGTTGGTTTATAAAAGAGGATGAATAAATTAAAGATTGTATGGCGAAGTGGACTGCAAATGGATACACCATTTGGAAGATATGAACTACCAGGCTGGGTACAGATCATCCCCAGAAAATCAATCAATGTGGTCACTAAAAGTTCACATCACAGCAATCTAACTATCCTTTGGGGACTGTATGATTTTACCACTAGATGTCATTCTCACTACAGAGTAAAGATTAACTGAACCTGCAGAAGATGGATGCATAACCAATTTCTTAGTTTCTTATCTGAATAACACCCTCCCAGCAAATTACCACTTTGATATAGAGAGAAGGTCCTGAGACCAATGCTGGCACTGGTGGGAGTTGGTAGCAAGGTCATTCTTGCTAGTCAATTTAAAATGTGGGGAAAATCCTAAATGTAAAATGTAAAAAGGGGATAAGAATAGATACAGATAGTGGGAAAGCTAATCTACCTATGAGAAAGAACAGCAAAATCAAGCGCAAAAGAACACAGTGTCAAACTATTTTTGTATTGATACCAAGAAAATTAAATGGACTTTAGGCTGGATTCAAAGGCTAAAATGTGTTTTGAAGAGTATATGGGTGCATGACATATGGGGCACCTGTGGGGAACACTGTAAAGCAGATGTTCCTTTCCCTGGGGTCACTCAGGTACCCACTGCAGTGGATATGCAGTCCTGGGAAAAGACACTGTTAAGGACAATGGTGGGATTCAAATTTTTTTACTATCAGTTCTATGTCCGTGGCTTGGTGGGCTTAGCAGGGGAAGGATACTGTAAAATCTCCAAGTCAGAGGTGGTATTTGCCGGTTCTCCGAACTATTCAAAATTTCTGCTACCGGTTCTCCAGAACTGGTCAGAACTTGCTGAATACCACCTCTGGTTAAAGTGTAATCACAAATGCTGAAAAATCACATGTTGTTTTCAGTATTAGATGTAAGACACACATGCCCACACAGAGAGATTGAAATGTACTTTTACTTACTGAAGCAAAACAGTTTCCCTCAAAGTCTTGATTCTTTATTTCTATGTTAAAATCTCCAAATTTCCCAGTTTCCCTACATTTCACATTGGAGATAGTTTCTTTTACTTAGCCTCATATGTGGCTTACCCAGTCAATTTAGAATATTTGATGCACTTTAATATGGTTTCAAGGTATGTACACCTTCTATCTTCACCCCAAGTGGGGTGGAAACTTTGGATGTGGCTCTGAGAACTGTTGAGAAAATGACTGCTGAATTGTAAGTTTCAATAGAAGGGATGGAAATGTTTAAAGAAAAATACAAAGAATAATTATATTAATTTGTAAGATAAATTAATTTCTATTTTGTTTTGGACATAGCCATTATGGATACCTATTCCTAGCTTGACCTCAAAAATCTAACATTGCTCTCCAAAAATAACATACTCCTACACTAGAATCAAGACCAAGGGCATTGGGGTGAGTGGAGAGCAAGAGGAAGGAAATATTGAAACCCGTATTATAACTTTGTAACAACAAACGCTGCTCCTCTTGTGTTTATATTCTGATGTCACACATAACAAACAAATAAATGCTTTATTTTGGCTTTTTGTGAAAACCTCTGATAACAAGGCCTAATAAATGTTATAGAGCAGAGCATTAGGCTGTAACTTTAAGACAAGCAGCCATTTTATGGAATAATTGATAGCCAAGTAGCTATATCATTATGTGAACCAACTGATATGGAATTGAATTATATATTTTACATCCACTAAAGACTTGGTTTTATTCACTTTATTCCTGACTTTCATGTGGCACTTGGCAAGACATCAGAGAAGTCACTCTGATAAAATGTTCTTTATAGGAGAATCCTAAAAATTACAGCCTGGAACTCAATGCAGCTGTTCCTCTAGTAAGTTTTAAAAGGATTATATTCTGTTTCTCACAAATAAATGGGATTAAAGTTAAATCTAGTATTGCAATAATTGTGCTACTGCTGCCTGATTTACGACTTCACCAAATGCCATAATAACAAGGGCTTCTTCACACATTATTTTAAGGCATGGGGTGTGTGGGGGGGGGAGAGAAGTATTGATGTACACATAAGCTACACTGTAGCTGCAATAAACCTGCTAACAAAGGTAAGCAAATCTGCAGTTTCTGCTTGTCTTAAGTACAATGCACAAATTATTTCTGGAATTCAGAGACAGTTGAGTTCTTCCTATTTATCCTAGGATATCTCAGATGCATCCCTCATTATCTATTTCTGTCCTAAGGTGTCTAAGAACAAGCAGCTCCTCTTTTATTTGATTATTTTAGCCATAGAGCAGGGGCGTCAAACTCAATTTTATTGAGGGCCACATCATTTTAACCTCAGGGGACTGGGGTGGGTGTGGCCAGCTCAGTGTCACTCGTGTCGGGGGGGGAGCTGTGGTGGCCAAGTGCTAAGGCAGGACTTCCATAAGTCCCACCCTCATTCTCATTATAATGTCCTTCCTTCTTTCCTTCCTTCTTTCCTTCATTTTCTTTTTCCTTCCCTCTACATTCTCCTTTCTTCCTTCCCCTCTTTCCTTATTTTTTTCTTCCCTGCTCTCTTCCCATCTTTCCACCTTTTTCTTTGTCTTTCCTCAACAATAATACCAACAAAGGGGGCAAATATAAATGAGCTGTATTGTATCAAATGGTAAAATGTAGGAAAGGGGTATGAAGGCATTTGTATGTTCAAATATCTGGGAAAGCAAAAGAGAGACCCAGAAGAAAGAAAAAAGGAACAGTCCCTAAAAGGAGAAGGCACTGATAACATTGCCCATTCGAGGTAGGCAATGAAGTATATCTGTCCTGAGTTGAAAGGAAAAAGAAGAAGTAGTGACAATCAGAGCTTTTAGTTGCTGTAATCTGGACTAAGCACCAAGGTGGCCATACTGTCAACTCTTTCTGGGATGTAATTTTTAAAATTGGTTTCAGAAACAGTTGGGAGTTGCAGTGCCAAATTGCTCTACGTGACTACCTCCCGGACTCTGCCCTATCTTGGGAGCTCTTCTTCTCAGATTTTCCTTTCCTTCCTTTTCTATCTTTCAGTTTTTATCTCCTTCTCATCCTCCTGTTTAGTAACATTTATCTTCGTATCAGGAATATTTGCAGTACTTGAAAGCAAAGAACAAATGCCAGAAGATTAGAGGGTTGAAGGTTGATTTTGGAAATCCAGCAAGTAACATTTTTGCCTTTCAGAGAGATTGCATGCTTTCACTCATTTTTTAAAATTTATTTTCCATTTTATTTATTTGTATCCCACCTTTATTATTTTTACAAGTAAGGTGGCAAATATATCCCACACAACTTCCTATTTTCCCCACAACACAATCTATGAAGTGGGTTGGCCTGAGAGAGGGTGACTGGCTCAAAATCACCCAGCTGGCTTTCACAGAGATGTATTTAAACTCATGGTCTCCTGCTTTTTAGCCTGGTGCTTTAACCACTATACCAAAGTGACTCTCATTTTTCATCTAAAGGTAAAGATTTTCCTGTCCAGTCATATCCAACTCTAGGGTGCAGTGCTCATCTCTGTTTCTTGGCTGAGGGAGCCAGTGTTGTCCGAAGACATTTTCTGTAGTCATATGGTCTGCATGGCCATAAGGCACAAAGAACACTGTTATCTTCCCACCAAAGTGGTACCTATTTATCTACTCGCATTTGCATGCTTTCAAACTCCTAGATGAGCAGGAGCTGGGCAGGAACAGGAGCTCTCACCATGGCTAAAAACTTACAGAAATGGGAGCTCATTACGTCCAATGGGAACTAGAACATGTCTAAAAGCAACATTCATCTTGTGAAGAAAGAGTAAAGCAGCTTTCCACAATATCTTAATATCCTCCAGAGATGTTGCACTGCAATTCATCAAATTCCAAGCACTAGATTGGCAAGGTCTGTCTTAAAAGAGTTTCTGGCACAGAAGAAAATACATTTTTAACTTAGAATAGTGAGTTATTAGTCACCTGTCAGGTGGGTTTAGTCTATATAAAAGGGAAAAGTCATAAACATGGATGCAGTTGCTGGATTTCATGCCATGCTTGATTATGCCTGTATTTATAATGTAATAGCTTCTGGTGCTTATGTATGATAGTTAAAAGCTAATGTACCACCAAATTAAACCATTAAAATATATTGAAACAGACATGCAAGTGATAAAACAGAAATTGAATAAAACTTGCAGGGAAAAATCAATGGCAGGAGATTGTACCATTCAGAAGCAAATAAATGCTAATGTATTCTTAAAACCTTAAAAATACAAAAATTGGAGTCGTTCTGAATGCAGACCTAATGTAAGCTCTCATTGGGTCCTGCTTAGCAACCAGATGGAACCAAGAAAGCTGCTTTGGATAGAGGCAGAAATCACATGTACAGTATGTATGTATGTATGCATGCCTGCGTGTACATACGGTATATGTACAATGTTGGTTGCCTGTGGTAAGAAGTTTTCTTTGTGCAGGTTGATTTCCAATTCAAAGCTCGAATCCTCTAATTTGGAGTCCTGTAAAAAAACAGCAAATGTTCAACTATCAGTTTGATGCTTTTTCCTGGTATACATACACACACTATAGTGCAAACCTCTTTCAGTGATATCACTGTTTGACATCCTGGAGGATAGAACTTAAAAAAGATCTTGCAATCTTTAAAAAAAAAAACAATATAATATTACCTCCGGCATTAATACAATTGAGTGAGTCCAGAAGTAATTTACAAGAAGAGTATTACACTCCTCTGTTCACAACAGAATACCCAACACCACCAGGCTTGAGATTCTAGGCTTAGACAACCTTGAACTACGCCGGCTAAGATTGGTCTCAAGCATAGTACATAAAATTATCTGTTACAATATATTACCTGTTAGTGACTATTTCAGCTTTAACCACAACAATACAAGAGCACACAACCGATATAAACTTTATGTAAACCACTCCAAACTTGATTGCAGGAAGTACGATTTCAGCAACAGAGTGGTTAATGTCTGGAACTCACTACCCGTCTCTGTTGTCATCTGCTCAAATCCTCACCCCTTTACCCTCAAACTAACCTCTATGGACCTCACCCCATTCCTAAGAGGTAGACTCACAATATTGAAAATGTAGTCGAGAATAAAAGGGTTAAGATTCCATTGGACTTCCCCATATTAGATTTACCAAAAAATCCATCAAAACACAAATATTACAAGTGGTAAGAGAGAAAACATTGAAATACAAAGGTAAAGAGATTGTGGTTTTAAAACAAATACCCAGAAGAGTGAGAGAGATGAGAAGAGAATATCGATTTCTGACCAAAATGCTACTGGAAAACGAAGTGAATTATAGATGGCTGATTCCAGAAGGATTAATGTTTACGTGGCAAGAGCAGAGACATAGAATTGTTTCAATTGAGAAAGCAGAACTTTTCCATGCAGAATTTTTTGGAAGAAGAAGAGAGGAGGCAGAGAAAGAGGTCTCATTAATTGAGTTTCAAGAGGAACAACTGGAGACTGAAAAAGAGAAAGGAGCTGTAGGTGGACAGGTGGACAGTAAAGAACAGCGTGAAGTGAGATCCACGAAAGCTGTTAGACCTAAATATAAAGCATAATCATGGAAGAAAGAAAACTGATTACAATGAATGTAAATGGACTTAATTCAGCTGTTAAAAGAAGGAAAACTTTTCATAAATTAGAAAAATTAAAATTTGATATAATTTGTCTACAAGAAGTTCATATTAAAAAACAACATGAACAATTGTTAGTACAGCCAAAATTGGGGAAAATATTTACTTCTTTGACTCAATGTAAGAAAAGAGGAGTGGTTCTATACATAAAAGAGGCTATCCCAGCAAAACTGATCTACACTGATGAAGATGGAAGAGTATTAATGGTGGAAATAATGGACAATAATATAAAAATACTCTTGATTGCAATTTATGCTCCGAATGAAAAACAAGAAGAGTTTTATAAAAAGCTACACATGAAAATAACTGGACTGGACTATGTTAATATAATCATGATGGGAGACTTTAATGGAATTGTGGACAATAAATTGGACTATATAGCAACAACAACCAAGCAAAATAGAAAGGCTCTCCCTAAATCTTTTTTTAAAATGACAGACGAACTATCTTTAAAAGATATTTGGAGAGAAAGAAATGTTAAAGCTAAACAATATACTTTTTATTCAAATAGACATTTATCATGGTCCAGATTAGATATGATTTGGATATCAACAGAATTAATATCCAAGATTCAAGAAACAAATATTGAAACAAGTACTTGGGCAGATCATAGCCCAATGACAATTAAATGGAAGGGACAAAAAAAAAGATCGAGATGGACATTAAATAATACTATTTTAAAGGAGAAAGATTTTATACAATGGATGGAGAAGGAATTGGCTTTTTTTTCCAGAGAAAATAAAAAAGAAGATACTTCAACGCAGAATGTTTGGGATACAATGAAGGCATATGCTAGAGGTCTGATAATAGATTGTACAAGAAAAAAGAATATTCGGAAAAGGCAAGCTTCTAAGGCCTTGGAAGATGAGTATAAAAGACTTGAAAAAGAATTACAGAAAATGCCACAGAAAAAAAGATATTAAATTGAAGCTGGATGTAATTAAACATAAAATGGAATTAATAGAGAAAGAAGAATTGGCACAGAAAATCAGAAATTCTAAACAGAATTACTTTGAAGATGCGAATAAACCAGGTAGATGGCTAGCATATAAATTGAGAAAGGAGAAGGAATCAAGAAAAATATTGAAGTTAAAAGATGATCAAGGCCAAGTTTGCGATGGTAATAAGGAGAAAAAGGAAATTATTCGAGATTTTTATGGGCAACTATATAAACAAGAGAATATTGATGAGGAAAAAGTCAAACAATATTTACAGAATGCTAATTTACCGAAGATACCTAAAGAGACTGAAGAAATGTTAGAAAGCAATATAACAATGATGGAATTAAATGAAGCATTTAAGAGACAAAACAATGGGAAAGCACCGGGTCCAGATGGGTTCCCGGCAGAATTTTATAAAACATTTCAAGAATCATTGAGCATCCCATTGTTCGAAGTCATGAATGAAGTTATGTTAAAGAAGATGATACCCAAAACATGGTCAGAGGCTTATATCACACTTATTCCAAAAGAAGAGGCTGACCCACTGCAAATTAAGAACTATAGACCCATCTCCTTATTGAATGCAGACTATAAAATCTTTGCTTCAATTTTAGCAGAAAGACTTAAAAAATATTTAAATAATTTTATTCACCCAGATCAAAATGGATTTCTGCCAAAGAGACAAATCAGAGACAATATGAGAGTAATCTTGGATACTTTGGAATACTATGAGGCTCATCCTGAAAAGCAAATGGCTTTGATATTTTTAGAATAGAACTGGAAAGGACCTTTGTGGTCTTCTAGTCTAACCCCCTACTCAAGCAGGAGACCTTATACCATTTCAGAAAGTGACTGTCCAGTCTCCTCTTTAAAAAACCCACAACATCTGGTGGCAAGCTGTTCCACTGGTTAATTGTTCCCACTGTTTGGAAGTTTCTCCTTAATCCCAGGTTGCTTCTCTCCTGGATTAGTTTCCATCCATTGTTTCTTGCCCTGCCTTCTGGTGCTTTGGAAAATAAGTTGATCCCCTCCTCTTTGTGGCAACTTCTCAAATACTGGAATACTGCTATCCTGTCCCCCCAGTCCTTTTTTCTCCCTCTAGACTAGCCAAACCCAAATCCTGCAACCGTTCTTCGAGTTTCCCACGCCTTCTTATTTTCCCCTTTAGGATTTTCATCCATGGAATTTTTCTTAGACTTTCTCTGAGATTGTTAAAATCAGCTCTTTTGAAGTTTAAGACACTGGCTGGATTATTGCTTATGTTTGCATTATATTGAATTCTAATTTGATGTGGTCACTCTCGCCCAAAGTTCCAGAAACTTCAAACTCCCTCTATCACTTCTTCGCTATTAGTAAGAATCAAATCCAGTATAGCTTTTCCTCTAGTTCCCTCTATGTTTTGAATCACAAACTTCTAGCTAGGTTGGTTAGGAATTTGTTTGATCTGCAATTTGCTGCAGAGTTTGTCTCTCAGTTGATAGCAGGGTAGTTAAAGTCTCCCGTTACTACTGTCGTATATTTCCTACATATATTTGTTAATTGTTTAATCAAAAGTTCATCTATTTCTTCTGCTTGGTGGGGTGGCCTGTAGTATATGCCTATACAACATTAGTTAGTTAAACCCATTAGTTGCTCCATATAACAGTATAACTGTTGTGCTTTCTAGTCAGCATACGCTTGTTTCAATATGCAGATACAGTGGTTAACGTGATCTACAGAAGAAGAAGAAGAAGAAGAAGAAGAAGAAGAAGAAGAAGAAGAAGAAGAAGAAGAAGAAGAAGAAGAAGAAGAAGAAGAAGAAGAAGAAGAAGAAGAAGAAGAAGAAGAAGAAGAAGAAGAAGAAGAAGAAGAAGAACTTTATTGTCATTGTACAAGTACAACAAACTTTGGATGCACCCCAGCAACTGTTCGTAATACAATAAAACCAAAGCACTTAAAAATGAAGATAAGAAAAATAGAGTAGTCCACGTCTCCATTTGCAATTTGACAGTACAATAGCTACGAATATATACAAAATATACATCCAACACTGACTATAACGCTTAGCCGAATATAATACACAAGAGTTGGATTGTACTGTAATATGTTATTATACATCTGAATGGGGTATTGAGATTTCACATCTTTTCACATCTTAATAAGGTAGTGACTTTGTGTTTATTTGTGGTACGGATGGCCCAGGGAAAGAAACTATTTGATAGTCTAGTGGTGTGGGATTTTATTGACCTAAAACACCGTCCAGATGGCAGCAGGTCAAAAAGATAATTGCCAGGGTGTGAGGGGTCTTCCATAATGGCCTTGATTCTGCTTTGGCAGCAGGACCCGGCTAAGTCTTCCAGGGAGGGCAGAGGGCAACCAATGATCTTTTGAGCTGTGTTTATCACCCTCTGTACAGTTTTCCTATCCTCAGCTGTGGAGCCTGCATACCACACACCCAGACAATATGTCAGAGTGTTCTCCACAGAGGCTTTATAGAAAGCCAGCAACAGCTTCTTAACCAGATTGTTCTTCCTGAGAACCCACAGGAAGTGCAGCCGTTGCTGAGCCTTCTTCACTATGGCCTTGGTGTTAGGGGACCGGGAGATATCAGCTGAAATATGGATGCCAAGGAATCTGATCGTAGGGACAGTTTCCACTCATTCTCCGTTGATGATGAGTGGGGTGTGGTCCTGTCCATGTTTCCTGAAGTCCATAATTGGTTTTATGGACAGTCTTGTGTCTTTACCATTATCAGGTGGATGCTTGCAGCATGGTCCTGGGTATCTCTGCCTTTTCATTGTTGAAATCTGGATTGCAAAGTCTTGGGCATTATCTTCCTAATATGTAAAATAAGTGTAGTTTTTTAGTAACTGAAGCATTCTTTAGCCTAGCTTCTTTTTTTCTTTTTTGATATTGGAATAAAGACTGATATTTTCCAGATCTCTGGCCATTGCAGGTTTTTCTATTTCTGCCTTCATCATGCAAGCAACATTTTAACAACATCTTTACTTCTGCTGGTTTTTTATCAATGCCTGGAACTTAGTAGTTAGAAATACTTTCTTTTTTTCTTATTTTATTTAAAAGGCAATTAAAATATAAAACTCCAAAAAAATTAAAAAACACATACCAAACACAAAACAATCAAGACATTTAAAAAGTGTATTGAAAATAAAGAAAAAAATAAAGACAAATGCCCATATTATCCCCCCTAATTGAATATTGATTAATGTATTAATGTGATTAGAAATATTATCTAGGGCCCATTTCATTTGATTTTTCAAAACATTTGGCTTTAACGAAGTGGTCATACCTTGGTACACATTAGTGATGTTGGATTCTTTTCATGTTTTTTCTTTTCTTTTCATTCCCACTTCTTTGTGGTATCTTTTTATATTTTCTTTCTCCATTAATTCTTTGTCTTTGTTCTTGCTCATCTTTTATGCAAAGTTTCCATCTTAATTTACTTACCTAAATCACCTGTCTTTCCAGTTCAATTGACCTCAGCAGCTTTGCATTCTGTAGGAAGCAAAGGAATTCTTCTGCCCAATGATATTGTGATAAATCACCACCAGTTAATTGAAAAAGCAGCTTCACTTGAGAAAGTTTACCTGCTTTGATGATACCTGCAACACCTTTAAACATCAACATCTGCCTGATAATGCAGGTCCTTGGGAAAGACTCAATAGGTGGATAAAAATGCCAGTTCCCAACTAAACATCTGGCTGAGAATGTAATAATAATAATAATTCACAACCAAGATATAACCTTGGTTATATGGAACAAAGCTTTGGATAATCTAGTCCTAGACTATTTTAGGAATAAAGATTTGTTAACCCTATATTGCGAAGCTTCTTCTCCGGTAACACTGAATTGTTAACTAGGGCATACAAAACCTTTGCCAGGCCGATTCTCGAATACAGCTTATCCACCTGGAACCCGCACTGCATATTGGATATTAACATAATTGAGTGGGTTCAAAGGTATTGCTCTAGAAAAATACTCCACTCCTCCACTCACAATAGAATTCCCTATGCCTCCAGACTCAAACTGCACCACCTGCAGTCCAATCTAAGCATAGTTCACAAAATTGTCTGCTGTAACATCTTGCCTGTCAATGATTTCTTCAGCTTTAATCACAGTAATACATGGGCAAACAACCTATACAAACTCAAGGTAAACCGTTCCAAACTCGATTGCGGAAAATACGATTTTAGCAACAGTGGTCAACGCCTGGAACATCCTACCCAACTCCATTGTTACAGCCTCAACCCCTCACAGCTTCAACTTCAAACTCTCTACCGCAGACTTCACCCCATTCCTAAGTGGTCCTTAAAGGGGGCATGCATAAGCACACCAGCATGCCTACCACCCCTGTCTTACTGCCCCCATTTATCTATATTTACTTCCTTTGTTCTTGTTTATGTTCATAATTATACTTGTTATCTTGTACATGTTTGACAAACAAACAAATAAATAAAAAATAAAATAAGATTAATACCTTATTTCCATGGATGAACTAGCAGCCAATATGGTTGAGATGGGATGCACATGACACTGTCCTATGGTTCTTTTAATCAAAATTTAGCATATGCCACAACAGCAGGGTTCACACATTTTAAGTCACACACAAAAATATATCCAAATTTACCCTAATATATGTTTTCGTTTTGATTAAACATTTCTACAGTAATATATTTTTAACAGTACTCCTATTGATATTCAGTTCATAGGTTTTTGTTCCCTTCCTGTCTAGAAGGTTGATATGTCTAGAAGGTTGCTATAGCAACCTTGAAACAACAATTTCACTTTCATTTATATTAGGCTTTTCCATAATGAAAAGCTTTTGCGGCCTCTGTTATTTCGTGTTATAGTGCGTGTGACCTTTTCTTAGTTATGCTCTTTCATTTGCAATAAGAATATAAGTTGGCTGTGCATTTACCAGGTCTGTATTATGGCTACACTTTAAATGTAGAAATTTAAATATTAAAATATCCAAATTTCTCAATCACCATTGGCTGGGGTTGAAGTCCACACATTGTAAAATGGCTAAGGTTGAGAAACAGTGTCCTAGTGGACCAAATGACTTTTCATGAGCAAAGCAAGAAAAAGACATTATTGTTTCTACAACAATGAGAATACCTAAAAATTAGAATAATTAAGATATTCCTTGTTTTCTGAATTCTTCTTTCAAGGGATCCATGCCTCATTAGATTAAAAGTTTGCTGATGCGGTTAGTTTATTTAGATGCCACTTGCCTACTTTCCAATGGGGAAAACCATCCTGTATAGCAGGGGTGTGAAACTCAAGGCCTGTGGGCTGGATGTGGCTAGATCTGGCCATGGGGCTGCCATGGAAATGGTGAGGTTTGCTCCCACCACCTCGACCCCACCTCTCCTCTCCTCACCTCGCCCCACAGCAGCACCGACAGCAGGAGCAGCCTTGAGGAGGTAAGCGTGGCCAGGCACCCTCTCAGGGAAGCAGGGCTGGTCTGGTCTGTGGGGTTGTGGTACCCCAGGAGCTCAAGAGCCTGCCTCACCCACCTAATAGTCTTACATGCAACTGGCCCTTTAAAGACAACCATAATGCTGAGGTGCCCCTCAGTGAAATTGAGTTTGACACTCCTGCTGTATAGCATTATGCTTATATTCCAAGGGGTCACCACCATCTGATTTGAAAGCAATCCAAAGCTCTTGAAATCTTCCAGTAGACAACTTGGTCCCATATCTTCCCTCCCTCCCTGAGATCAACAAAAGAAAATGGGGGAATGTCAGAGAAAAAGCAGTAAGGCCATTCTGATTGCTCAAGCTTACAGCACATTCTGACTGGGAGGAAGCTATTCCCCAATAAAATAAAGCATACCAAAGTAAATTATAATAAACTTTTCATGTCCATCACTGATAATAATAATTGGTGAAATAGTCCTAAGGCACAGGAATGGGGAACTGTCTATCAAAAAAAAAAGGAAAAGGAAATGACCATGAGCAAAAGTACTTGACATGAAGTGTGAGAACTATGATTCTTTGTTCTTTGTGTACATGCTAGGACAACAGAGCCTTCTGGTGGTTAGCTGGAACACAAATCGTTGCCATTTCTTACCCAGAACTGTAGCAAACTTCAACTTTGCAGCCATATATCCTTATGCGAATGATCAGTGCATTTTGTGTGATGTAATGCATTTGTGATAGGACGTTAACAAAAATTGCTACGTTAACAAAGATTGCTTCTAATAAAAGAGGGTTTCGGGGTTTGCTCTGGGCTCTCATCCCGAGACAACTTTGCATTGTGTCTTCTTTTCATGAGAGACCACCACAATGAAGGAAGAAAGAGGATAAACTCCATATCTGAATATTCTTTAGGGCTGCTAACATCATGCTTAACAAAAATATTTTGGGAGAAGGAAGTCAACTCTAAGTGGAAAATAATATGGACTTCTTTGGCTGGATGTGTGCTTGTGCTTCCTTTTTGGCTGGATTTGTGCTATGTGGTTTACTTTTGGCTCAGAATTTGACAAAAATCCAGGTGCTGTGTTTTGTAAACCATAGCCTTGGTCATTATGGTCATTATGGTTTTTCCTGAAGAATATTCCCAGCATTGTGATTTATACAGTGTAAATGTACTTTACCAAATGGGAACATAGCATAATATGTAAAGCTAATCACCCATGTTCTAGATTTTCTTTCGGGTGATCAATAACAGCTTTTACAGTACAGATCTAAAATTTCTACCCTATAGTCTATTTTCCTAAAGGAGACAGCTACGTTTGTGGTGCCCTTAACCATTATTCAAAATTGTTCATGATTCCCAGTTCAGCCCTACCAGTCTTGTGGTTCTTAATTAAATGCTTCCTATGTGCATGAATGCGCCTGAAGTCATTTTGTTTTAAATTTACCCCTGCTATTCATATTTTGTGTTTGTGTATAAGTTCTGGTGTCTTCCAAGCCTTAAAAACAACCACCTGACAGAAACCTCCTTTACAATAATATTTTTTAAAAAACTGTCAATTTGAAAATACGCTGATCAAATAGAAATAGGTCTTAACTGCAAATCTAGAAGATAGAGCCAGCCAAGCTAGATTTTTGTAGTGATTTACGAGCCTTTGTGTCATGTGCATGCTCAGGAAATGAGAAAAAGCAAAATATATTAGTAAGTCAAGATGGGGTGGGGCGATAGCAAATTTAGTGGCTAGAGCAAACAGAGGAATTCTTCCTATATCCAAGAAAAGTTAGGATTTTTTGACATTAAAAGTTAGAGCAGATGGATATAAATATTTGTATTGGCAGACTATGATAGTTCTGGAAAAAATAGTCACTTTCTTGTTACAGACATGATAAAATAAAATAGAAGAATTCTGACTCTTTCAATTAATAATGCTTCTGTAAAGTAACTGGCAAGCCAGTTGGGAATATCATTTTACTTTATAGTAGGCAATTAAACTGTTTGCTGTGACTGGCTTTCTCTAGCACAAACTTGATTATAAGGACCCCGTGGGATTATACACTGCTATTGAATAGGATGTTGGAAGGTACTTAATCAAAAGACTGAACCAAGACCTTTCCTTCTGGGTGTGAGATATCAACATAGTTTGGAGAGGCTACTGATTGTGAACAGTTCCTACATCCTATGAACTACAGATTGCAGTATGCTGGCCTGATAATTTCCTGTGTGACATGGCAGAGAATTACTCCCTCTAAGTGGGAAATTCCATATGACTTGTCATGGCTGATAAAAAAGAGCCATTGTAAATTATAAAGGGCAATTTTTATGGGAAGCACTACATGATTTATAAGCTCTTGTATGGGGAAAAATGTTGAGCCCATTAAGGTCTCTAGAAGTTATAGAGGCAATAAAGTCACTTGCTCATAACACACTGACACATACTACATGCTTGCACACTTCAAATGAACTCTTCCCCAGTTTCCTTCTATTACAATGTTTCTAATCTAATTTCCATCAGGCTTTGCCAACAGAACCGGTGTGTCAGCGCATGGGAGCTGTAATTCAAACCACGTGGAAATCTCAGGCACAGTATTCTTCAACCTGGTTCTATCTGAATACTTTGGACTTCAGTTCCATGAAAGTCCACTAAAAACTGGAAGTGGCACAAAGCAAAAAGAGGGCTTGGCTGAGTACATACATTCCACACATGTCCTTCTCCAGAAGTTTAATTAAACATGATGTGAGATCTGATATAGTGGATAATAGTCCAGAGAACACTAAACAAACGGCTACTTTTGGTCAAAGATGCAGAAACATATATTCAAAAGGAAATTGAAGTAGTTGTGAATGATATTAATGCTGATATAATGACACCAAAAAAAATCAGATACATGTCAGTTAATGTTGGGATTTGCAATATGACGTACAATGTTATAAAATCGGAAATACTAAAGGAAACTTTTGAAGAGTGGAGCCAGAAATTAGTAACCTCAGTAGAAACATACAGGTACTTACAACAGTTCATTTAGTGACTGTTCAAAATTACAATGGCACTGAAAAAAAGGGACTTGTGACCATTTTTCACACTTATGACTGTTGCAGCATCCCCATGGTCATTTGATCAAAATTCAGGTGCTTGGCAACGGACTCATATTTATGATGGTTGCAGTGTCCCAGTCACGTGATCACCTTTTGCAACCTTTTGACGAGCAAAATCAATGGGGAAGCCAGGTTCACTTAACAATCCTATTACTAACTTAACAGCGGCAGTGAATCACTTAACAACTGTGGTAAGAAAGGTCGTAAAATGGGGCAAAACTCACTTAACAAATGTCTCACTTAACATAAATTTTGGGCTCAGTTGTGGTTGTAAGTCGGGGACTACCTGTAGTCAGCAGTAATGTCTGCTTCTGTGGATAGACTATGTCTAAAAGATGTTAATGAAGGAATGACGGATGCAGATCAAATTTTATCTGACAAGACAGAGGAAGTACTGAAAGTGGAAATGACAGGCCAAGGGAATTGTTTGGAAAAGGACACTTGACTGGATATACCAAAGAAACTGGCCAAAGTTTTCAAAACTAAAAAGGAAATACAAAAATGACATGGGAAATGTTTTTTAATGGATCTATAAAAGAGGTTTGTTAAAACCTTGAAGAAATCCATGCAATGGGATGAACAAGAATCAAAGAGAAATACAACCCAAGTTCAAATGAAAATAATTCCACCTTTTTGCAGTTTTGAAACTGAATATAAGGCTGGAGGAATGAATCTGTCTTTTGCAGTCTTTTGGATTAATTTGGGTAAAGTGTAAATTCTTCCCAGTCTGAAGAAATCTATGGATTTGCTAAGATCTTCTTTTAAAAGAACTAAACCAATGTAACCTGTCAAATTTAGTCAGTACAGCTGTTTCAAACACATTACAGCTGACTGTTCTGCAAATTTAATATGAGATAGAAAGAAGAACCAAAAAACAAGAAAATGGGTCAATTCATCACCAAAATTTCAATGGAATTCATATGGAATCAAATCTATGCTTATTTGCCTGAACAAAACAAGTTTGTTTTGTTTTGTTTTTCAAAATCTTTAAATCTCAAGTTCTGTCTACCTTGTGTATGACAACTTTCACAAAAGAAATGAACTGTTCAAAAATGTGAAAAATAAATACATGCTGATCCATTTCTTTCAAATCCATGCAAAATGGTCCCTCTCTGAATAGCTGTTTTCAGCCTGTACTATTCTAAGCATTTTATCATAATTAATAGATACTGTACCAGAGAAGAACTTAGTTCTGTCAGGAAAGTTATAATGAAAAAAAATCTCACAGCAGGCTTCAAAACTGTCAAAACAGCAGCCACAGCAGCCCCTGTGAGACAAGAGCATGAACAAGCCATCTGCAAATTGTAAAGCTTGCCATGTGTCACACATTTTGAGGTATGTTCTTATTTTGATTAGAAGACACAATTTTGACTAGACTCCAGAATAAGTCTATCCGCATTTTCCCTTCATATTATAGAATTGTTTCTCTGTCATACTTGCAGCGAATGGCACACATCTCTTCTTCTTCCTTAAACAAAAGAAATATTTTTTTTAAATATTGTCATTGCTGGGACTTACAGTTATTTCAGGAACACTGAAAGTAGGGAGGGACTAGACAATGAGTTTAATTAACCCTTTTTTGAGCCCAGCCTTTTGCCTTTTCTATAAGGTAGTTATTTATAAAGATTATAAAATAAATTCATTAATTAGTGACTAACAGAAATCAGTTTAGTACAGTGGTTAAGGCACTGGCCTAGCGACCAGGAGACTGTGACTTCTAGTCCCACCTTAGACATGAAATCCTGCTGGATAGTGGTGGGATTCAATTTTTTTTACTACTGGTTCTGTGGGCGTGGCTTGGTGGGCGTGGCAGGGGAAGGATACTGTAAAATCTCCAGTCAGAGAGTGGTATTTGCTGGTTCTCCAAACTACTCAAAAATTCTGCTACCAGTTCTCCAGAACTGGTCAGAACCTGCTGAATCCCACCTCTGTTGCTGGGTAACCTTGGGCCAGTCACTCACCTCAGCCCAACACATCTCACAGGGTTGTTGTTGTGAGAAAAGTAGGAGGAAGAAGAAGTATTATGTATGTTCACTGCCTTATTCTTGTTCTCGTTTTTGTTTGACAAATTATAATAAATAAATAAAATATATTAAATAAATAAAAAAAGTATTGAACCCATATAGAGATTTATAGATACACTGCAATCTGTATTTGTGTGTCCAGATTAAATTAAATTCAATTCAATTAAAATTATTTTAAATTGTAATGTGTAATAATAATGCAAATGCAGTAATTTTACCTGCCTTCAGACAATCTTTATAAGCATTATATCATTTATAAAGGTTATTAGGTTAAATCACTTTGCAAGAAATACACAGGGCAGGATTTACATATCAAAACAACCTCAAAATGGATAAGTATAATAAAAGGAAAAAGAAAAGAAAAATAAAATAACTGAAAGGCCTAAATTACAAATAGGAAAAAATGTCCATACTGTTCAAAATTCTTTTATTGAAAAGATTAATTCAAATGTTGACAAGCAACATATTTCAAAAGCTCAAAATTGCAAATCCACTTTAGCTCTCTACTTTTACTGTTGGATGGCCTTTTAGCCAGCTCATACCTTGAAAATCCACAGTTCTTAATTTCTTGATCCATTTTAAATACAGGGGATATAGCCATGAAAAGCATAGCCATCAATAACTTAAAGCAATTTATCCATAATCCTAGAAGCATTTTTCTATTTAGGGAAAATAGTTGTAACAAAGTTATATTAGCAGATTTTTTTATTAAGGATATGTTGCAAAAATGTCAGCATGCTAGATTATATTGCACAGTAATATCATGCAAATATTGGAAAAATGTATATGAAAATGTTTGTGAAAGTTGATGCAGAACTTTTAAAATGTCATATGTTGATGTTGCAATAGAATATAATTAGTGGTTTTTTTTAAAAAAAATGAGACAGAGAAATTAAAATACAAATATGCATCCTAATGACAACCTTAGGCTTGCACTTATTTGTTACATTTTTATCTTGCCATTTCAAAACTCCTTTTTCCCCCCCATTTTATCCTCAAGACACCTCTATGATACTGACAGAGGGAAAGTGACTGACTCAAAATCATCTCATGAGCTTCATGATTTGAATTTTACATATGAAAACACCTTATGATTGGCACTGACAGCTGGGCATAAATTATGAAGTAATGAAATTATTTTAACATCACTCAACACACACTCCTTGCTGTCATGCATACCAAGTAAAAACTTAATTCAAAATCCCTTCCTTCCTTGTTTTGCTTTTTTTACTCAGAGCTTCTTCCCTCAAGTTTTGCCCACACATGTCTGAGACTCCCTTTGACCTTCACAGGCATATTTGCAGCCAAGTCCTAGCATCGTGTGAGCATTATTGGAAAACAGTAATAATAATAGGTGAACCCTTCTGGCATTCTCTGTTTTGCTTATCATATTATCAAAACATGGCTTCACTGTAGGGTACAGCTGCGAAATGGTCAGATCTCTGAAAGCAAGCCAACAAAAATACACAGCGCTGAAATGGAGATGGAGCAAGGACTATAAATTGCAAAAGACATGAGATATTAAAATATTGACATATCCCAAGGCAATCATTCCCACAATGAACAGGCCAGGGAAGAAAGTCTTGTTGTGCAGTTGGTTTCATAAGCTCAACTTACAGACACCAGAGCTCAGGCCCCAGGAGGTAGGGATGAACCTTCAACTTTTTTTTTCTCCCTATGTGTTATAATCCTGTGCTTTCAAGGGCTTTATTTCTAACCTCAGCTAGCTGAGAAGGGTCACTGAAGGAACTCGCACAGCCCATTAGATATAAAGGCTTAATCAGGCTGCATTTGATCCTTGTCTTTCACTGAGAAATCGACACTCATCCAGAGAAGAAAAAGCAGTTAAAGCCTTAGAAACCATGCCCTTTCTGGACTATATGAAATATATTTAAGGGGAAGCAAAATGGAAGGCAAGAAAGGCCTTTCTGAAGAAGATGGAATGTGACTAGGCTGAACATTGACATGTTCTCCAGATATTTGATCTTCAATTCCCAGAATTCCCCAGCTAACATGGTCTTGTTGAGAATTCTAAAACTTCACCTAAAGATAGCCAGGAGGAAAAAAAATTGCTCAGTGAATATGACTTGAACCAATGTGTAGAAATTCAGGAGGGCTGCTTTTAGATAAGCAAAAGGGAAATATTCCTAATCCTGGGACTTGTGCAACAATGGAAAAGATTTCATGAGCTTTTCTCCACTTGAAGTATTTGAGTAAAATGTGGACAGTGCTTCTACTATGTTAAGCAATCAAGAACTCCGTATCGTACAACTGTTTTCATCTCTAACTTCTAGAAACTTTTTTCAGTGTGACCAATCTTAAAGTCTGTGAAAATAATGGTCCCAAACAAGTAGAAGACATCAAGTAATTTATTTCTTGATGTAGCTGATTTCTAAAATCTTTCCAGATCTATTACTTCTCACTCCCAATACTTTTCTTGATAAAATGCACTAACAGCAGAAAACCAGTAGGGAGAAAGGGGTTTCAAAACCATTTACTTTTCTATTTTTTCCTCTAGAAAAGAATTTCCTCCTCGGGTGTTTTCCTTCTTATACAAATGACATCTTTTAAAGAGTCTGGATGTACCAAGAGCTTTATTTTTGTGGAGAAGAATGAATTATTCTTCCCTGTCAATTTCCCACTTGAAAATCATTCTAAGAAATGCATTGTTCAGACTTAGGACCTCTGCATATTGATTAAAGGTAATTATTGATCTATATGCAGATATCTCTGCAAGGCTCAATAAACTCCTATGTATGGACCTCTTGATGAGTTTCTAATCTATGATTAAAGCAGTTTCACAGCATTTTATTTAATTCTGGGTTTCATGTTGTTTTTCCTCCTAGTTTTTAGCCGACTGAAATAAGTTCAAGTTTGAGTCTGTATGATTGTGTATGACGTTTTTAAAAAAATATTGTAGACATATTTGGTAGCTTCTAAATTTGAACAAATAACTTAAAAGCTGGTGCCACTACAACAGTTTGAATGACCAATAAGAAGAATAAAATCCTTTTCAAAATCTTGCTTAAAAGAGAATTTCATTTAAAAGATACAATTATAAATTTTAAAGTATGAAAAACTGTTTTTCTAACTAAAGCCTAGCATGAAGAATATTGCATTTTAAAATAGAATGGATCTAGCGAGGTAAATAAATTAAATGATTGACTAGGATGAAAAGGTCTCCATGAGAATTTCACTAGATAATAGAATCCTGTCTGCTTACAAAGCTGTTTTTGACTTGGTAGCTGGGCTTATTCTTATATGTGTATTTTTTACATTACAATTCTGGCATTTCTCCTGATACAGCAGTATAATAAACCAGGAAGATACATAACTCTGTGCCCCCAAGGACATGAGATGGAATATGAGATAGAACACAGAGAACAGAAGAGGCTATGACCAAAAAAAAAAAAAGAGTGTACATAAGAAACATTGCTTGCATGTCACAGCAGAAGATGCAGTCTACTCTAGAGATTTCTTAGTGACTTTCATTAAAGTATTGGGCTAGAAGTCAAATAAAGACAGGAGAAGACAGGAGAGATACAGAATGAGGGGACTCCAAACATTCTCTTTTACTGAGATAAAGATTCTCCATCGAGAAGTTAGCCTCTGTTAGCCTCCCTCACTGGATTGTGAAAAGATTCAGATGGGAAGTACTACCTGTGACGTATTGAATTCCTTCATGAAATACATACATACACACACACACACACACACACACACACACACACACACACACATATATATATATATATATATATATATATATATATATATATATATATATATATATATATATATATATATATATATTTGTTTTCTGAGGTTCTCGCGGGTATTTGTATGTGGATCTTTGGTTATTCGGGTTTTCTCCCGCGTAAGATTGGAAGTATCTAGGCAACGTTTCGATGAAGTCTCATTCATCATCTTCAGGCTTGGTCTTCAGCTCTGTGCTTCTCAGAGTGATGTGAGCTTGCAGCTGCTTCTTCCTTTTAACTGCTAGTGGGGGTGTGACTTGATTGGGTGGGGGCTTGGCTGTGTTCTCATTGGTTGGGGGTTTTGCTGTGTTCTGATTGGTTGGGGGGTTGGCTGTGTTCTGATTGGCTGGAGGCGTGTTCTGTTCAGGTGGGGGCTTGATTGTGCTCAGGTTAGTCTTAGTTGCTGGAGGGTTTGAGCTGGTGAGCTGTGATCTTGCTGTTTGGCTTCGAGTTTGTGGTCGTGCTGCATCTTCATGGTGGAGGTCAGTTTGCTTCATGTATGGCTCAGAGGGGTTTGAGGTGGGTAGTGATGCAGCTGCAGTGCGGCTTCTGGTCCGTGGTCGTGTTTCATCTTCTGTGTGGGTGTGAGTCTGCTTTCTACGTGGAAGTGTGGTGGTGGCATCTTGTGTGGCTCTCAGGGGTGTGGGTCTGGTGTCATTCTTCATGTTAGGTACGCATCTGTTCATGAGGGCGGGTTTCCAAATGGCTGGTAGGCGGGAGGCATCATCTCGTTTATTCATGCTGTGTGGGCGTTTTTCTATCTCTATGGCTTCTCTGATGATTCTGCTGCTGAAGTGTTCGGTTTTGGCGATAGTTCTGGTATTTTTAAAGTCAATCTCATGTCCTGTGGCTTTGAGGTGTTGGACCAGGGAAGAGGTCGGTTCTTCCTTTTTGATTGAGTTCTTATGTTCTTCAATGCGTGCACCTATTCTTCTGTTAGTCTGTCCAATGTATGTGGTGGGGCAGGCAGTGCAAGGGATTTCGTATACTCCTTGATTTTCCAACTCGATTCTGTCCTTAGGGTTTCTTAGGATGGTGGATATCTTTCTGTTTGTGCAGAATGCTGTCTTAATGTTGTGCTTTTGGAGGATCTTGCTAATTTTGTCCGTAGTGCCTTTTATATATGGGAGGAGGGCTTTGCCATTCTCTTGTTCTTTGTCTTGGATTCTGGCTGGGGTTTCTTTTTGGATTAGGTGGGTGATCTTCTTTCTTTGGAATCCATTGGCTGTCAGCACGCCGGTGAGAGTGTGTAGTTCGGTCTCTAGGTGTTGTTCATCGGCTAAGCATTTTGTTCTGGAGATGAGTGTCTCGGCTACGGAATTGATCTGTGCTGGGTGGTGGTGTGAGAGTGCGTGTAGATAGCGGTTTGTATGTGTTTTCTTCTGGTAGATGGTGTGTCCTAGGGAGCCATTGGATTTTTTGTATACCAAGACATCTAGGAAGGGAAGTTGGTTGTTAGCTTCTGTTTCCATGGTGAATTGTATTTTGGGGTGTTGGCTGTTGAGGTGTGTGAGGAAGTTGTTCAGTTTTTCTTTCCCGTGTGGCCAGATTATGAAGGTGTCATCTACGTATCTGAACCAGAGTTTGGGTTTGTGATCATATTTTTCTAGAGCTTGTGTTTCAAAGTGTTCCATGTAGAGGTTAGCGATGACAGGTGAGAGGGGTGATCCCATGGGTGCTCCTTCTATTTGTTTGTATTTTTGTCCATTGTAGGTGAAGTATGTATTGGATAGGCAGTGGTTGGTCAGATCTAGGATGTGCTTGGGGGGGTTGTATTTGTTTTGGATGGCTGTCAAGGCTTCTTTTATTGGCACTTGGGTGAAGAGGGATATGACATCGAAGCTCACTAGTAGGTCACTGGGTTGTAAGTTTTGTTTCTTTATGATCTCGATGAACTGGAATGAGTTTCTTACGTGTGAGTTGATGGATTCTGCATAGGGCTGTAGTTGTTTGGTGAGAAATTTGGCTAGGTTTTGTAGAGGTGAGCCTATGGAGCTGACTATTGGTCTGAGTGGGGTTCCTTCTTTGTGTATCTTGGGGAGACCATAAAGCTTAGGGCATCTGGATGATTTCTCTCTGGGTATGAGCCTGACCAAAACCAACCCTGATGATGCCAATAGAATCAGACTCGAAATCACCAACATCCTCTGCACTAGCAAACCACCCAAAAGCAACTTATCCAAAGAAGAACAAACTGCACTACTTAACCTGAAAGAAGACACCAGCATAATAATCCTACCAGCAGACAAGGGAAACGCGACAGTGGTTATGAACACATCTGACTACCAATCCAAGTTAACCAACCTACTCCAAGACCCCACATACAAACCCCTAAAGACAGACCCCACCACCTACCTAGAAAAAACCACCAGATCCAAAATAAAAGCCTCCCCCATCAGTGAAGAAATCCAGCAAAGAATCATACCCAGAGAGAAATCATCCAGATGCCCTAAGCTTTATGGTCTCCCCAAGATACACAAAGAAGGAACCCCACTCAGACCAATAGTCAGCTCCATAGGCTCACCTCTACAAAACCTAGCCAAATTTCTCACCAAACAACTACAGCCCTATGCAGAATCCATCAACTCACACGTAAGAAACTCATTCCAGTTCATCGAGATCATAAAGAAACAAAACTTACAACCCAGTGACCTACTAGTGAGCTTCGATGTCATATCCCTCTTCACCCAAGTGCCAATAAAAGAAGCCTTGACAGCCATCCAAAACAAATACAACCCCCCCAAGCACATCCTAGATCTGACCAACCACTGCCTATCCAATACATACTTCACCTACAATGGACAAAAATACAAACAAATAGAAGGAGCACCCATGGGATCACCCCTCTCACCTGTCATCGCTAACCTCTACATGGAACACTTTGAAACACAAGCTCTAGAAAAATATGATCACAAACCCAAACTCTGGCTCAGATACGTAGATGACACCTTCATAATCTGGCCACACGGGAAAGAAAAACTGAACAACTTCCTCACACACCTCAACAGCCAACACCCCAAAATACAATTCACCATGGAAACAGAAGCTAACAACCAACTTCCCTTCCTAGATGTCTTGGTATACAAAAAATCCAATGGCTCCCTAGGACACACCATCTACCAGAAGAAAACACATACAAACCGCTATCTACACGCACTCTCACACCACCACCCAGCACAGATCAATTCCGTAGCCGAGACACTCATCTCCAGAACAAAATGCTTAGCCGATGAACAACACCTAGAGACCGAACTACACACTCTCACCGGCGTGCTGACAGCCAATGGATTCCAAAGAAAGAAGATCACCCACCTAATCCAAAAAGAAACCCCAGCCAGAATCCAAGACAAAGAACAAGAGAATGGCAAAGCCCTCCTCCCATATATAAAAGGCACTACGGACAAAATTAGCAAGATCCTCCAAAAGCACAACATTAAGACAGCATTCTGCACAAACAGAAAGATATCCACCATCCTAAGAAACCCTAAGGACAGAATCGAGTTGGAAAATCAAGGAGTATACGAAATCCCTTGCACTGCCTGCCCCACCACATACATTGGACAGACTAACAGAAGAATAGGTGCACGCATTGAAGAACATAAGAACTCAATCAAAAAGGAAGAACCGACCTCTTCCCTGGTCCAACACCTCAAAGCCACAGGACATGAGATTGACTTTAAAAATACCAGAACTATCGCCAAAACCGAACACTTCAGCAGCAGAATCATCAGAGAAGCCATAGAGATAGAAAAACGCCCACACAGCATGAATAAACGAGATGATGCCTCCCGCCTACCAGCCATTTGGAAACCCGCCCTCATGAACAGATGCGTACCTAACATGAAGAATGACACCAGACCCACACCCCTGAGAGCCACACAAGATGCCACCACCACACTTCCACGTAGAAAGCAGACTCACACCCACACAGAAGATGAAACACGACCACGGACCAGAAGCCGCACTGCAGCTGCATCACTACCCACCTCAAACCCCTCTGAGCCATACATGAAGCAAACTGACCTCCACCATGAAGATGCAGCACGACCACAAACTCGAAGCCAAACAGCAAGATCACAGCTCACCAGCTCAAACCCTCCAGCAACTAAGACTAACCTGAGCACAATCAAGCCCCCACCTGAACAGAACACGCCTCCAGCCAATCAGAACACAGCCAACCCCCCAACCAATCAGAACACAGCAAAACCCCCAACCAATGAGAACACAGCCAAGCCCCCACCCAATCAAGTCACACCCCCACTAGCAGTTAAAAGGAAGAAGCAGCTGCAAGCTCACATCACTCTGAGAAGCACAGAGCTGAAGACCAAGCCTGAAGATGATGAATGAGACTTCATCGAAACGTTGCCTAGATACTTCCAATCTTACGCGGGAGAAAACCCGAATAACCAAAGATCCATATATATATATATATATATATATATATATATATATATATATATATATATATATATATATATATAATTTGTTTTCTTAAGTTTTCGTGGGTACTTACATGTATGGTATTCAGCTTTTTTCGGGTATTTTCCCACATCATTGTAGTTGTGCTTTTAAAGTTGTAGCAACGTTTCGGCAGAATCTCATCTGCCATCATCAGGCTTCTGTATTGTGTCCATCTTTTAGTTTAGCTCTGAGTAAAAGCCTCCAATACAGCAAACACAATGTTGCCAGCCAATCAAGACAAAAAAATGCCACAAAACAGACAGAAGATATGAGAAACACCAATCAAGCAGAACACAGCAAACTCCAAGACCAATAAACACACACCAAGACTCCCAACCAATCAGGATGAAGAAAAATTCTGGCAGAGCAGATGGCTAGCCCCAAATGTAAAACTGAAACGGCTGTGAAAGTCTGACTCACAGACGAACACAATACAGAAGCCTGATGATGGCAGATGAGATTCTGCCTAAACGTTGCTACAACTTTAAAAGCACAACTATAATGACATGGGAAAATACCCAAACAAAGCTGAATACAATACATATAATTACCCATGAAAACTTAAGAAAACAAATACACACACACACACACACATATACACACACACACGCACACACACATATATGTTGTGACTGGGAGGTTTGAGCCTGCTATGTGCTTTGAGTCTGATGTGTCAGAAGACACAGTTTCGAGTGATGAAGAGGGTTTGGCATTGGGATTTGAGCCTGCTTTAATGGGAGATGCAGATGTGAGCCAGGAGGATGAGGAAGTGTCGGAATCACCATCCTCTCCAGAACCTTCCTCATCTATTATGCCTCAGGTGTCAGCAGATGATCGACAGAACGTGCTGGAGTCCTTGGGTGATGATCAAGCCGATGAATGTTGGCTTGATGTAAGGACTAGACGTAGGCTGAGATATCAAGCACAAATTGAAAGGAAACGTCAAATCAGGGACTGAGTAGAGAGACTGACACACCCCTTCAAGGAATATAAGGAGGCATGTTAGCTTGGAATCCCCATTTGGGTCAAACTTTGTTATTTACGTTTGCAGTTTGGAAAAAGTTTTCTGTTTGCCGTTCGGCTCTGATTTATAGTGCTGCTCATTATCTGGATTTGCAGACAGCTTCTGGGAAAACTGCCAACGATGAATTCAGCCAGAGGAAAGTTAACTCTGTTGTTCCTGATATTGTCTGTTTGTGTTTTTTCCTTTGGACATTTGGACTCTCACCTTGTGGCCACAGGTGAGACAGAACACATATATATATATACATATACATATGCAGGTCTTGGTGTGTTCGGGGCTTTTCCCGTGTAAGATTGAGAGTATCTTGGCGAAGTTTCAACGATCTCGTCGAAACATCACCAAGATACTCTCAATCTTACATGGGAAAAGCCCTGAACACACCAAGACCTGTATGTGTGTGTGTGTTTTGTTCAGGTATTTTCCCATGTCATTATAGTTGTGCTTTTAAAATTGTAGCAACGTTTTGGCAGAATCTCATCTGCCATCATCAGGCAATACAGAAGCCTGATGATGGCAGATGAGATTCTGCCGAAACGTTGCTACAACTTTAAAAGCACAACTATAATGACGTGGGAAAATACCCGAACAAAGCTGAATACCATATATATATGTGTGTGTGTGTGTGTGTGTTCATGAAGGATTTTTCAATTTTCAATATATATACTGAATCAGTGATCCTCCTCCTCTTCTTCTTTTTCTGGTCCTCCTCTCCTCCTTCTCCCCCCCTCACTGTAACTAGTAGCTATTAATAAAATTAGCATGCTACCAAACTTCTAAAAATTATATAGAAAAAATAGCAAACCAGGGAACATTAAGTAAAAAAAACAAACAACATTTCTGTCTCATTTGGAACTGTCTAAAGAATTGGAATAGTAGCAGATCCTAGATTAAATCATACATACACACACCTCCCACAGTATATAATTAAGATATTTGCTACCACAAGAGGATGGTTTTAAGAGGGGATTGTCAAATAAATTAACACAAGATAGCATTGTTCATTGTTATTATCTTTGATAGCAGAAGTTCCAGGTTAAAAACAGTTAAGTACTGAATGTTAACTACTGAGGTATATAGCATGGAATTGGACTCTTCATTATGTTCCTAGACTTAAATGTAGAGCCTTGAATTAGATACCCATAGAGGGACAGAAACGAAGCATTGAATAGTGTTATTATTAGGTCAGTTAGAAAGTGAATTATGCATTAGTACAAGACTGCAAAGAAAAAAATCCCTCTCAGATTGGCTTGCTTTTTTGATAATCCATAACTGTGTATTTTAGAAAAATATGTTAGAATATTATAGAAACCTAAATATAATAATAATGTATTCCAATGAATTCTGGAAATGTAGTACTCTAGGTCAGTGGCCCCCAACCTTTTCTGTGCCATGGCCCAGTACCGGCATCACAAAATGATCCATGGCCTGGTACCGGCATCAGCACACATGACAAGGCAAGGCGAGCTGAGCAACCGGCCAGCCAGCCGTCCCCCGCTTCTCCCTGCCACTTTCAACTCCTCCTTTGTACCTTTTTTGTGCTTTCTTAATCTCCTCCGCCATCGGGACGGCTCTTCGTTCGAAGCTGCCCCCCCCTTCGATGAAACTAAGGCGTGAGGATTCCTTCAGGATCAAAACGCCGCTTTCCAACTGGAAAAGCTCACCCAGAAGCACTTTCTCGTCAAAACAAGATGGCAGCACCCAGCAAACCGGCAGCCCGGTAGAAAATGATCTGGTACCGGTCCGGGGCCCGGTGGTTGGGGAACCCTGCTCTAGGTTACATTGCTTTCCCAAAGAAATTCAATTAATTTTGTAAAAGAAATCTGGTATGGTTTTCCTTTTAGGAACAATTCTCTGCCAAAACAGAATTTGTTGGTGCACAGATGGGCATACAGCTCATGGAGTTTCCTAACGTCTGGCTAGAAATATTTATTGATTCAAATTGCATATAAAAATGTATATATTTAGGAAACTCATATATAACCTACACTGCTTGTTTCTTAGGGAAAACTACATGCCAACATACATATACATATACAGTAAATATATATATAGTTCTTTGTACAGAATGCACATATTAGGGAAATTTGTGACAACTGGGGTTTTTTTTTAATGCTAATTTGAAAATAATAACTATGGAATAGAGTGAATGTATGCCAGATAAATATGAGGAGGTATTAGATTGATTGCCTTGTCTCCCAAATTCAGCACAAACTGTGGACCCTTTACAGTATTTGAAATTTAAATCCACTATAAGTACTACTTATTTATAGATGACTTACAGTATAGGAAAACTTGTATTCATTCTCCCGCTTCGCTAGTACATGCTACATTTTTCCTTCCAACGCATTTAATCAAGGGTGGGCGATATATTGTGCACTCCACATTGAGACTCTAAAAGCAGCCACAGATTGCTTTGCCAAAGTTTTACCTCAAAATTTTTGAGGAAGAAAGTTATGGCACAAAATGAAGTTGGAAAAAAAACAAGGGGGGGGAGAGAGGGAGGGAGAGAGAGAGAGAGAGATAGCTTTTGGATTCTTCTGATTCAAAGTTTGAAGAGAACCTGGTTCAAGAGGCTGTTAAATGCCAGGGGTAATAAGTGTGACTCATTGCAACATTGCGAGCTTAAGAGAGCTGAGCATGGAGCATGACGCAGCTCCTTGAAAAGAAGGGATGTTGATTTCTGTAGTTAAGCAAAGTCAGGGACTTTGGCTATACATGCACATGCTCCAAACCCTCTTTGTGTTGGAGCCAACTTTCCCATATCTGGACCTTTGTTCCTATGATGTTTGTTGCTACCGTTTTTAAAAGAGTGTGTGCGTGTGTTTCATCATTTATTCATGTCAGAAGCATCACAATTAAAATACATTGTAAGCATTTGACAAATCAAATAAATAAATAAATAAAATAATGCATATTATATGACATAAAATTTAAAATATAAAATTCAAGATGAAAATATGTACAAGTTAAACAGATCTTGCCCAGAAACTAGCAACATTAGTTGCCCTCTGTCATGCTGCCATGAGGTCCTCAAGTGTACACTGATCAGGTATACACATGCGTTGTTATCTCCATGTCACCACAATCGCAAAGAGCAGAAGCCACCGGGTTCTATGTTTTTGTATATGTATGTAGAAATACGTATTTTCCTCTCTCACATAGATACTCTGGCTCTCTGTATCTTAAAAAAAAAAGCTTCACTACAAAACAGGTATGCTAGTGAGCAAAGCACCAACCCCTCACATTTATTGATGGGAATGCCTGCAGGCCTTAGAAAGGTTTGAATGGGATAGCAGAGATCCTAACCTTTGAATTAATGCAGATTCAGAAAGTGGCCATGAAATCATTTTGGGATGCTCTTAAAATTTCCCAGCAGTCTGCTTCCAAAATGTTGCCTGTATGTGATCTGAATTTGGCGGCGGGGGGAGGGGGGGGCAGCAGCCATGTTTGCCAGCCCATAGGAGTACTGCACTCTTATTATGTGGGAAAACGAGATGCTGAATACCCAACTCCAAGCCCATATAGCAGCCTCACACTACTTAGTTTGATTTTAGCAAATTAGGACCATACATTGGTGAGAAAAGTTAGGTTTTTAAGCCTGTCTGGAGCATGGATAGCACCAGGGATGGGATTCAAAAATCCCAACGACCAGTTCGCTGCCAGGTTGCTGGGTGGGCGTGGCCATGGCGGGCATGGCCTACCAGAACTTCCGGGAGGGTCATTTTTCCCCTTCCCAAGGGTCCGGAGGCCTCCCATAGGCTTCTGGGAGGGTAAAAATGATGGAAACAGGCTCATTTCCAGACTTCCGGAAAGCCCAGTTTTCCTCCCTCCCAGAGCTTCCATGCAGACCCTGCACTTACCTGCATTGGAAATGGGCTGCGTGAAGACTCCTGAGAGAGGAGGGGAGGGGAGGGGTGGGTGGGGCCAGACAGTCAGTTGAAATACCAGTTCGGCAAACCAGATGAAAACCTAACATCTGGTTCACCTGAACCGATCTGAACCGGTAGAATCTCACCCCTGGATAGCACCAAATAACATAGCAGCCAGGGGTGGGATTCTACCAATTCACACCTATTTTCTAGAACCGGTTGTTAACATTCTAAGCAGTTCGAAGAACCGGTTGTTAGAAGAAATTACTGGCCTAATCCTGTAAGGAAGGCAGGAAGGAAACATTCTGGTGTTGCTTACAGAAACTGCCTCTCTGTTAACCCTTATTACAGTCTTGGCAGGACTAGACTTCCTGTCTTAGGAACTTCTCTGGAGTTTTTTTTTCCCTTCTTTGCTGGTACTTTGCTTGTGTGGAGTGACAAAGTTACAATGGCACTGAAAAAAGTGACTTATGACCATTTTTCACACTTACGACTTTTGCAGCATCCCCACAGTCATGAGAGGCCAGGTGAGGAGATGCATGCCTTGATGTGAGTGATGTTGAGTTGGCCACGCCCAGCCAATAACGTGACCACCAAGCCACGCCCACCAACTAAGCCACAGAACCGGTTGTTAAAAAAATTGAATCCCACCCCTGATAGCAACCCATGCATAATTTCACTCCAATCTTTTTATGCTGTTGGATATGGTTAGGGCAGGAACACCTAAACAACTGGTTGCATGATGGATGGAAAGAGAATTTGTCTCCCTTACCTACCCAGCCATACAGAGAAGAGAGAGAGAGAAACATATATACCCTGTTTTGGCACATGCTGCTCCTATGTTGAAACTCTAGTCTAATTCCTTACTCATTTGTTTGCTCTGCACTGCCTCGTCAGGCACTTGGGCCAGTGAAAACAGAATGGAGGAGGACAACGAGGGAATTTTATACTGTCATCATTCTAACAATGCCAATAAACAACAGAACAGCAGCCAAAACCCAGAGATGCCTGCCTTTGAAATTTATTGTTCATTGTCATAAAGCTTCTTTCCTTCCTTCGCTTGTTTCCATCGTGATGCATCCAACCAAGGCTGATTTAGCAAGCTTGATAACTGACCTGTTCCCTTTTTGTTTAGGCATTCAGGTGAGCATCATGCATATCTAATGAGAACTCACAAATAAAGCACCATTTGGTTTCTGTTACACAATTCAAGAAAGAGATAGGTTGATGTTGTTTGTGTTTGTTTTTTCCCTTACCAATTTGGGGTCATATAAATAGTTTGCACTTCTCTTCAGCCCTATCATTAATTATCTTGATTTTTTTATTTTTATTTTTTTGCTGCTGTAAGTCATTATCTCTGTCAGTACCATTTTTTTTAAACAGCAGTGACAGCTCAGTCTTTGCTTGGAGTACTTTAAACCCAGCCCAGCAGAGTTGGGTCATAGGTACTGCAGTTCTTCAGAAGCAATGACCAAAACAATATGAACATTTAAGGTGTTATTGCAAAGGAAGGAAGTATAAGGAAACAATATAATCCTATAACATGAGACAGCAAGCTAAGAAAGTATAGGAATGCAAAAAATATAACAATACAAGGAAGCAATTCAAAGAAGATGAATACAACACAGCAATTAAAAATACTCAAGGATACATCAAGACAGAAAGTTCTTATTGCCCTCCGACCAATCAGAAAACCCCAGAGAGATTAAGGTGGATGGACCCCTTGAAAGCCAGCAAAGATGCAGCACCTGCATCAAAATTTCATCCCATATGGGGAATTGTGTGGCTTATAAACTCTAATTAAGCACAACTGCTTTTCAATGGTCTCATCTCATTGAGTTTTCCAAGGACAAAGAGGACAAGGTTATCTTATCTTGGGATGCTTTGACATTCTGCCAGCAGTGAAACCCTCAAGGATGAAGGCTGAGAATTCCTACCAAGAATGAGACCATCAATGCTAAGGAGGAAAGCATCTCAATTTTTTTTCAAGTTTAATTGGATTGAAGATGAGAAAGATCATTCTACTCCACATAGGTGCCTCACCAATTTAACCCTTTAATGAGTAAATTAAATGCTTCCCTAATTCTGCATCACATACAGAATCATTATATGAAAACATAGAATCAAAAAGTATTCTGTATATCATCCACACATGAGAAAGAAGTACTCACCACTATACAATTCCTCCTTGCTAACTTTCTAGTGTCACCAGCAACCCTACAATACTCAGGTTCAAGTTATTTGGGGGTTGTGTTATAAGGTGGCGAAAAATAACTTGGGAGAGATTACATAAAATGGGATATGTCAGGCATCTGCAATAAAGAAAAGCAAATATTGTGTGATGAAGAATAAAAATTACCCTTGTCACAAAAATTCACTATTATTTTTTTTTCCAACTAGAACAAAGGGGCAACACATAAAATCTTAAATCAAAAGACAGAGTATAGAATCTTACATGGAAAAAATTAAAAATCTTATAACGCTGATCTGACTGACATAGAATACGTATACCAATAGCTGTGGCACAGCTATGCTTTTCTATGATTGAATAATAGGCTGGCATCATTATTTATGAATGTCTCAAGGTGAAACGGAATGAATATCAAATTTAGATACCATCCACTTCACTCTCAGAGCTAAACATTCATCCTAATAAGGTACTGATTTCATTGTGCTGAATATAAGCCAGTTTTGCCTACTAATTAAGGCACCCAAGCTAGAAACTGGGAGGCCATGAGTTCTAGTCCCACCTTAGTCATAAAAGCCAATTGGATGACCTCGGGCCAGTCACTGTCTCTGTCCAACTCACCTGAAAGAGTTGTGGTTGTGGGGAAAATAGGAGGAGAGAATGTGTGGGATAGTTTTGTTGTCTTATCTGTAAAAATAGTAAAATGGGATAGCAATTAAATAAATAATACATGATTCTTATTTTTAGACTCTAGCAGGAACTAGTTATAGTAAAACTCAGTAGCAAAATATCTGAATTTCAAGGATGTGATATAAGGCTATTTTTCAGACTGTGGTAGCAGGGGCCTCTTACTTTTAACTGTCCTTAAACGCCAGAAACAAGCACCCCTGTTTTTGATCACACACCACCTAGTATTATCATGGCTCCATCAGTTGGCATCCAGTTCTCCAGGTGGTCTAGACACTTGACTATAACCACTGATATATCAGAAGATGCCAGCTCTTGCTGATTGCCACTCTAAGTTCTGCCTTAAAAAAAAAAATAGCACTATGACAGTATTGACCATCAGGAACTGCTTCTTAAATGTGGAATGCCATCCAGAGATGGGCTGCACTTACATTGACAAGGGATTCAGTGGTCGTGAGTGCACACACTTTGGGGCTGGAACTCAGCTTCAAACAGGCAGCTAATTGACTCAGGCAGCTCTGGTGAGTACAGCAGGGCAGCGCAGAACTCACCTGGGCAGCCTGGGCAGGGGGAAAGTTAGTTATTTAGGTAAAGCATAGCACAAGGCAGGTGAGCCCAGCCAGAGATCACAGCTAGGGGTTTGCCCGAACCCCACTGACCATATAGCAGCCCACCATTGATCCACCACTGGTTATTGCTTAATTGAAAGAAATGTGTTAAAGTGTCCAGCAATATTTTCACTGGAATTATGAAGAAAAATACATTAGATATCAGTGGATGAAACACTACACAGCTCATTATCTCCATAATTTAAATGAAAAATGGCTCTTGACTTATTTTAGCTTAAAGTCAGAATGAACAAACAAAAGCAGCATCCTAAACTATCTGTAGCAACATTCGAAAAGCTTCATAGGCAACCACTATTTCTAGTGTGAAAAGAGGACAAATTCCATGTTTGCTTGAGACTCTGAATCATGTTGTAACTTAAGTCACAGAAGCTGATCAATGGGAAACCTTCCCGATTTTACTCACACTGATTACCGTATATACTCGAGTATAAGCCGAGTTTTTCAGCCCATTTTTTGTGCTGAAAAACCCGCCCTCGGCTTATACTCGAGTCAGCCGCTACGGCACCATGCCTGGCCTGCGCTGGCGTGGCTGCAACCGATCGCGCCTCCAGGGCAGCATCGCCGCCACGGCTGACTACCCGCTAAGGGCCACACAGGCGACCCCAAGCGGCCTCTCCTTCCCCATTAACGGGCCCCCGGGGCCCCCGCGAGCTCCTGCGTTGCGTGCTTCCATCTTCGCCAACAAACCGCCAGGCTCAGGCAGCCTCCTCTGCCCCCTACCCTAGCAGCAAAGAGCTGCTCTGGGGGCTCCTGCATGAACCCCCTTTCCCCGCACTCCCCCCCCGCACTCCTCTGGCAGCAGCAGGCAGAGAAAGCCCCGCTTCCCCCTGGCTTTGATGGCACGCGTGAGTTGGCTTCCCATTCTTTTTTTTTTAACTCTCCTCCTCCTCCTCCTCCTCTCCTCTCCCCTTGTTGTCTGGTCTTCCCTAAGGAAACTCGAGGGCTCACACTTCCAGGTGTTTCTCCCTGTCTTTCTCCCTGTCAATGATCTTTTCTTCCCTTCCCTTCTCTCAGCCCCATCCTCCTTCACCTTTGTCACCACAATCCTGAACAGATGAAGTTTGTACTTCTCAAGAAAGGTTGGATGTTCCTTTTGAGGAGGGAACCTAGTGTGACATCTGTATGTTGACCTATTACTGAGCCATGGCATGTGTGCACATGCAATGGAGGCATGAGGGAGAACTGTGAAAGAAATGGTGGCTCTCCAAAACAGGATGTACATGCAGCACATACACATGCTTTTTTCTTGCAAGGGAGAGAGTGACTCCTGCCTCCCACTGTCATCATCATCATCTTTTGGGTTAGTGAATCAATTAAACCTTTCATGACAGTGAGATCGTTTCCCAAATTTCCCTTAAATCAGGGAAGAAATCTGTTCTGTCCCTAATTAGCATTCTTGAGATCCCCGCGCTTTGATTGGCCAAAGCGCGGGGCACTCTGATTGGTCAGGCGAGCCGCGCCGATTGGCTTGCTAAGAATCTCCCGCGATTGGTCCATTCGAATCGCGGGAGATTCAAAGCGGTGCCATTGGCCGTGGCCGCCGCGGCTGAAAGAATAAAAGCCGCGAACCTTTTGCGAAGAGCCAGTTCGGTTCCTACTTTAATAAAAGAGCATGATTTGAAGTCACCGACTCCTGGCATCATTTCGCGGACGCAACACTGGCGACGAGGATGGGATCCAGACCCTGAACCGAACCATGTGTCCGACGGAAGCCAGACGAACCACCACGATGGCGAAAATCGCACCCCCCGCACCCTTCAACTCCGCCACCGAGGACTGGGAATCATACTCCGACCGATTCCGCATGTTCCTCGAGTGCAGAGACCTGAAGGATGCCACCGACCCCATGAAGCGCGCCGTCTTCCTGACCCACTGCGGGACCGAGTTATTCAAGATGGCCAAGGTGCTTGCCAAACCCGCCGATGCGACCGCGATGGACTGGGACGTCCTCGAGCCAATACTTCGGCGGCACTACGCTCCAGAGGTACCCATCCTGATCCGACGCAACGAATTCTACCGTCGGGACCAACGGTCGGGTGAGAGCTTCAGCGACTTCGTTGCCGAGCTACAGCGCCTAGGGGGGCTCTGCGAATTCGACAACCTGAACGACGCCCTGCAAGACAGAATCGTGCTCGGTTTGTGGGACCCTGTCCTCCAGAGCCGGCTGATGGCCAAGGGCAACATCAGCCTTGCAGACACCCTCACCGCAGCCGCAGCCGCCGAAGCAACCTGAACCTCCGCCGACCGCATGCGCAGACCGAACGCTGGGGACCGCAGCGGAAACAACAACCCTGCGAGGTCGGCCGAGGCCCAACCCGAGACGACCACCCACCAGGGCGACTTCCACTCGGCATCGGGCACTTCCGATGACGAGGAGGACATCCATCGCCTCCAGACAGGCTGCAACCCACGGAACCGGCAGGGTCATAAGTCGAGGACCAACTGTGCCGGTTGCGGCGGCGACCACCCCAAGTTGGAATGCCGGTTTTTCGAATCGATCTGCCGGCATTGCGACAAGAAGGGACACATCGCCCGTGTCTGCTGCCTAAAAAAGAACCGCAGCCCAGCACGATGGGACCAGAGCGACCGGAGGAGAGAGAGCACACCACCCCGAACCAGAGATCGCCCCTCGGACAACAGATGGGACCGAAACAGACGATCCCTGCGAGGCGGCGATAACCGGCGAAGAGAGGAGACCCATCAGACAGTCACCATCGGCCACGCCATAACCAATGATGCCCGGAAGGTCCACGTGGAGGTAGGCATCAAGGGCCAGCCATGCAAAATGGAGGTGGACTCCGGGTCCTACCTCTCCATGATAGCATGGCATGAAATAAAGCGCTTGGTGCCTACCCTCCAAAGGAGGAACCTAGACAGCCAGAGACTCATTGTAAGGGACTACCAGTGAAACCGCATCCCGGTAGTCGGAACCAAACACTTCAACATCACATATAAAGGGCACACCGAAAGGCTTCCCCTGACAATCGTCGACCGCGACTGCCCAAGCCTACTGGGACTGCAATGGTTCGCTCCGCTCGGCATCGCAGTCACGGGAGTCGACCACGTCACCGACGACAGCTGGGAGCAGCAACTGGCCCGGGAATTCCAAGAGGTCTTCGACGGAAACCTAGGCAAGTACCGAGGGCCCCTTATATCATTCAACCTAGACCCAAACGTCCCCCCAAAACGCCTGAAACCAAGGCGGGTGCCATTCGCACTTAAACCCAAAATAGACGAGCAAATTGACAAGCTCGTCAAGCAAGGGGTCCTACAGCCCATAGACCACGCCCGGTGGGAGACCCCCATAGTCACCCCAATCAAGCCCGATGGGTCGGTGAGGATCCGTGGGGACTATAAGGCCACCCTAAATGGCGCGCTACAACAAAGCGCCTACCCCGTCCCAGTAGTGCAACACCTACTGCACTCACTGGGAGGGGGCAAGGTTTTCGCCAAGCTCGACCTCGCCCAGGCATACCAACAGTTGCCAGTCGACAAGCAAACGGCACAAGCACAAACCATAGTCACCCACCAGGGAGCATTTAAATGCAACCGACTCCAATTCGGAGTCAGCGTGGCACCGGGCATATTCCAAAGCCTAATGGAAAGACTACTGCAAGGCATCAAGGGGGTGGTACCTTACTTCGACGACGACGTCCTAGTGTCGGCAACCAACCAAGCCGAACTAGAGGGTCGCCTAAGGGAGGTCCTAACCAAATTCAAAGAGACTGGGCTCAAAGTCAAGAGGGAGAAATGCCAATTATACACGGAACGGGTAGAATTCCTAGGATACCTCCTAGACCGTCATGGCATTCACCCCACAAACCAAAAAATCAAGGCCATCAAAGAAGCCCCCACACCCAAGTCGAAGACGGAACTACAGGTATTCCTGGGGCTACTTAACTTTTACAATGTGTTCCTGCCCCAAAAGGCGACGGTGGCGGAGCCTTTGCATAGGCTCCTGGACAAGGCGGTGACCTGGACTTGGGGGAAACGCGAGCAAGCCGCCTTCCAAAGAACAAAGGACCTCCTCACTTCGGACGCCGTCCTTATACAGTATAACGAGACCCTACCTCTGGCTGTCACATGCGACGCATCACCTTTCGGCGTCGGCGCTGTCCTCAGCCATACCCTCCTTGACGGAAAAGAAGCGCCCATCGCCTTCTTTTCAAGGACCCTCACCAAACCAGAGCGGAACTATAGCCAGCTGGACAAAGAGGCTCTGGCTATCGTTGCCGCCGTAAAAAGATTCCACGAGTATCTCTACGGCCGGACATTCACCATCATAACCGACCACAAGCTGCTGCTGGGAATCCTTGCAGGAAACCGGGCCACCCCGAACATTCTGTCTCCCCGAATGACAAGGTGGTCCGAGTTCCTGGCAGCCTACAACTACGGACTCATACACAGACCGGGTAAGACGATCTCCCATGCAGATGCCTTAAGCCGCTCACCGCTACTGGGACCTGACACCAACCCAGCACCCACGACAACCACCCTCAGCATAGAGACTCTACCCAACCTGCCCATAACCGCGTCAGACATTGCCCGAGAGACTAATAAAGACAAACGTCTGGCGCGGGTGTTGCATTGGGTAGAGAAAGGGTGGCCGGAAAGGGACAACGACGAGTCTGTCAAAACATTCCGAAACCGCCAAACGGAACTCTCGTTATTAAAAGGGTGCATACTATGGGGGGATAGGGTGGTCATTCCAGAAAAGCTACAAGGGAAGGTTCTGGAACTGCTACACGAGGGGCACCCTGGCATCGTTAGGACTAAAGTCCTGGCCAGAAGTTACGCTTGGTGGCCAGGGATGGACAAACAAATTGAGACCTGGGTAGGAAGGTGCCAACGATGCCAAGAAACTAGGCCAAGCCCACCCACAGCACCCGTCCTAGAGTGGGAAACCCCGCAGGTCCAGTAGGCTCAGACGGAGCCCCGCCTACCTACGTGACTACGCGACGTAAGGACTGAACCAAGAGGGGAGGGGTGTTCTGTCCCTAATTAGCATTCTTGAGATCCCCGCGCTTTGATTGGCCAAAGCGCGGGGCACTCTGATTGGTCAGGCGAGCCGCGCCGATTGGCTCGCTAAGAATCTCCCGCGATTGGTCCATTCGAATCACGGGAGATTCAAAGCGGTGCCATTGGCCGCGGCCGCCGCAGCTGAAAAAATAAAAGCCGCAAACCTTTTGCGAAGAGCCAGTTCGGTTCCTACTTTAATAAAAGAGCATGATTTGAAGTCACCGACTCCTGGCATCATTTCGCGGACGCAACAAAATCAGAAACAAACCTTTGGACTGAGAATAAGCCTGTTCCTATGATGCCATTTTTGTTCACTGCAGTGTGAAAAATGTGAAAAAACACACTTCTTTTTCTTCATCTTCTTGTTCCCTATTCACTGGTCTCTTTCAAAGAGGAAATTGTGAACATCAAACTTATTCTCAACTGTCCTAGTGAAAGTTTTAATTAGACAATAATTCCCTCCCGCGGCATTATTATGGATTATTTGAGAAACACTTTGCCATGGAAAAATGTTAAGAATGTGAACATGTTTGATTTTAAATGTAATGCCAGTTAAGATCTAAAGTTTCCTGAGAGGACTTTCATCTGTCAGGCACTTCATCTGTCATGCACTAAAAAATTAGTTTATGGAAAGCGAAACGGTGTGCATGTGTGTGTGAAACTAACCTCATTTACATTTTAAAGCACTCTAGCCTGAATGAATATCCACTTTTGTCCATAAATATAACATACAGATGAGGAGGAGGAATCCAGTTTTGAAGGATTTTAACTCTTGTGTTTTAGCTTGGTTGCTGATTGAGCTAAGGTTTTTGTACTTTTAAAGTTATTGTTGATACCATATTGGTTTTGTTGGCTCTCTTTTCCACTTAGAGCTAGTTTACTGTTTTTCTTTGAAATAAATATTCAAAAGCATTTAACCTACTGATGCCTCAATTAATGTAATTTTATTGGTATCTATTTTTATTTTTGAAATTTACCAGTAGCTGCTGCATTTCCCACCCTCGACTTATACTCGAGTCAATAAGTTTTCCCAGTTTTTTGTGGTAAAATTGGGTGCCTCGACTTATATTCGGTTCGACTTATACTCGAGTATATATGGTACTTGTTGTTACTGGACACAAAGGAATCTTGTAAGAGCCAGGGTGGTGCAGCAGTTAGAATGCAGTATTAAAGGCTAATTCTGCAAACTGCCAGCAGTTTGATTCTCACCAGCTCAAGTTGACTCAGCCTTCCATCCTTCTGAGATTGATAGGGACCAAGATTGTTTAGGGCAATATGTTGACTCTATAAACCACTTAGGGCTGTAAAGCACTACTAAACAGTATATAAGTCTAAGTGCTATTGCTATTGCTAATCTAGGAAGTCTTACTATCTCCAACTGGAATTTTATTATGGCCTTTTGTTGCCATTAAACTGGAGGAAGAGAAGGAAGGGAGGGGAAAAACATAAGAACTACTGCCATTCTTGGGTTACAAGGTCACCTGAAGGCTGATAGTATGTGATGTTCCTGGTTTTTTGTCAAAATCCTAATTTCTAATCTTGGCTTCTAATTTGTCCTTGATTGCTTTATGTTTTGATGTTCAGCATGTTCTCTCCTCTTTCCTCCTGTCTTGATTCCTAGTTTCATATTGCTGGCTGGTAACCCAGCCTTAATCCATAGAGTTAAATAGACACACTACATTGAAGGCAAAAGGTGAAGACGACAGCAGGAGATAAGATGGTTAAATAGTGTCATTGACCCAGTTGGCATAAATTTGGGCAGACTCTGGGAGACAGTGAAAGACAGGGGGGCTGGTGTGCTATGATCCATGAGGTCACAAACAGTCGGACAGGACTTAGCAACCAAACAAGTATACCATAGGAATGTGTGGCTGCTGCAAAATATCTGTTTCATATGCTTCCCTTCCCTGAGTTTCTCTAATAAAAGAAAAATCGTACTTTGCATTCAGCATTTCCTGAACTCAAGCACCTTGACTTCTCTTTGGTGACAAGATGGATTGGCTGTTATGCACTTATCCCCTTCACATTATTGAAAAAAAGTAAAAAGGCCAGCAGAAGGGATAGTTGTTGAGAGTTCTGGTGAAGTGATGATGAAATAATGTGACAACCAAGGAGGGGCTAAGATAACAGCTTGTAACTTTTTAGGGCCAGTAGGTCTCTTCTGAATTTTAAAAGCATGATTCCTCATTTCCTTGATAAGCTCCTCTTTTCAACAGTTTTCTCTAATATGGCTTTCAAAAGTTATACACCATTTAGCAGTATGAGTGATTCTTTCAAGTTTGTGTTCAACAGTCAACACTTTATTTAAAAAGATATAATACTTTGCGCAGTTGTGTGAAGAAAGAAAACATGCTAAGAAAAAGATCCCTTCACCACATTCATCTAATGAAATGATTTGAGTTGGTTATTCTAAGGACACCCAAGGGACTTTTTTTGCAGCCTGTTCCTTTCAGTATATTTTATATAAATAAAATGTTATCTTAAAAAAAATAACTTAGCATAGCTGGAAAGTTAAAGAGTGACATAAACGTGGCCAGCTCAAAATGTATGAGAACATGTCCACAAACTTTACTTACATAAAGAAAAATTACAAAGTAGACACAAAAGTTGGTTGGTAGAGAGCTTAACCTATTTAATGTATTATTTTAAGTGTGTGTGTGTGCGCGCGCGCCAGAGAGAGAGAGAGAGAGAGAGAGAGAGAGAGAGAGGGAGGGAGAGAGAGAGAGAGATGAGAGCAAGAGCAAATAATTTATGCTAAAGAGAAAATTTACTCCAAAGTTATGTTGACAGAGTTGAGCAGAATTGGGGATTTTTATTTCCTTTTGAGGTCTGGCTGAAACTTGGCATAGGAATACACTTTGCTCTATTTGGTGCAGTTTTATCTATCATATTTGAACCTAGAAAGCAGTATTTATGTGTGCACATATGCCCATGAGTCATTCTTGCCTGCTGGCAACTATATAAGCAAATCCATGTAGTTTTATTGATATCTCCAGGAGTGGTTTGCCTTTGCCTTCTTTCTGGAGCTGATAGACAAGCTTATAAGACTGAACTAGAACTCACGGTCTCCTGGTTTCTTGTCTCATGCCTTTAACCACCAAAAGTGGCTATCTGAGAGCAGTATAGGATAGAGTACTCCATATGAGAAATCCTGAGGAATGGATGAAATATCAAATAAATTGTGGAGGGCAATTACTCCTATTTTCCAAAAGGCATGTTAAGATTTTAACCCCACCCCTGCTTAAAAGGAAAGGAAAGGAGAACTTGGGGAAGAGTTCGGGGCGGGGAGGAAGAAAGAAAGAGAGGCAGGATCTTGCAGAAAGAAGGCCAAATAAAAATGGTTCTTAGTAACCATTTTCTATTTTAAGAAAAGAAAAAGAAATTTGAGTATTTCTACCAAATACTCAGATTGATTCATTATCTATTGTTGAAAGGTGCCAAAATGCCTTTCTTTTGAGGATTCGATTTTCCCACTGGGAGAGCTCCGGTGCAAGGATATGGACAACTGCTTGAAAGCTGGATCTTTTTATTTTTCAGGAAGGCGGAGAACAGCAAGAAGTCTGCGTTCCTGGGCTAGCTAGCTCCTTATGGTAAGTCCCTGGTTTTTTATACCCTTTTCTCCCTTTGTAAGTTGATTTTGTGTGAGTGTTTGTATTTATGCCTAATGTTTCAAATCCTGTTTGAGTTTATTTATTCCTGCCGGAGGGCAAACTCCATGGGATGCGGAAGGCAAACTCCGCAGGGTGGCCAGATTGTATTATTGGTTTTCTGTAATCTCTTTTAGCTTTAAGAGAGTTTTTCATATTTGTTCTGTGGCAATCTCCTGTCTGTCCCTTTTGTAATTTGAATTTTGTGTCTTTTGTATGTTTGTTTTGCTTATTTGGTATGTCCTGTGTTTGTAAGGGTTTTCTAAATTATCTTTTGTTTCCTTTTCCTATTTGTCTAGTTTTCTTAATTACTTAGGCTTTTGTCTGTAGGGATTCTTTAATACTTTTTATTTGATTCCTTTTCCTATGTAAGTTTGTTTTCCGGCTGACCTGATGTTCCCCTTGGGCTTTTTCTGTTTCTGTGACACTAATGTTTTCGTGAAGTTCCCTTTCCACACTATCATCAGGTATTTAGAAAAAAACAAACTTCCAGAAGCCAGAGAGGCTCCTTATCCTCAGGAACAACGGAATTAGCTAAAATGTCAGCATTAAATGAAACCTTTTTCAGGCTCTGGAAAGAGAGTATAGGGAGGCAGCCAGTGTTAAAAGAGGCCTCTGTAAACACAAGAAAGAGTTACTGTAGCTGGTTTAATTTTCTTCAGGAGGCCCTATTGACAAGGGACTACGTTGATTTACTTCAGGCAGGAGGCCTTATTATCGCAATACTTTGTTCTAGCATGGTGAGCTGGACTGCAGCTTTGGGATGTGTCAGAAAGAAGTAAATTACCAAATGGCAGAGATATAATGATAGGATTGTAAAATATCTTTCCGAAAGGTGGCTTGAACTTTGGATGGAGCACAGAGGTTGATTTGATGTTTTATTACACCAGAGCTGAAGTGTTGAAATATCCCAAATGGAATGGAATAGAAAGTTAATGGAATGGAATAGAAAGTTAATTCAACTTTTAAAATCCAGTGGCATATCACTTCTTGAAATAAGGACACCTGTTGATTACTATTGTGGGAAGCCCCACCCCTAGAAGAATGAAATATTTTGAGGAATATTTAAAAAAGGGCAAAATATTATATTTCCCTAAATGAGAAATGGAGAAACATGTGTTTTTAGATGCAGGAAGCAGACTCAGTCTTTCTTAATAGCCCCCAGCAGATAATTTGGGCCCATTAAGAAAGATTGGGCCAGCCTATTCAGAAACCTGCCCCCATGCAGAAATTGAGGAGGCAGCTTTTAGAAATGCAGATTTGGTAATTCATTCAAAACAGGATATTTTGAAACAAAGGCAGAATAGGAGGATTAGAAGCAGCCCAGAGCAGTTCAAAGCCCCTTCATTGCACCACCCCTCAGAGCAGTCCAAATTTCATCTGGGAGCTCAGATAAACAATAAGCCAAAGGTTATCCAGGTTAGCTGAAACAAGCACCTAGGATTTTCATTTCCTCTTTTGCCTATAGAGCCAGCCTATGACCCCTACATAAGCCCTACATGACCCCATGGGAATCTGACAACAGCCAATAGAATACATGTTCCTGCACAGGAACAGGAAGCTCAAATACAAAGCCCAAAGAAGGAATAATTCCCCCCTCAACTCCATTTTGTCAGCTGCACCAGAACCACAAACCCAAGTGGTTCTGCTTCATCATCGAACCATCTTTCCAAACAGCCTCCATGTTTCCAGTGTCTTTCTCCCAGCTTGGAACTGAACCAGATGGATATTTCTCCCAATACTATTTATAATTCTAAATTTCTCTTTGAGATTGATTTATCTAAAGAGTTTTCCTCCACAATTTCTGGAAATATAAATATGCTAAATAGGCAAATGATTAGGATTTTATTTAATGATGCTTAGTTTGTGCCAATTGGAGAGCACTTCATCAGGAATTCTCAGCAAAATAAGAGCATTTTGTTTTGATTCTTCAAATACTATAAGATGATTATTTCTTTGATTATAACAGGATAACAGAATAATAGAGTTGCAAGAGATCTTGGAGGTCTTTTAGTCCAACCCTCTGCTTAAGCAGGAAACACTATACCATTTCAAACAAATGGTTGTCCAATCTCTTCTTTAAAACCTCCAGTGTTGGAGCACACCCACAACTTCTGGAGGTAAGTTGTTTCACTGCTTAATTAACTGCCAGGAAATTTCTTCTTAGTTCTAAGTTGCTTCTCACCTTGATTACTTTCCATCCATTGCTTCTTGTCCTGCCTTCAGGTGCTTTGGGTTGACCCCTCTTCTTTAGCAGTCCCTTAGATATTGGAACACTGCTATTGTGTCACCCCAGTCCATCTTTTCATGAAGGCAAATATAGCCAATTCCTTCCCCCACCCCCCACCCCACATATAGAGCTCAAGAAAATGAAGCACCCTCTCCCAAAATAGTGACATTGTGATGAAACTTGGAGAGGTTTCACGTGATATACTAAAGCAATTAAAATCCAGGCTCAATACCACAACAAGTAAATAAATAAAGTCTGGTGTGACCAGTAGTCTAGAAACATTTGGAACACGTAAAGAATGGTTTCTGTCCAAGAATATTATTTGTTGCACCATACTTATTATTCAGTCTCTTTTCCTTGGTCTTTTCTGCATTATATAATCCTGAATAGCTACTCAGTGCATCAGTAAGACAGAGGAGCCCTGATTTTGATATAATTTTAAAACAAAGTCAAAAAATGGATTGCTATTCATCAATAGCAATAGCAGTAGCATTTAGGTTTGTCTATCTTCCTAAACTACTTTATAGTACTCAATGTAGAGTTTACAATATTTGCATATTGCTCCCAACAATCTATGTCTTCATTTTATTGACCTTGGATGAAAGGCTGAGTCAGGATTGACCTCCAGGCTGTGGGCAGTGTTTGCTGGCAGTACTGCATTTGAACTACTGCGCCACCAGGGCTCCAAACCACCAAAGGCAGTTATACTCTTTAGAGCACTATCTTATGGACATTAGAATAGGATGCCGTGGAATCAGAGGAGGTATTCAGCAGGTTCTGACCAGTTCTGGAGAACCAGTAGTGAAAATTTTGAGTAGTTTGGAGAACTGGCAAATACCACCTCTGACTGAAGATTTTACAGTATCCTAATCCTGCCACGTCCACCAAGCCATACCCACAGAACCAGTAGTAAAAACATTTGAATCCCACCATTGCCTGGAATCTCAAAATATTGTCTTTTCTGCTTCCATAGATGCAGGGAAAGCTCCAATTTTGAATCAAGAAATTACATTATTCTACCTGATATAGAAAAGGCATGAAGGGGGGCTAGGTGAAGTTGGGAATGCCTCAGACTCTGAGTGTTGTGAATGAATAAAGGTATAATAAAGTTATCTATAGCTTGAAGTCAAGTGCAGGGTTCTGGCCCTGCACTTCTGATTGGCCGCTAATTGGCAAGATCGGATTGGTCCGTTCAGGAGAATCTGATTGGCCATTAACGAGCCATTCCCATTGGTTAACGGAGCTAGTGCTCCCGTGTTTCATTGATTGAATAGTTAATAAGTTGCCTATATAAGAAAGGCTGTAGCAGCCATTGAGCTGAGCTGTCACACCATGTAAATAAAGAGTTGAAGTTCACCATTTCACCGGCTCATCTCCATTCTTTTGCGCCCACGCTCAGTACTTAACACTGGCAATGAGGATGGGATTTGGAGACGTCAGAGCTGACTGAACAACGAAGAAGATAACCGAGCACGTGGCTGAAATGCACAATGGCGGAAACATGTCCAGTAGCGTCATACCACCCGCTCCATTCGACCCAGCGCAAGAAGACTGGGACTCCTATATGGATCGTTTCCAAATGTTCTTGGAAACCAACAATTTGAAGGATTAATGCCTTAAGCCTTGTCGAGTTCCGTTTGCCCTAAAACTGAAAATCGACGAACAGCTTGATAAGTTAATAGCCCAGGGAGTGTTAGAGCCAACTGATCACTCTCCTGGGAAACCCCAATTGTGACACCCGTTAAGCCGGATGGTTCAATTAGAATTTGTGGGGACTACCGGGCCACCCTGAACCACGCCCTGCAGCAAAACGCATATCCGGTGCCGGTGGTGCAGCACCTCCTCCATTCCCTGGGGGGCGGAAAAGTCTTCGCTAAACTAGACTTAGCTCAGGCTTATCAGCAACTGCCGGTAGATGAAAAGACGACACAGGCACAGACGATCATGACGCACTGAGGTGCCTTTAAATGTACACGGCTCCAATTCGGAGTGAGTGTAGCCCCGGGGATCTTTCAGAGCTTGATGGAGAGACTTTTACAGGGGATTAAAGGTGTTGTTCCCTATTTTGATGATGTGTTAATCGCTGCCCCTACTTCAAAAATTTTACGGGATCGCTTGAGAATGGTCCTCCAGAAATTCAAAGACGCAGGTCTTAAAGTGAAGAAAAATAAGTATAAATTGTGTACAGATCGTGTCGAATTTTTAGAGTATTTAATTGACAGTCAGGGCATTCACCCTACCGATAGCAAATTGAGAGCAATAAAAAACGCTCCCAGACCCCGGAACAAGGCTGACCTCCAGGCGTTTCTAGGCCTAATCAATTTTTATAACGTATTCCTACCGCACAAAGCAACTGTCGCTGAACCCCTACATCGTTTATTGGACAAAAAAGCCATTTGGGTATGGGGACATAGAGAAGAGCAGGCATTTCAAAATGTAAAGAAATTACTGACTTCTGATGCTGTACTGATGCAATACAATGAGACCTTGCCATTAACGATCACGTGTGATGCCTCGCCTTTCGGAGTGGGCACCATTTTGAGCCATTAGGGTCTTGCCTAACGGTAGCGAAGCCCCTGTTGCCTATTTCTCAAAAACGCTTTCAAAAACTGAGCGAAATTATAGCCAGATTGATAAAGAAGCCCTTGGCATTGTGTCTGCTGTCAAAAGATTTCATGAGTACATGTATGGCTGGGCTTTTACTATAGTGACTGACCACAAACCTTTGCTGGGAATAATAGCGGGAGATAAGCCAACCCCCTATATATTATCTCCCAGAATGACTCGCTAATCAGAATTCTTGGCTGCTTATAATTCTTGGCTGCAATACCACCCGGGGAAGGCCATTCCCCATGCCGACGCATTGAGTTGAGCACCACTTCCAGAGACCATCAACGACCCCGCACCTACAGTGTCAACGTTGCAAATCGAGACACTTCGTACACCGCCATTAACGGCCCGAGATATCGCGAGAGAAACAAAACGCGACCCCACCTTAGCATGAGTCCTCAGTTGGGTGGAACGCGGATGGCCATTGGACCAAGTACCTGATGACTTCATCCCATTCAAAAGTCGACAAACAGAGTTGTTTTCACAGAAAGGCTGCATCATCTGGGGTGATAGAGTCGTTGTCCCAGAGCGACTCCAACGGGCAGTACTGAGAACCTTGCACGATGGCCACCCCGGCATCGTGCGCATGAAAGCCCTCACACGAAGCTATGCGTGGTGGCCAGGCATCGACAAGCAAATCGAAAATTGAGTCAAAGCTTGTCATAAATGCCAAGAAGTAAGCAATGCCCCACCAAAGGCAATCCCAACCGAATGGGAAACACCGCAGGGACCCTGGTCCCATATCCATCTGGACTTTGCAGGGCCTACCAAAGGCCCCACGTTTTTGTTAACCGTGGATGCCTACTCGAACTGGCTCGAAATCCACCGAATGAAGAACACAACAATCGAAGCGGTCATTAAGAAACTGAAGAGACTGTTTTCAACCCACAGATTACCAGACATTCTGGTATCCGACAACGGGCCCCAATTTACTGCACTATCTTTTGAACAGTACCTGGCGGACCGCGGTATTCAACACGCGCTGACATCGCCTGCGCATCCTGTGGCCAACGGAAGGGCCGAGCGCATGGTACAATTCATGAAAAAGACGCTACAGAAAATGGACTATGACAACATCGAAGAGAAAATAAACCGAATCCTCTTTTTACAGCATACTACTCCACATAGCGTCACCAACAAAACTCCCGCCGAGTTGCTAATGGGACAAAAGCTCCGCTCCCACCTCGACCGGTTACACCCAGCATACAAACCGGAGAAACCACACGGATCAAGCGGCTGATGCTGTACCTTCCAGGTAGGCGACTTGGTATTCGCTAAAAACTTATCGGGCGATCCGTTGTGGGTCAAAGCAACTGTAGTCCGTGTAACCAGCCCGAGATCATACCTCGTGCAATGCCGCGATGATAGACTATGGAAGTGCCATATCGATCAACTACGATCAAGATTGCAGTCAGGGATCCCCGAGTCCCCTGATGACCACACTGAGGGGGGTGGAGATACAGAGGAAGATGAACTCCAATTAGCAGAAAACCTTTTTGAAGGGAATGATAGTGAAACAAAAACACGTGAAGAGCAAGCAGGGATGGGAGTGAGCTCACCTCATGGTGATACCAATGATGTTGGTGACAACGAAAACTCGAACTCAGAGTCGGAGATACCACTCTCGCAAAACAACGCCCTACCTCAACAAGAGTGCAGCCAAATACCGGGTGCACAACGAAAATCAAATAGATTAACAAAACAATCGTCCTACCTCAAGGACTACGTAACCACACCCTGTAAACGGAACCCGGGGGGAAGGGGTGTTGTGAATGAAAAAAGGTATAATAAAGCTTGAAGTCAAGTGCAGGGTTCTGGCCCTGAACTTCTGATTGGCCGCTAATTGGCAAGATCGGATTGGTCCATTCAGGAGAATCTGATTGGCCATTAATGAGCTGTTCCCATTGGTTAACGGAGCTAGCGCTCCCGTGTTTCATTGGTTGAATAGTTAATAAGTTGCCTATATAAGAAAGGCTGTAGCAGCCATTGAGCTGAGCTGTCACACCATGTAAATAAAGAGTTGAAGTTCACCGTTTCACCGGCTCGTCTCCATTCTTTCACGCCCACGCTCAGTACTTAACACTGAGCTTCTTCATACTTCTTCAGCTATGGAGTAAATTTATACCAGATCTAACTGTTTAATGTGGGAACTTACATGCACACATATGCCAACACATGCACATAAAACAAACATGTTTCTTCTGCTTTGCCAATATGTTGTTGGCCAGGTACTTAACTATGTGACAGCATCCTACATTTGAGATGTTCCAACTAATGCTTAGATCTGCTCTAGTATTTTCCTTTATATCTTTTATGTTGACATTATTTTTATTCTTGATGGTAACTCCCCATGTTTCCACCAAAATAAGATGGGGTCTTATTTTCTTTTGGGCCCCAAAATAACCACTAAGGCTTATTTTCTGAGCATCTCTTTTTTCCCCATGTACAGAAGGCCTTATTCTGCTTGCTTGCAAGGGGAAGGAGATTACATAGCATAGTAGTGCTGCTGCCATGAGGCAGGGAAGTGAAGCTGCCCCAGTTGCCTTGTACTGGCTTACCTTAGAGCCCCCGCAGCCAGGCCACCCATGCCCTGACACCTGCCTTGCCTTGCAGCAGTGGCTCTAGCAGCCCAGACCCTGGATGGCCATTAGCCCACTTCTGCTTACTCTCGGCTGCAATAGAAAAAGGAGGCCTGGTGCTGGTGCTGTAGCTTTGAGGCAAGGGATGGACCTGCCCCATGTGCCCCATGCTGGCTTACCTCAGGGCCCCTGCAGCCAGGGCATCTACACACCAACATCTGCCTCACCTTGCGGCCGTGGCACCAGCAAACCACTCAGCCCCCTGCTGCATTGCTACCACGAGCAAGCAGAATTGGGCTGGCAGCAACATGGGATCCTGCTGCACATGGCTGCTGGTGCTGCCATCTTGAGGCAGGTGTCAGGGAATGGATGGCCTGGCTGTGGGAAGCCTGAGGTAAGTCAGTGCAAGGTGCATGGGACAGCTCCATCACTACTCTTCCTCATCTAATGGCCATGGCACTGCAAGTAACTAGATGGAATGGGCAGGTGGCCAGCTGTACAGGCTCTTAAGACTTATTTTGGGGGTAGGGCTTATATTATGTACACGCCTAAAAACATGCTAGGTCTTATTTTTGTGGTAGGTCTTATTTTCAGGGAAACAGGATACATAAAAAGCATACCTCAGGCTACTGTGATTCTTGTACTGTTTGGTATAAGTTTCTCTCCTTTACTGGTTCCTCAAGATAGCTAATAAATTAAAGCTATACAAAGACACTGTTGTTCACAAAGCCGAACAGAGTAGGTCTGTTAAAAGAAGGTGCAAAATCCACCAGGGACTGCTAATTTATGTAGTCCTTTCCTGAATAAACATTGGTGCCACCAGAGTACATTTTGGATGGTGAAATAAAAGCAATGGTTTATTGCATCTTGAAGTAGGTGAAAAAATGAGGCAGATTTGAGGCCAGGGTGGTCACACTCTAGTTCGAAGAAGATACTCATGGTATGTTGCAAGAGGTAAAAGTTTTACCTGAACAAGAATAAAAAATCACTTAGAAGCCAATTAGACTTTTAAAACAAAGCATCAATTTTTACCCCATGAGGTTTAAAAGCATACAGCTATCTCAGCAATGGAAGTTGCCACAAAATACATTCTTTTCAGGGCTGCTTAAATTATAGTTACACAGTCCATTTGCACTCATCCAGGAATTTTCACCAGCTGTCACACTCTTGTGTTCTTTGGACAGACATTTCTCTTTGACCTAGAAAACTTGATTGCAGGAAATATGACTTCAGCAACAGAGTGGTCAATGTCTGGAATACTCTACCTGAAACTGTGGTTTCTTCCCCAAAAACTTACCTTAGACTGTCTACTATTGATCTCACCCCTTTTGTTCTGAACTAGCAGGCTCGCAAGCCTGCAAACCTGACTGGCCTTTTCACAAGCAGGCTTGAAATCCTGCATATTTGATTGGTCCGTGAACAGCGGGTCGTGATTGGTCATTCTGGACTGATCTGATTGGTGAGTTAGCGGGCTGCCGCGATTCGACGCTCCAAGCGTGGCAAACTTAAACCATTGGGCGCTTTGACAGCAGCCAGCTCTATAAAAGGAGCTGCTGCTGCCATACTTGTTGCTCTGCTTCCTGAAGTCACTAATAAAGGGTTGGAGTCATTATTTGATGTCTCATCTCCGTTATTGTGCCCATTCTCCAAGATAGAACACTGGCGACGAAGGTGGGATGCGGAGACGATAAGAGCTGACTGCGCACTCGTGAAGTGTTGACAGAGCACGTGGCTGACAACGCGCAGAAAACGGCAGAATGACCAGCAGTGCAATACCACCCGCTCCATTTGGTCCAGCAAACGAAGATTGGGACTCGTATATGGACAAGTTCCAAATGTTCCTGGAAACCAACAATCTGAAGGATGCTACATCTAGCAAGAAATGCGCGGTGTTCCTAATGCATTGCGGACCCGCCGTTTTCAAAATGGCAAAGGCGCTAGCGAAACCGGCTGAAGTCAAAACTATGAATTGGGACACCCTCGCTCCCATTCTCAGAGCTCATTATGCCCCAGCAGTTCCAACCCTCATCAGAAGACACGAGTTTTACCAGAGGGACCAATGGGAAAGCAAAAGCATCAGGGACTTTGTTGCTGACCTAAGAAATTTGGGTGGACTATGTGGCTTTGCAAATCTGGAAGAAGCCATGAGAGATCGGATTGTCTTGGGTCTAAGAGACCTCACCATCCAAAGCAAGATTATGGCGAAAGGAGATATCGCACTCGCAGATGCCATAGCGGATGCTACTGCAGCAGAAGCAACCAGGAAGTCAGCAGCCTGAATGCACTGAGCAAATGGGTCCAACCGCCAACTCGCCAGCGACATGGCAATACCCTCAGAGAGACACACAACAACAGCCCACCATGAAGACATCGAGTCCTCGTCGGAAAGTGAGGAGGAAGAAGTCAACAGACTCAGATCAGAGCACAACCAGCGAGATCAGCGAGGTCGTAAACCCAATTTTCAATGTGCCAGATGCGGGGGAAACCACCCACGAGCAGATTGCAGGTTCCTAGATGCCATCTGTCATTCCTGTGAGAAAAGGGGCCACATCGCCAAAGTCTGCAGAAGTAAATGAGTTTCCAGACCCAAGAGGAATGAAAATAGTTTCCGGCAGATAGTGGGCAACCACCCATCAAACCGGGACCGCCCAAACAACTAGTGGAGCCAGTACAACAGAAAACGAATGCTTGCTACCAATACCAGAGGAGAAGAGGCACATCAGACCGTCACCATCGGCCACGCCTCATCAGTGGATGCGAAAAAAAACCGGGTAAAGGTCACCATTGAAGATAGACCGTGCATCATTGAAGTCGACTCCGGGTCTTCCCTATAAATGGTCTCCTGGAAAACTCTCAAGCAACTGATCCCTGACATCCACCGCCAGGATCTCAGCACCCAGAGACTTATATTAAAGGACTACCAGGGCAATCAAATCCCAGTTGCTGGTTCCAGTCATGTCCAGGTCTCGTTTAAAGACCACACCACAACTCTATCTCTCACCGTCGTTGACAGAGACCGACCCAGTTTATTGGGATTACAGTGGTTCGCGCCATTAGGAATTGAATTGGCAGGCATCAACCAGACTGTAAGCGAAGAATGGGAGGTGGCCCTCATCCGCGACTTTCAAGAAGTCTTCACCAAATAATTAGGCAAGTGCAAGGGGTCCCCCATTTCATTTAATCTCTGCCCTGATATCGCACCCATCCATCTAAAGCCACGCCAAGTTCCCTTTGCTCTCAAACCTAAAATTGACGAGCAACTGGACAAATTAACAGCACAGAGCATATTAGAACCCATTGACCACGCCCGATGGGAGACCCCAATTGTAACCCCCATAAAACCTAATGGATCCCTGAGAATCTGTGGAGATTACAAGGCCACCCTGAATCATGCACTTCAACAGAGCGCCTATCCAGTACCCGTGGTCCAACATCTTCTCCACTCGCTCAGGGGTGGAAAAGTATTCGCGAAGCTTAACCTGGCCCAAGCATATCAGCAGCTGCCAGTAGACGCAAAGACCGCAGAAGCCCAAACAATAGTCACACACAGGGGTGCGTTCAAATGTAACAGACTCCAGTTCGGAGTAAGCGTAGCACCTGGCATTTTCCAAAGTTTGATGGAAAGGTTGCTGCAGGACATAAAAGGAGTTGTACCCTACTTCGATGATGTATTGATAGCCGCCCTTACAAGAAGTCAGCTAGAAAAACACCTAAGAACTGTCCTACAAAAGTTCCAGGACGCAGGACTCAAAGTCAAGAAGGACAAGTGCCAATTATGCACTGAGAGGGTTGAATTTCTTGGTTACCTTCTTGACAAACATGGTATTCACCCTACCGAAAAGAAATTAGCAGCTATTAAAAATGCTCCAAGACCTAGAAACAAGACAGACCTCCAAGTCTTCCTGGGCCTCATTAACTTTTATAACATCTTCCTACCCCAGAAGGTGACTGTTGCTGAACCCCTGAATAGGCTCCTCGACAAGAAGGCTTCCTGGTTTTGGGGACGTCAAGAGGAGCACGCTTTCCAGCAAGTCAAAGACCTCCTAACATCCGATGCAGTGTTAATCCAATATAACGAGACACTATCCTTGACTGTGACTTGTGACGCTTCACCTTGTGGAGTAGGAGCCATCCTGAGCCATGTTCTACCAAACGGTATGGAGGCGCCTATTGCATTCTTTTCAAGAACTTTGTCTAAAACTGAAAGGAACTATAGTCAATTAGATAAAGAAGCCCTTTCTATTGTATCTGCAATTAAAAGGTTCCATGAATACGTGTATGGGAGATACTTTTCCATAATCACAGACCACAAGCCATTGCTTGGCATTTTGGCAGGGGATAAACCAACTCCCCACATACTATCACCAAGAATGACACGATGGTCGGAGTTCTTAGCTGCCTAGGACTACCAGTTAACACATCGTCCAGGGAAAACCATTCCCCATGCTAATGCCTTAAGCCGATCACCATTACCTGAGCTTCTAGACGACCCAGCTCCTACGCTATCCATGCTACAAATTGAGATGCTTCCCTCACCTCCACTAACTGCACAGGATATCATGTTAGAAAGAAAAAAAGACCCTTGTTTGGCACAAGTCCTCAGCTGGGTGGAGAGGGGATGGCCAGAAATCGAATCCAATGACAAATTCAAACCCTTCAAAAGCAGACAGACTTTTCAAAAGCAGACAGAGCTTTTCTCCCCAAAAGGGTGCGTATTGTGGGGAGACTGAGTAGCCATTCCAGAAAAACTTCAACGCAGAGTCCTGAAAGTGCTGCACGATGGACACCCAGGCATCGTACGAATGAAAGCACTGGCAAGGAGCTACGCCTGGTGGCCAGATATGGACAGACAAATCGAAGCCTGGGTTGCCACCTGTAGCAAATGCCAAGAAACACGTGCAGCTCCACCAAAAGCACCACCAACAGAATGGGAAACGCCCAGGGGTCCATGGTCCCGCATCCACATTGATTTTGTGGGACCTACAAAAGGACATACTTTTCTAATAACAGTGCACAACTACTCGAACTGGCTCGAGGTAAACAAGATGAAGACCACCACCACAGAAGCGGTCATCAAAAAACTGAACAGACTGTTTGCAACGCACGGATTTCCAGATGACTTGGTTTCCGACAATGGCCTGCAGTTTACCGCCTTGGCGTTTGAACAATACCGAGCGGACTGGGGGATATGTCATGCCCTGACATCACCTGCTCACCCAGCAGCCAATGGCAGGGCTGAACGAATGGTTCAGTTCACGAAAACAACCCTACACAAAATGGACCAAGGAAACATCCACAACAGTCTCACCAGGATGCTCCTTCTCCAACATATTACACTGAACAGCACCACGAACAAAAGTCCAGCCTGTTATGTTCTGTGCATGGGTGCAAAGGAGGAGACGAGCCGGTGAACAGTGAACTTCAAACTCTTTATTTACATGTGAAAACAGCTCAGCTTGATGGCTGCAACGGCCCCCTTTATATAGGCAAACTCTTAACTATTTAACCAATGAAACACGGGGAGCGCTAGCTCCTTTAACCAATGGGAGAGGCTCGTTAATAGCCAATCAGATTCTCCTGAACAGACCAATCCGATGTCGCTATTATCAGCCAATCAGAAGTGCAGGGCCAGAACCCTGCACTTTACTTCAAGCTCTTAATAATCTTTATTCAAGTACTTTTATTGATTCACAACACAGCCAAACTTCTGATGGGCAGAAAACTTAAGTCACATCTGGACCACCTACACCCCAGAAAAGCCCCTGGGGTCCAGCAGCAAACATCGCACATTTAAGGTAGGAGACCTCGTATTCGCAAAGAACTTTACAGGTGACCCATTGTGGGTCCCTGCCAAGATAACACAAATTACGGGCCCCCATTCCTACCGATTAGAAACTACAGATGGAAGATTGTGGAAATGCCATTTCAACCAGCTGCGTTCAAGGCTGACAACTACCCCCTCCACGAACTCTGAAATCGAAACCAGAGGGGGAAGGGAAACCGAGGATTTTGAAAACAAACTAACACCTGGTCCTAGACATGTAAACCCACAGTCCGCACAATCAAGCCCAGGGTACTCATCTGCTGAAGAGGAGCCGTGGCAGATTGTCAACTCTCCAGGCAACAGCAGCCGAGCGGGTTCAGTGAGTCCAGAGGATCCAGACGGGCCCATTCTCCAAGATAGAACACCTTTCCTAAGAGGTCTGTAGGGGGCGTGAATCCCTGTCCTATTGTTTCTTTTTATTTTTCTTATATGGATCCATTTCATGTATTCATAACTATGTTTATACTTATACCTGTTATCTTATAATCGCTTGACAAATAAATAAATAAATAAAAATAAATAATTAAATCCCGATAATTTAGTTCTTACAACTGTGATGTAGAAGAAACAATCTGGTGGTCCCTCCTTGAAAGAACATTTGCATGGTCCTCCTCGCTCAACAATTGGAGCTCTCTGACTGACATTAGATAATTTATATTAAAAAGAATCAGTTCTAACACAGCTATTCAGTGCCTCATCTCTTCCATTTTCCATGAAGCAAACTTCATATTTACTTTTCGTATCCCTTTTCATTAACCAATTGCAAATCCACAAGAGCAAACTTGCTCAATCCAATAGTTGCTTAGTTTGCCCAGAGTTTTTCATGGAAATATCTATTGGACCACTGCAGGATTTTTTTCCAAATCAGAAACTAGTTTTAGGATTTCAATTCTTTATAATAAACCATATGCAAAAAACTAAAAATGAATGAAGGCCCAGGACAATATACATGCCCCAGGACAATATTGTAGAGATAAAAATCATTGCTTTTCTCTTTCAACTCCAAGATGAGATGCACAGCATCCAGCCAGAGTTGAAAGGTGGGAAATAATGTATGGAGGAATTAATGTGCCCCTTCCAAAATGCACCCACAATGATTCTTATCACACCAACATTGGCAGCCAACAATTCTGCAAAATAAGTTTACTTTCTTTAATGAACTTATATCCACCCGCCTTTCATTGTGAAGCTGAGGATGGCATAGATTCCCAAGTAGTCACCAGTGATATCATACAGCCTTAGTTATTATAAATAACTAATGTGCAAGCCTTCAAGCAAACACAGTCTACAAGTCATAAGTCCTGTGGTTTGGCATGCTCTTGACAAGGCAAGGCAAGTGTTTTTGCAGTCCCCAGCAGACAACTGAGACAGGAATTTAGCCTCCAGGTGATAGTTTAATTGTTTCTGGGGATTCATCATGGTGGGACATAAAATTTTGGCTTACAGCAACTTCAAGCAGGCTAAAATCACTAAGGAAAAAGCAGACTTTTCTGGAACAGAAAACAAAGGGTGAGCCAACTGAAGGATGAAAAATGATGGCATGTGTTATGTCCACGTGGAAGGAAGCCAGGAGTCGGTGACTGTGTATCAAGCTCTTTTATTTAGTCAGGAACCGAACTGAGGCTAAAGGAAAAACTTGTGGCTTTTTATTTCCAAGCCGCGGCGGCCGCAGCCAATAGCACCACTTTGAATCTCCCGCGATTCGAATCTACCAATCGCGGGAGATTCTCAGCGAGCCAATCGGCGCGACTCGCCTAGCCAATCCGATCACCCCACGCTTTGGTCAATCAAACACGGGGATCTCAAGAATTCAAATGAGGGGACAGAACACCCCTCCCCTCTTGGTTCAGTCCTACGTAGCGTAGTCCCGTAGGTAGGTGGGGCTCCGTCTTTGCCTACTGGACCTGCGCAGGTCAGTCGTAGGTTGGATCCCGGCCGGTTCGGTCGGGGTCTCTGTTTCTCCTGACTCCATCATGGGAACCGCCTGGTCTGTCTGGCCGGGCCGCTCTCCACAGCTCCCTCATGGGCTACCCGGGTTGGTTGAGCTGCGGGTTTTGCCGCTCCCGCTCGGTCTTCCCGGGTTGGTTGAGCTGGCCTGGCTGTCTCTTCCTGGCGAGGTTTCGTGCTGGCTGCTTGCAGGTGAGTATGGCTGGTTTCTTTTTTCTGGGTTTTGGTTCCCGGGGTATCCCCTCCCCTCTTGGTTTGTGTTGAGGGGGTTGGTTTTGCTTGGTTGCGTGTCGGTGGTGTCTTGTGTGGTTGTCCTCGATCTTAACTAATCGATGTGGCGTTTCCACGCTCATCCATCAGTTGTTTGTAGCCGGTACGAGTGTGGGCCTGTTAGCTGTGTTATGATTGCTGGTACCCATAATGGGTCTCCATTTAGGTTCTTCGTGTAGACGGCGTCGCCTGGTGCGAAGGTTCGGTGTTTGCTGGTGGAATCTGGGGGTTTCTCTGGGTTGTAAGTGGGGTGTAATCTATCAAGTGGGGACCTTATTTTCCTCCCCATTAGCAGTTCTGCCGGGCTTTTATTTGTTGTGGTGTTTGGGGTTATGTGCTGGATGAAAAGTAATTTATTTATTTTGTCCTGGATCTCCCCGTGGTCTATTTTCTGGATGGATTTTTTTGTAAATTGAACCATCCGTTCCGCCCTACCATTCACCACCGGATGTACCGGGGCTGTCAATGCATGTCGTATGCCCCTTTCCGCTAGGAATTTTTCGAATTCTAGCGAGGTGAATTGGGGCCCGTTGTCGGAGACGAGGACGTCCGGGAGGCCGTGTGTTGTGAAAAGTTTGCAGAGTTCTTTGGTCACGGCCTCCGTGGTGGTTGTTCTCATGTTGCTTACCTCCAGCCAGTTGGAGTAAGCGTCTACGGTTATTAAGAAAGTGTGTCCTTTTGTGGGCCCGGCAAAATCTATGTGGATCCTAGACCACGGTCCTCTGGGGGTTTCCCACTCTAGGATGGGTGCTGTGGGTGGGCTTGGTCTAGTTTCTTGGCATCGTTGACACCTTGCTACCCAGGCCTCGATCTGTTTGTCCATCCCTGGCCACCAAACGTAACTTCTGGCCAGGGCTTTTGTTCTAACGATGCCCGGGTGCCCCTTGTGTAACAGTTCCAAACCTTCCCTTGTAGTTTTTCTGGGATGACCACCCTATCCCCCCATAGTATACACCCTTTTAGTAACAAGAGTTCCGTTTGCCAGTTCCGGAATGTCCTGACGGACTCGTCGTTGTCCTTTTCCGGCCACCCTTTCTCTACCCAATGCAAAACCCGCGCCAGACATTTGTCTTTATTAGTTTCTTGGGCAATGTCTGACGCAGTTATGGGTAGGTTGGGTAGAGTCTCTGTGCTGAGGGTGGTCGTCGTGGGTGCTGGGTCAGTGTCTGGTTTGGGTAACGGTGAGCGGCTTAAGGCGTCCGCATGGGAGATAGTCTTACCAGGTCGGTGTGTGAGTCCGTAGTTGTAGGCGGCCAGGAATTTGGACTACCTTGTCATTCGGGGAGACAGAATGTTCGGGGTGGCCCTGTTCCCTGCAAGGATTCCCAGCAGTGGTTTGTGGTCGGTGATGATAGTAAACGTCCGGCTGTAGAGGTACTCGTGAAACCTTTTTACTGTGGCGACGATAGCCAAAGCCTCTTTGTCCAGCTGGCTGTAGTTCCGCTCCAGTTTGGTGAGGGTCCTTGAAAAGAACACGATGGGTGCTTCCTTTCCATCGGGAAGAGTGTGGCTGAGGACAGCACCGATGCTGAAAGGTGATGCGTTGCATGTGATGGCTAGTGGTAGGGTCTCGTTGTACTGGATGAGGACGGCATCCGAAGTGAGTAGGTCCTTGGTTTTCCTGAAGGCGGCTTCCTCGCGTTTCCCCCAAGTTCAGGTAGCCGCCTTGTCCAAAAGCCTATGCAAAGGCTCCGCCGCGGTCGCCTTTTGGGGCAGGAAGACATTATAAAAGTTAAGTAGCCCCAGAAACGCCTGCAGTTCTGTTTTTGACTTGGGTGTGGGGGCTTCCTTGATGGCTTTAATTTTTTTGTTGGTGGGGTGAATGTCGTGTCGGTCTAGGAGGTATCCTAGGAATTTGACCCGCTCTGTGTACAGCTGGCATTTTTCCCTCTTCACTTTAAGCCCGGTTTCTTTGAACCTCGTTAGCACCTCCCTTAGGCGAGTCTCTAGTTCGGCCTGGTTGGTTGCCGATACTAGTACATCGTCGAAGGATGGTACCACCCCCTTGATGCCCTGTAAGAGTCTTTCCATGAGGCTCTGGAAAATTCCAGGTGCCACGCTGACTCCAAATTGGAGGCGATTGCATCTAAAGGCTCCCCAGTGGGTGACTATGGTTTGCGCCTCTGCAGTTTCCTCATCGAACGGCAGTTGCTGGTATGCTTGGGCCAGGTTGAATTTCGCAAAAACTTTGCCCCCTCCCAGTGAGTGTAGGAGATGCTGCACTATGGGGACGGGGTAAGCGCTTTGCTGCAAGGCGCCATTTAGGGTGGCCTTATAGTCCCCGCAGATTTTCACTGACCCATCAGGCTTAATTGGGGTGACTATAGGGGTCTCCCACCAGGCGTGGTCTATGGGTTGTAAGATCCCTTGCTTGACGAGCTTGTCAATTTGCTCGTCGATTTTCGGTTTGAGTGCGAAAGGTACCCGCCTTGGTTTTAGGCGTTTTGGGGGAACGTTTGGGTCTAGGCTGAAGGATATAGGGGGCCCTCGGTACTTGCCTAGGGTGCCGTCGAACACTTCTTGGAAGTTCTGGGTCAGTTGCTGCTCCCAGTCGGCTTCGGTGATGTGGTCGATGCCCATGACTGCGATGCCTAGCGGTGTGAACCATTGAAGTCCCAGTAGGCTAGGTCGGTCTCGATCGACGATGGTCAGGGGAAGTCTTTTGGTGTGCCCCTTGTATGTCACTGTGAATTTTCCTGTTCCGACTACAGGGATGCAGTTTCCCTGGTACTCTTTGAGGATTAGTCTCTGGTTTTCTAGTTCCCTCCTCTGGATGGTAGGCACCAAGCGTTTAATTTCTTGCCATGCTACCATTGAGAGGTAGGACCCGGAGTCCACCTCCATCTTACAGGGTTCGCCTTCGATGCCTACCTCCACGTAGACCTTTCTGGCGTCTGTGGTAGTTGCGTGGCCGATGGTGACCATCTGATGTGTCTCTTCTCTCCACCGGCTCTCGCCCCCTCGTTGGGCTCGTCCGTTCCATTCCCAATGGTTGTCTGCTGGGCGGTCTCTGGTTCTGGGGGGTGGGCTCTCTCATTTCTGCTCGCTCGAGTCCCATTGTCTGGGGCTGTGGGTTTTCTTGAGGTGGTAGACACGGGCTATGTGGCCTTTTTTGTTGCAGTGCCTGCAAACGGAGTTGAAGAACCAGCATTCGGATCTAGGGTGGTCGCCTCTGCAACAGGCACATGCGGTCCTCGACTTACGACTCCGCCGGCTGCGCTGGTCGCGGCCTGCCTGGAGACAGTGGATGTCTTCCTCCTCGTCTGACGTGCCCGAGGTGGAGTGGAGTTCGCCCTGGTGGGTGGTAGTTTCAGGTTGGGCCTCGGTCGACCTTGCAGGGTTGTTGTTTGCAGTGTGGTCCCCGGCATTCGGTCTCCGCATGCGGTCTGCTGATTGTCAGGTTGCTTCAGCTGCCGCGGCTTCGAAGATGGCATCAGCGAGAGCGATGTTGCCCTTAGCCATCAACCGACTTTGGAGAACGGGGTCCCAAAGGCCGAGCACGATTCCATCCCGCAGGGCCTCGTTCATATTGGAGAATTCGCATAGTCCTCCCAGGCGCCGCAGCTCTGCAACGAAATCACTGAAACTCTCATCCGACCGCTGGTCCCGCCGATAAAATTCGTGTCGTCGGATGAGGTTGGGTACGGCTGGAGCGTAGTGTTTCCGGAGTAATGGCTCGAGGTCCGCCCAATCCATCGCGGTAACGTTGGCGGGCTTGGCTAGCGCTTTTGCCATCTTAAACACTGCGGGCCCGCAGTGCGTTAGAAAGATGGCATTTTTCTTCGGTCCCGTGGCATCCTTCAGATTGTTGCATTCGAGGAACATGTGGAATCTGTCCGTGTAAGATTCCCAGTCCTCGCTGGCGGGGTTGAAGGGGGTTGGTGGCGCGATGCTGGCCATCTCGTCGGTTGGCTGGCTTCCGTCGGACACGTGCTTCAGTTCAGGGTAAGGATCCCATCCTCATCGCCAGTGTTAAGTCCGCATGGAAGGAAGCCAGGAGTCGGTGACTTTGTATCAGGCTCTTTTATTTAGTCAGGAACCGAACTGAGGCTAAAGGAAAAACTTGCGGCTTTTTATTTCCAAGCCGCCGCGGCCAATGGCACCGCTTTGAATCTCCCATGATTCGAATCTACCAATCGCGGGAGATTCTCAGCGAGCCAATCGGCGCGGCTCACCTAGCCAATCCAATCGCCTCGCGCTTTGGCCAATCAAAGCACGGGGATCTCAAGAATTCAAATGAGGGGACAGAACACCATGAAAGTTAAGAATTGCTAGCTGTAAGGCCTTTGCTCAGAGGCCCTGGATTACTCAGGCTTGTGCTTTGCAGAGTTTCAAAGCACCATTACCATCATTCTTTTCTCTCACGGGTATTTCTTCACTTCTTTTTTGATGCCCAGGAGTGTGTCAACAGCTCAAGAGTAACTTATTGCTACTGTAGCCTCTTGCAAGTCCTCCAAGGTATTTATGAGTGAGTGGAGGGGAAGTGACTGAGTGAAAACAGGGGAATCCTAATTTATGAGTTTAATCTATCCTACTGTGTTTTCCATGCTCACAGAGGGATTTGGAGCAGATGTAAGTCATTCTATCAATTTTTCCACTGCTACAGACATGATATATATCAGCTTGCCAGATCTTGATCTTTCTTTCTTTCTTTCTTTCTTTCTTTCTTTCTTTCTTTCTTTCTTTCTTTCTTTCTTTCTTTCTTTCTTTCTTTCTTCCTCTCTGTCTCTCTCTCCCCCTCTCTCCCCCTCCCTCCTTCTCCCCTCTTTCTTTCTCCTCTTGATCAGCATTGCATTTTCCTTAGTTCCATCAACATAATAAGCAATATGGAAAAAATTGATTCAACATCGCTGTGAACTTACACCTACACACAGCAACTTCTTCTTTTCTGCTTTGTCTTCATGATGTTGTCCTTACAGCGTCCCCAGCTCAGACTGAGATAGTGTTAAATCATCCTTAGCTGTTTTAATGAAGTGTTTTCCCATTTAAGCAAGCAGGACGTTGTGTGGACAATTTGACAGGCTTCAGCAGCTGTTTTCTGGAGACCCAAATGAGCGGGATCAGTTTGGCACCTGCACTGCACTGGGCTCCAAGGAAGGCCTCCATTGCCTGCACTGGGCCTCCAAGGAGTTACACCATTCACCTGTGGAACCGGGGACTCCCTTTTCTTGCTGCTTAAGGCTCCAAGTGTCTTGGCTTACCACAAAACCTGATACTGTCTGGATTGCCAACATTAAGTGGTGTAGTTATGGGACACTACACTATAAGAGCGCATCACTTAGTGATGGCAATCTCAGTCCCAGCTGCAGTTGTAACTCAAGGACTACCTGTATGCCTTATTTCATCACTAAATCACTAACATTTCTCTAGTATTTCCGGACACTTAGATTAAAGCAATTTAGAAGACACAGTAATTAATTAAAAACAAATAAATATACCACCCAAAACAGAAACACGGCCCAAACAGCTAATACAGCATAAGAGAAATGATATAACTCTACATAATTTATACAAACTGAGCTTTTCTTAGAATAGCCGCTGTCTATCCTATTAAGTGTTCCATTTGCATCATGATAATTAGGAAAAAATACTTCTCCAGGACATGTGATAACTGCAAAGTGTTTATAAAAGATTGTGCTTTCCCCCTCACCTATGCTAAAAACCATTCTGCTCTGTGAGAATGGCTAAATGCACTTTGAATCAATCAACAAATATATAGCCATCTTTTGGTTTCAACTGTTCAAAACAGATTTTTTTTTTTATCGGCATGTTTGTAGACTGTGATTGATAACAAATGTTGGACATAGAAACTCACCAGACAAAGGCTGAACAAAATCTACTTTTAAAGCAGTTAAACTTACTGTAAGAGTTCATAAGAGAATGCAATGTGATGTGACCATAAGTGGGTTGTGCATTGAATTTCTTATACAAAGAACTGTCTGAGCAACACATTTATATTGCCTGTTACAGTTAAGTTTCCATGATTTTCTCTTAAGCCAACCATAGCTTTCCAGATGTTACTATAAAATAATGTCTATCATCTCTCAGTATTTGCTAATTCATTCTACTTTTTATGAAGATTTTTTTTCTCTCTTGGCAAAGATCAAAACAAAACAAAACAACACCAGTGAATCCAAACATTAAATGAATTTATTAGAAATCTCTACTTGGAGGGATATTCTCCAAGTTTAGATGTCATTCAAATGGCATCTAAATGGTGTTTTGCATTAAAACAAAAATTTCAGTAAAAACAAAAGTGTATGGTATCAAACAGTTCATGAGTATTATCTCTCTATGATCTTCTGCCAGCAGACATGATTATGAAGTAAGTGTTCTCTTTTCTGCTTAAACCCTGCTAGAAATGTGGCTTTACTCAAGCTTTACAATGTGGACAAATTGTTTGGATTGGAATTGTTTCTCTGCCCTGCTTTTTTCATATCTCCCTGTTTTAAAATGTAGACATCAGTACTCAGTATGGCAGTTTGATGTATAATTGTATAAACCATAAGATTAAAATTATATTAATATCAATCCAGCATTCTATAGTATATCTTTTGGCTCAATATTAGCATTGTAAAGTCTTTGCAGTTAGTAAAAACTTTGGCACAAGATACCATGGGAAGTACAGGATTGCTGTTGAAAATGGAAGTTCTTAATCATAGCTCTCCCCATACAATCTAATGAAATGAACTTCATCACATGTGTCCATTGCATACTTTTTGCATTGAGAAATGCAATCACATGGATGAAAATAATGTAATAGTGAAGAAAATTTCTCAGTATAAAGGGTGCAATATTTGACAATGATTCAATGTTAGCAAAACCTTCTAATTTTGACCTCAAAAACAACAAGCCTTTGACTGGACTAGACTTTAATTTTGTATAGGCATTGGAACTTCCAACCAGTTCATTGGGAACTTGTCCGATTGGGAAGGCTGGACAAGACACAATCAAGACTAGATCCATAAGTGTATCTTAGTTGTAAAAATCCAATTCAGTTCCAAATAACTTAAGTCAATGATGTAGAATATGTACAATGTGAATAATATAAATATTATTAATCAAAGTGTAATTCTTTACGTGATGCTTTATTGAAAATGTAAATTTTTTTATGAGCCAGCTTGGTCTAGTGGTAAAGCACCGGGCTAGAAACCAGAGGGCTGTGAGTTCCCACTTTAGGCATGAAAGTTGACTGGGTGATTTGGCAACAGTAAAGCCCAACCCATCTCACAGGGTTGGTGTGGGAAAAATAGGAGGAGGAAAGAGTATTGTATGTGTTCTTTACCTTGAGTTACTTATAAAAATAATTAAGACAGGAAATGGCTGGCTGGCCAGAGACAGACAGACAGACAGAAAGATAGATGAGGGGGAGAGGGAGAGAGAGAGGGAGAGAGATGACAGATAGGTAGGTAGGTAGGTAGGTAGGTAGGTAGATAGATGGATAGATAGATAGATAGATAAACTTTCCTTGGTAAGAATCATAATTTTGGATTTAAATTGGCATATTCTAATGTTAAAATATGCAATAATTCATATATATATATATGTATATGTTGTGACTGAAAAGATCGATCCTGCTTTGAGCTTTGACTCTGATGACTCTGAAGATGAAAGGGTGGAGCCTGCTGTGAATGTGGAGTCTGAATTATCAGAGGACACAGATGTGAGCCAGGAGGATGAGAGATTGTCGGAGAGACAATCCTCGCCAGAACCTTCGACTTCACTCATGACAGCAACTGATCCACAAAATGAGTCAGAGGCTTCTAATGGGGAAACTGACAGATCGTGGATTGACGCTAGAACCAGGAGAAGAATGAAACGCCAAGCTGAAGGGAGGCGTCAAGCCAGACATTGATTAGAGAGACTGACACGCCCATCCAGATGATTTAAGGAGGATTGCTGATTCTCAAACTTTGCTTGGAAGCAAAGTGTTTGATGTGTCAAAAGGATACATGTGGAGCAGCCTTTGTAATTTATGGACATTCTGAATTACCAGACAGATTCTGGGAAGTCTGCCAAGGACTGGAATATAATACTGTTAACCCTTTTTTAGTCTGGCTTTGTTTTGTTTGAATATTTTGAACTGTGGAACTCCTGGTTCTCACTTGTGAATATAGGTGAGACATAACATATATATATGTTATGTCTCACCTATATGCACAAGTGAGAACAAATGTTCCAAGTTGCGATGATCCGTCCGAACCTCTACCTTGTGCCGAGCCCCCTCTAAATGATGTCTCCAGGTCTCAAATGCAGCCTTAATAGCTAACAACTCCTTTTCCCAGATGGTGTAATTGCGCTCAGAAGTTGTGAGCTTCCTAGAATAGTACGCGCAGGGGAAAAGAGGCGCACCGTCCTTCGGAGCTTGTAACAGTACCGCTCCGATAGCGACATTAGAGGCATCTGTCTCGACCACAAATGGACGATTCGGATCAGGATCTTTCAATATTGGTTCGGCCACAAACGCTTTCTTTAAAATTTCAAAAGCCTGTTGTTGCGGGGGCCCCCACAGAAACGGGACCTTCTTATGGAGGAGCTGAGTTATGGGATCCATTAACTTAGCAAAGTCCGGAATAAAGGTCCTATAGTAGTTGGCGAATCTCAAAAGACATACGTCCTTGACTTGATGAGGGGCTTCCCAACTGCACAAGGCCTCGACTTTTTTAGGGTCCATAGCAATGCCCTCAGGAGAAATGATGTGTCCTAAAAACTCTATCGACAACTGAAAAAAGAAACACTTCTCTAGTTTCGCGTAGAGTTTATACTCCCGAAGACGCTGAAGCACTTGACGAACCTATTGGAGATGGTGATCTCCGGACCGAGAGTAAATTAAAATGTCATCCAGATACACCATGACAAACCTATCCAGTATGTCCCGGAAAATGTCGTTCATCAAATGCTGGAATACAGCGGGAACGTTGGTCAGACCAAATGGCATGACAGTGTACTCGAAATGACCATAACGAGTGCCAAATGCCGTCTTCCACTCGTCCCCCTTGCGCATCCGAACCAGGTTATAAGCCCTACGCAGATCTAGTTTAATGAAGATAGTATCCTCCCACAACCGCTCTATCAATTTCGGAATGAGCGGCAAGGGATAGCTATTCCTCATGGTGATGGAGTTTAACCGTCGGTAGTCACAGCATAGATGAAGCTCTCCCGATTTCTTTTTAACAAAAAGAATGGGAGCCGAAAGGGGGGATGACAAAGGTCTAATAAATCCCTTCTTGGAGCGCAACCAACTCAGGCTCTGACATGGAGTATAACTGACCCTTTGGCAATGGAGCATCTGGTATCAGGTCCACGGGACAATCATAAGCACGATGTGGTGGTAATTGATCTGCCTCCTGTTCACTGAAAACATTGGAGAAGTCCGACAGCTCCGAAGGAATTGAAACAGCAGGAGCGGCGATATCTTGGCCAGCGCAGATGTGTCTCAGGTGGTCCACACATTGGAGATTTGGAAAAGAAATGGCGTTCTGCGCCCAAGCCACCAACGGATTGTGCAACCGCAGCCAGGACACGCCGAGAACCAAAGGGAGATGGAGGTTCGAGGTGATATAAAAACTTATCACCTCCTCATGATCCCCAATAAGCATACGCACTGGCTGGGTGGTGAAACGAATGGGCCCAGACTTGAGTTCACGCCCATCTACTGTTTCCACCTTAATGGGTGGATCCACAGGAATCAAAGGAATTTCAAAATGTTTGACAAAAGCCCAGTCCATAAAGCTGGTTGTAGCCCCTGAATCCACCAGTGTAACGGCAGGAATTCCCTCCTTCTGGGACTGCAAAAAGATATGAGTGTCCAAAAGTAAATGCCGAGGAGGGCCAGGATTTACTTCAGCAATTTGGGATGGGGGTGTAGGACGTGCCTGACCTAAGGTTTCCCCGAGGTTGGGCCTACCCCGTTTCCCGACAGGCCAAGAGTGGTTTCGAGCATGGGTCTGCGAGTCCCTCTCCGAGTGCAGGAATTTGCAAAATGTCCTGGACCCCCGCAATAAAGGCACAAGCCTTCCTGGAACCTTCTCGAACCTTCTCATGTCGTTAAACGAGGGCAGAGTGTACCTAACTCCATCGGCTCCTCAGCCTTAACCGTGGTTTGGAAAACTCTCGGTGGCGTGGTTTGTGCACAAGAAAACGAAGGTGGCCCCACAACGGGCCATTTACTTCTGCGCTGTTGTAAACGGGCTTCAATACATAAGCACTGAATTACCAACGCATCCAGCATTGAAGCCTGCTCTGCATGGACTAGCTCATCCTTGATGGCATCAGACAAGCCTTCCTGGAATGCAACCATATGAGCCAGTTCGTTCCAATTAGAGTCCATACACAGCAAATGAAATTCTGCAATGTATTCCTGCAGGGGACGTTTCCCCTGATAAATGTCCCATAACCATCTATTTTAATTGGGTTTTCGAATATAACTCTCATCTGTTGTAGAAAACCCTGAAAATTGTCCAACAACCGGCTATCTTGAATTAACAAGGGAGTAGCCTGCCCAGATAATAGACTAATCATAAATCCTACCTTAGCCCGGTCGTTTGGGAAATCTTCAGGCCTCAGAGATATAAACAATTGGCACTGCCCCATAAATGCCGGGAACATGTCCATTTGCCCTGAAAATTTCTCCAGCGTGGATACCAGGCTTTTCCTCAAGGGAGGGGCTGAGGGAGCAGCAGCAAGGCTTTGCAAACTGGAAATATGATTCACCAGTTGTGTCACCTGATTTTGAAGAGTCACATTGATTTGAAGTAGTTGATTTATCTGTTGCTGTTGCTGCTCCACCAAACTCTGCAGTTGGGTTTGGTCCATCTTGTTTTGAAGATGGTTTGTTAGGCTTGGAAGCAAAAATGTTATGTCTCACCTATATGCACAAGTGAGAACAAGGAGTTCCATAGTTCAAAATATTCAAACAAAACAGAGCCAGACTAAAAAAGGGTTAACAGAATTATATTCCAGTCCTTGGCAGACTTCCCGGAATCTGTCTGGTAATTCAGAATGTCCATAAATTACAAAAGCCACTTCACACGTATCCTTTCAATACATCAAACACTTGGCTGCCAAGCAAAGTTTGAGAATCAGCAATCCTCCTTAAATCACCTGGATGGGCGTGTCAGTCTCTCTAATCAATGTCTGGCTTGGCGCCTCCCTTCAGCTTGTCGTTTCATTCTTCTCCTGGTTCTAGCATCAATCCACAATCTGTCAGTTTCCCCATTAGAAGCCTCTGACTCATTTTGTGGATCAGTTGCTGTCATGAGTGAAGTAGAAGGCTCTGGCGAGGATTGTCTGTCCGACAACCTCTCATCCTTCTGGCTCACATCTGTTTCCTCTGATAATTCAGACTCCACATTCACAGCAGGCTCCACCCTTTCATCTTTAGAGTCATCAGAGTCAAAGCTCAAAGCAGGATCGATCCTTTCAGTCACAACATATATATATATGTTTTCTTAAGTTTTCGTGGGTACTTACATGTATGGCATTCAGCTTTGTTCGGGTATTTTCCCACGTCATTGTAGTTGTTCTTTTAAAGTTGTAGCAACGTTTCGGCAGAATCTCATCTGCCATCATCAGTAAGAAGCCTGATGATGGCAGATGAGATTCTGCCAAAACGTTGCTACAACTTTAAAAGAACAACTACAATGACGTGGGATAATACCCGAACAAAGCTGAATGCCCCATATAGAAATAGAAATAGAAATAGAAATAGAAATAGAAATAGAAATAGAAATAGAAATAGAAATAGAAATAGAAATAGAAATAGAAATAGAAATAGAAATAGAAATAGAAATAGAAATATTTGTTTTCTTAAGTTTTCACAGGTACTTATATGTATGGTATTCAGCTTTGTTTGGGTATTTTCCCACGTCATTATAGTTGTGCTTTTAAAGACTAAAAGTCTGACTCACAGATGAACACAATACAGAAGCCTGATGATGGCAGATGAGATTCTGCCGAAATGTTGCTACAACTTTAAAAGCACAACTATAATGACGTGGGAAAATACCCAAACAAAGCTGAATACCATACATACATACATACATACATACATACATACATACATACATACAGTTAAGTTAGTTTAAATTTCTGAATCTTGTATTTATCAAGGAAATCATGTTACCAATCAGATTTTATTGACTGCTTTCAACAAAGATGAAGATATTATTTCGCTGATGAGATTAGATTTATTGCAGAGTGTATAGACTTAACATTTCCAGGATAAAGTCATGTTTGATTTTTCCCATATCAAACAGAAGAATTTAAGGGAGGATCACAGCTGCTCTTATTTCTGTTGGAAATCAAAAGACTGTCTCATGACTATCAAATAATTTGGGAAATTGCACAAAACTTAATTACTGCTGCTCCTGATCAGATGACAGAGGAAATTAAATGTTGAAAAGAAATTATTGTTAAACTTCAAGAAAATGAGCTGTTAATTTATTTATCAAATTTAGACAATGCCTATCTTGCAATAAAACCATACAAGAGATAAAAACCATATAAAACTGCTTGCTGTGTCATCCCTTGATTATAGAATATGCAAGGCAACAAATATTTGTCAAGCACACAAAATAATTCAGGATGCTAGTATATATTAAGTAAGTAAGTAAGATTGTGCATGCATTGTTAAGCTTGATTAAGTCTGAGAGGCTAGACATGGTCTAAAACCTTGCAAAGAATTCACAAAAGCTTTACTACACCATCCTTTTACCAGGATGTGACACAAATTGATTCTAAGAGCAGAGATCCAGAGACCTGCAGCACACAGAAGCTAGAAGTGAGCATATCAAGAGTGTCACTATCAGGTGGTGTCATCTGCTGACTGATGGGCTACATGGTAAAGGTCCAGCATTGACCCCTGGTACAACTCAGTCACCAAAGGGTTAACACTACTTATTGCAGAACCTTTTTTCCACCCTGATTATTTTAAGAGTTAATGGCAAAAACATGCAAACTTTTTAGGGTAAGGGAGCTAATTGATCTTCAGGTGGCATATCTGGGATTACACTTCAAAAGGTGGGCAAGTTTTAAAAAAAATGCTAAAATTGTCTCCACTAAAATGTAAATATAATTAAAATAGCCTTTAATAATAGCAACATGATTATTCCCTGTATATTAAATAAATTAGTCTTTCTAACATATTATAATTCCAAAAGTTAGCCCACAATGTCTCTTCTAACATGAAGAAGTTCTGTGTATATGTATTTTTATACCAAACCATAGCACTGATGCCAAATGGAGAACATATATTTCTGCTTCTCTCTCACTTTTTTTTTTTTTTTTGGTAAAAGTTTTATTGATTTTAACGACATAAAAAGATCATTCTTCATAAATTTACAGTGTATCGGTTGGTTTACCACTCCCTTTTGTACATCCATTTCATAGTCATCAAAATAATTATATTACATAATAACTCACATTATCAATCATCAATAAAATATCCCAATATCATTATTAAACAATCATTTGACTATAATTTTACTAATTCATGCTTAAGCGAGATAACTATAATTAAGTTAAATTATTTTATAACAAATCATAGAATCATACCAAATCTATCTTAATAAAATATTCTTTAAAATTATCAAAACCAAGAATATATTCATTATTTCCTAAATTTCTAAATATTCTATTATTATATTGTATTATCTAACCATTGATAAAAAAGATCCCAAACTTCATAAAATTGTTTATCTTCTTGTTCTCTAATTTCAAATGACAATCTACTCATTTCAGCACATTCCAATATTTTCTTAATAATTTCTTCCTCTAATGGTATTTTCTCACTTTTCCAATGTTTAGCAAATACAATCTTAGCTGCTGTTAATACATTTATAATCAAATACTTTAAATTTTTTTTATATATATCAGGTACGATTCCCAATAAAAAAATCTCTGGTTTCAAATCTATGTGTTTCTTTGTCATTTTTTCCAGCCATATGCAAATTCTAGTCCAATATTTCCTGGCTTCCTCACAAGTCCACCACATATGGTAATATGAGCCAGGTATCTGATGACATTTCCAGCACTTTTCAGATTTATTCTTGAACATTCTTGCTATTCTTGTCGGGGGAAAGTGCCACCTGTAAAACATCTTATACAAATTTCCTTTATATGCTGTTGACATTGTCATTTTATAATTTTGTGACCACAATTTTTGCCATTTCTCTAAATCAATCCCATATCCAAAATTCTTCCCCCAAGCAATCATTGTTTCTTTAACTTGTTCTTCCTCTAATTTAATTTCCAGCAAATAACTATATAGTTTTTTAATCACTTTTTCATCTGTACCTGTCAAAATCCTATCTAAATCAGTCAGTTTATCATAAAATCCTTCTATTTTAGAATCTTTAAGATACCTTGCATGTATTTGCACATATGAAAACCAATTCATCTTTATACCTTGTTCTTCTAAATTTTGCATCGTTTTAAGTTCACCCTTTTCATCCAATATTTCCCCATATCTAACTGTTTGTTCCTTCTTATAGGTTATAGAATACGAAAAAGCTTCAATAGTTGATAACCAAACTGGAATTTTCAAATAATTTAATTAATTTTCTCCCAATTCAACCATAACGATTCCCGTATATAATGCCTCCTAAAATAACCCTGTGATTTAGTTCCCTTATACCATAAAAAAGCATGCCAACCCAATAATAAATCATGACTTTCTAATGTCAACAATCTAGTCTTTCTTAACGTTATCCATTCTTTAACCCACATTAAGTTTGCAGCTTGATAATACAACTCCCAATTAGGAAGGCCAAATCCTCCTCTAATTCTAGCATCCTGTAAAAGTTTTAATTTTATTCTGCTTTCTTGCCTTGCCATATATACTTCAACACAATTTTATTTAATTCTTCAAAGTAATCCTTACTTAACCTAATTGGTATTGTTTGGAACAAATATAAAATTCTGGGTAAAATATTCATCTTGATTGTTGAAATTCTACCAATCAATGACAATTGTAGGTTTTCCCATTTTTTCAGGTCAGATGCTATCTGCTGTTTAAGCTTAATATAGTTATTCTCTTTCAGTGTGGTACATCTTGGCGTCAAATATATCCCCAAATATTTAACTTTGTTCATAACTTGAATTTTCAATAAATCTGCCAGCTCTTCTCTTTGTCTTAATAACATATTCTTTGTCAGAATCTTTGTTTTGTCTTTATTTATTTTTAAACCAGCCATCTCACCATACGTCTCTATCTTTTCCAATAGTTTTAAAGCTGTCTCTAAAGGGTCTTCCAAAATAAAGACCAAGTCATCCGCAAAGGCTTGCAATTTGAATTCCTCCTTTTTGACTTTCATTCCTTTTATATTTATATCCTCTCTAATATTTCTATTTAAGACTTCCAAGGTCAATACAAATAACAAAGGAGATAATCGGCATCCTTGTCTTGTACCTTTTTTAATATTGATAGAGTCTGTAAATTCTCCATCTATCATTACTTTTGCCGTTTGCTTATAATATACGGCTTCTATTGCTTGGATAAATTTTCTTGCAAAGCCCATCTGTTCCAATAGTAATAACATAAATCTCCAGTTCACATTATCAAATGCCTTTTGGGCATCTAAGAATATCAAAGCCATTTGTTTTTCCGGGTGCGCCTCATAATATTCCAATGTGTCCAGGATTACCCTCATATTGTCTTTAATCTGTCTCTTTGGTAAAAATCCATTCTGATCAGAGTGAATAAAGTTATTTAGGTATTTTTTAAGCCTTTCTGCCAAGATTGAAGCAAAGATTTTATAGTCTGCATTCAATAAGGAAATAGGTCTATAGTTCTTAATTTGTAATGGGTCAACCCCTTCTTTTGGAATAAGTGTAATATAAGCTTCTGACCATGTTTCAGGTATTTTCTTATTTATCATAACTTCATTCATGACTTCCAGCAGTGGGATGCTCGACGATTCTTGTAATGTTTTATAAAATTCTGCCGGGAAGCCATCTGGTCCTGGTATTTTTCCATTGTTCTGTCTGTTGAGTGCTTCGGTTAATTCCATCATTGTTCTAGCACTTTCTAACATTTTCCGAGTTTCATCAGGTATCTTAGGTAGGTTAGCATTTTGTAAATACTGTTTAATTTTTCCCTCATCAGGATCCTCTTGTTTGTATAATTGTCCATAAAAATCTCGAATAATTGCCTTTTTCTCCTTATTACCATAACAAATTTGACCATGATCATCTATTAACTGTGATATTTTCCTTAACTCTTTCTCTTTTCTCAACTTATATGCTAACCATCTACCTGGCCTATTTGCATCTTCGAAATAGTTCTGTTTAGCACTTCTAATTTTTTGTGCCAGTTCTTATTTCTCTGCTTGATCCATTTTATGTTTAATTATGTCCATTTTAAGTTTGATATCTTTTTTCTGTGGCATCTTCTGTAATTCTTTTTCCAGTTTTTTATGGTCATCTTCTAGAGCTTTAATCATTTGCCTCTTCCTAATGTTCTTTTTCTTTATATAGTCAATTATTAATCCTCTTGCATATGCCTTCATTGTATCCCAAACATTCTGTATTGAAGTATCTTCTTTTTTGTTTTCATTGAAGAAGAAGGCCAATTCTTTTTCCATCCATTGTGTAAAAACTTTTGCCTTTAGAATAGTATTGTTTAATGTCCATCTAGATCTTCTTTTTTGTCCTTTCCATTTAATTGTCATTGGATTATGGTCTGCCCATATACTTGTTTCAATATTTATTTCTTGAATATTAGATAATAATTCTATTGATGTCCAAATCATATCTATTCTGGACCACGATAAATGCCTGTTTGAATAAAAAGTATATTGTTGAGTTTTAGCATTTCTTTCTCTCCATATATCTTTTAAATTTCGTTCATCTGTCATTTTAAAAAAGGATTTAGGGAGAGTTTTCCTATTTTGTCGTGTTATTTTTACTGTATAGTCCAGTTTATTGTCTACAATTCCATTAAAGTCCCCCATCATAAGTATGTTAACATAGTCCACTTCAATTATTTTCATATGTAATTTTTTATAAAATTCTTCTTGTTTATCATTTGGGGCATAAATTGCAACCAATTGCAATTCTCTCACACATTTTTGAATAGCTGAAAATCTCTTGCAATCCCTATATCAGTGGTTCCCAAACTTTTTCAGTCCACCACCCCCTTGGTGCTACAAATTCATCCTCAGTGCCCCCCACCCAGGGGTGGGATTCAAATTTCTGTGGGCGTGGCCTAATTTGAGTGTGTAGCTTGCTGGTCATGTGACTATGTTGGCGTGGCTTGCTGGTCATGTGACTGTGTGGGCATGGCTTGCTGGTCACGTAACTGGCTGGTGTGGCTTGCTGGCTGGGCAGGGCTTGCTGGTCACATGACGGGGTAGGTGTGATTTGGTGGTCATGTGACTGGATAGGCGTGGCCAGGTGACTGGCAAACCAAATACAAGTGGTCCTCACTTAATGGCCTGTTGTTTAGCAAGAGTTCTAATTTATGACTGGCCTCCCCAGAGATACTTGACCCGTTTTTGGAGTTTTGACAGCCATGCACACACATACATGTGACACACTCTCTTCTAACCCTGCTGGAGCAGGTCATTGCACTAGAATCTACAAAGCATCTCTGATTAGATTCTAGCAGTGAATAAAATCTAATCAGAGATGCTTTGCCGATTCTTGTTGATTTGTTTTATTTGTATCTCATTATTTTATGTTGCTGAATTGCATTGACATGTGTGTCCTTTCTTGTGCACAACCCAGAAGCTTTTGTGATTCTTTGCAGCAAAAGTTACTGACCTCTGGCTTTGCTCTACTTTTCAAACATGCCTACACTGCTGCGTTCTAGGTGCCGGCCCTGCAGGTCCATCCCATTGAGCCCAATGCATTGGAGGGACCTGCCCAAGCAAGTCAAATCAATGGGGTGAGCCTGAGAGAGGGAAAGAGAAAGAAAAGAGAGAGAGAGAGAAGAAAGAAAAGAAAGAGAAAAGGGAAAGAAAGAAAAAGGGACAAAGAAAGAGGGGGGGATGGAAGGAAGGGACAGAAAGAAAAAGAAATAAAGGAGGGAGGGAGGGAGGGAGGAGAAAGATAATGAGATATTTATTCTAATCCAATCACTTGCTCCAGCAGGGTTAGAAGTGTGTGTGTGTGTGTGTGTGTGTGTGTGTGTGTGTGTGTGTGTGTGTGTTCTCCTTGTAATTTACCAATACATTTTGGTTTTGCCTTCTTCAGAATTGGCACCATAATACATTAGGGAAAAGTAATTTTTTAGGGTGGAGATCTGGTCCAATGAATCCTGTTTAAAGCCTCAACAAAATGTGAGAGTTTCCTGATAGTCTTGACCATGTTTTGTCCACAAAACCTTTAATAGAAGTCAAAGATGTTTCAATGTGCTGGCAAAGATGTTTCAATGTGGAAAAGGGCCTCAGTCTAAACTAGGCCTCATTTCAATCAGATGCATCAGGTCTCTCTCTCTCTCTCTCCCTCCCTCCCTCCTTCCCTCCCAGACTGGCTTTGCTCTACTTTCCCAATGTGCCTGCGGGGCTGGCGCTTTGAACATGGATAGATGGATGGATGGATAGAGAGATAGGTAGACAGAAAGACAGGTAGGCAGGCAGGCAGGCAAACAGGCAGACATTTTGGATGGATGGATGGATGGATGGATGGATGGATGGATGGATGGATAGATAGATAGATAGATAGATAGATAGATAGATAGATAGATAGATCTATATTGGTAGGTAGGTAAGTAGGTAAGTAGGCAGACAGAAAGGCAGGCAGGCAGGCAGACCTTTTGGATGGATGGATGGATGGATGGATGGATGGACAGATAGATAGAAAGAATGCAACAGCGGTGGCACTTTGGGAAAGTAGAGCAAAGCCAGAGTGGGAATTGAAGTCCACACAAGTTGCCAAGGTTGAAAACATGGGCTGAATATATCAACCCAGCATTCTGGTTTAGAGTTCAGCATGCTGTTTGATTCCGGCTTAGTCAATGAATAAACCATGGCTAAGATCTTCCTGCTCCTTAAGGCAGCTGCCCCCGGCCCCTTCTGCAGCCCCTTGTAGCTGCCCCTTCTGCACCCCCCACAGTTGCCCCTCTGCCCCTTCTCCAGCCCCCTTTGGCATCCAATTTTGCAATGCCAACCTCCCTGGGGCAGCGATGCAGCTGACCTCACCCTCTTTGCTTCAACCCAAGGTCCACTTCCATCAGGCCAAGCAAGGGGAGGTATTCTGCACATGCTCAGAAACTCCCAACTTCAGTGAAGCATTCCGCCCATCTTTATACTCCGCCCGGGAGGAGGAAGATGTGCAGAAGCAGCCCAGACCAGCAGAGGCGTAGGGAATGATCGCTTGGAAACTAAGCAAGCAAGCAAGGAAGGAAGGAAGCGCAGGACTCAGTTGGAAGAACCAGGCTGCAGAGGGAGGCTAGGTTCTAGGTCCAGGATGGCCACATAGAGCCGAACCGAACTGAGCCACGCGCCTTGGAGAGCTGCAACCTGCGCGCAAGCCTGGCTGGCTGGAGAGGCAAAGGCCGGGCAAGTGCTGCGCGCTCCCTTGTTCTCCTCCAGGGAAGGGGCCCCTAATGCCGGACCACCCACCCCTTTCACTGGGCGCCTTGGGAGTTGCTTTTGGGCCTTCTGGTGCACGTCCGCCACTTCCACCGGAGAGGGCAGCCTGCAAGCTTAAGGCACCCTCTTTCCACCACTTCCCACCTCTCCCTCCTTCAGGCTTGGCAAGGCTCACTGCACGCGGATTCCTCATTTGAGGTGCTGGATATGAAGCGATGAAACAGTCAATGGGCTGCGTGGCCGGCAGTCAGTGAGCCTGCAGGGCCAGCACCTCGAACGCCCCCCTGCCATGTCTTAGCGCCCCCGCTGCCAGCCCCCTTGCCTCTAACCACCTCCCTAAGGCATCCCACTGCCCCCCGGGGGTGGTACTGCCCACTTTGGGAACCACTGGTCTATATTATGACCAATAAAAACAACTCTCCTGAATTCCAAATACTTTCAGATACAAGTCGTTTTCCCCTTCGCTGAGTTACTGCACTTGACTTTTTGCACCATCTCTGGACTGAATATTGTGACTGAATGGTCTAATTACTTTTACAGGTCAGTGATGATTGCAGTTTACAAGTAGAAGACTCACCCAGAAAAATACAAGAATCAGAAATCTAAAAAATTATCTCATTTAAATATTTTCCTATGCAGAAAATCATTGATTTCTTCCCAGCTATGTACACACGGGATAATGTAGTAGTTAGAGTGTCATCTTTGATGTGAGAGACCAGGATTCAAATCCCATCTGGTACCTACCTTACTAATAAAGGTCCTTGAGCTAAGACACCTTAAATACTTCAACTGCCTACCTTAAATATGACAGTGATGCAGTTAATCACATGGATTGGATATGGATACAAGTTCAAGAGTATAACTATTATCAGCCACCATACATCTGGATGTCATCAAGCTGTATGTTAAGGGTGAATGAGACATTGTCTCATTGATCCACCTGACACAAATCCATAGTAAGGGCATTGAGATGTCATTTGGACTGGAGAAGTGTGGTCAGGTTGTAATCAAGACAGGGAAGGCAATTAAGACTGATAGGATGGAATTACCAGTGAGCCACATAGCAGATATACGGACCTTTGTATCCCACAGTTACCTGGGGATCATGAGGAGGAGGCAAGGAAGTCAGCAAAACATAAGTACCACCAAAGGTAAGACTGGTCCTGAAGAGCCAACTCCTTGAGAAGAATAATATCCATGACATCAACATGTATTCCCTGCACGTATTCAAATATCTTGCCAGTATAGAGAGCTGGCAAGGGAAGCATATGGAAGCTGCCAATGTGAAGAACCAGAATTCCTCACAATGCATGGAGATTTCAACCCCAAAGCAAACCTGGAGACTGTTACACCAACTGGAAAGAGAATGGGTGGGATCAATGCAATGAAACCCAGAGCATCCAGGAGTATATCAGCAAGATGGCACCCCAAGATGAGCTGCTGAGAGAATGCCTGAGGCAGTAGCAGACATGGGAGGAAGATCAAGTAGAGGATGTGCCATGGCAAGGCAAGATCTTGCATGAAATATACTATCAATAGTTACGGAGGTGACAGACATTGGGAAATTCTACCAGTGACTGGAAAGGGCTAGACTAAAAGACAGCACTGAGGTATTGATCATGGCAGCACAAGAACAAGCACTAAGTACCAGATCCAGAGAAGTAGGAGTTTACCATATGAAAGAGACCCAAGGTACAGGCTAAGCTGAATAGTCCAACACATTGTGATAGGGTGTAAGATGCAGGGAGGAACAGCATATATTGAATGACACAATCAAGTAGCTGGCATTTTTTTACAGGAGCATTTTACTGCATAGTATATGGGCTAGATCCAAGTCCAGATAGGAAATCCATCGAAGGTTGAGAAGAATAAGAAGGCCTAAGATCCTCTGGGACTTTCAGATCCAGACAGACAAACAGGTACATTGGCCAATCAACCAGATACTAGAAGACAGCAGTGATGATAGATGCAGTGGTGCTAGATGACAGGAACATAAGGAAGAAGGAATATGAGAAATTGGAAAAGTATCAAGCCTAAAGGAAGAACTAGAGAGGATGTGGAAAGTAAAGCCAAAGTGGTCCCAGTGGCAGTAGGAGCACTCCAGGCTATGATTTGTAAATTGGAAGAAAGTCCAACAAATCCCAGGAACGAAATTAGAGCTCTCAGAAGAGTGCAGTGTTAGGAATAGACAACACTGCACTCTTCTATTATGCAGAATCCTCAAACTGCCAGGTCTCCAGTACCAGACCCGAAATTAAAGAACTTACATATCACTCATAAGGATAAGAAGGGGATTTATTTATTTATTTTAAATCCAAAGTGATGCTACAACGAATGCTATCAATGCTTAAAAAAAAGACAAACTCCTTAACACTTGTTCTTACCAATGGTTCCTTACTTCTTTTTTTGTTGTTGTTTGTTTGCTCTTTCACCTGAAAACTTAGCTAGGAGCTAGGAATGAATTAGAACAGAATATATCATGGCCCAGAGGACGACTTGGGCTTAAACTATATGACCAAGCTGTTTTTTACCCACAAAGAAAAATGCTGATGTTTTCATTATAACAAAATAAGCAATAAACAGAATAAACAAGACAGGATTAAATATCCCACAAAAAATGAATTTGTAAGACAAACTCAATAGAATAAGAAAGAAAATATTGATGGATCCAATGAGTTTGTTACTACTACCGTGTTTCTCATATATTAAGGCCGGGTCTTTTTTTTTTTTTTTTTTTTGAGCCCCGAAAAAATGGCTAGGCCATCTTTTCGGGGGTGACTTAATTTCCCCCCCCCTTGCATCTTCGGGCGGGCGGGCGGCAACAACTTGGATGTTGACCTTGGCATTGGTGGGGCACTTTGTATCGGGGTCAATGAAAGCAGCACCATATCCGGGTGTGCAACAAAGTACTTCCTAACGGCAAGCCCCCCCCCACCATTCCCCCCTGTTAGGTACTTGGACATGGGTTGGAGTAAATGGAGGCAGCCTTTGAATGTGAACTTTCAGCTCTTTATTACATAGTGACTTCTCAAAACAATAACAATGAACTCTGCCTTATATAGGCAACCCTTGTGAGAATTGTCCAATAGCGAGCTATGAACGCTAGCTCTTTAAACCAATGATAATCCTCTGTTAAGGGCCAATCGGATTCCTAAGAACTAACCAATCCGATCTGGCCGCCTAACAGCCAATCAGAACTGCAGGGCCAGAACCCTGCACTTTACCTCAAGCTCATACTTTATTAACTATGGTACATACACAACACCCCTTCCCCCTGGCTTCTTAATTACGGTGTAGTTATATAGTCCTTTAAATAGGACGGTTGTCTTTTAAGTCTTTCAGATTTTCGTTGGACTGGTTGATTGCAATCCTGTTGAGGTAGATTGCTGTTTTGCAGTGGCTCTGCTTCTTGCTCAGGTGCAATTTCTTGCGGTGCAAACGATTCTCCTTCCTGCTCCATTTCCTGAGTCTCACTTGATTCGTCGCTCCCTTCGAGCAGGTTCCCTGGAACGTCATCTTCTTCTGTACCTCCCCCCCCCTCGGTTTGGTCATGGGGGAGTTGTTGACTGGCCATTGTGAGTCGTGACCGTAATTGGTCGATATGCCGTTTCCACAGTCTATTGTCACAGCATTTCACGACGTAGGATTTGGGGCCGGTCACTCGCACTACCGTTGCCTCTATCCATAACGGATCACCCGATAAGTTTCATGCGTAAACGTGGTCTCCTACCTGGAAACTGCGATAGCGGCCACTGGATCCTTTTGGCTTTTCTGTTTCGTAAGCAGGGTGCAACCGGTTGAGGTGGGAACGGAGTCTTCGTCCCATCAGTAGTTCCGCGGGAGTTCTGCCGGTGACGCTATGTGGAGTTATGTGTTGCAAAAAGAGAATTTGGTTGACTTTGTCATTGATATTGTCATAGTCCATTTTTTGCAAAGTCTTTTTAACAAATTGGACCATGCGTTCCGCTCGGCCATTGGTTGCAGGGTGCACAGGTGAGGTGAGCGTATGGTGGATGCCGCGGTCAGCGAGGTACTGCTCGAACATTAGTGCCATAAACTGTGGTCCGTTATCGGACACCAGGACGTCAGGCAATCCGTGGGTTGCAAAGAGTCTATTTAGGATTTTAATCACTGCCTCGGAAGTTGTGGCCGTCATACGATGAATTTCTAACCAATTGGAGTATGCGTTGACTGTCAGCAGGAAGGTATATCCTTTGGTCGGCCCCACGAAATCCAGGTGGATTCTGGACCAGGGTCCACGTGGTGTCTCCCATTCAGTAGGCATGGCTTTTGGTGGGGTGTTGCTGGCTTGTTGGCACTTGGTACACGCTTTGACCCACTGCTCGATTTGCCGGTCCATGCCCGGCCACCATGCGTAGCTTTGTGCAAGCGCTTTCATCTGCACGATGCCGGGGTGGCCCTCATGCAGAATTTGTAGCAGCGTCTTCCGGAGTCGTTCTGGGACAATGACTCTATCGCCCCAGATGACACAGCCTTTTTGGGAAAAAAGTTCAGTCTGTCTTGCTTTAAACGGCGCGAAGTCATCTGGGACTTGGTCCAATGGCCATCCGCGTTCTACCCAGCCTAGGACTCAAGCTAGGGTGTGGTCTTGTTTGGTTTCTCTCGCGATGTCTCGGGCGGTCATGGGCGGCGAGTTGAGTGTTTCGATCTGCAACGTGGTTGCCGCTGGTGCCGGATCGTCGAGAGTCTCTGGAAGCAGTGCTCGGCTTAATGCGTCGGTGTGGGGAATGGCTTTCCCTGGGCGATATTGCAGGTGATAATTATAAGCAGCTAGGAATTCTGACCATCGGGTCATTCTAGGGGATAATATGTAGGGGGTTGGCTTGTCCCCGGCTATTATCCCTAGCAACGGTTTGTGGTCAGTTATAATGGTAAATGTCCTTCCATACACATATTCATGAAATTTCTTTACAGCTGAAACGATTGCGAGAGCTTCTTTATCAATTTGTCCATAGTTCCGCTCTGCTTGTGAAAGAGTCTTCGAAAAGTATGCAACAGGGGCTTCATCCCCATTAGACAGTACATGACTCAAAATGGCGCCCACCCCAAAGGGCGAGGCATCGCAGGTTATAACTAATGGTAAAGTCTCGTTATACTGCATAAGTACAGAGTCAGATGTGAGCAATTTTTTAACATTCCGGATTGCTTGTTCTTCCCGGTAACCCCATACCCACAATGCTTTTTTATCTAATAACCGGTGTAACGGTTCAGCAACAGTCGCCTTGTACGGTAAAAATACATTATAGAAATTAATGAGGCCTAAGAATGCCTGGAGATCGGCCTTGTTATGTGGCCTGGGAGCATTTTTTATCGCCTTTAATTTACTTTCAGTAGGGTGAATGCCCTGGCTATCAATCCGATACCCTAGAAACTCAACACTGTCAGTATATAAGTGACATTTATTTTTTTTTACCTTAAATCCTGCCTCTTGGAATTTTTTAAGAACACATTTCAAATGATCCTGCAAGATTTTTTTGATAGGGGCTGCAATTAATACGTCATCAAAATACGGAACCACGCCCTTGATTCCCTGTAACAACCTTTTCATGAGGCTTTGGAATATCCCCGGGTCTACACTAACCCCAAATTGCAATCGAATACATTTAAAAGCACCTCTGTGCGTTACAATTGTTTGGGCTTGGGCCGTCTTTTCATCCACTGGTAGTTGTTGATAAGCTTGAGCTAAATCTAATTTAGCGAAAACCTTTCCGCTCCCCCAAGGAATGGAGGAGGTACTGCACCACCGGAACTGGATACGCATTCTGGTGTAGGGCGTGGTTTAAAGTGGCCCGGTAGTCCCCACAAATTCGGATTGACCCATCTGGCTTAATGGGTGTTACAATAGGGGTTTCCCATGGAGAGTGACTGATGGGCTTCAACACCCCTTGAGCAATTAGCTTGTCGAGTTGTTCGTCGATCTTAGCTTTAAGAGCGAATGGAACTCAACAGGGCTTCAAGCGAATTGGGGCTACTTTTGGATCTAGACTAAATGAGATTGGGGTCCCTTTATACTCGCCTAAGCGGTCTGCGAAGACGTCGCTGAACTCAGAAATAAGGTCTTCCTCCCACTCACAACCACCGACTCGGTTCACGCTGGCCACTTCGATGCCGAGTGGCATGAACCATTGGAGGCCTAATAGACTAGGCCTATCTCTATCGATGATCGTTAGAGGTAAGTACGCTGTATGCTTTTTGAAGGAGACTCGGACTCGGCAGGACCCGACCACGGGGATTCGATTTCCTTGGTAGTCCTTGAGGATGTGGCGTTGAAATTGGAGGTCTTGGCGTTGGATTGTGGGGATAAGTTGCTTGAGTGTCTTCCAAGACACCATCGAGAGGGACGATCCTGAGTCGACCTCCATGTGGCAAGGCTGGTTCTCGATGGCTACCGTGACTCGAATTTTCTTAGTGTCCAAAACTGAGGCGTGACCTATAGTGATAGTATGGTGAGCCTCTTCTTTTTGCAAAGCTCAATTTCTGTAGGCGTGGTTTACTGGTTCTCGCCTTACAGGATGGTTTCCTGTCAATTGGCGATAGTTGTCCCCTTTTGAGGCCTGGCTGGGTCCTGGCAAGCTGCGGCAGACCCGGCTGATGTGGCCTCGTTTCCCGCACTCATGGCAAAGTGCGTCACGGAATTAGCATTCAGCCTTGGCATGGTTTGCTCCACAGCCAGCGCAAGGGCGTAAGGGCTTAGGGCGAGGGTCCTGGTTGGACCGCAGTCGATGGACCCCTTCTTCGTCGCTGTCTGACGACGAAGAGAGGTCCTCGTAGTGCATTGTTGAGAGCTGCCCTTCTGAGTTGGGTAAGATTTCGCCGGTCGGTTGTGTTGCTGGAGTGCGGCTTCACCGTAATTGTGCAGCCGACTTTTTGGTCGCCTTAGCAGCCGTGGCTTCGGCGATGGCGTCAGCAAGGCTGATGTCACCTTTCGCCATCAGCTTGCTTTGCACGCCTAGTGCATCTAATCCCAGAATTACTCAGTGCTTCTTCTAGTGCTTCTTAGTGCTCTTAGTGCTTCTTCTAAAACGGCGAACCCGCAGAGGCCCCCTAAATTCTGGAGGTCTGCCACGAAATCTCCTTTTCACTGGTTTCTCTGATTAAACTCGTGGAGTCTCACGAGTGTAGGCACGGTTGGCGCGTAATGGTCTCTCAGGATGGGTTCGAGGTCATCCCAGCTCATGGCTTTCACTTCTCGAGGTTTGGCGAGTGCTTTAGCCATTTTAAATACAGCTGGGCCGCAGTGCGTCAGGAACAGTGCCCGCTTTTTTGCTGGTGTGGCGTCCTTCAAATTATTTGTCTCAAGAAACATTTGGAAGCGATCCATGTAGGATTCCCAATCCTCTTGGTTTGGATCGAACGGAGCGGGTGGTACAATGCCGCTGGACATGGTTCCATTGTTGGCGTCGTCTTTCACATGCTCGGTATTGCTTCCTGGCTTCTTAGGTTCAGACTTCTCCAAATCCCATCCTCGTCGCCAGTGTTAGGTACTTGGACATGGGTTGGAGTAAATGGAGACAGCCTTTGAATGTGAACTTTCAGCTCTTTATTGCATAGTGACTTCTCAAAACAATAACAGTGAACTCTGCCTTATATAGGCAACCCTTGTGAGAGTTGTCCAATAGTGAGCTATGAACGCTAGCTCTTTAAACCAATAATAATCCTCTGTTAAGGGCCAATCGGATTCCTCAGAACTAACCAATCCGATCTGGCCGCCTAACAACCAATCAGAAGTGCAGGGCCAGAACCCTGCACTTTACCTCAAGCTCATACTTTATTAACTATGGTACATACACAACACCCCCCATTTCACATGTTTTAATCTAGGCCTTAATTTGGGGGGGGGGCTTAATTTCATTTCATGCCTATATAACATGCTGGGACTTCCTATTGGGGGAGGCTGTATTGTTGGAGAAACAAGGTACTTTAAAGGTTTAGATTTAACACTCTGAATCCTATTATTTTTGGATATAATGTTATTTGCATAATAACTCTGTTTCATGCCTTGAAATAGAACAGTGATTCACTTACAAAGTGGCAGTTGTCTCAAATTGATTTTTTTCTTAAAGTAAATGGTTTTAACTTTAGCAATTCAATTATATTTTCATGTGCCATCATGCTTAATCTCACTAAAATTGAATTAACATAACATAACATCATATCAAATACAATGTTTTTTCCCATGACTTTAGACTGAGAACCTACATTTATAAAGTCAGTAAACAAATATCTTTTACAGAAGTAATTATGGATTATCTTCAACTGCAGTTCACAGATAGCATTAATGTGCGTTTGGCTGAATAAGCAGAGTTAACAGACGCCAGGAAAACATTTAGGTGATTTATAAAGAGGATTCCTACTTCACTTTCCCAGTGTTTAGAGAGCAGTTAGGAGTCCATATTATTTGGGTATCTGAATAGACTGCAAGGTCATCAGTGAAGGATGGATACTTTACCACTTAAAAGGTGGATTTCAGGGATTAGCCTGCTCTGAATTTTGTAAAATTGAAAGCATTTAAATGGAAAACTTTTCCATCACCTGATATAAAAATAAGATAATAAAAGTACATAAAGACGCCCTAAGACATGTGTTAGACATCATCCCACAAAAGACTTTATCCTCAAGATGACCCAAATTAAAGTACTCAAGAGATTTCCAGCGTGAAATAACTCAACTCAATAGTCCAATTCCAATGTTACAAGAGGTGTGAGCAACTGTCTGAACCATCTATAACAGGGGTGTCAAACTCAAGGCTTTGGATCCACAGATTCGGCCAGCAGGGTGCTTAGATCTGGAAACAACGAAGGACCGGCCCATGGTGCCTCTGCCAGCAAAAATGCTGCACGGTAAGACCATGCGTGGCCCTCCCAGACTCTGTTTTCAGCCACAATGGCCTCCTGCAGCCTTCTGCCAGCGAAAACAGAACCTCGATGAGTGATGTTGAGCTGGCCATCCCCAGTCTGGTCACCACCACTCCCCTCCCCCTCCCCCGAGGAAAAACACAACCCTGATGAAATTGAGTCTGACACCCTGATCTATAACTTCCATGGCTATCCATATTTTGCACTGCAAAGATCCCAAGGAAGTAGTTTCCTTGTGACACTTTCCCTTGAGATTGCATTAATCTATGAGAACTCCAAAAAGCTATAGGCTTCTAGAAAGATGCTTATGCAAAAAAAGACTGGACACACATTTGCCATTGTAACTTCAATGTACGTACAGGTAGTCCTCAACTTACAACAGTTCACTTAGCAACCGTTCAAAGTTACAATGTTGCAGCACCCTCAAGGTCACGTGATTTACATTCGGATGCTTGATAACTGACTCACATTTATGACGGTTGCAGCAGTGGTGGGATTCAAATGTCTTTACTACCGGTTCTGTGGGTGTGGCTTATTTGGTGGGGGTGGCTTGGTGGTCATGTGACTGGGTGGGGGTGGCCAACTCGACATCACTCATGTCAAGGGGCGTTTCACCCAGTCCCTCCCCTCCCAGCCACCCCTAGTTACCCCCAGCCTTAATGTATCTATGGTTCTTTTAAAAATTTCACCTTTTTTGACTTTATTATCTGCATCCACATACTATAGATGTACTTTTATGGACCACTGAAAGGAGGAAATGGCTGACATGCTTTGCCCAAGAGTGTGATAGGCAGGTCACAAAACAGGGTTTTGAGGGGTTGCCACAAAGAAGGGGGGGTAATGTATTTTCCAAAGCAGCAGAAGACAAAACAAGAAGGAATGGATCGAAACTGAACAAAGAGAGAAGCAATCTAAAACTAAGGAGAAACTTTCTGAGAGTGAGAACAATTAACCAGTGGATCTGCTTGTCCCCAGAAGTTTTGGACGATCAATCACTGGAAATTTTTAAAAGACTGGACAGCCATTTCTCTGAAATGGTATAGGGCAGGCAACCGTGGCAACTTTAAGACGTGTGGACTTCAACTCCCAAAATTCTGGGAGGAATTCTGAGAGTTGAAGTCCAGAAGTCTTAAAGTTGCTAAGGTTGGAGACCCCTGGTGTTGGGTCCCCCTCCAAGGATTATTCTGACACCTTTGCCTGGCCCTCCACTCAGACTTGGCATCCTCAGTTTTCCTGCCAGAACAGAGGGTTGGACTAGAAGACCTCCAAAGTCCCTTTTCAACTCTGTTATTCCATTATTCCTCAATTAAACAGCTAAGACCCTCATTGGGACCCTCTCTCTTTTGCTCCCTCTGGTCCAATGGGTTAATAAGATTTTTAGAAACCTGCAGTTGAAAATTCTTTATGTCCCCTTACTGTGAAGACCCAATTTCATTTGGAATTTAATCCCAAATGGATTGCCCTTTTAGCATTTCTCTTGATACTTCTCCAAAATGCACCCTCAGGAATCCACATCTCTCCCCCCCCTTCACACACACACACACACACACACCAGAAGTTGGACTGGATCTCTCTCTCCCTCCCTCTCTGCTTTAGGCTTAGAAAGTCTGTCAGTGCTGCTCCTCATTTGGCAATGCTTAAGGAGAATTAGGGGCAAGGGATAGTTGCCATTCTCATCTCTGCTACAGGTGAGGCTGTCAGAAAGACTTTTTGGCAGGCAGGCAATACCTTCTCCTCAGACTCTCAGCACTAATGAGAGATGCGGCTCTACTGGCCAGGGTAGGCAAAGCCTCTCATTTTGTACAAACCATCTGCTGCCGGCAGATACACACTTACGGGTGGGGTCCCCACGGGGGGGGGGGATTGCAAATGCGGTGTGCCATTTGACTGGGAAATGCCTGGAACACAATAAAGCGGGTCCATTCAGGCCACAGAAGTTCTGCTGCTTAGAGCCACAGTGTTGTTTTTTAAATTATTTTCCTCACAGGAAGCTACCCAAATGGGAAGCGTGCCTCTGCCTGCATAACTAGAGCCCGCAAAAGCCAATGGCTTGAAAACAGCTCCTTTGCTACCACCCCCCAAATTCCCCCGTTGCCTTCCCCACCGGGGGGGGATTGCAAATGCGGTGTGCCATTCGACTGGGAAATGCCTGGAACACAATAAAGCCCATCCGCTCACCTCCTGCTGGCAGGCTGGCTAATGGGATGAGAGGAGAGGCGGAGAAGGGGAGCTGATCGGAGCCCTCTGAAAGAAGGGGGTGAAGGAAAGTGAAGTTTGCTGCGGATGCCCTCCCTCGCCCCTTTGCCTGGATTCCCTCCTGCGGTCTCCTCAGTGCTCCCTGTTAGGGATATACACCCTAGCAGAATGTGCACGGTAGTCAGGCAGGCAGGCAAATGATGTGAGATAAACGTTTTTGTAGCTTACACTCAGTAAAACAGATACACTGTGCCAGTTAAATAGTTTTTATTCCAGCAAGAGTTATAGCATAGTCAAACAGTCCATATATCATACACTAGTTCAGTCCATCCGGGGATTAATCTGTTGCAAAGTCCAGTGTCGGAAAAGAGGTCAGTAAACTTACAAATAATCAGTCCAGTAATAAATCTCTTCTTCAGTAGAGATATGAAGAAAATCAAACCTCTTTTCTTCTCTCAGCAACAGCAGGGAAACACACAGTTATCACCATCAATCCATCATTGTCAGCAATCCAGTAAAAGCCAGCAAACAGTTCAGCTCTCTTGCTCCCTCTTATGGTGATTTTACAACCGCACCCAAAATACATGTTTTAACAGTTAAAGTGATAATACACACACTTAAACTCACTAACATAGTTTATATATATTATTTTACCCAAACTAAGTTAGGTAACCTATGTTACCCCAGTCTATCTTGATTGCAGGCAGAGCCACATTGCCTTTTACAAGCCTGCTGTCGGTGAAGCTGGGTGCCAGTGAGGGCTGGCTTTTTGCATAGCTTTGTCCAGCTATCAGTGGGAGGAATGGCTTCCTCCCCAGGCCCCTGTCCATTCCCCCCCCCCGACTGGGGAGGGAGAGAGTGAGCAAGCCAAGGCCTTTCCCTCCAGCCTTTGCCCAAAGCCCCTTGCCGCACCAAGAGGTTGAAGTTTGAATTTCTTCACCACCACCACCCCGATCTGTGTGTACCTTGGCAATGGGAGTTTCTCACCACCCACTTTTCCAGCTACTAGATCAGGGGACGAATCTAGTTTTGCTGCCCATTGTATTGCAAATAGGAATCTAAAAGCTGAGAAAGAAAGGGAAGTTCCTGCACAGTAAGGCCGTCGCTACTGCCCGCTGGCTCTGTGGGCCTCGTGTAAGTGGCTGCAGCGGCACTTTGCACAAACGCCCCCCAGACCTCTTTTTTCTTTCTTTCTCTTTTCTCTTTCTTTTCTTTCTTGTCCTTCTCCCTTCCTCTCTCATTCCCTCCCTCTCTCTCTCTTTCAAAGCCACGGCTGGCCAAGTGCTCTTCGTTACTTTCGTTTCTTCTTTTTGGAATCCAGACTGGCTGAACAAGGATCGGCAGTCACGCTGGAAGCGTCCCTTTGGGTGACCCTTCTCCTCCTCGTGTGTGCACACCATCCTCCCGGCCCCACCACGGCTGCCAGTCACAAGAGGAGTGGGAGGGGGAGACAGGTCGCCTGAAGAGACACTTCTAGCGTGGCTGGCGATTCTTGTTCAGCCAGTCTGGATTCCAAAAAGAAGAAATGAAAGTAGCAAAGAGTACCAAGAAAAGCCCAGCCATGACTTTGAGGGAGACACAGACACAGACACATACCCACAGAGTGGGGGAGAGAGAGGGGATGATAAGGACCTGGCCAGTTTGCTATCCCCTGCCGTCACCCTTACTTTCTCAGGCCAGATGAGGGAGGGGAGGGGCAGGGGCAGGAGGACCAGCCACTTCAGGCAAGGTGAAGAGGCGTCAACCAAGCACGGAAGGGTAGAAGCCTGGGAACGGCAGCTCCCAGCTCAGCCGGCCCGAGGAGCTGCAGGCATATTGGGACAAAGGCAGCAAGAAGTCCAGGGACATCCACCCACCCACTTGCTGGCTGGCCAGGCCAGGCCGGGCTAGGCTGGAAGAGGCATGTCAGCTGAGAGAAGGAAGAAAACATGCTCCAGGAGGGCGGGCAGGCAGGCGGATGACCTGGGGCTGTTGCACATGCGTACTGCATGTGTAGAACTGCACACGCAGTGCACATGTGAAGCAGCCCTGGGACATCCACCCAAGCTGCGCCATGGGCACCACATGGTAGGGAAAGCTAGGAGAGCGACCAGGACAAGCGGGCGACCGAGCGACCCGGTTTGGGGGCGTGGCCAGACAGGGGTTATCACTGCGACTCACGCCAAATCACCGCTACCTGTTCTCCTGAATAGGTGCGAGCCGGTTAAATACCACCTCTGGGTTGCAGTGTTCTGGGGTCAGGTGATCACTTTTTGCAACCTTCTGACAAGCAAAGTCAACGGAGAAACCAGATTCACTGCACAACTGTGTTACTAATTTAACAACTGCAATATTTTGCTCAACAAATGCAACACAAAAAAAAAAGGCGTAAAATGGGGCAAAACTCACATTACAAATTTCTCACTTAGCAAGAAGATTTGGGGCTCAGTTGCAGCAGTAAGTTGAGGACTACTAGTAAATGCCTTGTGCCCCATCAATAAGAACTTCAGTAATATTTTTGATCTCCTTTGGAAAAGAAACAAAAGGAAATTTGTCTTCCACAAATGGAATGAGAACACAGCATAGAGAGTAGTTTGGCAATACAGAAGAAGACCTAAGGTCAAACTCAATTTCATTGAGGGCCACATTAGGGTTCTGTTCACCCTTGGCGGGGTCAGAGGGGATGATCAGCTCAACATCACTCGTGTCAGGGCATCTGTGTCCTGGGTGGGGCTCTGGGATCCTCCTCCAGCATTCTGCCAGCAAAAACGGAGCTCAGGAGGGCCCCATGTGACCCTCCTGGCAGAGCTGGTATTCAGCAGGTTCTAACCAGTTCTGGAGAACCAGTAGTGGAAATTTTGTGTAGTTTGGAGAACCAGCAAATACCACTTCTGGCTGGAGATTTTACAGTATCCTTCCCCTGCCATGCCCACCAAGCCACGCCCACAGAACTGGTAATAAAAAAAAATTGAATACCACCACTGCCTCCCGGGCTCAGTTTTTGACTAAGATGGCTTCTGCAGCCCTCTGCCAGAAAAACTGGAAATGGGGCATAGCCCTCCTGAGCTCCATTTTCACTTGCAGAGGCACTGTGGACCGGTCCTTCTCTGTTTTCAGGGTGGTCCCGTGGGCCCGATCTAAGCACCTCCCAGGCCAAATCTGGCCAATGGGCATTGAGTTTCGCACCCCTGACCTAGGGAATTCTAGAAGTAAAAACTCAGAATGTAGGTATTGTTGCATGTTGGGATCAAATCCTGACCATAAACTCTACATGCTGTCTTGCACACTTGAATACAAATGGAGTAAGGGAAAGTCCTTGAAGTATATGTAATATTTCTGCATGTTCAACTGCCTTTTGTTGTTGTTAATTCAACTGAATGGAAACATGTAGCAAAACGGCATCCCAATCATAGGAGACTGCAAAATGCACTCAGTCAAGTCTGCTTTTCAGATCTTCATAGTGATCATATGAAGAAAGAGAAGACAGACACGAAATAAAGAGTCTCAGTTCAGTGTGCATTCATAAAAGCCAGTCTAAGCAGCTGTTAGAGATTGTCCTTGGATAAGGTTGACAGCACAAAAAGAACAATACTTAGCATAACGTTTAAATTTGTGTACAAGCAAACCATTTTAATTTCATACTTCCCATCCATCAACAAATAGGCAATGTGAATCATTTTTTTACAAGTATCATTATTACTACAGGTTTATATAATACACAATACATTACGGAGTAGCAAGTCATAATATACTCTTTTTTGGCGTTTGCTTCCATTTAGCAAATGGAAAGCAGCCAAAAATAATTGAGGCAACCAGACAGCTAGTCTTACTCTACTTCTGTTTTTTAAAAAAAACTTTCCTTGTTTTTTTTTTTGTTTTGTTTTTTTGTTTTTTTTTGTACAGGGAGTTCCAAGAGCTGAAATTCCCATTTATAGCAAGCCAGGAACATTCACTTGCCTGAGTTCTTTTGAGCAATAATTGGCTTGAAAGCTTTCCTAAAGCACACATGCAGAACATTTCCTTTTAGACTCCATTTAAGGCTGGAAGTTTCCATTGCAGATAGGGGAAGGAGGAGATGTCCCTGGCAAAATAAGTGCCACTTCATAAAACCTGCCTTATCACTCTTTTTTCCTTTTCTCCTTTTGGATGCCAATTCATCCGGGAGTGTGTGTGAATAGCACACACATCTGGATCCATATATTCCCCACCTGACATTTATTAAATCCTGATCATTTCCCAGAGCTTTTTTTCCCATTTCGTGAAATATTGCAATGAAGTGTCTCGAAGCTCTTGGGGATAGCTTTAACCATCCCACTTACGACTTAAAGATGGTACTTGAAGTCATTCCCAACTTCATGAAGAATTGCCTGCCAGTGGTGGTCCTTCAATAATTTGGCAGTTTTCCTTTGAGGAAACCATGTGGTAGCTAATCACTTTCTGACTAGTAAAACTTTGTGGGAGGGGATGAAAACGGCTGTCTGGTCTGCCAGCTTTCAGGTTTAAGGAATTTTTGTAATGGTTTTCAATGGAGCTAGCCTCCCTGACTGATGCACCCATTAGAAGAGTAGGACACGCACTTTAATTAATGTTTTTCCCAACAAAACATTATTATGGCAGGTAAACAATAGCAGTTTGTACTGTGTAGAAGCAATTATCTCACAGAAACTGGCCAGCTTGTTGAGTGTCTCTTAGCTTCTTTCGGTAGCTATCAGGAATAAGACACTAAAGTATTAGATTTTGCAACCCGATTGCCGACTTTCACATGTGTTCTCAATTATTCCTATAGCAACTCACCTGTTTGTGTGGTTTGGGCTTAACGTGAGGTAGGGACTTCACCAACTGTGGCTTACTCAACCGACTGTTAAGCCAAATTATAACTCGGTAGGATCTGGGAACCCATTCAACATGTAAACTAGCCCCTAGTAAATTAAGTTCCTGGAATGAGGAATTGCAACTGGAGATTTACTTCCTTTCTTCAGGAAGCATGTGGAGAGAGGATCAAGAAAGGGAAAATAGTGGTTGTAACACTGCAGTTCCATCAAAGGCCACTTCTTATAGATAGAATAGAATAGAGTAGAGTAGAGTAGAATAGAATTCTGTACTGGCCAAGTGTGATTGGACATCAGTGTGATATACAGTATACGGACAAAGGGTCAGGACTTCCAATGGATAGTTATGTAATGGAGTGACCTTGGAAGACAGGATAGAAAGTTGCAGACCAGCCAGCCAGCATGTAAGAAATATCTTGGCCCACAGAGGGAGGGAGGGAGAGGGAGGGAAATATTTCAGGAGGTACCCTCCCCAGTTTTCTGGAGATTAAAAGAAAAGGAGAGAAATACAGATGATCCTCTACTTACGACCACAATTAAGCTCAAATTTTCTATTGCTAAGCATAGCATTTGTTAAGTAAATTTTGCCCCATTTTACGACCTTTCTTGCCACAGCTTTTAAGTGAATTCAGTTGTTAAGCTAGCAACATGGTTGTTAAGTGAATCTGGCTTCCCCTTTGACTTTGCTTGTCAGAGGATCGCAAAAGTTGTTTGCATGACCCCGGAACAGTGCAACTGTCATATATACACGCCAGTTGCCAGGCATCCAAATTCTGATCACATGACCATGGGGGGGTGCTGCAATGGTTGCAAATATGAAAAGCGGTCCTAAGTCACTTTTTTCAGTGCCATTGTAACTTTGAACGGTCACTAAATGAACTGTTGTAAGTCGAGGACTACCTGTACTTTTAGATTTACAACATTCTGTTAATGTAACCTTACAATAGAGTTAGTACTCTTGGTTCTGCTTCTTGTTGCAGGACCAAGAGGTCATGACTGCTACAGTATTTTGACTTTTCTAACACATACACCCCACCTAAAGATGCCACTATTAAGGCCATTTTTTTCCCCGTGAAACAATGACTTTGAGTTATTAGTTAGAAAGAGTAAGAAACATATCCTTTTAAAGTAAAGACGAAAAATTAAAATAAAACAGTATGAGTGTCAGCTTTCGGAGCCATATTGAGATTCGATGCTCCCACGCTGCCACAAGTGAACCTGGGAAAGTGGGAGGGGGAATTCATTTGAGTATATCTAGTTAGACGAAGTAAATTTCTTTTGTTGTTTCAAGGTCATGTAGTGTTGCGCATAGTGAAAAGGAAATTTTACTTTGGGACGGATGGTGATTGGGCCATGTGATGTGGTGATGCGTATGGGGAATGGATTTGTAGTTTTTACTTTTGCAAGGAAGCCCATAACTTTCAGATTCAGGATTCCACAGATGTATCAGTTACTTTTCAAGTAAAAGGAACCTTTCAGAGATGTCTGTTTAGAAGTTATTGGTTGGAATGGAGGTTTGCTGGAATGCTGACAATGAGCTTAATATCACAAGGTATATTGTCTAGGATATGTGGTAACATATGGAAAATATTTGGAGCCATAAAATAATCTTTCCCAAACATACAACCTTTTTATATACCATCAGATACAATCTATGGCTTCTTAAAGGATTGATTAATCGACTGGCCAAAGGGATCAAGTCAACACTAACTCTTTAAAAGGCACAATTATATCAATTAGGCATCTCTCTGGGGTGCTGTATCTCAAAGGGAATGCCATGGCTATGAAGGCTGCAAGAACTGAAATCTGACTGTGCTCCTTGAATAAACGCCCAGGCAAGAGCCATGCACATCAAAACAACAACACAAAACCGTGTGAATATACAGGTAGTAGTCTTCTATTAACAACAGTAATCGGGACTGGATTTTCTGTCTCTTAAGTGACACAGTCGTAAAGTGTGAGATCATGTGACCAGATTGCTTAGAAATGACAAAATAGTGAAAAGGAAATTTTACTTTGGGACGGATGGTGATTGGGCCATGTTATTGGGCCAATAACTGCCATTATTAAGCAAGGATTGTGGGTGGTTCAAGTGAGTTCCTGGCAGCTTGCAAGCAGACTGGCAGGCAGGTTAAGGGGTTGCAGCTAGGTGGGTGAGGGAGCCTGTGTTCTGTCCCCTCATTTGCATTCTTGAGATCCCCGCGCTTTGATTGGCCAAAGCTCAGGGCGCTCTGATTGGCAAGGCGAGCCGTGCCAATTGGCTCGCTGAGAATCTCCCGCGATTGGTCCATTCAAATCGCAGGAGATTCAAAGCAGTGCCATTGGCTGCGGCCGCCGCGGCTTGGAAATAAAAAGCCGCGAAGCTTTCCTATATGCTCAGTTCGGTACCAGCCTAATAAAAAAAGCTTGAAACAAAGTCACCAACTCCTGGCTTCTTTCCACGCGGACGTAATACTGGCGATGAAGGTGGAATCCTCATCCTGAACCGAAGCACGTGTCCAACGGAAGCCAGCCAACCGACGAGATGGCCAGCATCGCGCCACCAACCCCCTTCAACCCCGCTACCGAGGACTGGGAATCTTACACGGACAGATTCCACATGTTCCTCAAATGCAACGATCTGAAGGATGCCATGGGACCAAAGAAACGAGCCATCTTCCTAACACACTGCGGGCCCGCAGTGTTTAAGATGGCAAAAGCACTAGCCAAACCCGCCGATGTGACCGAAATGGATTGGAAGGACCTCAAGCCATTGCTCTGAAACCACTATGCTCCAGCCATGCCCATCCTCATCCGACAGCACGAATTTTATCGGCGGGACCAGCGGTTGAGCGAGAGTCTCAGCAATTTCATTGCAGAGCTGCGGTGCCTGGGAGGACTACGCGAGTTCTCCAACATGAATGAGGCCCTTCGGGACCGAATCGTGCTCGGCCTTTGGGACCCCGTTCTCCAAAGTCGGTTGATGGCTAAGGGCAACATCGCTCTCGCCGACGCCATCTCCGAAGCCGCGGCCGCCGAAGCAACCCGACAGTCAGCAGACCGCATGCGGAGACCGAACGCCGGGGATCACACCGCAAACAACAACCCTGCAATGTCGACCGAGGCCCAACCTGAAACCACCACCCACCAAGGTGAACTCCACTCGACCTCGAGCACGTCTGATGAAGAGGAAGACATCCACCGACTACAGGCGGGCTGCGACCAGCGCAGCCGGCGGAGTCGTAAGTCGAGGACTGCATGTGCGGGTTGCGGAGGCGACCACCCCAGATCCGAATGCCGGTTCTTCGACTCCGTTTGCCGGCACTGCGACAAGAAGGGCCACATCGCACGCGTTTGCCGCCTCAAAAAGACCCACAGCCCCAGGCGATGGGACCCGAGCGAGCGGAGACGAGAAAGCACACCCCCCAGGACCAGAGACCGGCCAACAGACAACCGCTGGGAGCGAAACAGACGAGCCCAACGAAGCGGCGAGGCCAGGCGGAGAGAAGAGACACATCAGACGGTCACCATCGGCCACGCCACAACCACAGATGCCAGAAAGGTCTACGTGGAGATAGGCATCGAAGGCGAGCTCTGTAAAATGGAGGTGGACTCCGGGTCCTACCTCTCAACGGTAGCCTGGAAAGAACTTAAACGCTTGGTGCCTACCATCCAGAGAAAGCAACTAGAAAACCAGAGACTAATCCTCAAGAACTACTAGGGAAACCGCATCCCTGTAGTCGGAACAGGACAGTTTACAGTGACCTACAAGGGACACGCCGAAAGACTTCCCTTAACCATTGTCGATCGAGACCAACCTAGCCTACTGGGACTTCAATGGTTCGCACCGCTAGGCATCGCAGTCATGGGCATCGACCACATCGCCGAAGCCAACTGGGAGCAGCAACTGGCCCGGGATTTCCAGGAGGGGTTCGACAGCACCCAAGGCAAGTACCGAGGGCCCCCTATATCCTTCAGCCTAAACCCCAACGTTCCCACGAAACGCCTAAAACCAAGGTGGGTCCCGTTCGCACTCAAACCGAAGATAGACGAGCAAATTGACAAGCTCGTCAAGCAAGGGGTATTACAACCCATAGACCACGCCCGGTGGAAGACCCCCATAGTCACCCCAATTAAGCCTGATGGGTCAGTGAGAATCTGCCACCCTAAATGGCGCCTTGCAGCAAAGCGCTTACCCTGTCCCAGAAGTGCAGCATCTCCTACACTCACTGGGAGGGGGCAAAGTTTTTGCGAAACTCGACCTGGCCCAAGCATACCAGCAACTGCCGGTCGACGAGGAAACTGCCAAGGCACAAACCATAGTCACCCACCGGGGAGCCTTTAGATGCAACCGGCTCCAATTTGGAGTCAGCATGGCACCGGGGATTTTCCAGAGCCTCATGGAAAGACTCTTACAGGGCATCAAGGGGGTGGTCCCATACTTCGATAATGCACTAGTATCGGCAACCAACCAGGCCGAACTAGAGAGTCGCCTAAGGGAGGTACTAACGAGGTTCAAAGAAACCGGGCTTAAAGTGAAGAGGGAAAAATGCCAGCTGTACACAGAGCGGGTCGAATTCCTAGGATACCTCCTAGACCGACACGGCATTCACCCCACCAACAAGAAAATTAAAGCCATCAAGGAAGCCCCCACACCCAGGTCAAAAACAGAACTGCAGGCGTTCCTGGGGCTACTTAACTTTTATAATGTCTTCCTGCCCCAAAAGGCGACCGCGGCGGAGCCTTTGCATAGGCTTTTGGACAAGGCGGCTTCCTGGACTTGGGGGAAACGCGAGGAAGCCACCTTCAGAAAAACCAAGGACCTGCTCACTTCGGATGCCGTCCTCATCCAGTACAACGAGACCCTACCACTAGCCATCACATGCGACGCATCACCCTTCGGCATCAGTGCTGTCCTCAGCCACACTCTCCCCAACGGAAAAGAAGCACCCATCGCGTTCTTTTCAAGGACCCTCACCAAACCGGAGCGGAACTACAGCCAGCTGGACAAAGAGGCTTTGGCTATCGTCGCCACAGTAAAAAGGTTTCACGAGTACCTCTACGGCCGGACATTTACCATCATCACCGACCACAAACCGCTGCTGGGAATCCTTGCAGGGAACAGGGCCACCCCGAACATTCTGTCTCCCCGAATGACAAGGTGGTCCGAGTTCCTGGCTGCCTACAACTACGGACTCACACACAGACCTGGTAAGACTATCTCCCATGCGGACACCTTAAGCCGCTCACCGTTATCGGAACCTGACACTGACCCAGCACCCACGACAACCACCCTCAGCATAGAGACTCTACCCAACCTACCCATAACCGCATCAGACATTGCCCAAGAAACTAATAAAGACAAACATCTGGTGCGGGTTTTGCATTGGGTAGAGAAAGGGTGGCCGGAAAGGGACAACGACGAGTCCGTCAGGACATTCCGGAACCGGCAAACGGAACTCTCGTTACTGAAAGGGTGAATACTATGGGGGGATAGGGTGGTCATCCCAGAAAAACTACAAGGGAAGGTTTTGGAACTGTTACACGAGGGGCACCCGGGCATCGTTAGGACAAAAGCCCTGGCCAGAAGTTACGCTTGGTGGCCAGAGATGGACAAACAGATCAAGGCCTGGGTAGCAAGGTGTCAACGATGCCAGGAAACTAGGCCAAGCCCACCCACAGCACCCATCCTAGAGTGGGAAACCCCCAGGGGACCATAGTCTAGGATCCACATAGATTTCGCCGGGCCCACAAAAGGACACACTTTCTTAATAACCGTAGACGCTTACTCCAACTGGCTGGAGGTAAGCAACATGAGAACAACCACCATGGAGGCCGTGACCAAAGAACTCTGCAAACTTTTCGCAACACACGGCCTCCCAGACATCCTCGTTTCCAACAACGGGCCCCAATTCACCTCGCTAGAATTCAAAAAATTCCTAGCGGAGAGGGGCATACGACACGCGCTGACAGCCCCGGCGCATCCGGTGGCGAATGGTAGGGCAGAACGGATGGTTCAATTCACTAAGAAAACCATCCAGAAAATAAACCACGGGGAGATCCAGGGCAAAATAAATAAATTACTTTTCATCCAGCACATAACCCCAAACACCACAACAAATAAAAGCCCAGCCGGACTGCTAATGGGGAGGAAAATAAGGTCCCCACTTGATAGATTACACCCCACATACAACCCAGAGAAACCCCCAGACTCCACCAGCAAACACCGAACCTTCGCACCAGGCGACACCGTCTACGCGAAAAACCTAACCGGAGACCCATTATGGGTACCGGCCGTCATAACACAACTAACAGGCCCACACTCGTACTGGCTACAAACAACCGACAGACGAGCGTGGAAACGCCACATCGACCAGTTAAGATCGAGGACGACCACACAAGAGACCACCAACGCGCGACCAAGCAAAACCAACCCCCACAATACAAGCCAAGAGGGGAGGGAATACCCAGGGAACCAAAACCAAGAAAAAATAAACCAGCCATACTCACCTGAAAGCAAGCAGCACGAAACCTCGCCAGAAAGAGACAGCCAGGCCAGCTCAACCAACCCAGGAAGACTGAGCGGGAGCGGCGAAACCCGCAGCTCAACCAACCCGGGTAGCCCAGGAGGGAGCTGCGGAGAGCGGCCCGGCCAGATAGACAAGGCGGTTCCCACGACGGAGTCTGGAGAAACAGAGACCCCGACCGAACCGGCCGGGATCCAACCTACGACTGACCTGCGCAGGTCCAGTAGGCAGAGACGGAGCCCCGCCTACCTACGGGACTACGCAACGTAAGGACTGAACCAAGAGGGGAGGGGTGTTCTGTCCCCTCATTTGCATTCTTGAGATCCCCGCGCTTTGATTGGCCAAAGCACGGGGTGCTCTGATTGGTTAGGCGAGCCACGCCAATTGGCTCGCTGAGAATCTCCCGCGATTGGTCCATTCGAATCGCGGGAGATTCAAAGTGGTGCCATTGGCTGGGGCCGCCACGGCTTGGAAATAAAAAGCCGCGAAGCTTTCCTATATGCTCAGTTCGGTACCAGCCTAATTAAAAAAGCTTGAAACAAAGTCACCGACTCCTGGCTTCTTTCCACGCGGACGTAACAGCCTGAGTAGCTTGCAAGGTGTAGTACACATTCAGTTGGACTGGGTGGTGGCTGCTGGGTGGGAGAGAGTGTGAGCGACTTCCTGGAGGGACTTCCTTGCTGGCTTTACTGATTCAAATTAACGGTGTCCTTATATAAATCAGGTGAGTATCAGTTGCCAGGGAATAAGAATACAGATGGATACTAGCAAGTTCATGCCCTAACTATGGATTTTGGTTTGATTTAGCAAGATTCTTTCTGTCCCCAATATCAATGTATCTATAACTATCACAGATTGAATACCTGTTGAAAGGCACTTAGATCAGGTTACATTGCTGGAAGGAGGTTTTTTTTTTTTTTTTTTAAAGAAACAGAAGCTACTGAAGTTTGACTCGTCGGGTGGTGATAAGATTCCATTCATGGAGCAGCTGCTTAATTTCTCAGATCGAAAAAGACAATGGATACTCAAATGGAAAGAGCAAATCACCTTTGTAATAGCGCACAATTTAATCATCTCCATTACAGCATCGTGTACATCCAGTAAATGGCACTGTCTGTCACAGAGAGAGAAATGTTTATCTGTGCTGAATGAATTATGAGAAGAGAGAATTCTGCTGGATCACGCTGAATAATTAAAGCAAAAAAATAAGTTCCCTTCTTATTTAATTTGTGCAGTAGAGATTCACAGGTATGGGGATAGGGAGTGGAATTTAATGTGCATATAAATCTTTAAAAAAAAAAAAAAAAACCTCTTACCATCAACTGTAAGTTTACTCTGTAATTTCTGTTCTTGTTTTCATTATATCTGCTGCATGCCTTAAATTCTATTTCCAAGTCAGAAATTGCATTAAAAGCCGTCTTTGGACTATGCTGGCAATTGGGATGGGAGTTTCTCTTGCTAAGCAATGTGGTCATAAAGTTCAGTGTCATGTAATTACATTGCCACATGACTGTATTGTCATGTGACTGCAATCCCAGCAGTTCTCGTTGCTATCATCAAGCGAAGAATTCATATGACACGACATGGGAGGAGGTACTGAAACCATGTCCTCTGCAAGCAGGCTGGGCAGCAAGAGGTATAGGTGCTACAGAGTGATTGTGGGTGGCAACTGCAGGTGGGCATTATGAAATATGGTCAGATGGGCAGGTACCACCAGTGGCACAAACTGAGTACAGAAAGTGGCCTAGTGGGCACTATTGAGCATATCTCCATCCTGCTAAGGGTCTCCACAGGAGAAAAAGTGAAGTCAGCAGAAGCGACTAGTGGGAGCTAATTGCTGGAGCTACTTGTGACCTTCTGCTGGGTTCCCCATTGACTTTTATTGTTGGAAGCTAGCAGGGAAGGTTGAAAATGGCATTCATGTGACTGCAGGATGCTCTATAGTAAGCTTCCAAGTGCCCAAATTTCAATTATATGACTATAGGAACAGGTGCAATTTTGAGGAGTAGTCCTCAGCATTGTAACTTTGAATAGTCAAATGGACATAAGCCAAAATCTACCTGTATAATCTTAGCCTTATTTCAGCATAATCCTACATTTCAGAGGTCTCTAGATAATACACAAGGAACCGGTGTATTATTGTGTATCTCAGATATTGAGCAACAAAATCTGCATTTCCCCCCGCCCTCCCCCTTTTTTTTAATAATGTGGCTTAGCAGAATTTGGTGCTTTGATTCAAATATTAAATAGGAGGACAATTTAGAAACAGCAGTGGGCAAAGAATGATCATTTCTCACCTTCTGATCAGTACTTAGATGGCTGGTTAAAATAACATCTACAATATTCTCCAAAGGCTGCACCATTGGCTAAGAGGCTTCTGGACCCAATTTAGGAGGCTGGTAGTTACAATTGGCACCAGTACCTCCAGAACTGTCTTCTCCGGGTCGGGTCTGCACAGCTTACATGACCTGAGCGGAGATAATGTTTTGTGTAAACAGCTCCTAGGGAAACCATGAAGACAGGAACTCAGAAGATGGTATGGGTGTTCTTAATAGCAGACTCTCACTGTTGAACAGCTTACTGTTAGGGTTCCAAGTAATAGATCCACTGCAAACAAAAACTCTGAAGCAGGTAGATTCTTGGTGATGATCTGGTGATGTCACCAGACCAGTGGACACTGCCTTGATTGGGCCATGTGAATCTTACCCTGTGAGATAATGTTGGCCTCATTCTTTTTCCTTTTGGAAATAGTTGAAGACTTTCGCAAAGGCATCTGCATGGAATGTCAAGGATGAAATAGAGAAAAGCAGCATCATGATGTTGAAGTGCAAGCTTTGCCCCATTTTTACTTTTTGTGTCTCCCCCCCAAAAAATTAGTTTATTCAAAGAAGATTAAAATACCAAATGCCAAAACACTTTAAAAAAGAAAAGAAAAAACAACAAATAAGACATTAACAAAAAAAAAAGAGTCTCAAAAACCCACTTTGTTATTAACATAGTTTATAGATGACAGGCTAACAATTTGTAAATAGATTTAGTAGTTTAAAAGTTTAAAATTCTTTTGGTCTGTTTGCAAAAGGTAGGAAACCAACATTGCTGTATTATACTAATCAGCATTCAATTAGGAAGGATGTTATCTGTTTATGTGTTAGGGTTTTTTTGTTATATACTTTTTGTATGATGTTCTACACACAAACAAAATGAGCAAAACATGCATTGCAACAGCCTGGCACTCTTTTTAGCATTTTGACAAAAGCTTCTTATTGTTAAGGTTCCAAGTAATAGATCCATATCAAGCAAAACTCCAAGGCACGTAGATTCCTCAAAGAATAGCTTTATTGGATATATCCTATTGGCAAAGGTAGATTCCTCAAAGAATAGCTTTATTGGATATATCCTATTGGCACAGATCTGGTGAAAACCTACTCTGAAGACTCTCATGGTTTGCACCTAATTAAAAGTAAAAGTTTGTCACTTTCTCAATACAATCAGTTACATGGTCCAATCACGGTGCTGTCTGGTTGCCTGGTGATATCACTCCACCTTCCTCTGACCAGGTGTGAGGATGTTCTTGGTTCCCAAGACAAAGCATTTTGTTTTGGCTATAAAATCCCAGTTTCCCCCCTCCCTATCCCTCAGCTCCAATGTGGCAACATCAAAGCCATCAAGATGGCTTCAGTCAGGTCAGCTTTAGGGTTGACATTTATGTTGCTCTGGATACCTCTGGACCTTCCCTTTCAGTTTTGCAGGAGTGAATTAAAAAGTAGTACCAGATTTAAGATACTGTTGAGAGATATTTAATGGATCTTAAGGATGTTCTTAATATACTATTATAAGCCACCCAAGCAAACAAGTGACATACAAACAGTTGTAAGTAAATTAATATTTTCCTTAGAGCTACCAAATCTGGGGTGCAGGACCAAGTCACCACAGAGCTTTCAGGTTCTAAACCAACCAGAGCGAACAATGTTGCTTCCTGCAAAGGTTCCTGTCCCATTGCACTTCCTTTATATCTTATGGGAAGGGCAATCACCTCCAAGCCTTACTCCTGAGTTGCTCCTTTTGTCTTAACTGCTCTTGCCTTCTGGCAGCTCTGCGCACATGCGCACTGGGAACAGGCTTCCCTTGTTCCTCTGCCTTGCTGCTGTCAGATTCTGGAGGCTCCAGGGTCAGCACATAATTCCCAGGTGGCCCTGGCCCCATCTCCGTATCAGACGCAGGACCATCGTCCAAGTCCTCCCCAGACTCCCAGACTGGCTAATATTCTTCTCCACTGCCTGATTCTGCTGCCATCTCCACAGGCTGCCGGTGGACCACAACAGTATCCTTAACTGGAGGTCTATAGTTCAGAACCTCCAGAAGCTTAAGATGGACTCTCTTCTAATTTTTCCCTATAACAATAATCTTATAAAGTTATTTGGGTTACAGTTAATGGTCCAAAGTCACTCACGTATGACTTGGAATGTGTTTGAATCTGGGTTTCTTTCATCCTAGTTCAATGTCCGAACTACAGTGGCAGCTTTAGGGCCTGAGGTGGTCCCATCTAAGGCTAGAAAAGTCCATTCATTTTCTTTAACTGGCTCTTAGGCAGATAATATTTTTAAAAAATTAAAATTTTGACTTTTGCCTATTTGTTCTAGAGGCATTGTCTGAAAGTTTGATAATGTCACCCAAAGTAGCTGAATGCTACCAAAAAGTGAAAGCCATTTTTTTTTCTTCCCAACCACGTTTGAAAGATATTTCCAAAACTAGTTTATGCTGAATTCGAGGATTTCTCTATTGGATGATAATTCTCAAGACAAACACCAAAAAAGTATCCTCACTGAATAACTGAAGTAAAATTCATACCTCTTAATTGCAATAAATACTATTTCACTTTGAAATTTTGGCTGCTTTGAACTGAACTGCCTCGATATTTCCTTTCATAATTGAGTCTCCTTCAATGCCTGTTCTGTGCTATCCTGACTACAAAAAGCCTAATTGGTAGGGAATTAATGCATCTCATTTCATTGTTTACTTGTCAATTTTCACTTTTTCTATTAAACTACATGGAAACGAGCATCGGAAACTAAATCTGGAACCACCCTAAGCTTCATTGAGCTGTTGCCAGTTACCATACTAGGTAAATTGTGATCTGATTTAAAAATAGTTGAATATGTTAGTCTCAGATGCCTAAAAAGATTGGATTAGATGTTCATTGCCTTTGTGTTTCATAAAGTCCCCTTAGAAATATAGAGAACGACATATAGACTTAAATGTGCACTCTGATGATAGGAGAAATATTTTTATTTGTTCTGCCATCACAAACCAAGAAAGAAGGAAAAAAAAGAAAGAAAGAAAGAAAGAAAGAAAGAAAGAAAGAAAGAAAGAAAGAAAGAAAGAAAGAAAGAAAGAAAGAGGGAGATTTTAGTGCTGATAGGAATGTACACTGGGCATGGGCCCAAAATTACTGAACCTGGATGGTCCCCAAATTCAGCACCACACATGTCTTTAAAAGGAAATAAATAGTTATTTCAAAAAATGTCCTACATTTCATGCCTGGTTCAGAGCTATCTCTTCCTGTCTCTTAGAGGAACACTAGGGAGACAAAGATCTTGGACATGACAGCGATCTCTTTTATTTTTGCTTAAAGAAAGAAAAGATGCAACTACTACTATCTGACTTGAGATGTGTGCCTGTATGTTAGAAAGACTGTGTAGACATAGCCAGTGTGAGAAAATGTACTCTGATTTACTCTGCACTAAGTATGATTCAGTGTAATGTTTGAACTGAGTTAGGGAGAGTCATTTAGAAACACGGCTTTGTGCCAGTTTATTGGGACAAATTCTGCTTCCTAGTGATACTAGACATAAGTGATAAAGAAATTGATAAAATTAGTTGGAAGGTAAAATTCTTGGGGGGAGAGCGGGAATCCCATAGCAGCGTATTTCTTCTGAAAAAAAAACATGGCCAAGAATTATTGATGGTTTGAAAAGAGGTAGAAAATTATGCAGATGAGGAATTGCACAAATACCTTGTGTTGGCCACGATCTTTTCCTTCAATAGGAAGGAAATAATTTTGTCAGAAGAGCACAATATGGGAACCATGTAAGAGTCACATTCAAGGGCTTTTATTCATCACAATTATCCAATATAAAGCTCTGGATTACAGTCTATGCAGTCTTTGGAAAAAGTACTGGCAGTGTTTTTACAGACACGATGAGCAGCTTAAAACTGTCTATGACTTCCTTAGATTTTGTTTCCTTCCCACCATGCTGGCAAGAGAGGTGGAAGGAAAGAAAATATCACTTCCTGCTTCACTCTTCCCGCTTCTATTAGTGAGTGAGTCTTTTTTCTGATCTATCAGATCACTCTGTAGGTCCAGAAAAGTGGCACCAAGGGAGCCATTTCCTCTTTCTTCTCCATGCTTTCTTCTCCACCCACTGCCACCGTTCCTGTCATGGATTGGCAAAAGAAGTGGGAAGTATGGGTTTTTCTTTTTTACATACTGGGAGACTCTCTTGTTATCCAAGAGGCAATAGCCTTCATATCAATGGATGAGAACCAGAGAGGTGGACTTGCAACCCCTCAGTTGCAAATCAGAGCAAACAGAAACCATCCCTAAACCTTCCTTGTTAGGATTTGCCTCAGGTGCTTGCTCAGCAGGGTTTGCTTCAGTGGAAGTTGGAATACAAAAGGATGGAAGTAAAACAAGAAAAACCAAGCACAAGCTGCATTTGTAGTTGGAGAGATTTCCTGAGGCAACATCCTCCAGTTGTATTTCCCAAATCCATTTCTTAAAGCCCTTCCAGTCTGAGGTCAGTGGTTTTGCAGAAAAGCTCTAGGTATTATTCCTGTCAGAAGTTGTTGGTCCAGGTTTACAGAATCTAGACAAAGGCTAATGGAGCTGTTCTAGACCAACAGGTCCTAAGTCTTGTTCTTCAGCCAAAAGTGCAAGTAACATTCTACATTGGGAGCGAGAATAGCAGGTAACATTTACTCTTAATCACCCTCAGGAGTGGGATGCTACTGGTTCAGTCTGGTTCTATAGAACCGGTAGCTCTGAACTGGTTTGGTGTCTGCTGCTCTGTTTGGTCCAGGCACGTGCCTGGGCTTTTGGCTGTCCTTTATTTCCTGCTTTTTCAACCTCAGCTGCTTTGTGTGGCACAACTGAGGTTGAAAAACCATGAAAGAAGAGGAGTTTGAAACGCTGCGCACCTACATGCAACACTTGTCAGTTGTCCAGATGGCAAAGCTGAGGTATTTTGGAAATGGTCTACACATGAGCACAAAATGCACTCTCATCAGGGGTGGGATTCTACTTGCCGGAGAACCAGCAAATCGTGCTACTGGCTGGCCCCACCCGTTCACTCCTTACGTGGCATGCGTGCCATCAAACTTGTCTGCTAAGTTGCTTTTTTTTTTTCTTTTCCCCTGCCCATCAGCTGTTCTGCTGTGCTGGGAGATTTAGATTAGCTAGAAAGTAGTAAATCATTGCGTTTCTTGCTTTCTAGCTAATCTAAAAGCAGAACTGAACCTGAGTTTGCTTGCAAGCAAATTTTATGTGACAGACTCAGGTAGCTGATGGCAGAAAGATAGATCTCTATGTGATTCTGTGATTCTGTAAGCAACTCGATCTGCCTGCCTGCTTTGCCTGATTTTGGGTAAAAGTTGCTCTTTTTTTGTAAAACATTCAATATTTACATAAACATTTATAATATTTACATAAACATTTATAATATTTACATAAACATTTATAATATTTACATACAGGCCATGCCCAGCCAGTCACATGACCACCAAGCCACAGCCACAAATTAGACCACACCCACAGAACCGGTTGTTAAGAAATTTGAATTCCACCCCTGATCACCTCCTTTATGATGTACATTATGTAAATTGGGAAATGGGGGTTGGGGAATGAGACTAGAATTAAAATCTCTTTTTTTCTCCTGATGCCTCTGAAATACTGTGGTAAAATTTGTGGCTTTGCACAATTACTTAAATTATCTTTTAAAATGTTTGCAGCTTTTGAGAAAATCAGATTTGTGGGATGGACAGGGATGGGGTGTGTTACAATTGTGCTTAGTAGAAAGGGAATTAGAATGTTGGGGTTGGTTTTTTAATCAGTGTATACCAGAACATTTTTTAAATTTAACACAGCTGTTTATTCATATTCATTTAATATTTAAAAGCATATAGTTGAACAAGAATTTTAGCATAAATTAAACAATTATTTAAATAATTAACATGCTGTGAGGTTCTTAGATCTGGCAAAATAGGAAAAAGTCTCTCAGGTGCATTTGGAGTATCATGAAGGGATAGCAAATCATTAGTTGTTTATGTGTGAAAATCTATCAATCTATCTATCTATCTATCTATCTATCTATCTATCTATCTATCTATCTATCTATCATATACAGTATCTATCTATTATTTGCCAAAGGAAAGGGAAAGTTTCGGGATATTTTTTTCTGCTCAGATATCAAAATAATTTTAACAGTCTATATGCCATGAATCTAAAAATCAAATTTACGAGGAATAGTGTCTTAGCCTTTTACACATTTATATAAAATGTTCTAATGAGTTGAAAATGAAGAGTATCATAGCATGCCATTAAACTTAGAACAAATGAATCATAATCCTTTCCTAAAATAGCCATTCATCCTCTGTATTAAATCCTGGTCTGAACTAGGTAGGGATTGACTGCCCTTCTCACCCTTTAAATGTCATTTCTTAATAAGTACTCAGATTCAGGAATAGTGCTGATGTTTTATTAGCAATGGACTATTGATAAAAGGGAAATCGGTTATATGCATGTATGTGTCTTATTTGTGATTTTACATATATGTGTATGTACACATGAGAGAGAGATGTCTAGTTTTTATCCATTCCTTGCTTTTCTGAGCAGAATTTAACAATCATTTCATAAGAATCAAACTGAACTAGCTAGATATGACACTGTGAAGTACATTGCAGAATAGGTAATTTGGAAACAAGGTCTTTGAACCTGTGACCTGTCTTCACAAAGTTTCTTTCACACGAACATATCCTCCAAATAGTTACATATGTGGGCATACTAGGTAAATCTTAGCAGATGGTAGCCCCTTTTGGAGAAGTAGAATCAGGCCTGATCATGACTGTGATAGCTTCCTGAAGATATTTGAGTTCCTTTCCTTTGTTATGATGTGTAATGTGTAATGTAGTGAGGATTATCCTTCAGTGAGTTTATGACAAAGCTTGCACCCTGTCAATTCTGATCTTCCAAAGACGTGCAGAACTTTCTATTTATTTCTCAATCCTATTTCACACATTGGTCCCACACAAGCAGGACACAAACTAAGTATCTGTCTTGACCTGATGTAGCCCAGCTAATCACTCTTGATAGGCAGCTTAATCCTCTCTTAAAACCATACAAGCTATACTGAAAAGGTGTAAAGTCTCCAGGATTGGGGTTACTGCAACTGTAGATTATGAATCCTCCTTAGCCTTGGTAACAATTTCTGGCCTTTGAAGACGGAAATATCATTTGGCTGCCAGATTCAAATGAAAAAAAGTTTGGAGCTGTAGAGAGAATGTCTAGGATTGTGAGGAAATTGTGAAGGGAGATTTCAAGTATCAACAGAGGAAAACATACATTCCAAAACAACAAACCTCCAGAGCCCGGGGAGACCTGTTTCTGGCCTTCCGGAACTTCCGGGAGGCTTGTGTTTTGCCCTCCTTGGGCTCCAGAGGCTTTCCTCAAGCCTATGGGAGGGCAAAAACGGCCTCCCTAGGCTCCCTGGAGGCCCATTTTTCACCCTCCCCAAACCTCTGCATGGGTTCTGCAATCCAAAACAGGCCATCCTGGGAGGGGAGGGGCCAGCCAGGGGTGGGATATGCTGGTTCACTGAACTGGCCATAAAATTAACCAGTTCGCCCTAACCGGTGCAAACCAGGAGCAGCCCATCCCTGATTATATTGTTTCAGCTTACCATACCAATGATTTTGCCTGTAGAATTTGATTTTGTCTCATTCTAGACTTTATATATAAAGAGATAACTCTCTGGCAGGTTTGGAGCTCAGGAATAGACAAAGGAACTTGGAGCATTTAAAACAAAACAAAGTTTTAGAAAAGTAATAATTTTAATGCCTCTATTCTATCAAGCAATAACAAATGAATACTACCATGATTTGAGTTTGCTTTGCTCTTAAATAGAAGTGAATCATTGATAAGAGGCCATTTGAATAATTATTCCTAAGTAATTAAATCCCCATAGATCAATGTGAAGTCAAGTAGCTTCTTTTCAAAACATTTTTTAACTATCAGCAATTATGAACAAAGCAGATGATCTATAAAATGGATTTATAATCCCTTTACTGCATAAACTACATTGCATTCTTACTCTAATTGAACTATATTTCTATTAGGATTAAACAGCAAACTATTGCCATGATGGTTTATTTATTTATCACATAATTATTTCTTTTCATATTAAAACCTTGAATATTTTTGTTCTCACAGCTATGAGAACATAGGGAAGGGGGCGTACATATGCTGCTTTATTAATCTGAAAAAATTATCTGTTAAGTACTTGGACATGGGTTGGAGTAAATGGAGACAGTCTTTGAATGTGAACTTTCAGCTCTTTATTGCATAGTGACTTCTCAAAACAACAACAGTGAACTCTGCCTTATATAGGCAACCCTTGTGAGAATTGTCCAATAGTGAGCTATGAACGCTAGCTCTTTAAACCAATGATAATCCTCTGTTAAGGGCCAATCGGATTCCAAAGAACTAACCAATCCGATCTGGCCGCCTAACAGCCAATCAGAAGTGCAGGGCCAGAACCCTGCACTTTACCTCAAGCTCATACTTTATTAACTATGGTACATACACAACATTATCCGTATCTGATCTGCTGATGCTAATTATTCCTTGTGCTGGTGATTATACCTGATCAATCATTTTAAATATCTTAATCTGGTTTGGAGACAATAAAAAGCTTATTTTTTTTCCTAAGGAAAAAAATGATAAAAAATACCCAATTGATATCCCACATATACAAATTTCTTATTAAAATCCTTGGTATATAAATTGCCAGTTGCTGTATCTTTGGATTTATTGAGTCAGATCTCTCTCTCTCTCTCTCTTGCACAAATTTTTTGTTTGTTTGTTTTGTTTTGCAGTTTAAAAAGCAGTACTGAGCTCAATCCTCTGTTCCTCATTTCACCCCCTTCGGTGCCAAATATGTTTGCTTTTCCTTGTTCAAATATTTGTTTCTTATATGTGGACCAAGTCTGTAGTTGCTTCTTTCCATGACTATACCTAGAAATGTCTTCTCTGATAAGGCTTGTTCTGGACTGTGCATTTAAGGATGGTGTCCAATATACCACTTCACTGTTAAGATTGTAACTATTCAGGTTGGGGGTCCATAGCTCGTGAGAATAATTATAATTATTCAAAAGCTAACAAATAATTAACATATTATAAATAGCTTTTGATACAAAACTGACAGCCCTGGTGTCTGAAATAGGCCACCAAACTGAATAAAGATTTGGCAAGATACAAAATTTTATATAAATCTGAAATGGGAACTGGAACATCTCCTGTTTTGAGGGATGAATGAGGTAAGTTCTGATTATTTGTTTCAATCAGAGTGGGGAACTTATTTTAACATTAGAGTAAAGGGGCCTGAAGAAGTACATCATGGAGGAAATAGACACATACCTACAGAATCTCCATTAATTCACCCATATTTATGTCACCCAGTCTACATATAACATTCTTTGTCACCTAAACAAATGCATATGTGTTCAGGGGTGGGATTCAAATTTTTTAACAACTGGTTCTGTGGGCGTGGCTTAGTTGGTGGGCGTGGCTTGGTGGTCATGTTCTTGGCTGGGCATGGCCAACTCAATATCACTCACATCGAGGCATGCAACAGTTGTGTCAAAAATGGTCATAAGTCATTTTTTTCAGTGCCATTGCAACTTTGAATGGTCACTCCACACAAACAAAGTACCAGCAAAGGAGGGGGAAAAAACCTCCAGAGAAGTTCCAGAGACAGGAAGTCTAGTCCTGCCAAGAATGTAATAAGGGTTAACGGAGAGGCAGTTTCTGTAAGTTTCCTTCCTGCCTTCCTTACAGGATTAGGCCAGTAATTTCTTCTAACAACCGGTTCTCTGAACTGCTTAGAATGTTAACAACCAGTTCTAGCGAATAGGTGCAAACTTGTAGAATCCTATCCCTGTATGTATTCATATATTTATTTTATTTTCTTTCTCACAGGTATGTAATCATTCACTCATATGCATATTCTATCCACAACCTAGTCCCATTTAAGGCTCCCTAGGCACAACTATCAGCTCCAATCAATATTATACTGTACATTAAACCTATATTGAAAGGGGGCATTTAATTAATACAATAAAGTACCTACAGTATGTATTTTTGTTTTGAAGTCAGAAACACCCTTAGAGGTACTTTATTTATTGCATTATCTAAACTCTGCACACTATTTGGATAATGTGACTACTAGTCCTGCCCTAAGAATGAAAGCCAGCTGGATAACTTTGGACCAGTCTCTCTCATTCACCTCACAGAGATTTTGGGGGAAATAGCTGAAGGAAGGAATATTAGACATACCACCTTGAATTAATTAAAAAGCCTAAAGGAATAAAGAATAGTCATGTGTCTTTCTGTCTTTCTGTCTATTTGTCTGTCTATTCAGGGATCCCCAAATTTGGCAATTTTAAGATTTGTGGACTTGAAGTCCACAAGTCTTAAAGTTGCCACATTTGGAGACCTCTGGTCTATCATCTGCCTGTCTGTCTGTCTGTCTATCTATCTGTCTGTCTGTCTGTCTGTCTGTCTGTCTGTCTATCTATCTATCCATTTATCTCCAAATGATGTGCATCATCTGATAAGAGAGTGCATTTGAGCAATGCTGACTTTTTAATAAAGAATATTTTGGTATCCGTCCAAGGAAAACTAGGCTCATGGTGAGCATTTGAGAATGAGGATAAAACATTGTTCTGCCTCAGGGGTTCCTTCCCTGCCTTCTCCAAGAACAAAAGCAGATTGGATGGGCATTTATATCTTACCACTATCTGAGCAATGGAGCTATTCTGTCTATGTTACCTAAGGGCAGCAAACTAATTAAGTGGGCCTGGTGTAGACTGCATGGTACATACTTTCTAACACAAGAGAATATATAGGGGCTTCGGGAAAGGGGCACAGAGAATTGAATAATGTAGTTGAATGAGGAACATAATAAGAATTACTAATGCTTTGGCAATGGCAGAAGATGGCATGCCCCATGGCACATTGTCAATGCATTGTTGTCTATCAAAGATGACACTATATTAGTGGGACAGAGCATGGGCTGGAATCTTCCTTTTGTTGCATTGTAGTACTGGTATGAATGGCTGTAGCTATGGTTGCATCTGCCCTTTGTCCTGTTTGAAACAAACTGATTTTCTTGATTCCCTCTAATCCAGGGGTGTCCAACCTTGGCAACTTTAAGACTTGTGGACTTCAACTTCCAGAATTCCTCAGCCAGCAAGGTTTTGCTGGCTAAGGAATTCTGGGAGTTGAAGTCCACAAGTCTTAAAGTTGCCAAGGTTGGACACCCCTGCTCTAATCCTTTCAGAGATTGCACCATTCTCTACATAATAGGCAAACAAACACCATGGCTATTTTTAATTTTTAAAACATGCCTAAATAAGTGTTCATTTATGAAATGTAATTGAATTCCTGATGGGGAGAGTAGGGGTTTTTTTTAGGGGAGAAAAAAAACCCAGATGTTGACACTTAACAGCATAAATGAACACTAAGTTAGTGGAGTCTTGTGGAGGGCCCTCCATTACCTCCAAATACAAACTTCTGATGCCAGATGAATCCCAGATGCACATTCCCACCACTCAAACATATACAAAGAATTCTGTGTTTATTGTCACTGCAGGACGATCTCAGCAGCAAGCCTCCAATGAACCTGGAAGCCTCCTTTTCAAGCCACCCCCTCTTTCAAAGTTGTAACTTATCAGGGAGAACTGATAGACAAATGGGACATTTAATTTAGAATATATTAAAAATCCTGGGAATAGTAGGAACCAAGGTCATCAATTCTGGCCTTGAATTACTGCTTCACTTACAATCTTGTCAGCTTCCCTGCTACTTTGTTGAAATAGGTTGACTTAGTCTTCCTTTCTACAAATGGTGTAGTTATTTTCTCCTTCCAGAAGGGCCCATCAAATAAAAGGCTGAAAGATAAAATAGGAGTGCTTTCTCTCTTTCTCCAAATAATGTATGCTTACAGATGATATCCTCCTCTGTAAATTCTACCTTTTCCTTGTATAATTTTTTTTTTTTTGCAGAAGGAAATGAAGGAATGAGAACTTACCTGAAAATTTCCCACAGATAATACTCTAACAGGCTTATATTGGCCATCTCAAAAGCTCCAATAAAATGAAAGTTCTGGAGAGCCTTTTTTAACTAAAGCTCTTTTTTCTTCTTGTCTTTCTAGAGGAAAAAAACAAATATAAATTCATCTTTGAAGAATATACTTTGTTCTTTGTAGGGTGAGATAGAAATAGCATTTTTTCAGCCTGATGGACAAAATGGTTGTCCATTACAGGATAGAAATGCTTCCAAGAGTAGAGGAAAATAAAAGGAAGAAACTGTTCTGCTGCCAAATTTAGAGTGACAGATTTAGTAATCTTGGGGAAATTTCTTTGCTATGTGGAGAAATTCCTTGAAATGGTTTCCCAATATCTCTACTAAAAAAAATAGACTGCCATACATACACAACCTAAGCGACATTATGGGTGCTTCCTTATGGCAATGGTAATGTACACTGATCCCATCTCGAGTTGGCACCAAAGTGTTTGATGTTTATGACAGATCTCTGGCTGAGCTTTATTGTGCTTCAACAATAAGACAGGGAGGCCAAACTTTTGGACAGCAATCACTTCCTTTCTCTCTCTAATCAGCAATCCCTACCAATGGGAAAAACAACCACCAATTGCTCCCCATAATATGTGATAGATGAAGGTTAGGAACTGCCACAGCTCCCTTTAGCTTCGTCCAAGTCCACCATGTTGGGCTTGGCCAGTCACCCAGATTTCATTTCATTCTTTTTTGCCATGGGACTGCCACTCTCCCAGGTCACACAGTATTTGAAATAGAAACAATTTCCCCTAAACTCCATTTCTCTTTCCAGTTTATTTGATGTATCCTCTAACAACAGTCTGTCATTGCTGAAAATGCATCACTTACCATATTGTTAACCAAGGGCTTTATTTAAAAAGTTACTTTGGTCGTTGGATCTCAGGATCATGATCAGAACTTGCTGGGTCCAGATTAAAGTTTACCGCTAATCTGGAAACAGAGTCTGTTCAACATGTGGCTTGTATTAGTGATTAGTCATGTGTCTGACTTCAGAACCCACTGTATGGAAGAAGCTGTAAAAAATTTTGCTGCTTAGCCATTTAGGTTTACAGAGGGCACTAGGAATGAACAAGGGCACCATTAATGTCAGAGACGATATTAGCTAAAAGAAACCCCATCTTAATTGTTTCCTGCTTCAAATTAGTTGTTGTGACAATGACAATTTTTGTTTCAGGTGCTCTATGTTTTTTTATTTTTCCCTAGCCTCTCATTATGTACTATACTATATATCGAATGCATAGTTTAGAAATTCAAAGAACAAATGTTGGAGTGAGCCATCTCTTTCCCTCTCTCACACACACACACATATTGGGGGGGGGGAGAGATTGGTGTGTGTGTGTGTGCCCATTGTATATTTTGTATGTATTATGCTTTGTTGTTCTTGAATTTAATAATTCAAGATAATACTTTTCTCTTTTCACAGTTCAGTTGGGCCCTGTTTGATAGGCTATCTAGTTAAAAAGACAGATTAAAGGTTTTTTTAAATTAATAGAAAAAAGGAAGAAGAGAGGGTCTTGAAATTAACCTCTGTCTAAGTAATCTGGATACTGGTTTTCCTGCTGTGATGAGTGATATAGGCTATCTTTGCACAAAAAGAACCACAAACTCCAGTAGCTTTTAATCTAGCATATTGTGTGATACTGGCATACGTATTTCAAGATTTATTGTGACATGGAAATTGATCAAATTATGTTAACTCAGTAAACAATGGGTAAGCATGTGGCATGGATTCAGATATTCTGGCTTTGGGTTTTTTGTTTTTGGTAATGCACAAGAGACCTTTTAAAAAGAATGTAATGGATAATTGATGTGTTAGATCGGGTACAAAAGAGACGTGAGACCAATGTATTTCAAGCTCTTTATTTTATGTTAAGATCTGTACAAGATCTTGGAGCCGCAGCAGCCCTTCATATAGGGACTGCTTGCGGCTCGCTGGCCAATGACAGGGCTTTGAACCTCCCGCGATCGGCTCGGCCAATCGCGGTTGATTCTTAGAAAGCCAATCACGGCCATTCAGTAGACCAATCGGGGAGCAGTCCGTGTGGACCAATCAGATTTCAACTTTTGGAGTATGTTAATATAGAACAGATGCTTCACTAGTGTATACTGATATACACTGTATAAAATAAGTGGTGAAATAGTAAACACCATTTTCTCTGTCTCCTCTCATGTAATAATCACTGTTCTTTGTAAACAGAATTGCATAAATGGAATTTTATAAGGCATGTGGAATTCAAAACAGAATAATATAACCTGTAAACATAAATGCAGAGTTTTAATGTTTACTTTTTGGTACAAATAATTTTTTTCTTTATGCAAAAAAATATTTATCAGTATAAAAAGAAGCAAAGAATTCATACTCTTTAAAAAGTCATTTGAATACAGTATTCTCTGGGCCGTTAAAAATCGTAAAGAGCCAAATCAGAAAAATATTTTAAACATAAGCAATTTAATTTTTCTTTGTCATGGGTTCTTTTTAAAAACTGTACCCAAGTAGATTGGCTTAGACTCACTAAACTCAACAAAAACACTGGACCCAGGACAGGTAGCTTTTTATACCTCCCATAAAGATTGAGAGATGTTTTATTTTGAAAAAAAAAAAAGACATAAAAGTGAAATGTGAAACAAATCTATATGTGGGTCTTTTCTATTGTCGCTATCCTTCATTCTATTCAACTGCTATTATTTCTATGCTAATTACTATTACTATAAAAAATACTATATGCTTTTATACAACTATTCTATAGTACTGGTAATATTTCCTCTATACTATGCTTTATAAGTAATTCTAGCATTATTACATTTCCCCTTTATCATTATTATACTACGGGGTATAGCATTACTAACAATGTTTTCCTCTTGCAAATCCTGTTCTGCCTGCTGCCTTAATTCCTCTTTCTCTTCTGTTTTTTCTTTCTTTGTTCATGGACAGCATACAGAGTACTTTGCTTTGATGTGCCTCTATAGTTCTTTTTCATTGGGACGATCACCTTTGAAGGGAAAAGACCTTCTTTTATTAAGCTGCTTTTCTTGCTCTGCTGATGGCTGCTGAGCTTTCAAAATGGGTATCTCCCCCTCCTGTCTCCTTCCACATCTGTTTCAGGTGGTAGCTTTATTGGCAGCTCTGCTGTGCTGATGCTGGGTAAAATGCTTAAATGGGAAGAGAGGAAAGCGGCCCAGGTGCCTACTATTTTTCTAAGCAGCCTGTTCTTCCACACATTCGAACACTGTAATTTGGTTATTAATATTTTTATGATTAGCAGAGTCATACAGTAATATGGAGTCCTTGGTACCCCCTGAGGCAGATTATCTGCTTGCAGACATTTCATTACCCGACAAGGTAATATCATCAGTGAGTGTAGGGTTTGCTCCCTATTGTAGCTAACCCTGCAGAGTAGACAATGAAGCATATTTCACAGCACCAATTCGTAAGATTTTAACTGTTGATATTGTAAGAAGCAAACGCTTCTTTTTTCTGTATCAAAATCACTTCTGCTGAATACCAAGGACTCACAGTCATTTACTAAATTAAAATAATTGCACTGTGCCTGCTCTGTTTTATTGGTAGAATAGTCCCCACCCAATTCTGTGACAGAAGACATTTTGTAAAACTGAACCAGAAATGATTGTATACCTTGGTAATAGCAAGTGAACTCTTTTACAGTATTTCAAGATTCATGAATTCAGATAAAGTAATGGTTTGATGCTGTACATGAACCTTTTATGTATAATTAAATACACTATTACAGATTTGGCTTGTTGGAAGGTAGTTTCTTATTTCCCAGCATGCTTACTTCTGGTCTAAAAGCTGTAGATTTTTCTGATAGCTGGCTAAAGTGATAATTATCTTCATGTATTTTACAGCCAATTATTTTAACCATTCAGTCTTGTTCGAACACTTGGCAAGTGCTCTCCATGCTACTCTGTCAAACAGCTGCTTTCAATTGTTACAGACAATGTGTCCCTCTAATTCCTTCTGGGTTTTCATTTTGCAACTGGCCTTAAAGCGAGGTTTGGATTAAAATGAAATTGGTTGGTATAGATATGATGATGAATTCTTGTTTGTCACCTGGAATTGATTTAAAACATTACAGGTAATCCTCAACTTACAACAGTTCGTTGTTAACTTTTTGTTATGGTTTGCTGGCAGCCTGTGCAGACAGCAGCAGAATCGGACAATGGGGAAGAAAGGGGATCAGTCCAGGAGTCTGGAGAGGACTCAGACGAGGGTCCTGCATCTGATGCAGAGATGCAGGGCCATCTGGGAGTGGGGTGCTGCCTCCAGAGCCTTTGGAGTTTGGCAGCAGCAAGGCAGAGGACCAGAGGAGCCTGTTCCCATTGCGCATGTGTGCAGAGCTGCTAAAAGGCGAGAGCAGCTGAAACAAAAGGGGAGACTCAGGAGTAAGGTTGGGAAGTGATTGCCCCTCCCATAAGGTATAAAGGACAGGCAAAGATGACAAAACCTTTGCAGGAAGCAAAGTCATTCGTTCGGTTCAGGTTCATTTTTTTTTTAAATAAAAGTTTTCTCTAAGTTTTCACAAAACATACAAATACAAATAAAATATCTTTTTTTGAGAACAGCGTGCCCCGGGTTATCACTTCTCTATACAGACATAAACTCACTACATATTTATCTTATACATTCTAATCCATATCTTATAACTATTTTCGCATTTTTTTCAATAGCTTTTCCCTTTCTTTACTTCCTATAGCCTTATATTAAAGTATCTCATTCCCTTCTTAATTCAATTACATATCTTTTTCTAATTTTTAAAATCGTTCTAATCAATGTTTTAATACTTTCATCTGTCCTGTTTACAATTTCATATTATCTTTTCTCATAAAACAAATTTTCCCCTGTAATTACTAGACTGGAGTGTAACACACCTTTGTATTTTTTTTCAAATCTTGTTTAAAGATTTAAGTTACACCTTTACAGTTATAACATTCATTTTCTAACCTCTACTTTATAACACATACCTATTTTCAGTTGAATTCTGCTTGGTACATTCCCTTAAATACACACTAAATTCTTTTTAGAAAAAGTATATATGTATATATATATACCTGTGTATATATGTATAACAATAATAAATGGAATAATTATTCTATTCAAGTACAGCTCTGCCATTAATATTAATAACAATCTTTTACATTTCTATTTCTTTTAACAAACATTACCTAGTAATATCAATTATCTTTCACTTTAATCATCTATATTTCATATTTTACTTATTACTGTCTTTAAATAAAAAACCAAAGAACAGTTATTAACAGTAGTCAATAAAGTTATTATTCTTATTCAAGTTCATCTTGTCAACTGATAAAAATCTTCCATGTTTCTTTTCAGTTTTTTTAACTTTCTTTTTAAATCATTGAGAGCCTTATTCTCTTTACAAACAAATATTCCACTACACATCAATAGAAATTTTTTCTATCACTTTAATCATCTAACCTATTTTCTAACCCTTTTCTATTTCTAATATAACAAAGCTATTCCATGCACCCTTGCAGAATCCTCTCCTTAAGTTAAATTTTAACCATTCTCTCTGTCTTTTAAATAGGTTTCTACCTTTAATTCTTGTATGCTTTTCCTGTACCTCTATATCTTGTTTCTGTCCTTTGTAGCTTCTTTTCCTTTCCCTCTTCCTTCTCTTCATCTCCCTCCCCTTTTTATTCCCTTTCCTATCTGATTCTCCCTTCTGTGATCCTCCCTTCTGCTTCTTCCTGATATTATGATTACTTTTCAAATTACTCTTTTTTTTTTTTGATTGTTGCTTCGATGCTTAAGTTTTTAACTCCCTTTGCCCCCTTTCCCTTTTTTACCCTGCTTAAAGTTGCTTAGTAATTAAAGATGGCTTCTTCTTTATCCTGCCCTTCTTGTTCTGACAGCGTTTCTTTGTTGTTTTTCATAGTTCAAGATCTCCATTTCTAAAAATTGAAATACAAAGCCAAAAGATCCTCTTCCCTCTTGTGCTTCTTATTTTTGTTCTTTAAGTCTCATTTTTAACTCTTCAAGGAGTGATGCCATTTTAAAAAAACACCAATTGATTTTACTTTGTTTCATTAGGATCCTCCATCCAAAGTTCCAGGAAGCATCCTGTTGTATATGTACCATAGTTAATAAAGTATGAGCTTGAGGTAAAGTGCAGGGTTCTGACCCTGCACTTCTGATTGGCTGTTAGGCGGCCAGATCGGATTGGTTAGTTCTGAGGAATCCGATTGGCCCTTAACAGAGGATTCTTAGTGGTTAAAAGAGCTAGCATTCATAGCTCGCTATTGGACAATTCTTACAAGGGTTGCCTATATAAGGCAGAGTTCACTGTTGTTGTTTTGAGAAGTCACTATGCTGATACAGAGCTGAAAGTCACTATTCAGGGGCTGTCTCCATTTACTCCAACCCATGTCCAAGTACTTAACACTGGCGACGAAGGTGGGATGTGGAGACGTCTGAACCGAAGAAGCCAGGAAGCGATACCGAGCACGTGATAAGACGACGCCAACAACGGAACCATGTCCGGCGGCATCGTACCACCCGCTCCGTTCGATCCGAACCAAGAGGATTGGGAATCCTACATGGATCGCTTCCAAATGTTTCTCGAGACGAATAACTTGAAGGACGCCATACCAGCAAAGAAGCGGGCACTGATCCTGATGCATTGCGGCCCAGCTGTATTTAAGATGGCTAAAGCACTCGCCAAACCTCAAGAAGTGAAAGCCATGAGATGGGACGACCTCAAAACCATCCTGAGAGACCATTATGCGCCAACCGTGCCTACACTCATGAGACGCCATGAGTTTTATCAGAGGAACCAACGTAAAGGGGAGAGCGTGGCCGATTTCGTGGCGGACCTCCGAAATTTAGGGGGTCTCTGCGGGTTCGCTGATTTAGAAGAGGCACTAAGAGATCGAGTAATTCTGGGATTAGATGCGCTAGGCGTGCAAAGCAAGCTGATGGCGAAAGGCCGAAGCCACAGCTGCGGAGGCGACTAAAAAGTTGGCTGCACAACTACGGTGAAGCCGCACTCCGGTAACACTACCGACCAGCAAAATCTTACCCAACTCAGAAGGGCAGCTCTCAACAATGCACCACGAGGACCTCTCTTCGTCGTCAGACAGCGACGAAGAAGGGGTCCATCAACTGTGGTCCGACCGGGACCTCGCCCGAAGCCCTTACGCCCTTGCGCTGGCTCTGGAGCAAACCATGCCAGGGCCGAATGCAAATTCCATGACGCACTCTGCCATAAGTGCGGGAAATGAGGCCACATCGGCCGGGTCTGCCGCAGCTTACCAGGACTCAGCCAGGCCTCAAAAGGGGCCAACTATCACCAATCGACAGGAAACCATCCTGTAAGGCGAGAGCCAGTAAACCACTCCTACAGAAATCGAGCTTTGCAAAAAGAAGAGGCTCACCATACTACCACTATAGGTCACACCTCAGTTTTGGACACTAAGAAAATCCGAGTCATGGTAACCATCGAGAACCAGCCTTGCCACATGGAGGTCAACTCGGGATCGTCCCTCTCGATGGTGTCTTTGAAGACACTCAAGCAACTCATCCCCACAATTCAACGCCAAGACCTCCAATTTCAACACCTCATCCTCAAGGACTACCAAGGAAATCGAATCCCCGTTGTCGGGTCCTGCTGAGTCCGAGTCTCCTTCAAGAAGCATACAGCGTACTTACCTCTAACGATCATCGATAGAGATAGGCCTAGTCTATTAGGCCTCCAATGGTTCGCGCCACTCGGCATTGAAGTGGCCGGCGTGAACCGAGTCGGTGGTTGTGAGTGGGAGGAAGACCTTATCTCTGAGTTCAGCGACGTCTTCGTGGACAGCTTAGGCGAGTATAAGGGGACCCCAATCTCATTTAGTCTAGATCAAAAGGTAGCCCCCATTCGCTTGAAGCCCCGTTGAGTTCCATTCGCTCTTAAAGCAAAGATCGACAAACAACTCGACAAGCTAATTGCTCAAGGGGTGTTGAAGTCCATCGATCACTCTCCATGGGAAACCCCTATTGTAACACCCATTAAGCCAGACGGGTCAATCCGAATTTGTGGGGAATACCGGGCCACTTTAAACCACGCCCTACAGCAGTATGCGTATCCAGTTCCAGTGGTGCAGCACCTCCTCCATTCCTTGGGGGGCGGAAAGGTTTTCACTAAATTAGATTTAGCTCAAGCTTATCAACAACTACCAGTGGATGAAAAAACGGCCCAAGCCCAAACAATTGTAATGCACAGAGGTGCCTTTCAATGTACCCGATTGCAATTTGGAGTTAGTGTAGCCCCGGGGATCTTCCAGAGCCTCATGGAAAGGTTATTACAGGGAATCAAGGGCATGGTTCCTTATTTTGATGACGTATTAATTGCAGCCCCTACCAAAAAAATCTTGCAGGATCGTTTGAAATGCATTCTTAAAAAATTCCAAGAGGCAGGACTTAAGGCGAAAAAAAATAAATGTCACTTATATACTGACAATGTTGAGTTTCTAGGATACCGAATTGATAGCCAGGGCATTCATCCTACCGAGAGTAAATTAAAAGCGATCAAAAATGCTCCCAGACCACGCAACAAGGCTGATCTCCAGGCGTTCTTAGGCCTCATTAATTTCTATAATGTGTTTTTACCGCACAAAGCAACTGTCGCTGAACCGTTACACTGATTATTAGATAAGAAAGCATTGTGGGTATGGGGTTACCGGGAAGAGCAAGCATTCCGGAATGTTAAAAAAACTGCTCACATCTGACTCTGTACTTATGCAGTATAACGAGACCTTGCTGTTAGTTATAACCTGCTATGCATCGCCTTTCGGGGTGGGTGCCATTTTGAGCCATGTACTGCCTAATGGAAACGAAGTCCCTGTTGCATACTTTTCGAAGACTCTTTCACAAGCAGAGTGGAACTGTGGACAAATTGATAAAGAAGCTCTCGCAATCGTTTCAGATGAATATGTGTATGGAAGGACATTTACCATTATAACTGACCACAAACCGTTGCTAGGGAAAATAGCCGGGGACAAGCCAACCCCCTACATATTATCCCCTAGAATGACCCGATGGTCAGAATTCCTAGCTGCTTATAATTATCACCTGCAATATCGCCTGGGGAAAGCCATTCCCCACGCCGACGCATTAAGCCGAGCACCGCTTCCAGACACTGTCGACGATCCAGCACCAACGGCAACCACATTGCAGATCGAAACACTCAACTCGCCGCCTATGACCGCCCGAGACATCACGAGAGAAACCAAATGAGACCACACCCTAGCTCGAGTCCTAGGCTGGGTAGAACGCGGATGGCCATTGGACCAAGTACCAGATGACTTCGCACCATTTAAATCTCGACAGACTGAACTTTTTTCCCAAAAAGGCTGTATCATCTGGGGCGATAGAGTTGTTGTCCCAGAATGACTCCGGAAGACGCTGCTACGAATTCTGCATGAGGGCCACCCCGGCATCGTGTGGATGAAAGCGCTTGCACGAAGCTATGCATGGTGGCCGGGCATGGACCAGCAAATCGAGCAGTGCGTTAAAGCATGTTCCAATTGCCAACAAGTCAGCAATGCCCCACCAAAAGCCATGCCTACTGAATGGGAGACGCCACGTGGACCCTGGTCCAGAATCCACCTGGATTTCGCCAACCAAGGGCTATACCTTCCTGCTGACAGTTGACACATACTCCAATTGGTTAGAAATTCATCGTATGATGGCTACAACTTCCGAGGCAGTGATCAGGATCCTAAACAGACTCTTTGCAACCCACGGATTGCCTGACGTCCTGGTGTCCAATAACGGGCCACAGTTTACGGCACTAATGTTCGAGCAGTACCTCGCTGACCGCGGCATCCGCCATGCGTTCACCTCGCCTGTTCACCCTGCGACCAATGGCCGAGAGGAACGCATGGTCCAATTTGTTAAAAAGACCTTGCAAAAAGTGGACTATGACAATATCGATGACAAGGTCAACCAAATTCTCTTTTTACAACACATAACTCCACATAGCGTCACCGGCAGAACTCCCGCCGAACTACTGATGGGACGAAGACTCCGCTCCCACCTCGACCGGTTGCACCCTGCTTACGAACCGGAAAAGCCAATAGGATCCAGTGGCCGCTGTCGCACCTTCCAGGTAGGAGACCTCGTTTACGCACGAAACTTATCGGGCGATCCATTATGGATAGAGGCGACAGTAGTACGAGTGACCAGCCCCAAATCCTACGTAGTGAAATGCTGTGACAATAGATGTGGAAACGGCATATCGACCAATTACGGTCACGACTCACAATGGCCAGTCAACAACTCCCCCATGACCAAACCGAGGGGGGGGAGGTACAGAAGAAGATGACGTTCCAGGGAACCTCCTCAAAGGGAGCGACGAACTAAGTGATACTCAAGAAATGGAGCAGGAAGGAGAATCGTTTGCACTGCAAGAAATTGCACCTGAGCAAGAAGCAGATCCACTGCCAAACAACAATCTACCTCAACAGGATTGCAACCAACCAGTCCAACGAAAATCCGAAAGACTTAAAAGACAACCATCCTATTTAAAGGACTATATAACTACACCATAATTAAGAAGCCAGGGGGAAGGGGTGTTGTGTATGTACCATAGTTAATAAAGTATGAACTTGAGGTAAAGTGCAGGGTTCTGGCTCTGCACTTCTGATTGGCTGTTTTGCGGCCAGATCGGATTGGTTAGTTCTGAGGAATCCGATTGGCCCTTAACAGAGGATTCTTATTGGTTAAAAGAGCTAGCGTTCATAGCTCGCTATTGGACAATTCTTACAAGGGTTGCCTATATAAGGCAGAGTTCACTGTTGTTGTTTTGAGAAGTCACTATGCTAATAAAGAGCTGAAAGTCACTATTCAGAGGCTGTCTCCATTTACTCCAACCCATGTCCAAGTACTTAACACATCCAATAATTCAAAACTGTTTCTTGCTTCTTCTCTCACTTTCACTTTCCAGGAGCTTAGTTATCTTGTAACAAAGTTTCAGCTACAATGTATCTTTTGCAAGCCTTGTTAAAATTCCACTACTGATTTTTTTTAAGTTCCAGGTGGTCTCCTCCATTTTCCAGATTCCACCCTCTTTTTTCCTTTTTCCCTCTGCTGCTTTCTTTTTTTTAAAAAAAGAAAAATTTTAAATTATTCAAGAATCTTTACCCCTTTGACACTTTATTTTCAGCTAAAAATAGCCTATTAATGTCAAAGTGGATTAGTATCAATTTCTTATTCGAATCTCTTCTTCTTAATGTTCCAAGTCAATTAAAACTGTCAAGGAAAGGGAAAAAAGCCAATTCCATTTCCTTTCCCTTTTGCCACTTAAAAACTTTTTTAGGAATAGTATTAGTCTTTCAAATTCAGGTTCCAGGTACCTGAAATAGATATTCTCTATTCAACCCATTCAGTCAAACTTTCTCCTTTAAACTTCCTCCTGCACAATCTTGTCCGGTCGGGTTCTTCTTTGAGGTGGGCATTTCTGACCACTGTTGCAACCACCTTTGGGAAAGGAAGTAATGGCCAGCCAAGGAGGAGAGATGCGGCTCTCCTCAACCCCGCTGATGGCTCCCCCTTCTTCACCACCTCTATGGGGTGGCTTCAGCCCCGAACCTGGCACAGCTTGGGGTGCTCTAGCAGCGAGCACGGATCAAAACTGTGCATGATTGTGATTTCGGTCCGTCGCTGAAGAAGCTCAAACCGGAAGTCTCCTGTTCAGATTTATTCTTGAAGCTCTTTGAACTTAAGTTGTTGTTTTTTTCTAGTTCATTTGATGTTTCTGTTATTGGCAGCACTTCACAGGAAAGAAAGGTGGGTGCTTCTCTCGAGGGACTGTTTGAGATTTATTACTGGCTGGGAATGAAAATAATTCCCAGCATTGCAATAAAATAAGACTTGTTTTTAAAATAAGCGCGTGTGTAATTACGGTCTAGGATGCCTTGTTCAGAACACTTTTATTATTCAAAGTTACAATGGCACTGACAAAAATGACTTATGACTGTTTTTTCACAGTTACAACCATTGAACCAGCTCCATGATCACAAAATTTGTATGCTTGACAACTGACTCATATTTATGATGATTGCAGTGTCCCGGGGTCATATGATCTCCTTTTGCAACCTTCTAACAAGCAAAGTTGACAGGGAAGCCAGATTCATTCTAACAGCCTTGTTACTAACATAACAATTGTTGTGGATTCACTCAACAACTGCGGCAAAAAGGTCATAAAATGAGGCAAAACTCACTAAACAAATGTCTTACTTATCAACAGAAATTTTGGAGTCAATTGTGGTTGTAAGTTGAGGACTACCTGTATTCTCTTCATTGAGAAAAGGAAAAGCTGAATACGTGTGTGTGTGTGTGTGTGTAAATATGTTCTGATAAAAATCACTATCTAAAATACTGCCGTTCAGCTTCTATTCTTCCATTTGTGCCTTCAGTGCAATAATTTGTGGCAGACTGCCTTTGCACCATTTGTTGGCTTGATTTATAAAACAGGCTGCTCCCAGATCTCCACATGTTTTTGCTAGAAATACCATATATGGTGAATGATGACTTCTGTCTCATGATAACTTCCAACAGGCCAATCCTTTTGTCTGTGTGTGTAGTAGCAGGGCAGCTTCCTGATAGCTATAAATAGAACATCTTGGAAAAGGCAGCACTTGATACAGTTGGATGTTATCAGCAGATATATGTCCTGTATTTTTGAGAGGAAGTGTGACAAGTTTACCACCGCCTCGCTGTTGCTCTTCCAGCACTATACAATGTATATGGGCAGACTAAGCATAAAAAGGAATCAATGCAAAACAAAAGGAATAATTTATTTCCAATGTGTTTCTCTAACTGAGGAGGGTTTTTTCTTGCCCATTGTATGAAATAAAAGTTTTGAATTTCAACTGTAACCATGTGTGTAGATTACCTGAATAAAAATATTATAGTTTGAACCAAAGGTGTTTTTTCAAGAGGCAACTGGACTTTCTGGTTTTTCTTTGAAGATGTTTCACTTCTCATCCAAGAAGCTTCTTCAGCTCTGACTGGATGATGGGGAATGAGCTGAAGAAGCTTCTTTGATGAGAAGCAAAATGTCTTCAAAGAAAAATCAGAAAGTCCAGTTGCCTCTTGGAAAAGCACCTTTGGAACAACCATGACCTGGATGATTGAGAATCTCCATAAACATTATAGTTAGAAGTTTGCTTGTTTTTGTAAAGCTGCGACAGTCTGCATTTGTTCATAGTTTTGGTAATTGCTGGGTTTTTTTTGCCAGTGTGAGGAACAACATACAATATTATTATGATTGCCATTGTTGTTATTGTTGTTGTTGTTGTTGTATGGCATTGTTACATTATCCAGGAGATCACAATGCTATTGCAGAGTAGTAGTTTGGCTCCAATTTACCAGCTCTGTTTTAGGACATGCTTCCACACCTCCCAAATTGCGCCTCAGGAGGATGAAGTAGCTTTGCACCAACAAGAAACATGAGCGGCTCTTCCTGCACCATCATCCTAGGCTCCCTCCCTTCTCCAGAGCCACCTTGTAAATGGACACCACAACCAGGAAGATTCAGAGCCAGCAGGAACCTGCCTGCCTCCAAGGAACACCAACTCGTCTCCCCAACGAAGTGATATCTATTTATCTAGTCACATAGGACATGCTTTCGAACTGCTCGGTGGATGGAAGCTGAGGCGAGTGACAGGAACTCACTCCAACATGCAGTGCTAGGGCTTGAACCATTGGAGCAGACACCATTCCCAGTGTCATTAAGCCACTGAGCTACCATGCCTCTTAACACATGGTCAATTCATACAGATAGATTTCTCTGAATGAAGAATGATTTAAAATGCTTTCCAGAGTTTATTCAATTTCTGCCCCTTTCTTCCTGCTTTTGCAGGAATAAACAAGGAATAAAGGAATAAACAAGGTCCAGGTAAATTACTCAGTTTTTATTGGCTCCAAGGAAAATTTTTCCAAAAATATGCTTGGTGGATCTAATAATTCTACAGTAACACTTTACACAAGGTGGGACAAGAATGAGAACAATGTAGAAAGAACACAGAAGTTCCAAATTCATTTCTTGAATAGAGCTTTTAAATTAGTCTTTCATAACTTGGTGTCCTTTGCATTCTTTGGACTACAACCCTCATCATTCTTAGAAAGCATGGCTGATGGCTAAAAAAAAGGACACTGTAGGACCTGGAAGGCCCAATTTGGAACAGGCTGTAGTGGAGCTTTTGCCAATCTAATTTCGGCAGGAATGTTGTCCCAAAGAAGGAGAGGCTTGTTCGGATTTAGGAAACTTATTATGCCATTAAAACCTAGCTGTTCCAGATGATTTGGGGGATGATATGATAGCCCCCTTCTAAGACTTATGATTTTTTGATCCTTGGAATGTTATGATGAGAAAATATTTCAAACATGCCACTACTCCTTTTTTCTATCTGTTCCCCCACAACAACTTTAAGAAGTGAGTTAGGCTGATTTCTAAGCAACACCTTAACCACTACATTAAATGGGTTTTCTTTTTTTTCACTGTAAATCTGGTATATAAGCCACATAGAATTGGTTGAAATAGCGTATGAGCTAAAGCAAACAATTAAATAGAAGAAGTACATTGTTTTATTGCAGTTAATTTTATTTCTATTAAGTAAGGCAATTGGAGCTCTTTGTGTTATTTTTATATTGCTGCATACCAATCTGAATATCCAAAATATTCAGATTGGTATTATAGAAAGGTTTTCAATAAACAAATAATGTAAATAGATTTTTTTCTTGAATGCACAGATGGCTTTCTATGCTGCTATATATATGCATATAGGTCCTGTGTATGATAGTCTACTCTATCCCACCCTGAGGCCAGTATTAAAGTAGGTATTCACTCTGGCATATTTATTTTATTTTCTGGCAACATAATAGAACATGTGTGTTTGTTTAATTACTCCATTACTTAAACTGTGGTAAAGAATAATAGATTTTTTTTAGCAGACTTGCCTGCAACTTCATCTATTATGGAAAAAGCAGCTGCCATTGTATGGTTTCCTTGTTTGGCTGTTTTCACATTCCTTGATATCCATTTGATGTGTGGTGCTAATGGTAAACATGTTTCTTGGCCTATGAGTTTCACTCTTTGCTGGCTTTAAATTTATGCTACAGAATTTAGTTTTAAATATTCCTGAGCCCAATCCAAAAACTAACCATTTCTCTAATGCTGCCAAATATTTCTGGTGCAGATGCCCTATTTATTTCCATGATGTATTCCAAAAATATCTAATTCCTGTCTGAGTAGACTTCTGAGACTATGCTATTGTTGGTCAACTCTTATGCCAAGTGTGAGGTGGTTGAGAAAATTATTTTCTGTCATCAACTCTTGCAACACTAAATATCCTAAGAATCCTGGCTTTCTTCCCTGGTCTGTTTCACTTGGTCCTCCAGCCTCAGAACTGCCCATATTTTGGCCAGGAATCATGTTTGCTCTCCAGAAAGAGAAAAGCTCAAATCCTCTTGAGGAGTGACCACAGAAGTTCCAATTCATGAAGGCTGATACAAGCAGTTGGTACAAAGCTGAAGCTCCCTTTTAATTGTGTGTTCCGTTTAACATTTCCTACTTAAATCTTTGTTTCATCTCAACTAAAATGCTAGTTCTTTGGGGCCTTTTAAATACCTGTGACTTCAGCCTGCCAGAAACTCTAGTGTAGGCACATCATTTGACAAAGGACTTTACTAACACTGAGCTTCTCTCAGGTCATTGTGGGAAATCTTTTATTTTTTCTTCCTCTATTCCAGTCTCCCAATTTCTTGGAACTGTTTTAAGGATTGCTTGTTCCTATTTATTCTCCATGGTGGGATAGAGTTTGTCTCCTTTCAGTGGTTTTTCTACCCAACAATGCTTCTCACCACTAATGTTTTCAGTTCTGTGGTAGAGTTAGAAAAGTACTACATCTGGTTCACCATCTCCTCACTCTCTTTTTATCCAGACTTCTGCTGTGGAATTCAGTGAAGCATATTTTTCGCCTTAGTTAATTTATTTCTGACAATTTGCTCTTATGTATTTCATCTTTTTTAAAATATTCGTTTGTAGATAAAAACAATTGCTTCCAAATCTATTGATGCAATAATCAGATATGAATTATGTGTACCACATATTCTAAGCAATAAATAAATAAATAAATAAATAAATAAATAAATAAATAAATAAATAAATCTCTGTCAGGAATATTTTATGTGTGGGAGGAATATCCCATTGAAATTCTAGACTGCTTTACATTAAATTTACTGCAGGCCTTTCTCTTCACTTACTGAGGAAAGGTCATCTAAATTATATAACATGCCAAAAATATTTTTTGGACAGCGCTAATGAAAGCCATACGAAATGAATGAGAATTAAGCACAAAATGAACATGAAAATCACTTTGCTTTTTACTAATCAGTTGCCATACTTGTGAATCAGTTTGTGATCAATGAAGTGCTTATTTTGATTTAATCCCAATTTCAATGCAGAATTTTAAAATTTCAATCTAGAAATATGTGGTGTCGTGTCCGCAAAAGACGCCAGGAGTCAGTGACTACGTTTCAAGCTCTTTATAAAAGAGTTGTGAACCGAACCGGCGAAAAGGAAAAAGCCCGCGGCTTTTATCCTTTTCGCTGCGGCGGCCGCGGCCAATGGCAGCAATTCAAGTCTCCCGCTCTTGGAGTTAGCCAATCGCGGGAGACTCAAAACGGGCCAATCAGCGCGGCTCGCCTGGCCAATCAGAAATCCCCGCGCTTTAGCCAATCAAAGCGCGGGGATTTCGAGTATGTAAATTAGGGACAGAACACCCCTCCCCTCTTGGTATAGTCCATCACGTTGCGTAGTCACGTAGGTAGGCGGGGCTCCGTCTGGTCCTACTTGACCTGCGCAACTCAGTTGCAAGCTGGATGTCGGCCGGAGCGGTCATGTTTTTGGCTGCTCCCTCTTCTGTGCGAACCGGCTGGGTGATCGGGCCGGTTCTTTCTCCGTGGCTCCCACCTGGGCCTTCCGGGTTGGTTGAGCTACGGGTTTCGCCGCTCCCGCTTGGTTTCTCCGAGTCGGTTGAGCTGGCCAGGTGGTTCTTCTCCGGTGGGGGATCGCGATGGCTGCGTTCCGGTAAGTACTGCTGGTTTATTTTTTCTTGCGTTTGTTTATTCGGGTATTCCCTCCCCCCTTGGTTCGTGTTTTGGGGGTTGAGGTCTGTTGCTGTTCGTGACCTGAGCTGGTCAATGTGCCGTTTCCAGGCTCGCCCATCGGTGGTTTGGAGCCGGTACGATCGTGGGCCTGTGATTTGGGTGATGACGGCTGGGATCCATAGGGGGTCCCCCGTCAGGTTTTTCGCGTACACTAAGTCGCCGGGGGCAAATGTCCGGTATTTTGAACTTGAGTCTGGGGGCCGCTCCGGGTTGTATATTGGGTGCAGCCGGTCGAGCGGGGACCTCAGCTTCCTACCCATTAGTAACTCGGCTGGGCTTTTGTTGGTAGTGGTGTTCGGGGTGATGTGTTGTATAAAGAGGAGTTTATTTATTTTGTCGTTGATCTCCCCGTGGTCCATTTTCCGGATGGTTTTTTTGGTAAATTGTACCATCCGTTCCGCCCTACCGTTCGCCGCCGGATGCGCCGGTGCTGTTAATGCGTGGCGGATGCCCCTCTCCGCCAGGAATCTCTCGAAGTCGAGGGAAGTAAACTGGGGCCCGTTGTCGGAGACGACAACGTCTGGGAGGCCGTGTGTGGAAAAGAGTTTGCAAAGTTCTTTGACAACGGCCTCCGTGGTAGTGGATTTCATGTCGCTTACCTCCAACCAGTTGGAGTAAGCGTCAACTGTTATTAGAAAGGTATGCCCATTCGTGGGACCGGCAAAGTCTAAATGGATCCTGGACCAGGGCCCCCTTGGTGTTTCCCACTCCAGGATGGGTGCTGTGGGTGGGCTTGGTCTGGTCTCCTGGCATCGTCGGCACTTAGCTACCCATGCCTCTATCTGCTTGTCCATCCCTGGCCACCAAGCGTAACTCCTGGCCAGGGCTTTAGTTCTGACGATGCCAGGATGCCCCTCATGCAGCATCTCTAAGACCTTCCCTTGCAACCTTTCCGGGATGACCACCCTGTCACCCCACAAAATACACCCTTTAAGCAGCGAGAGTTCAGTTTGGCAGTTTCTGAATGTCTTAATGGATTCGTCATTGTCCCTTTCAGGCCAACCTTTTTCCACCCAATGTAAAATTCGCGCCAGGCGCCTGTCCTTACTAGTTTCCCTGGCAATGTCCGATGCGGTAATGGGTAGGTTGGGCAGGTTCTCGATGTTAAGGGTGTTTGTCGTTGGTGCTGGGTCAGGATCAGAGTCTGGTAAGGGCGAGCGGCTTAAAGCGTCCGCGTGCGAAATTTTCTTACCTGGCTTGTGTAACAGTTCGTAGCTGTAGGCTGCCAGGAACTCGGACCACCTTGTCATCCGGGGTGATAAAATGTTCGGGGTGGCTCGGTTTCCTGCGAGGATGCCCAGCAACAGCTTATGATCTGTCACAATGGTAAACGGGCGGCCGTAAAGGTATTCGTGGAATCGCTTAACGGCGGCAACTATAGCCAAAGCTTCTTTGTCCAGCTGGCTATAGTTCCGCTCCGGTTTGGTTAGAGTCCTGGAAAAGAAAGCGATGGGTGCTTCTCTTTTGTCGGGGAGGGTATGGCTGAGGACAGCGCCGACGCCGAAAGGTCATGCGTCGCAAGTGACAACCAAGGGCAAGGTTTCGCTGAATTGAATCAGGACGGCGTTGGAGGTGAGAAGGTCTTTGGTTTTTTGGAAGGCGGCTTGCTCTCGTCTCCCCCAAGTCCAGGTTGCTGCCTTATCCAGGAGTCTATGCAAAGGCTCCGCCGCCGTAGCCTTTTGGGGTAGGAAAACATTATAAAAATTCAGCAACCCTAAGAAAGCCTGTAGTTCCGTTTTAGACCTTGGGGTGGGGGCTTCTTTGATGGCTTTCACTTTTTTAATTGTAGGGTGAATGCCATGCCGGTCTAGAAGGTAGCCCAAGAATTCCACTCGCTCTGTGCATAGTTGGCATTTTTCTCGTTTTACTTTTAGTCCCGTTACTTTAAATTTTGTTAAGACCTCCCTGAGTCGGTTTTCTAGTTCGGCTTCGTTTGGCGCCGCCACTAATACGTCATCAAAATAGGGCACCACCCCCTTGATGCCTTGTAGTAAACGTTCCATCAGGCTCTGAAAGATGCCTGGTGCCACGCTGACTCCGAACTGGAGTCGGTTGCACTTGAAGGCCCCCCGATGGGTAACGATGGTCTGGGCTTCCGCTGTTTTTTCGTCGACCGGCAACTGCTGATATGCCTGGGCGAGATCGAGCTTGGCAAAGACCTTGCCCCCTCCCAGTGAGTGCAGTAGGTGTTGCACGATCGGGACGGGGTAGGCACTCTGTTGCAACGCGCTGTTTAGGGTGGCCTTATAGTCCCCACAAATTCTCACGGACCCATCTGGCTTGACTGGGGTCACTATAGGGGTCTCCCATCGGGCATGGTCTATCGGTTGCAACACCCCCTGTTTGACGAGCTTGTCGATCTGTTCGTCAATTTTAGGTTTTAGGGCGAATGGTACCCTCCTAGGTTTTAGCCACTTGGGGGAAACCCTAGGGTCTAGGTCAAAAGAGATAAGGGGCCCCTGGTACTTGCCCAGGCTTCCGTCGAAGACCTCCCGGAACTCCTGGGCTAGCCGCTGTTCCCAGCCGTCGTCGGTGACGTGGTTGACTCCTGTCAGCGCGATGTTGAGTGGGGCGAACCATTGTAGACCCAGCAGGCTTGGGCGGTCGCGATCGACGATTGTGAGTGGGAGTTGTTCGGTGCGGCCCTTATAAGTTACATTAAAGTTCTTGGTGCCCACTACCGGGACGCGGTTTCCCTGGTAGTCTTTTATAATGATTTTTTGGGTATTTATGTTCCTCTTATGGAGGGTGGGCACTAGTCGTTTTATCTCGTGCCATGCAATCATGGAGAGGTAGGATCCGGAGTCCACCTCCATCTTGCATGGCTGGCCTTCAATATGGACTTCTACGTGTACCTTTCTGGCGCCGTCGGAGATGGTGTGGCCGATGGTTACCGTCTGGTGGGTATCTTCCTTGCGCCGACTGTCACCGCCTCTTGAAGGTCGTTGGATTCGGTCCCACCGGCCGGCCGATTGGCGATCTCTGGTCCTGGGCGGGGGGCTTTCCTTTTTTCGGTCGTGTTGGTCCCATCTGGGTGGACTGCGAGTCTTCCTTTGGCGGCAAACCCGGGCGATGTGTCCCCTTCTTTCACAATGCCTACAGATAGAATAAAAAAATCGGCATTCTGATCTGGGGTGGTCGCCGCCGCACCCGGCACAGTTGGTCCTCAACCTACGACCTCTTCGGTTTCGTTGGTCGCCGCGCCCCGTCTGCACGCGATGTATGTCCTCCTCGTCTTCTGACATGCTGGATGCAGACTGGAATTCTCCGTAGTGTGCGGTTGATTCGTTTTTTGGGTCGGTCGACCTTGCCGGGTTGTTGTTTCCGCCCTTCGCGTCTGATTTCCGCATGCTGTCAGCGGAAGTGCGGGTTGCTTCTGCGGCTGCGGCTGCGGTGAGGGCGTCTGCTAGGCTGATGTTGCCCTTGGCCATAAGTCGGCTCTGGAGTGTAGGGTCCCATAGGCCAAGTACGAATCGGTCTCTTAGGAGGCTGTTCAGACCTTCGAATTCGCAGAGTCCACCTAGGCGCCTTAGCTCGGCGACGAAATCGCTCAGTTTTTCGCCCGGTTTCTGGTCGCGCCGGTAAAATTCGTTGCGCCGGATCAGGATGGGGACCTCGGGGGCGTAATGGCGCCGCAGGATAGGTTCGAGGACGTCCCAGTCCATGGCGGTTGCGTCGGCCGGCTTGGCCAATGCTTTGGCCATCTGGAATACCTCGGTTCCACAATGGGTGAGGAAAACAGCGCGTTGTAGCGGGCTCGGGGCGTCCTTCATTCCGGTGCACTCGAGGTACATGCGGAAACGGTCTGAGAACGATTCCCAGTCCTCGGTGGCGGGGTTGAAGGGGGCGGGCGGTGCGATTTTCGCCATTTCGGTGCTGGAACTGGCTCTTGTTGGACACGGGGTTCGGTTCAGGGTCGGGATCCCACCTTCGTCGCCAGTGTCGTGTCCACAAAAGACGCCAGGAGTCAGTGACTACGTTTCAAGCTCTTTATTAAACAGTTGTGAACCGAACCGGCGAAAAGGAAAAAGCCCGCGGCTTTTATCCTTTTCGCTGCGGCGGCCGCGGCCAATGGCAGCGATTCAAGTCTCCCGCTCTTGGAGTTAGCCAATCGCGGGAGACTCAAAACGGGCCAATCAGCGCGGCTCGCCTGGCCAATCAGAAATCCCCGCGCTTTAGCCAATCAAAGCGCGGGGATTTCGAGTATGTAAATTAGGGACAGAACATGTGGAAACTCAGAAGTTGGATCTAAAATACTTTCTAGGTTGTTTTCTTTCTCTCCCAATGCAACTAGAAGGATTTAATTCTGGTGGCTTGAGATGCAGCAGGAAATAATATAATCAGAGGATAGAAGTCCTATAAACCTCTGTGTCTTCTCCTTATATTTTTGTATTTTGTATGTATTTTTGGTATCTTACCAAAAAAATTTGATATATAACCAAAAATTGGCTCCTTTTCAAAACAACTACCTTAAGTGATCAATTTACAGAGTTTGAAGGCAGGACTGGTCATGATGTTTAATAATAATGACTCTAACTATTTCAAAGAGCATATAAAAACAATATTGGGGTGCTATTATATTTATATATATATATATATATATATATATATATATATATATATATATATATATGTATGTATGTATGTATGTATGTATGTATGTATTTATGTAAAAGAAGAAATCTCCGGAACTAAAAATTATATTTATTGTACTTAATCATCAGAGTATTAAGCTACCATTATAGAGATCTCTGCCTTTATATATCATTAATCTTTTTTTTTTTGCTTCAGCCTCCTTTGACAAACATGACTGAAGCAAAAAAGTTAATTACAGATGGGAGGTGGTTGGAAAGGCCTATTATGTGCGCAAGGGCCAAATTGATTAATTATCTATAAAGGCAGAGATCTCTGTAATGGTAAGTTAATATTCTGACGATGTCAGCAGAGGCTGACGAAAGCTTAGTAAGTACAATAAATATAATTTTTAGTTCCGGAGATTTCTTCTTTTACAAATATACCTGGAAAACTCTGTGTGTGTGTGTGTGCGTGTGTGTGTATACACTGTTTCTCCAACAATACGGACTCCCTCAATAGGAAGTCCCAGCATGTTTTATAGGCATGAAATGAAATTAAGCCCCTCCCCCCAAATTAAGGCCTATATTAAAACATGCGAGATGGCGGGGAAATGGCAGGGGGGCTTGCCATTAGAAAGTACTTTCGTTGCATACCCGGATATGGTGCTGCCTGCGTTGACCCCCGATACAAAGTGCCCCACCAACGCCAAGGTCAACATCCAAGCCGTCGCTGCCCGCCAAAAGATGCAAGGGGGGGAATTAAGTCACCCCCGAAAAGACGGCCGTTTCTTCAGGCCTCAAAAAAAAAAAAAAAGACCCGGCCTTATTATATGAGAAACACAGTATGTATGTATGTATGTATATATATGTATATGTATATGTATATGTATATGTATATGTATATGTATATGTGTATGTGTATGTGTATGTGTATGTGTATGTGTATGTGTATGTGTATGTATATGTATATGTATATGTATATGTATATGTATATGTATATGTATATGTATATGTGTATGTATGGTATTCAGCTTTGTTCGGGTATTTTCCCATGTCATTATAGTTGTGCTTTTAAAGTTGTAGCAACATTTCGGCAGAATCTCATCTGCCATCATCAGGCTTCTGAAGCCTGATGGGAAAATATCTGAACAAAGTTGAATACCATACATATAAATACCCGCGAAAACTTAAGAAAACAAATATATATATTAGAGAGAGAGAGAGAGAGAGGACTATGCTTCTATTCCACTTTCTCTTAAGAGGAATATTAAAGCAAGGTACACTAAAATAAAACATGCCTTAACAGGATAGAATTTATTTGTTTAATACATAGTCTCTGAATTCATCCTTTCTCACCATTTAATGGCTACTCTGTAGACCAGTTGGGCCCTTCTAATTGGCATTATTCAGTAAATTTCATATATTCCTACATACTTTAATTTCCAAAATCTCCTTGTTCAGCTAATCCTTGACTTATAACCATTTGTTTAGCAACTGTTTGAAATTACAACTGCATTGAAAAAAGTGCTTTACAATCAATCCTCATACTTATGACCTCTGCAGCACAGTCCCCCCACAGTCACAACCTGAACTTGAAGCTTAAGGCAGCTGGAACAGTTCCAAGGCCACCATTCAAAATACAAATGACTTATTAGTTCGCAAGTGAGCAGAAATCTGATCAGGTGCTATAAATCAGGCACTCGCAGATATGAGTGCTGTGCAGTTCGAATTTTCTGATTTCATCTAGCAACAAATAAAAAGGTTTCCCTTGCTGCATGCTGAAACAAAAGCTCTGTATAGTTCTTTCTTCCAGTTCACATTAGCAAAGAGTAAAATGGCACAACAGCAAATCATAAACAGACCTTCCACATTTGTTAGTCAGCTATGGATCACTGGAATATTGTTCTGTGTGTCTGTACACTTCGAAATTTTTTTATAAAAACTTCCTTTTGCAAAAGCTTTGCACTACTTGGATTCCCAGCTGAAACATATGGAAGTCATCAAAATTTTATAAATAACTTTGCAAGGAATATAGAGCTCCAGAATTATGTGGAATAAATCTCCAATATAGACTTTTTTTTGTAAAATGGGAAAATCATAAGATAAATGAAAAATCACAAAGCTATTGTTACCAATTTCCATGGCTCAATAATATATATACATTTTTGTATACATTTTCTTATCTGTTTTTTTTTCTAATTTTATACTATTAGAAACCTTTCTCAGCATTTTTGACCAAGTTGTTCATGCAGAAATTAAGTTCTAGAAAATGACCAGAATTACTAAGTCATTTGTCATATTGTCATTAGAAAAAAGAAAAAATTATTTCCAGGGAAAACTTTTTGAAAACGTGTTAACTTCTGCATATAAAATGAGAAGGCACCTATTCAGTCAAGAACTTTCTATTAAAAGCTGATTATGAGCGGTATTTTCCCCCTAGTGGCTTTTCATTTGATAACAAAAATTGATTTCCTTGAGCAGTCAAATAATGCTAATGTGTTTTCTAAACACACTGATAAGCTTTGCCAGAAATAGTGTCAGCCTCAAGATATCTTCCACTGTTGCTTTTCTGCTGCTATGCAAATTTTACTTCTTTCGGCTGTCATGACAACGGTGGGAGGGGGGACCTTGGAGGGGAAGAAGGCTGGAGGTGTTTTGCATTCCTTTGCTGGGTTAGCAAGGGGAGGGGGGATTCTTTTCTTAACTTTCCATTTCTTGGCTAGCCTCTGTCCTCTTTTGCGCAACTGTGAACTTTTATCAAAATATGTCAAGGTCAATTGACAAGAAGCCTCATCACCACCTGGAGATGACCACATGTTCATATTCAGAAGTTTTAATTGGAAGAATCATTTGAACTTTGGGGGGTGGGAGCAATTCTATTCCTTTGTATGTGTGTTCTACCCGCCAATTTCTCAGTTTCGGAATTGGATCTGTAGTTTCCACTTTATTTTCCAGTAAAAGGATAACTTTGCTCTACACCATGGAGTCTGAGTATTTCTTTCTTGGGATCTAAAGGGAGCACAGACTGACAAATAGACTGACAGAATAGAATTGAAAAATGGAATGGCATTTCTTACTTTTATTATGATTTTTCTTTGTCCAACCCCAAAATATCCTTGCTATGGAGTTGGATGGGAAGAGAATACTGTCCAGGCCAAAAATTATTTCCAGCTCACTCACCCTTCACTGTTGACCTGCAATTTTTATACATTATTTTTATTATATATTACATTTCTGTAACAAATGGAACAAATGCAACATATTCTAAAATATATTTTCATTTTATTGTGAAAAGACATTATTTTTTCAAAAATAAAAATTTTAAAATAAAACATTTCACATTTTAAATTCAATATTATTGCTCTTGAATCTTCTTGTTATATTTAACAGCTTAGGCAAAACGCTCTTAATCCATAAAGTAGTATTTTATATATGATTCTGTTTTCTCCTTGCAGACCAGGTGAGGGACAGAAAGTCATGGAGAAAATTCTACCTATGTGGTTGCTAAGAATCAATACTGACTTCATGGCACATAAGCAAACAGACTGTGAACATTTACTTGCAATTCCTATGCATTTTTATTTGAAAATATTTTGTAAAATGAGAAATACAGTTGAAAATTATAAAATGGGAATGTTTACATTTGATGCCCAAAAGTTTGCTTAGAATTGTGTTGAGTGTTTTTGTGAAGTTTACCTCAGATCTCTAACTTGGAAATTAAAGACAGAGGTTTGATTTTCCTTTGAGAGCTGGGAAATATCTGACTCTTCTTGTTATGCAAATAGCAGGAAGACAACTTGAGCAAAGAAGAGGGGGGTGGGTGGGTTACTGGTTTCAATTCTGTGGTTAGAAAGTTCTCTTTGTTACTAGCATGTGGGGAATTCCAGCCCTTCCCATCATCCACAGCATGTAAAGAGTTCCGATGCTCACAGAGAGACGATGGAAAAAGCAGGTTTAGATTAACATTGCATATTCACTCCTGGCTTCAATATTATTTTGCTTTATCACAAATTCAAATTAATAATCTTTATACAGATGGGCCTCAGGAGATCATCTTTTACTTTTCTGTCTTCTGCACAGAGGTGGATTTATAAACTCTACAGATGCAGATAGATAACTTAACAAGACATCCATAACAAAGTACATTTATTGGTTCATCAGGTATCCTCATAACTCACATTTGTGATGAAGTTCTTCTTTAATGGCCAATCCTTTGTATATCTGCCTTGTAGTAAAAGATGGTTATCTCCTAACCCATCTCGTAGCGATAGAAAGGGAGTTCAGGCAAAAGTGAAGGAAACTCCCCAACCCATCAAGGGTCAAATTAGTGACCAGTCGGGATTACAGATGTGGCCACGTGACATGGACTACATTTCCCAGGATATCTTTAACTACATTTACCATGATGCATTCCCTTAAGGAGACAGCTCATAATTCCTAAGTAACTATCCAATTCCCATAGACTGGCTGGGACAGCACAGGAATTGTCCTAAACTCACAGCTACATCAACAGCAGAGGAAATCATAGCCAAAGAATCTTAACCTGGGTTAATTTGATGCTCTGTGTTGCCCCCTGTGAATCATAGAAACTCTGGTGACAAATCTTGCACCTATCTCCTCATAATTAGACTATTTTTAGATGCTATAGAGCAGACTGTTTCCAAATACGCATGGTTCTTTGACATTTTATCTGATTTATATGTGATAGCAATAGCAATAGCACTTAGACTTATATACTGCTTTATAGTACTTTACAGCCCTCTCTAAGCAGTTTACAGAGTCAGCATATTTCCCCCAACAATCTGGGTTCTCATTTTACCCATCTCAGAAGGATGGAAGGATGGGTCAATCTTGAGCCTGGTGCGATCCGATCTGCCAAATTGCAGGCAGCTGGCTGTCAGTAGTAGTTTGTAGTACTGCACTCTAACCATTGCGCCACTGTGCACCGTGATAGATATATACGTGTAGTCCTCACAACAGCCACAATTGGGACCAACAACTCCATCACTAAGTGATGTGGACAATAAACATCATGTGACCATGACTTGTGATTTTACTGGTACTCTTTCCATTGACTTAGCTTGTCAGAAACTGCTGTGAAATACACAAATGGTACTCATGTAACTGTCAGATACTGTGATGGTGGTAAATGCCCACCAGTTCCAAAGTCCTCAAATGTTGATTACACAACTGCAGGGAAACTGCAATGATCATCACACAGAGGACTCAATATGTAAATTTTCAATGTAACTTTGAACAGTTGCTAAACAAGGCAGTTGTGGGGTATATCAATAGATATTTGTGTGTTTTAATCCTATTGTTAACTATCCACTTGGATACACTCCTATAAATAAAAATATATACATTTTTCTCTGATTATACAAGGCTAAACAGAATATGGGATTATTAACTGAAAAATTAGTTTAGCAAAATAACTTAAAGTACAGTATATTTGGAGAGGCAAGACATCCATTTATTTTACTTAAATAAGTAAATAAGCAGCAGAATATGTAGAGTCTTGTTAATTTATGTTAAGATGTATTTTATAGTTTGTTCCTATTCCTTTTGCTATAAACAAAAAATCGGTAGCTTTTCACAAAGTAAAATGGTTGAACTTGTAAACGTATGCAGACCAGATTGGTGTTGACTGTCGGTGTAATATTAGAGTGGCTTTTTAAGTTACATAAAAATGTTACCAGCTGGATGCACAAATGGCTTGTAAATCCTTCAGGCAGTGCTTTCTGTAGAGGCTGAATCCATTCTTCAATTGGGGCTCTCATTCTTAGAATTATCCTCAACATTGGGATGTCTTTTGAAACAGATGCTTTTTGAAGCATACCTTCTGTGACTGGGCAAAATTGTAAACTGTGTAAGAATGTTTTTACTGCCCTTCAAACTTTGTCAGGAATTTGTTTTTTTAAAAAAAGTGATGAAAGTGAAATACTTACAATAGCATTCAAGATTGTTTAAAATTTAACTGTGGTCATTTACAACATTTCTCAGATAAGATCAACAACGACGGACAAAAAAGGGGGTCTGATAAATTTGCAGATTATCATACAACATTTTAAGGAATATGATGATTTCAAGCATAAATGGGGTTTATGTTCCCAAGACTTGGGGGTAGAAATGCAAAGAATTGTAATAAAAATGAATGCTTTCTGACTTTAGCCGGAGCTGTTTTTCTATGGAGGAAACTAAATGCTACAACTAAATGCAGAATGCTACAACTCACGACAGCCAATTTACCATAGTCAACTTGCCATTCACTGCAGCCCATGCCAATTCGCTGCAGAATTCAAAATTCAATATAATTATTTAAAATAATTAAAAAGTTATTTTAATTTTTGTGATTTTGTCCCTCCTTTGGTATCCTTTCTTTAATGATCCTATTCCACTATTTCTTTTATATTAGTGTAACTCTAGTCCTGTTCAGAAGACACAGAAAAGATTCCCCATCCCACCCCTGCACTAAATTAACTTACTAAACTCACACCAAATGTTGCCTAAATCCTCCATTCAGTGGCTGTTTTCACTGAAACTGGCTGGATAAATGTCATTAACTTAAAATTTTTGAGATCAGGTTAATTCATTTATACGTTGAATATCTGTAGCATTTTCAGGGGGGAAATGAAAATAGCATTCAAAAACAGAGTGTTCATGAAAGCATATAAAATGAGTATAATTTCATTATTTATTTATTTATTTAATTTTTGTCATAATAGATATAAGTAAAAACATAGTTATGAATACATGGATACTTATAAATGGAAATCTCCACAAATGAAACTGAATCTGTAACTTCTTAAAACAAATGATAGGATAATAGCTATAGCCAGATCCTGCTTTTTTGAGAACTTCCTTGCAAATAATAATAAAATACTGGAACTCATACTCAAGATCAGGATTTCAGCTCATGTTTTTGATGAATGAATTATCCCATCCATCTCAGCCCAGCAGGCAAATAAACAGGAATGAAACCCTTGTTCTATTTCTGACAAGGTAACCCGCAGAGTTTGAAATTTAAAGATACAGTATCTGTGTTGTTTCTATGAGGGGTTGCCAAAAAATATGCTGTAATCTTTACCAAGGGTATACTATGCATTCCCCAGAGGATTTTTAACACCGAGGAACACTTGAGAGTGCTTAAGTCGGATCAGGCGTTACCATATAAGGCTTTTTAGTTTCAACATGGAAGAATGGCAACTACTTCAAGTATCAGTCATCTGGGAATAGATGACAGCGGCGACTGGCTTGCATTCTGAGGGCCAGATGCATTATATCTCTCTGCAACTCGTACACTTTTAGCTCCTATCTTTGAATATGTTTGTATGGTATCCTGGATTTCCTTTTTATAATATGATCACATAATATTTTGACTCTAGATAAATTCTTGGGGCTTTGTTGTTGCTGTTGTTTACATTTATGTAAACTTGGAGTATTCCTAGCGTCTATGCACATAATCTGAACACATGGACCATCCCATGTGCCCATACATGATAAAATAGGAAACTTGGGTTTATAAATCGCACAAGACAGAATCACCATGCTACATTATTCCTATGTGTAAATACGGCAACACACAATACTGAAATAAAAATATGTATTTATGTGTTGAAATGCAAGGGGAAATTAAGTGGAAACTAAACATCAGCTTGTGTTGCCCAGAAGTCTCATTCTAGGAGTTGCCCAATGTATCTAGAGAAACTTATTATAGAAATTTTAGGAGAAGATTGTGTTCCCAGAAGACTCATGCAGAAACCTGCACTTGTATCTAACAAACATTTAAAAGTTATATTTTCTCTGCAGAATTGTGAATACTTCAGTTGCAATAGGATATCCACCAAATTTGTTTATTCTTTCATGTCTTCCTGTAATATATAGTGCATTTTTTTGTCCCAAAAGCACAGAAAGTCCTTTTTTGTTTGTTGTGCCTTTTGAGCAAAGCATAGGTTTTCAAGACTTCCAATTCCATTGGTAGTTGTTTTCTGTAATAGATGTAAAGGTTATATATCCTACTATTGCATGTATTATTTCCATTTCTCAAGTAATAGCTGATAATTGTTATCTGGGTGTGAGTATAGACATAGTACGTCTATAGTATTAGTTACCAGGCTTGAAAACATATTGAATAAAATGGTGGTTCTACAAACCATGACTATATTACACTTTTTATAAATGAGATTTCATAGTGTGGTTCCACATTAATGTAATATCTCATTAGCCCAACTCAATTCTTTCAAGCTTCTAGCCAGAGTAACTAGGATAGGACCAGCATCTTAGAAACTAACGAAAGTCCTAATTCTCTGAAGAGCTAATTCTGATCCTATAACTTCAAGTTATGATGGTCCCCCTCAAACTGGTGAACTGGTTTCACATTTTGGAGCTTCCCCCCCATCGTCACATGACCATAATTTTACAATGTTTTTGCTGAAAACTGGCATTTACTTCTAGGTTTTGCCAAAACTGCCTCATAGGAAACAATGAGTTCATTATGGAACTTACTGTGGATTCGCTTAACAACCAAAGTGGCTGCCTTAATGACTGCTGCCAAAATGGTCACAAAATCAAGTCAATCAAATGATGACCTGTTTTACGACTGTCACAACTTATGACTATAATAGGCAGGCTCTATTATGGTTGTAAGTGGAAGACTACTGTATTGGGAATTGTTTAGTTTCTCAGCATTCAACCAGTTTCAAAAGCATTGAACTTCTCAATTTTTATTTTGTTTTAATGTTTTTTTTTAAATATCTTGTTGATTCTTTTCTAATATTAGCTTAAAATTATTCCATTCACTCTTTTCTTCTGCTTTTTACAACATAAGTATACTAAAAACAATTTAAAACTGTATAAACACATTCTGAAAATTATTAAAATTAATAATTAATAAAATTATTTTAGAAATACTAAAACCAGCACAGATTTAGCTTCTCGGGTTCTACCTTAATCTCATTTTTCTTCCAGATACATGAAGGACCAGATGTTTATATTTCCTATATCAGTATTTGATCTTTATGAATTCCAATAGATCCTGCCATGATCTGTATCTGTAAGAGACTATAGGATCAGAGTGTCTGGATTTTCTGTACTTTACAATTTGGTTCATTGCATCAAAATGCATTAATGTGTATATTTCCCCATAAAAATGTTTAGTATGATTATATTTAGACTATGTTAATAAGTACATTTCTAAAATAAGTACATTTCTAAAAAATATATAAACAGTATGTACATCCACATTTTTGTGGATAAGGGGCATTCATGAAGCAATAAACATTGTTAATAACAAATACACCCAAATACATGGATTTGAAATAGGTTATATTATCCAGGCTTAATATATACATATGTTTTGGCTGAGGACTAAGATAGCCTTATTTAGATTATACAGTCTTTTACAAATATAGCCAAGACATTTGCTTCCAAATGGAGCATTCATCCATATACAGATAGTTCTCGAATTATGACTCGAATTAAGCTGGAAATTCTGTTGTTGAGGAGACGTTTGTTAAATAAATTTTGCCCCATTTTTTTAACTTTCTTGCCCCAGTTGTTAAGTGAATCACTACAGTTGTTAAGTTAGTGGCACAGTTGTTAAGTGAATCTGACTTCCCCATTGACTCTGCTTGTCAGAAGGTTGCAAAAGGTGACCACGAGACCCCAGGATACTGCAACCATCATAAATATGAACTAGTTGCCAGAGTTTGATCATATCACCTTACAAGAATCATAAGTGTGAAAAACGGTCATGTCACTTTTTTCAATGCCATTGCAATTTTGAACTGTCTCTGAACTGTTGTAAGTCAAACACTACCTGTATTAACTCACCTGCATTGACAGTCTAGCTAGACTGCCTTGAAATAATAAAAAGCAATGCTAGTGTGTTACAAATGCTTTTCATGCGGCCAATATTCACATTTTCTTTCAGGTTTTCTTCTTACCAAACTAGATACAATAAGAATGAGGAACACATGTCCTTCTAGATGTTGCTAATTATCTTTCCCAGCAGTTGCTGCTGTCATGAATCAGGCTGAAGGATGCTAAGAGTTGGACACTATTTTCTAACTCTTCACCTTCCATTGTTACATTTATTTTCTTTCCTACTGGCAGTTAGGTCTCTTTTTGGAGTTTCTAATAGTTGGAGCATAGCAGCTTCAAGGAAAGTAGGGTCAAAGATAGGATTCAACTTTTTTTATTCTAGTAAAACAGGTTTAAACTGCTTTTGTATTAATTTGGTACCAAACCAAGACTTACGTTCAAACAGCCATGCTGTCTATGATTTTAGTTAAACAATCTCTAACAGTGGCATGGACTAGATCATCATTAAACAGCTTAGAGCTTGTTTAGTCACTTGGAGACACATATTCTTCTTTACACAATCCTCCCTCACTAGACTCCCAAATTAGGTTGCCCATTGGTATATAAAATAGTAGCTACCCAAACATTTCTAATTTTATCTCTGGTCAAAACAGGCTGTCACTTGTTCTCTGGCATGAAAACAAAATATTTTCTGCATTGTTGTTTGAAGTATCACTTGTGTAATGGATCTCCCAATATAGTTTACTTTTAGTTAAAAGATAAAATTCCCTAACTGTAAAGATGTCGTATCTTATGCTTACTAGTACAATGTTGTTTTCTCAATTGGATGTTGATGATCTCAAGCAGGTCTCATTTTAGGTAGTATCAAATTGTTATTCAGAAGGTTGCTCATTTTGTTGCTGTAGTATGTAACATTTATGCCTATTATAGAAGGAATATATCAGATAAATTATTTGAAGATGACCCTACTCCAGTTTCCATAAATCTGATGCCCAGGATATGGAACAACAGCTCAGGATTTGCATCATTCATGTCAAATGATGCGTGTGGAAAGTGCATTATTGCTCAACTCTGCAGCATGTCCCAAAGGTCCTTTTTCAAGAGGCAACTGGACCTTCTTGTTTTTCTTTGAAGACATTTCACTTTTCATCTAAGAAGCTTCTTCAGCTCCGACTGACTTTCCAAACAGAACAACCACTTCATAAGCGCATGGCACAACATAAGAGAACAAACCCATCAGGACAAGATTCAGAAGTCCATCGGCATTTGAAGACAGCAAAGTCCACATTTTGGACAGAGAGGACTGCTGATTTGAAAGAGGGGTCAAAGAAGTCATCTATATCAAAACTGAACAGCCCTTTTTCAACAGACGAGGAGGATACAACATCATCTATCTCTAGTCTACAACAGTTCTTTCATAAATTCCAAGAAGGCTCCACACCCATTTGCACTATCCGGATGACCCTGAGGACACAAGTAAACCTTCAAGTGGCCTCAAAGACTCTCTAATAGAATGCAAATGACCAGCTGTCTGCAAGGAATATAAATCCTTCCATTCCCCACCATCCAGTCAGAGCTGAAGAAGTTTCTTGGATTAGAAGTGAAACGTCTTTAAAGAAAAACAAGACAGTCCAGCTGCCTCTTTAAAAAAAGTACATTTGGAACAACCATGATCTGGAGAATCTCCAGAGAGAAGTCTGCAGCATGTTCTAGAAATGGGAGCATGTTTTCATCAAAAAAATCCATCTTAATCAGAAACATCTGCAGATCTTTCTACCTGGAATGGGGAATCTGCCTTGGCTCTTGAGGCAATTTTAATTCATCCTGACTACATATCAGCAGGCTGTATGGATCCAATTCAGCTTACCCTACATTGGAACATCTCTCTTTCAGTTGAGGAATAATTCAAAGGAAATACAGCAAAACATTCCATGTTTGCAGAACACCTTTATGAAGGACATGCACTTAATATTTAAGTTAAATTTTATTGGAAACAATTTAACATGAAGTTTAATATCTATCTCATTGTTTGGTGTTTTTCACATATGGAAGTTAGGGGTACTGGGAAAGAGTGGACAGTTCAGTTTATACTGTTTAGGATTCAGTCTTAGAAAATAAAACAATAAGATGTTCCCATCAATTACTGCTTTGAGTATGCAGATATTTGCTTTAAAAGATACTAAGCTTATTTTTCAAAATGGAGGTCTATCTGAAACTTTTTTAAAAAAATTTTTATACATCAACTGGTTATAGAATCAGTTTAGCCTAACACCTAAGATACCAGGCTACAGGAGTTTGAGTTCTGTCTTTGGCCTGAAGCCAGCTGAGTGATTTGGGGTCGGTCCCTCTCAACTCCAGGAAGAAAGTAATGAAAAACCACTTCTGAAATTTGTAGGGACTAGTCCAGGCAATTTGCATGAGTCAGCACTGATTTGAAAGTATTAAAAAATGGTTATACTGTTCCTGCATAGACACGTGTATATGTGATATTTATTAAATATATTCACCCTTTTTCTAGAGTTAAGTTCTAGAAATACATCAGGTCAAGCATAAAGCTAACCAAGCTTGTGATATAAGTTCAAATCAAGCCAATATGTATGTCTTCAGTGGTTAAGCCCGTTGTGCAAAGCTAGCCACAGCATGGCAGTCCAATGAAACCGACTTCCAATGGCAGAGACTGCCTAAATGTGTGATCTCTGATTAGCTGAATTACAGAAATCCATCTGTGTTGCTGTAGAAGGTTTTCCCGTGCAAGTATATTTTCTTATTACCAAGAATCAGTTCAGAAGTTGTGAAGTTCAATAGATGGCCAGGGCATCAAACCAATTTCTCCGCACTCCAAGGCCTCATGTTTTTCCTCACTTTCCACATGCATGCTCCTTGTCTTTTATGACATCTTGCCTGATGAGATGATCTGGAGACCTTGAAAGCTTACCAATTCTTCATTTGTTCTTTTTCTCCGAGAGTTGTGTTCCGATAAGAGCCCTTAAGAGGAGGAAATGTTTGGAAGTGACAGTGGAGCTGGGAAGATTCCTTCGAAGTTCTCCTCTGTTTTTCCCATGCAAGAGTGCCTTGCCCAAGGAACATTTTTTTAAACCAAGCAAAATATTACAGGGGAGAAGATGGCCTCCCTGTCATCCTTTCCCTACAGGTTAGCTGGATGAGCTAAAGCAGGAGGGGAAGATAAGAGCCTTCCCTTGCTCAAGTAGAAGGTGATCCTCTACTTACAACAGATTATTTACTCACTGTTCAAAGTGACAACACTGAAAAAAAGTGACTTATGACCATTTTTCCGTTATGACCTTTGCAGCATCTCCATGATCATTTGATCAAAATTCAGATGCTTGCCAACTGGTTCACCTTGATGACCGTTGCTGTGCCCCGAGGTCATGCGATCCATCTTTTGCAACCATCTGACAAGCAGGGGAAGGAAGTGAGGTTCACTTAACAACTGTGTGTCCTAACTTTAACCACTTTGACTCACTTGAACAAACCGTGCCACGAAAAGGTGGTTAAAAGGGGGCCAAACTCACTTGAGAAATGTCTCACTGATCAACATAAATTTTGGACTCGATTGCGGTCGTAAGTCGAGGACTACCTGTACTTTACCGCAGGTTCCCCTCCTTTACCGTAAACACAAAGCAAAGGGCAGAGAGAGCCGCAGAGGAGCGTGACAAGCCGGGCTCCCGACGCTGGGTGAAAGGAAACACCCGGGAAGCTCCGGGGCATCGATTCGTTCTCCTTTTTTTTTTCTTCTCAGGGAGAGCCCCGCGCAGAGAGCGGCGGCACCAAGGCCGCGAGGCGGGGGAAATACCTTCTTCTCAGCTCCCCGCGTCGAGCTGCGCCGTCGCCGCGCCTCTCACCCCCACACCCCGCGTCCTCCCGCCCGCGTCGGTTCGGGCAGGTTTTGATTACTACAAACGCCGCCGACGTCCAGCCTCCTTGGTGTAAGCGAGAGCGCTCCAGAGGAGGAGCGAGCGCTGCGAAACGTCAAGGCGGAGAGGAGAGAAAAGGGGCTGGGAAAAAGAAATATAATTAATAAAAAAAAAAAAAAAGATTGCAACCCTGGACCGCGCTGCGTTGGGCTGGCAATGCTGTCGTGTGACAGCAGCGGCGGCGGTGGCGCCCAGACGCAGCGATGAAATGTAGCTAACAGCAACCCTGCAGCTGGGAAGCAGGCGGGCACCAGGCCGGTTTGAAAAGCTGTGGCGGGTTTTTTTTTTTTCTCACCCCCCCTCCACGACCAGAATCCACCCGGCTTGACTTTTTCTACTCGGCGGCGTTCAATAACTCGGAAGCGCGATTCCCTCGTTGCTTAATTGCCGGGTCCTCTCTGCGGTTTGCTGCATCCTCCGCGCGCCCAAGGATGGCGGAGGCTGAATTGCACAAGGAAAGGCTGCAAGCGATTGCAGTAAGTCTGCTTCGGCTTGTTTGGTTTTTATTCTCTCTCTCTCTCTCTCCCCCGGTTCTTTATGTGTGAACGTGGGGAAATCCAGAGTCTTAAAAGGTTGCTCCGCATTCCCTCACAAGAGCTGGACGGTTGGTTTTTCCCCTCACCTCGGTCCCCCCCCCCGCCCCTGTTTTTTTCCCCCGTTGTAAAATGCGCCCTGGCGAAGTTGTGCTGAGTTTGCCCTTTCATTTTTTTTTATTTTTATTTTTTGCATTGGCTTCATTGCTTTGTGAAGAGTAAATTCTCTGCCTTTGGCCGTACATAGTTGTAGAGGGTTTGCATGTGATTGAGGTGAATAGGAAAGAGATAGATAGATAGATAGATAGATAGATAGATAGATAGATAGATAGATAGATAGATAGATAGATAGATAGATCATGTCATCTATCTGTGTACAAAATATTAATTCACAAAATGTAGATCGGTAGTTGCATCAGAACTAAATAGAAGCATAAAGAATGCATTCTCTTTTAAGGGCAGATGCACTCACAATTTGCAGTGGTTTGCTACAGATAGTAAGAGTTGGCTGTTGCTTTGTGAATTGAGACAAAGTCAAGTACACTGTACATAGTGTTGGTAATCCGTTTGCAGTGCCAATGCTAAAAACTCAGCAACTTACATACAGTTTTTAAGGCTTTAGTAATCGATTTGCAGTGCTGTTTATTCAGAGGTGAGTTCTGTTAATTCTCTCGGGTAAGCATGTGCTATTGCTGCCTTGACTGACTTCCTCTGATTCTGAAGGGTAACTTTGGCAGTAGTTGAAGTCCTTATCTGGTTTTTGGAAATTAAGCAAGGTTGGACCAGGATGCTATTTTGATGTGGCACTATTGGGAAATACCGAGGTTGTGGACTGGACTGGGAAGTCAAAACAATCCTGGAGGTAGGCAGTGATAAACTACTTCTATATTGTTGCCAAAAAGCCTGTATGAATAAGCCATAAAGTTGTCTTGTATTGAACTTGACTCAAGGGACACTTTCCCTTCCCTGTTTATTTTAATAAATTTTAATTTAATAAATTTTTCTCTTTAAAAAACAGGTAAAATGAATATCTGCATATGTGGGAGTTTGAAGGACAAACCCTGAACCCGTACATCAGCTTACATAACTGTTAAACACACACAGAGAGAGGGGAAGGGGGAGAGAGAGAGATTGAAGAATACCATAAATAGGAATTCAGTAGACCAGCTAGCATTGTAATCTTTGTTACAATCACCAACAAGGACTTGGAGGATGATAATATTGAGAGACAACATGCTATATTCTTGGTTTAAAAGGGCTTGTAAGTCCATTTTATATGCTAAAAGTTTATCTGAACACTTTTCATCATATAAACTCCATTATAAGCCACACCCTTTATTCAAACATCTTGGGCATAAAACTGGCAGCTGAATAATTCCAGTTTTATTTAATATTTAATGTGAGTCAAACATGTGATTTTCTATCAAATATGTAATTAATGGGAAGTGGAGGGAAGGAGGAGGAATAGAAACACCAAAAAGAATTTTTGGACTAGTCTTTGTTCTTCTGCATGCATTTTTCATTTGTCCTGGGAAACTTCAGATAAATATAAATTAATGAAAATATATAGGAAATTTTATTTGATATTTAAAATCTGTGATCATACTTAGATTTCAACCAGCTCCTGCAGAACTGATTTGAATATTAGATATTAGAACTGATAGTGAATGTATTAGGCTCTCTGATTTGAATCTAGAGTTCTTATATATTCTTATATACCCTGTTTGATCTCTTTGTCTAAGAATATTTTTGGAGAAAGTTTGTTAAGGCCAAGAGGTGATTGTGTGTTTCTGCTCTTCTCCTCTGACCTTGTTCTTGAGGTAGCTCATGTTGTCCACCAGTAGTATGGATGCTTTTTTCTCCACTTTGTAAGGCTGATGGGCTTGGGCTGGGTTTTATACAAACAGATGTCTGTACATTACAAGTTTTTTCCACCAGCATGGTTTGCCATTATCTACTTCTTAGGGCTGAGAGGGAGGGACTGGCCAAGATCATCCAGCTTTGCCTAAGATGGAACCAGAATGTAAAGATTCACAGTTTCTAACCTGATCTCTTCACCACCAAACCATACTGATACTCTACAACCAATAATTACATATCTTCACTGTCTTGTTCTGGGCTCTTTCACATTTGAAAGAGCCTTTCACATAATGCTCTTTATTTTCTGCTAAGATGCAATGCAATGCAATGCAGTGCAATGCAAACTTTATTGTCACTTTAAATGTAGACTGATCAACATATATTAAAATGAAATTTCGTTGCATTCGGCTCTCCACACTATATTGGTTTTGCTGTCTAAATGTGATTTTTAAAATTGCTTCTAGTATAATTTCATTGACTCTTAACTGGTTTTTGACAAAGAAATAAAGCACAATTCATGCTAACATATCTTTTTACCAACTCAAGAATGAGTTGGTAGCATTGACTCAGAAATAGTTCTCAATTTACAACCATTAATTTATTGACCATTCAAAGTTATAATGGCCATGAAAAGAGTGACATTTGGGCCTTGCACCTAGAAACTGTCACAGCATCCCCACAATCATGTGATCAAAATCTGGGTACTTGGCAACCAGCATGTATTTACAATGTTCCCAGGATCATATGATCACCATTTATGACTTTCCCAGCCGCCTTCTGACCAGGAAAGTCAATGGGGGAAGCTAAATTTGCTTAACAGCCACATATCTCAACCATTTGTATGATTTGCTTACAATTGTGGCAGAAAGTTGCAAAATTGGGCATTACTCATTTAATAATTGCCTTGCTTAACAACTGAAATTCTGGTCTCAATTATGATCGTACGCTGAGGACTACCTGTAGATAAAAGAGAGATGTTTCCCCCCCCCCCACATTTTTTTAGAATTTAAAATTTAGTTATTAAAAACCAGAATGATGGTAAATAAAAATGAGTATGAGATCAGCAGTTACCAAATGTTTATTAATTTGAATGTGCAGTTAGAATATGCAGTGTCAAGACTAGGTTGCTTTTTTAAAATTACGTGCTATGTTGCAGTGGTCATTTGGTCATTTGTGATAGATGTTGCACATATGACTTGCCCCTCTATGATTCATGCTTCAGTAAGGACCTAAAATCTCTACAGAATTGTGCACTATTCAGTTGAGTAGGTTTATAATCGGTCTGACCAATGAGAACATTGTAACAGAATCAAGATAAGTAGAACATACTTAAAATTAATTTTCTAAATCTTAAAATGCTAAAATCTGTTATCTTCCTATTACTTTTCTGGAGTAGATAAGAACTTTTAAACTTTCATATACATTATGCCTGTGAAATACAGAACTAGAATTCTTAAACCTTCTTCCTCCATCAAATAAAATACATAGAATACTTTCACTTACATAGCCAATTTGGTGTAGTGGTTAAGACAATCAGGAGACCACGAATTCTAGTTCCATGTTAAGTGTGAAGCCAGTTGAGTGATTTTGGGCTAACCCCTCTCTCTCAACCCTAGGAAGAAGGCAATGGCAAGCCACTTTGAAAATCTTGCCAAGAAAACTGCAGGGACTTGTCCAGGAAGTTGCCAAGGGTCAACATGAACTCAAAGTACCCCCCGCAACAAATAAAATCAACTTAGTTGTCATTGTGTGCTGCAGCCAAACTGTTGGCTGGGACTAATAACTGATCGCTTGCTATGTCCTTGCTGACTCCACTCACAAGGTTGCATAATGACCTGCAAGGTCATATGTGATTCGGATTGGATATTTGGAAAGTTGGGCCATAGTTACTTAAACTTAGACTACAGTTACTTGATTAAAGCTAGTCTATCTGATGTCACTTTTCTTCATTAAGGAAAACAGGGATACAATTACAGATAGTCCTTGACTTACAACCACAGTTACAACCAGAATTTCCATTGTTAAACAAGATGGTTGTTAAGCGAGCCCTATCTCATTTTACTAGTTTTCTTGCTGTGGTTGTTGAGTGAATCCTTGGAGTTGTTAAGAGAATCATAGTTGTTGGGTGAATCAGATTTCCTCCATTGACTTTGCTTTTTGGAAGTTGGCTGGGAAGGTTGCAAATGGCAGTCACATAATCCCAGGATGCGACAACTGTCATAAATATATACCAGTTGCCAAGTTTTCAAATTTTGATCATGTGACCATGGGGATGATGCAATGGTCATAAGCACAAGTACTGGTCATAAATCACTTTTTTCAGTGCTGTTGTAACTTTGAATGCTTGTAAGTTGAGGACCATCTGTATAGAACGTTCTTCCTGAGCTTAACTTTCATTATTCAAGGTCTGGTAAATTAAAAGGAACTGTTCTAGACAAGCGTTTTTCAAACTTGCAGCTTTAAAGTGCATGGACTATGGCTGGGGAGTTCTGGGAGCTGAAATCCAAGCATCTTACAGTCGCCAAGCTCTTGGTCTAGAGCAGTGTTTTCCAACTTTAAGATGTGTGTACTTAAATTTCCAGAGTTCTCCAGCCTTTTGAAGAATTCTGTTTGCTGATAATTCTGGGAGTTGAAGTTCACACAAGTTGAAGTTGCCAAGATTGAGAAATGCTGTTCTAGAGTTTTCCTTTGGGGATAAAATAGCAAAGCACCTTCTGAGTGATTCATTTTGTGTGTGTCTTTATAATGACTGCCCTGTATTATTTGATGTTTTGCGCTTGGTGTCTGTCTGTCTCTGATTGGTTTACAATTCATCATGCCTCATGAACTGCATGAATTATCTCAGTAGCTGTAATGCAAAATAGATCAGAAAAGATAGAAAACACATTTCATTTGGAGCAAAAATTAAAAATTAATGGTTTCCCACAGGTAAAACGTGTGATTAGTGTTTTCTAGTTATAAATGAAGAAATTTATTTCATTTTCAATAGTTTTTGCTTTTCCAGGACAAGTTTTTTTGTACTTTTGCATCACTTTATTATTTTAAAAAAATCTTGTAAAATTCATTTCCGTAATAAACACATTTTTTCAAGGTATTGCTTACTATTGTAGAGCCTTGGTGGCGCAGTACTGCAAGCTACTCCGACTGCAATATGACAGATCAAATCCCACCAGGCTCAAGGTTGACTCAGCCTTCCATCCTGCCGAGGTGGGTAAAATGAGGACCCAAATCATTGGGGGCAATATGCTGACTCTGTAAACCACTTAGAGAGGGCTATAAAGCATTATAAAGAGATATATAAGTCTAAGTGCTATTCTATGGTTGGTTTATAAGCATTGCCCGTTGTGTGTGTGATTAAAGAAACTGAAAAAAAATACATCCTAATTTGTGTATTAATCAGGTGAAGGTGATTTATGTTAAATGAAACCTTTTTGTCTCCATCCATATTCTTGATCATTTATACAAGCATTCATATTCTGCTTTTCATTTGTATCATTGATACATAAAAAAATGATATTCTTTAAATTAAATCTAAAAGAGATGATATAAAAGGAGAAAGATAGTGTGTGGGAAAAATAAAAATGCAGGTGCCAGTGCTAGATGTTCTGCTATTAACTTGATCACATAAAAAGTTGTAGTATGAGAGACAGTTTGGAGCAGTGGCTAAACTCCTGGCCTAGAAACCAGGAGACCATTCTGAAAATCAACTGGGTTATTGTGGGAGATATAGGTGGCAAAAGTATTAGATACATTTGCTACTTTGAATTGATCCAATATATTTTAAAAGGCAGAATAAAATGATGATGATGATATGGAAATGGCTATAGTAGAATCTGGTAGGTTTTGATAATCTTATCAGTATTAAAAGAAAAATTATGTGACGTGCTTTATTGCAGTACAGGTAGTCCTTGACTTATGACTGTAATTAAACCTGCAATTTTGCTTGTAAGTTGTGGTGATTGTAAAGTCGGCCATCACGTGATCACACCTGATTTTATAACCTTTCTTGCAGTGGTCATTAAGTGAATGCAGTGGTGGTAAAGTGATCAATGTGGTCATTAAGCAAACCCCTTGTTTCCTATGGGGCATTTTTTTGCTGAAAAAGAAAAGTAAATGTTCATTTCTGGAAAAAACAGTATAAATTGCAATCACTTGACTGCAGAACACTCCAAACAGCCATAAATGCATACCAATTGCCCAAAAAGTGATCACGTGACCACAGGGGAGCGGACATTGAATTTCAAATCTCTGTTATAAGTTCCTTTTGGGGGGGTCAGTCATAACTTTGAATGATCACTAAGCAACCAGTCATAAATCAAGAACTATCTATATTTGCTTTGTTGTGGTGGTCTGTCACTGAAATCACAATATCTCTGAAATACACCTGTATTGTAACATTTACCTATTATGATTCTTTCTCTGATACTTCCATTTGGTGCTTGTGATCATTTTGGCCAGGTTACAGGGTGGGCTATTCAATCACTGTTCCTTCTCCCTGAAAGCAGAGGCCAGGACATTTCAAAAATGAAAAAGGGTGCCTTTTTAACTAGTTCACAGATGATGTTTCTAGATCTTTGGAAATCTAGAAGTGTGTGAGCTATTACTTTGAACAATTTCCTGCTTCTCATGTTTAATTTCTGACCCCCATGTCACAGACAAGTTTATTTTTGCCTTGTGACAATTTAGAATTTCCTTGTCTAAGATAAATAAAAGGCTTTTTGTGTTTGAGCTTTGAAGGAGCAGCTAATGTAGTCTGTCAAAGCTTTCCTTTGAGGTTGGCTAAGAAGGGAATGTGAATATCCTTTGCCTTTTTGGCAACTGTCTTTGCATGCTTTTAAATATATTTGTTTGACAGAGCTGATCAGATTATTTAATACTAATATGGCTATAGATAGGACACTGTTACTGTTATGAGAGGCCTCATATCGATTTCTTGCCTGAGAAGGCCAAAATGCCAAGACAAAAATGCTCTCTCAATTTCTGGTTGGCTCCCGCCTCAGTTTGTGACTATCGTCTCTGTTATAATTTTCAATTAAACTGAGACAATTTTTTAAAGATATGCATATTCATAGGAGGGAAAGTCACTTTTGCCAGTTCTAACTGCCCTTCTGAATGGTTAATTTAGCTTGGGAAGGAAAGTACAAAGTAGGAATAATCAGTTTCATGGAACAGTAGAAGACCAGTAGAAGGTATTTTGCTTGGCACTTTTTCTAACGTTTTATTTCTATGTGCATTCTGATTAAAACACATATGTGATGTGTCGCTTCTTATTCGAACTTTATCTTTGTACAAATAATGTTTTTTCTTGAAAGCTCATAGAGCAATCCTAATTCAAATGACCAATGCAGTGTTCTGTAAACAAAATCAAATTGTAAACCTGGTAAAAAAAAACCTGATAAAAAACATATAACCTCACGGGTGAGTGTCAATTTAGTTTACCTTTTGTTCTTTGAGTGATCTACTTCTGAAATCAAATCACAGGTACTTAAATAGAGTGTCTGGTTGTTTTGAATTGTAGCATGAGCTCTTCTGTGATTAAAACTGTTGAAGAATTTATGTTGGGGTAGACCAAATAAATTATACATTTTTTGTATATCTGTACCTTTACTCAGGATCACCCCAGCTGCATATTACAAGGGTTATTTATATTACCTGGATAAAATACTACATTTCCAAGACAAGGGCATCTACAGGGTGTTTTTTTTTTTTACTGTGTAAATTGCATGATTTTCTGGTTTTAGGAAAGAAACAATTCAGACTTTGCAACTAAAATGTGGTTTGACCACTATGAACTGGCATCCCAATTTGGCCATTCATCTTCTTATATATTGGAGTTTTTATCCTTTTCTGCCAGTTATAGGAAGTAGACTTTCTGGAGCATCCAATTCATTACACTTTAATTTCCATGATCAGAAAATAAGGAAGGAAATTCAGAACAAAGTCACTGTCAGTTGGAAAAAAGGCCAGTAATGGTAGTCATTACTTTGTTCCTGACACCTATATAAAATCATCATATTCTAATCTCTCATTTACCATAGACCAGTGTTCCTCAACCTTGGCAACATGAAGTTGTATAGACTTCAACTTCCAGAATTGCCTAGCCAGTAAGACTAGCTGGAGAATTTTGGGAGTTGAAGTCCCATATATCTTTGTCCGCATATGTCAAGGTGGAGAAACATGACTAAATCAAAGGAGACAGACTCCATGGACACTTGTAAGCAGATTCTCCTAGTTTAAGACTAGTAGTTTACAGGAGAGGCAACCTTAGTGGGGGTAATGAGTACTACTGTACATTGGCTTTTTTAGTAGTTTATTAGTGCTCCATGTCAACCTAGTACAAAATGAATTTTATTTTAAATTAATGTGCAATCTAAATTAACTGTTAAATATGATTATTTATCAAGCATCTAATAATGTTCCAATGTTCTAACAATTTTAAAATTACAATGTGGGGACAGCTTTTGGAGAGGGTCCAGGTGCTTCCTTAAGATTTGCAGTGCTACCCAAGAACTTAGATTGTACTGTCTTGACTGTTCAGGCTATCACTCTGGCTCTCTGCCATTTATTTTTGAGCAGTGTTGAGATATATGATTACCAAATGTTCTTGGCTTTTAATTCCCATTAGAATGAGCCAACAAGTAAGCAAGAGCAGTTGGATTTTGTAGTCTAGTAACAGATGGAGAACTCCACAACAGCATAAGACAATTCACGTGATTCACCCAACCACCACAAAAAAAATTCTTTTATTGACATTTTAGAGTTATTTCACTTGTTCTAATTAATATTAAGACAAACAACTGAAATTTCTTAGAGAAATAGTTTTGTCAGAAATGACACAGTTAAAGATTTCACAAACTGTTCAAAGATTTTAGAAGCATTTATTTGTGAATAATTTAAGAATAAAGTAAGCTGAGTTTTGATTTTATCTTTTTATGTTTATACTGTATCATAGTTGCCTGCTTCTGAAAGAAAATCAACTATTCTTGCTGTGTAAGCTTTATTTGTTTCCTTGACAAGCAGGGGCATTCTCTGAGAAATATTTTAAGTTTTTATGACTATTGCAGATTTAGTAAAGGTATTTTATTTTTATTACAGTTATTTTTAATATGTTACATATATATATTTATTCAGTAAGATCATTGGATTCTTTATCCAGCTATCTGAAAGGAAGGACATATTCAATGAATTTTAATTTATTTGGTATAATTAGTTTGTTATGGTATGCTTGTTACTCCGCTGAAGATTTGGCAAAGAAATATACTGCGAGATGTGAGAGTTCTTGTAAATGGCTGCTGTTTTATAAAAAAAGCTGAATTGGCCCATAAGCAAGCATGTTCTTGCTTCTAATATAGAGCCAAGATTATTATTATATTTTCTTAATCACTCCATATACATCCAATAGATAAAAACTGAAATAACAGTTTAAGTATGGACTGCATTCAAACACAATATAAACTGTGGTTTAATGTTATATGCACAAATTTTGGCTAGTGTGTTTCCCCTACCATGAGTAGCCTTCAGGGACTCATGAGAAGGCTATTAGAAATTCTGCTTCTGATCACCATTATTTGAAATCTAAAACAAAATAATGTTGTTAGTCATGGATATAGTTTAGAGCAACTATGGCCCCTTTATGACCTGTGGACTTTAACCATCAGAATTTGTGAGCCAGCCATCTGGACACCTGAGGAAATTGTAGCAGCCACAAGTTTGAAGCACTTCCATGTAATCTATACTTTAATATTAAATCCGAATGCAGCCAGAACTCATCTTAATAGCTTTGACAAAATATTTTTTATCAAAGATTTTGACTAGATGAATTTACAAATATGAAAATTTTGGGAGAAAATGGAGGAATTTTTTTTAACATTTCTGTTTTCATTTTTAAATTTAATTTGCATCAATTTTTTTTGTTAACTTCGTGAGAAAATATATTCACTGAATGTATTTTTGGCTAATGTATCCATGTTTCTAATATGAATTTATTTTCTCCAAATGTCATCACTTTTCCCTTAATGATACTACTGTTGTGGAAATTTGTTATGGTCAGCTTAAATCACAAAGTTGGAAGAATTATATGAATAATAACAGTTGCTATGTTCCCATGAGTTTGAAGGTGTGAAATTGAGCAAGTGTGTATTAAAATATGAATACAGCAAATATTTTCCCATCTCAAGGAGGGAATTTGTTTGCATAGTGGAGCTATAAGGCAAAAAATCAACATAAACTCATTGTTGAGATCAAGTGTATTTTAATAAATGACTTTCTCTTTTCCACTCTTCTTCATGTGTGCTGATTTCTTCCATCATACGTTTTTTATTTGTAAGAAACATTTAGCATGTAAAAATTGCTACAAAATAAGAAGCACATAGACAGACATTCTGGATGTCTTGTGTTTGGAATTGAAATTCTTGATATCGAAGTGACCAAATAGTTGGTCCATTAGCCAGATTCCATTGGGCTACTTGAAATTGCATTGGCTTCAAATGTATGACGGGCACTTGCATTTTGCCTGATATTTTGGCTTGTGTCACAGAAGGGCACAGCTGTAAAGTGGCTGGATTTCATTTATGTTTGAGAATAAGACTCCATTGTCTATTTCCAATATGATTTGCCCTTCCCTTTCTCTTCCATTCCTCACTTATTCCATCCTCTCCCCACACGCACATTTTACATGTTGGCTGCTTACAAGAAAAGTAGCTATGGAAAAAGAAGCTCACACTTTGAAGCCTAAAGTCTACATGGCATTAACATCTGTCAGGAAAAGTGCTGGATTCAAGGCTGTTTTCTTTGGCTAATATAAAACTGGAGCAGAAATTTTAGTTCTTTTGGTTTTGTGTCCAAGAACTCCTGGCTTACAAACTAGTATAATTGAGACTTGAGCCTTTTCCATATGCTCTATATATTAAGGAGATAGGGGATGGTAGATTTGAGTCTTCTGGCAAATATGGTAAACTTGGATGTATGTTGTGAAAAGGGAGAAAATAACACGCCCTTCCAGATATTGCTTGATTAAATTTCTTATGAATGATTGTTGGGCCTAAGGTCAGTTGAAGTAGAAATATTGAAGAGATTTTTATATTCCCCCTATCCCATGCTTATTCGTATTCCTCCTGTGAATGGATAGTCCTCGACATAACAACTACAACAGAACCCAATTTTTTTATTGCTAAGAGAATCTGTTGAGTGAATTTTGCCCTATTTTATGGCCTTTCCTGCCACCGTTAAGTGAATCACTGCAGTTGTTAAATTAGTGACACAGTTAAGTGTATCTGGCTTCCCCATTGACTTTGTTTGTTAGAAAGTCAAAAAGATTATCATGTACGACTCTGGCTCACTGCAACTGTCATAAATACGAGTCAGTTGCCAAGTGTTTGAATTTTGATCATGTGACCATGGGGATGCTGCAACAGTCGTAAGTGTGAAAATGGTTGCGTCACTTTTTTCAATGCTGTTGTAACTTTGAATGGTCACTAAATGAACTGTTGTAAGTCGAGGACTACCTGTATAAAAAAAGTAAACAAGGAAAAACTTCCGGTTTGCGTGGCTTCGGGGCAGCAGGAATTCGCGACAGCTCGCGATTCCTGCTGTGCTAGCCGTCGAGGTACCCCCGATCCAGATGGGTCAGGGGGATATGGCTGCCCTGTAGGGACAGCTGAAGAGAGAGGGGAGTCGGATAGGGAGGTGGGGGTGTCGCAGACCCCCCCCTTCTCCGGGAAAACCCCTTTTTCCCAAGGCGGTGGAGCGGCGGTCAGCAATGGCCGCCATGAAGAAGCCAGCAACCGGGTAAGAACTGTGCTGGAGGAAGTGTGAAGAGTGAAAGTTCTGTCTGAGCCGGGTCAAGTAACACCTTTTAAATTGCCTGGAATTGAGCTGCTTGAATTGCTGGAGGATACATTGTATCCCTAAGAAGAGCAAAAAGCAGCGGAGAAGCTGTTAAAGGGAACTTTTTTTTTTTTTTTTACTCTCCCACCCCACGGAAAAAGCAGAAATATTTGGATATATTAGACATTGAAAGTGGATTGCTTTGAAAGCTGAAGCTAAGAGACAAAGGGATTTTTGGACATTGAAAAATTTAAGAAATTGGAAAATCTCTGCTGGAGGTATGGATTTTTGATTATTTAAAATTGTCATTGCAAGTGGGAAGGGAGAAAAAAAATTGGAGCAGAAGCTGAAAAAGGAGGAGATTGTCTAGAACGTCTTTGTGGATCCCAAAATAAGATATATGGTAATTGGACCTCTTTGATTAAAAATTAATCCAGAAAGAGAAAGAGAAGAAGGAAGAAAAGTATTAACTTTTGGAATTTTTTTTTTTTTTAATTGCTTTTGATTATCTTTGAGTAAAAATACTTGTGGTTGTTTTGGAAAAAGTTTCCCTTTTTATAATGGCATTGTTTGTGGATGAACTAGAGATTGAATATCAAAAATATAAAAAAGAAGAGACTTTGGGCGCTTTGTTTCAATTCTTAGAAATGGCGTTATGTTCTGTTGAAAAGTTGATTACGCAGCAGAAGGACTGGGACAAGGAAGAAGAGGAAGAAGAAGCCATTTTTGATGAACAATGGGTCCATTCCGGAGAGGAGGAGAAAAAGGATAAGAAAAAGGGGATTTTAAGAATTATAAAAACAACCAAAAGAGAGAAAAATGAGCGAAAAGATGGAGGCAAGGTTAGAAAGCAAAGGAAAAGGAGTAAGAAAAGCGAAGGGAAAAAGCAAAGGGGTAGAAAGGGCAAGGAGAAGAATAAGCAAGAGAGAAAGGGAGGGAGGAGAAGCCTTAATGGGGGGAAGCAAGACCTAAAGAAAAAAAGTTTATTTAGAGACAATGGGTGAATTTAATTTAGATTAAAAGAGGGATTCTGGAGGGTATATAAGAGTGTGTTTTTATATGTATATTTAGAATATAAAATTTATTATGTAATTTTAGAATCTTTTAAACAGAATCCCAAGAAAGATTGCTATATGTAGTATTTCTAAGTTAGGGTAATGAGTTATAGATGTTACTCCAATTGGTGTACAGGAGAAGTATAGTAAAAGAAAAAAAAAGATGAATGGATAATTGGAAATAAAACAGACAAAGAATGTTGTTGAAAATGGTAATAAGATATGGAAGGATATATATGCTTTTTTTTTTTGGATTTTGTATATTGATAAAAGGCAATAAAATTTTAATTATTAAATAATTTGGATGGAAAAGAGAAGTAGGGACAAGATATGAAGTTAATATTATATGAAATATTGATATTATAATCTGGAAATGTTATGCCTTATTGGTCTTTTATTATTATTTTTCTTAGAAAAGAATTTATAAGCTGTTATGCCTTGATTCTTTGTGCATTGTTCTTATAAAATTGATAAAAATGGTTTTTATATATATATATAAAAAAGAAAATGATAATAAGATATGGAAGGAGATATGGGTTGAATATGATGTTTGAATTTGTGTCTGTGTAAAGAGTTTTAACCCGGGAACAGACAACCTTCAGAAAAGATCTTTTAGTTTTGTTTATGTTTTGTGTTTGTATGTTTGTGTATTGTGTTTATGGTAAAACTAACAAAATTTGTTTTTTATAAAAAAAAAAAAGGAAAAAAGAATCAATAAAACCTTGGAGGAATGTTAGACGAGAATAATTTAAACAAGCCAGAAAGAAAAGAATATGATGACTATAAAATGGATAAATATGGAAGAGAAATGAAATTGAATAGGAGTAAAGAGAAATAATGAGAAATTTGCTGAAAGATATTTGTGTGTCCATATGGAGATGGGATAAATTGGAATTATGCTGTATAAAAATAATGTTTTGTTTGACTTGTAAGGATTTACAATGTTAAGAGGTTTTATGTGTTTATGTATTTAATGGTTAATGATGTGTTGTTTTATCTTTAAAATTAATAAAAATTTGTTTCAAAAAAAAAAAAAAGTAAACAAGAGCATGAGCAGCATATGCCTGGGGAAAGTAAAAAAAAATCACAGAAAAAGAGAATGGCAAGCTACTTGAAGTTACCTACAGTCAGTTTGAAGTAGATGTTGCCTTACTTATATAAAATGTTTGCAAAACCTCTGTAGCCCCTGCCCCATGAAGTTGTCCATTTTTGGCTCTCAGATTTCTGCCCTGAAGCACTTCAGGCAAATCACTAGCCTTATTTTGTAAGAGGGGGAGAAGGGTATATTCTAGTTTTTATACAAAGGACTTCCAAAACATGTAATGCAAAATAAAATTGAGATTAGCTGCATAAATTCTAGTATTTCCCAACATATTCAACAGACTTTTCTCAGATTAAAATTGTTTAGGATACTGTAATCAATGCACATCACAAGAACAAGACAGAGGTGAACTGTGATACATGTCATCCCCTTACACAATATTCTACTTCAAGTCATTTAAAAAGAAATAATGAGTAAGAAAGAGCAACTCTAAGTACTCTTTGTTGGTTTCTGCTTCCTACATAAACTTATGTCTTCTCTGTGATCTCAAACATACCTCATCCGAAGTTATAGAAAAGGCTGCATTGTTTGTCTCCTAAATTGGAGAGGGGTCATTTGGGGACAAAGTAAATGGGCAGAACTATTGTGTTAATCCCATTTCCACTTCTAGAATGTAGAATTCATAAATGTGGGAAAAATTTCTTGATTGCAATGGATAAAACTTTGAATGAATAAATGCCTGGGATTTCAGCCTTTCATCTTATGAGGAGACTACAACATTTGGGCAATCGGACGGAGGAATTGGTTAGCAGAGTGAGGGCCGATGCAATTCCTAGAGTTTTAGCCTTTATAGTTCGATGGCGAAAGATTCTGGGAATGGTGGTGAAAAGCATAACTCTAAAATTAAAGAGAAGAATATTTTTAGTTGCCCCTTGGTGGGTAATATGACAGGCAAAATAATTCCTTCAAATAATTGCAATGGGTTAGGGAAAGAGAACAGTCAGTATTAAGAACCAGCTTGTACCACAATGTAAAAAAAAAAAAAAAAAACACACCTCAAACCCCTTGCCTTGTAATTGAGTCAGCAGTAATAATAAAATAATCCTTACCTGTGGCCAAGCCTTATATGGAGCCAACTGCTTTGATGTTTTGCTCTTGGACAATGATTACAAGTATTCATGCCTGCCAAAATCATAAATCTTTTTGCTAAATAAAACAAAAGCTGACTTCTCTGTGAATGATTTTACTCTAGTTGTTAAAAAGGTAATAACAATATCTAATTAATTACTGGGTGTGTTGCAGGGGTAATGGAATGGCCCAAGGAAGACAGAACAAAAAGCCACTTGCAAGTTGTTAGTCAGATAAAAGAAACCCAAATCTAGGGTAGAACTGTAAAGTGAGAAAACATCTCAGACAAGATTCCCCCTAGAGCATAAAGGGAGGGGGGAAGTGCATTCATATTGTTAATGTATCTTTGTAATAAAATTAATATTGCGCAGCTAAAAAGTAGGCTGGCTTGGTCACTGAACAGCGAGACACTAGTGAAGTGGGCATAGCAGCACCTGCATTTTCTGCATTGCATGAGAAAAGTACATCTTCCTTCCCCATGTCCTTACCACGTTCTATAGAGAGACGATCGAGAGCATCCTGTCATACTGCATTACAGTCTGGTTTGGAAGCATTATTGCTTTGGATAGGAAGATGATGCAGAGAGTGATGAGGATGGCGGAGAAGATTATTGGCAGTTCACTTCCTTCTAGGGTCATATAACATACATATAACTGATGCTTGACCAAGGTTCACTGTATTGTCTGGGACACTACACATCCTCTTCACGACCTGTTTTCCTTGCTACCTTCTGGAAGGAGTCTTCATGGTATCTGAAGCAAAACATCCAGGTTCAGTCACAGTTTTGTTTCATATAGTATCAACCTTGTGAACTTTCAAGCTTCCTCTTTCCGATATGTATTCAAGATGGACAGTGATTAATATATATGTATTTATATGTATTTGATGTTATTAGTCGCGAAGTCGTGTCTGACCCATCGCGACCCCATGGACAATGTTCCTCCAGGCCTTCCTGCCCTCTACCATCCCCAGGAGTCCATTTAAGCTTACGCCAACTGCTTCCGCAAGTCCATCCAGTCACCTCATCCTTCAAAAAGATGTGGAATTGACTTCACAAGGAGTGATCTATTTGGTGCAACTAGATGTCAGTTATCATGTGATCTTTCTCCACTACTGACTAGAAGTGCTACCAACAATCCTTGAGTCAACAGGAATTACACTGGCATGAAGTTTGCTTTCCCTGCCTCTCTGTTCCGTTTCGCTGCAATTACTTGAACTTCTCTCCTACCAAATTTGTGCATCTTTTTGCTGCTCTTACCATGGAAAATGCTAACACTGTTATAGCCAAGAACAGCTGAACACCATGTCATTGATGGGTTGGAGATGTGATCAAGGCAATATGATGGAGGCAAAGAGGGAAATTATTGTTGCCAGGATTCTGTTTAATTGCAAGGGGGAATATAGCCTTATATTATTTTTAATTACTATTACCTACCCAAAGTTATGTCCACAGCATAAAGTCATGAGTAAGAAATGCCATGACTTTCTGCAAAGAGCATAGTTTATCTATTTTAAAGTAAGATGGTCAGTTCTCAATCCTTTATTACCCCCAAATCTTCAGTTCAATGACTTGGTTCACCAATTAGGGTAAGCCATAATGTATTTTATTTTTCTTTTAACTTATCATGATTTGTGAACTCAGCCAAAGGAAGACTTGATTAAATCAGAGGTTTATTTTCACTGACAACACATGGCAAGATTTAGTTGTCCAAAATAAGAGGGACCACTAAGTTGTACCTTTATTCATTAAGCAAAACTAGGGATCACCTTAAGGCAATCAATTGTGTTGTGGGGAGTGGAGTTTAAGCAGTGGTGGGATTCAATTTTTTTTACTACCGGTTCTGTGGGCGTGGCTTGGTGGGCGTGGGGCATGGGAAGGATACTGTAAAATGTCTAGTCAGAGGTGGGATTTGCCGGTTCTCCGAACTACTCAAAATTTCTGCTACCGGTTCTCCAGAACTGGTCAGAGCCTGCTGAATATCTCCTCTAAGTTTAAGGTAATGATAATAATAGTGATAGTGGTGATGATTATTGATTTAAATTGTATAAGTCTTTGATTGATTTAAATTGTATGGATCTTTACAGAAAGAACTATTTTGTAGTGTAAGTAACAATGTCTTCCTTCTTCATTGCTTCATATTCATTGTTTTCAGAAACTGCATTAAACAAGATTTATACATATATTCCTCTGGAAACAGGCTATGCTTTTTTGTTCAACCATTAACTCATACAAGTTGCCAAAAACAGCTTCTCCCAACCTCCAGAAATCCTAAAATTCCCAGCCAGCATATACAATAGCCATTCATATACTGGTATTCTTAGCATAGGACCACAATTGAAACCAAAATTTAGATTGCTTAAGCAAGGCAGTTGTTAAATGAGTCACACCTGATCTTATCACCTTTGTTGCCACAACTGTTAGGTGAATCACTGCTAATGTTAAGTGAATCATGATTGTTAAGCAGATGGCAATCACGTGACCCTAGGACACTGTAACCATTGTAAACACATGCTGGTTGCCAAGCACCTGAATTTTGATCATGTGATTGAGATGCTGCAACCTTGGTGTGAATACTGGTTGTAAGTCATTTTATTTCAGTGCCGTTGTAACTTCACTAAACAAATGATTATAAGTCAAGGACTGCTTGTATGGAATTCTGGGTTTTAATTTTAAAAGATACAGCTTTAATCTGAAAATCATGATGCTGGGGAAGATTGGCCTAAGATGGGTTTAGTTGAATAACAAATACTAGGGACTTAGCTTTTTGACTTTCTTTGATTTACAGAGTCCCTTCCACTTGTTGAACAAAGCTCATCTAATAATGTTGTCACTCCAAATTGAGAACATTCATTATCTTGGCCACACTACGACAGGGCATTTGATACGGCTTTAAATTCATTCAGGAATTGACGAGAGACTTTTAAAAATTAATCACTAGCAGTGCATCTTACCTGATTTGCAGCCAGGGACTTTACTGGCTGGTGGATGTGGAGCTCACTTCACTTCCTATATAGATCTGAAACCAGATCTGGTAATATAGTTAGAGACCAAGCCTTTCTGGCAGGGCTGAGATAGATCTGCCTAAGACCCTGAAAAAGGGCATCTTTTTCTTTATGCCCTTCAGAAGTTTTGGATTCCTAGAATCCTCAATGAGCAGGAAGGTTTTGAAGGCACCAATTGGAGGAAGATATGGGGAGGATTATATCAAATAGATATGTTCTCTCTTGGACCAGTAATGCTTCTGATGGTTCTAGTGAAAGACATTAATGCTGTAATACTATGCGCATTTATATTTCAGATTGTATTGCTGCTGACATAATTCTTTGACCTCTCTCTGAAGCCAGTGTATATCTGGAACCTTAGCAACAGATAAAAAATAGCAAATTTGGACTGGTATTACCACCCCTTTGGAAGTAGATCTTTTTACCTAGCTTGTTATATCATTATTCTTCCATCGCTGTCTATTTCCTTTGAGACATTTTGCTTATAAGATCTGGATATTGTAATTCCCAGCCATTCAGGCTGTGCTGTGGAGAAGCTGGATTTTGGTGACTATAGTATAAAAAACAAAGGCCTCTGTGTCCTTCTCCAATCTAATTTTTCTGTCTTTTCTGTTGATGCAGACACTGATTTAAAGAAGAAAAGGATATGATAAAGCTTAGTTTGATCTGGTAGGAAAGTCATAGCCAACTATTAAAAGTATTTGGGTTGGACATCAAAGCTTTCTTGGTCTTCACCCAATTTCTAGACGGGAGAATTACATGAAAAGGAACATTGCCTTCCAAAAGGCTCTAGCAATAAAGGACATAAAATGGGATAAAAAAGTAGGCATGCTCCAGATATTTTCCATGCCTCTTCTGTTGCCTCATACTTGTTGAATTAATTTTCCAGAGGGGGAAGGATACATTGAGAGATATTTCTTGGGCTGGAAAGTATGGTGTTTACAGTATTGAAGGAGTTTCATCAGGCTGTGAGATAGAGATCATTTAATTAAAGTGTCACATTATTCATTCATAGATTTACTGTGTCTTATTTTTTGCATAAGCCTGTACATTAAAAAAGTAATACATGCACACATGCCTCTTTAAATGTTTCATTGATAATATTATGAACAAGATATTGTATTGTCAAATTCAGGGTGCTAAACTGAAGTGCTATCCAACCCTCCTTGAGTTAACAGAAAACTATATTCAGCATGAAAACTGCTGTGCCATGGACAATGTTTGCTTCTCTTGTGTAGATTCTCTGTTTTAGAAAAAAAAAATTAAAAAAATGTTCTATGATTTCTGAGTCTCCAGAAAAAGTGAGAAGCTGAAGCAGAACACGCAAAATAGGGATCGTCAACACAACAGGTTAGAAGGAATACTTATACCTTAAAGTGGTACTGGGAGTCACCCAACCAAAATGAAATGTCATAAAAAATAAAAATGGTTGAAATTTCATGAGATCACCATAGTCCAGGGTTTTAGTGAGATGTGACCGCTTCAGAAAAGCAAACTTTAGTGGACGACCTAGGACCTACGCAGGTTGATGAGCCAGGTCTAAAAAATCTGCTTCCTATGTCTTGAGGTCCCTACAGAGACTGCATCATCCACATGCTAAAGACCTCAGAGCAGTCAAGGTGAGATCTGCTTTAGGGATGGATGACATTATCTTGGTTTAATTCAGTTTGTTATCATCCTTGTATTTGTCATCTTTTCTGATCACTTTGAGATTTTAAAAGAAAATTACAAAGATTCACATGAATGTGTTCATGCTGCTTTGCCCTAGAGCTTAATTTTGGAGCAATTTGTTTTAACATAATTCTGCTATATTATTTTCATCAGTTTATTCATTTGTTTCATGCATATTTTTTCCTAAATATGTCACAAGAATGCTGCAAACATTGGTCAGGTTGCATTCAGAGGCTCACTAAAATGGCTGTATCCACCCAATCTGTTAGGCTGTGGTTGCACCTTCATGACATGCAAATTATTTAGTTTGAATATAGCTTTTTGTGAGTTTCCATGTTGTATGAAGGGCTTCGTGGTGGCTCAGTAGTTAAGATGCTGGGCTTGTCAGCTGGAAAGCCAACAGCCCAGGTTCAAGATCCAAGTGTCACATGACAAGGTGAACTCCTCTCCTTGTGCTTGTATTCCTGCCATTTTAGTAATAGCAATAGCACTTAGATTTATATACCACATTACAGTGCTAATACAGTGCTCTATAAACTCTTAAGCAGTTTATAGAGACAGCCTATTTCCCTCAGTAATCTAGGTCCTCATTTTACCCACCTCGGAAGGCTGGATCAGCCTTGACCCTGGTGGGATTCGATCTGCCAAATTGCAGGCAGCCAGCTGTCGGCAGAAGTTGCCTGTAGTACTGCATTCTAGTAGTACTGCGCCACCATGGCTCTTAGCAATTTGAAAGCATGTAAATGTTAGTAGATAAATAGGTAATACTTCAGTGGGAAGGTAACAGCGCTCCATGACATCATGCTGGCCACATGACCATGGAAATGTCTTTAGACAGCGCTGGCTCAATGGCCTTGAAATGGAGATGAACACTGCCCCTTTTAGTTGACAATAACGAATGGAGTAAAATCCACAGGGACTCCTTTATGTTGTATGAATCCAATGCTTAGGAATTAGAATCCATGAAATGGGGTTCATTCAGTAACAAAGTTAAATGCATTGTGTAAACCCAGCCATTGTGGTTCCCTCTCATCTAATCTGCGGTGGTTGGGAGAGTTACATTATTGAGATTTTCCTACATTTTTCCTTGCATCCTATGTGGAATCCACTGCCTGACACCACCCCCTGATTGGTGCATAGGCCATGTATCAAGGTGGAATGTAGACCATTTGATTGGGGCTCTACCAACCTTCCAGAGGCCTGGATTATACGAAATGAGATCTGGGACAACCAGGAGAGCATCTTTTTGCCTTGCCAACTATGCTGATATTATCTACTCGTCTTGTTACTGCTCCACCAGAATGCCTGAAGCTTCAGAACATCAGCTGAGACATAGGCATGGCAGGCCTCTCAGAGTGAACTCTGAGAAATCCTTTCCATGTGCCACATTCCACCCTTCAGCATTGGCAGCAAGGAGTGAATTTACTCCCCACCAGAGGCAAAGCATTTCAGATTGTAAAGGACTCAGCTGTTGCTTTCAGACCGTACAGTAAACAAGCCAAAGTTATCCTTCGGGTGTGACAGGCCAGGCAAGGAGAAGGCATTAGTTTTGGCCAATTTCATATCAGTGTTTTAATCTGTATTATAAGATTTTTGAGGCAGTGATCAACAGGAGTTTGTGTTTGCTAGACTGCTGACTACCATCAAAACTGAACATATCTACAGGACTGTGAGGCATGTTGGAGTCAGATACAGAAAGATGCTTTGGAGCATCCAGGAGTATGCATTATAATATTTTAAAAAATAAAGAAAAATGAAAACAGTACAGAAAGGGAAGGGAGAGGAGAAGGAAGGAAGGAAGGAAGGAAGGAAGGAAGGAAGGAAGGAAGGAAGGAAAAGAGAAAGAAAGAAAAAGAAAAAAAGAAAGAAAGACATCATTCTAATATAGTGCCGTGTTTCTCATATAATAAGGCCGGGTCTTATTTTTTTGTTTTGAGCCCTGAAAAAAATGGCTAGGACGTCTTTTTGGGGGTGAATTAATTTCTCCCCCCCCTGCACCCTTGCCTAGGGTGCCCCGCCAGCAGCTATGCCTTGCCACCAGCCACTCCTAACAGCCAATCATGGTGGAGCACCCCCCCCAAGCACCTTTGCTGCAGCCCCGGGTCAACGGGCAGGGATGTTTGCCGGCAGCGTTTCAGCTGCTTCTCAGGCCTCCATAGCTTCCACGGTTCCCACTGGTGCTGGCGCCTCTCTCACCAGCGCTGTCTCCAACAGCAGCAGCAGCAGCAGCAGCAGGAAGCGTGGAAGCATTTCAGCCACTTCTCCGGTGGGGGAGCCACCTCCGTAACTTCCACAGTTCCTGCCGCTGCTGCCGTTGTTGTTGGAGATGGTGCTGGAGAGAGGGGGACAGCTGCAGCTTGGCCTGGGCGCTTGGAATGCAGGAACGGGCTGCGCACTGTGACTTTTGGAAACTTGCAGAGCCCGAGGTTGTAGCACTAAGGGGAGCAGCAGCAGAGACACTCGCTTGGCTCTTCTCATGCCCACTCAGCTGCTCGGGATTAAACCAAAATGCAGCCATGGGCACTCCCAGGTACCTCAAAATGTTTTTTTCCTGTTGTTACGGGGACGGGGTGAAAGCGGGAGAGACTCAGACGCTGTTGTTGGAGACAGCGCTGGTGAGAGAGGCGCCAGCACTGGTGGGAGCCATGGAAGCTATGGAGGCCTGAGAAGCGGCTGAAACACTGCTGTGCCGCCCACCTGCTGACCTGGGTCTGTAGCAAAGGTGCTTGGTGGGGGTAAGGGAGCCCTCTGCGCTCCGCCATGATCAGCTGTTAGGAGCGGCTGATGGTGAGGAGTAGCTGCCTGTGGGGCACTCCTAATGGCAAGTTCCCCCCCAGCCTTCCCCCCCAATTTTGCATGTTTTAAAATAGGCCTAAATTTGGGGGAAGGGGCTTAATTTTATTTTATGCCTAGAAAACATGCTGGGTCTTCCTGGGGGGGGGGTGTATTGTTGGAGAAACACAGTATTTAATTGGAACAAAATATAAAGATAATATCTGCTTGGTTTTTTAATAAATATTAATAACATCTAGGCAGAAATTATAGGAGCTGATAAGAATTACCAATCAAAATAATAACAAATTAACATGAATTTTAAGCTAACTCAAAGCAGTCCATTTTATCTTCTTATAAAACTGTCACCAATCCACGTCATTTTTTTTTTCAATTTTTTGTAACTGATAGAATTCTGGGTTCAATACTCAGTGTTTTTTGTGACTAGATGGAATGAACATATTTCCTTTTACTATTACTTCTTTATTCCCAATTTTTGGGAACATCTGAAATAAAAATAACAATTCTTAGTATAAACACCTCATTATTAACCCCCTCCCCCCTCATACATACACATACATATACAAATTGGGTTGCTGAAAATTGAAGATTTGACTATAAGTTTTGATGGCAAAAGTTTGGAAGCCTAAGAAATAGTGTTGGCATATATAGCCTGTAGTTTTCCCATCCTTGCTTTATACACCAGAAACACTGGAAAGCATGATAGACAAAGACATAAGAAACAACCACAGCTAAGCTCTTATGACAGTTTTTACTTTCATCCTATTTCTTTGCTTATATAAAGCTTCTCGAAAAATGGTTATGAATTGTAATGCATACTTAAGGAACTCTAAAAACTGTAATTTGAAAGTAAGAATAATGTAATGTAGGAAATGGCTCTGAAACTATGGTAATCTTGAGCTAACGTGACTGGAGTTAACATGACTGAAAGAGGAATTCTAGGAGTTGAAGTCCACAAATCTTAAAGCTGTCAAGTTTGAAGACCCCTGTTCTAGAAAATGATGTTCTAAAAATCTAATGGAGGACATTGTCCAGGGAAGAAACTATTCCTCCATTTTGAAATAGCTTTTATGAACAGGGAAACTATATGGGGCAATGGGAACTTTTAGTGTTACCAAGATGTATTTTATTTATTTATTTATTTTTTATTAAATTTGCATGCTGCCCATCTCGCTATCAAATGACCCTGAGTTGCTTACAATACCATAAATAAATAAAAAAATCAAACAGTTACAGGATTAAGACATGGGGTATTAAAAGTTAAAATAATAAAATTAATATTAAAGTGGATAAAAAGAACTAATGCATAGACATGTTGCAGGTGGGATCTTCTACTAATCTACAAGTCACCCAGCTAACTGGTGAGTTCAGTTTCCAGTAGCAGCAACAGTCTGGAATCAGAAGCTGCGGGTGCTTATTGCCAACTTAAATCATAAAATATTTTTTCAACAGTACAAGCTTTTGATGAAATCTTCAAATTTAAAGAAAATTTTCAATTGTAATAGAAAGTTGGTGGTACAGGATATTATTCTTAGCTAGCAGCTTCTCTACTTTCCCCTGCTGAATGTAATAAATATATTGCATTCTATGAGGCCAGATCCAATATTTTATTTATGGTTGATAGAGTAGTAAAGGAAATGGGAAGACAGTTTTTCAATATATAGATGAGATTGAGAAATGCCTCGCTATATAATAAATGATTTCAGTATTTAAAAATAGTTAATATTCACCCCTTTCACCTTAGTGGTTAATGCTTTACATTTTATCATATTTTGTGCAGGTAGAGAGAAGATGCTACTAATATGATCTTTATTAAATGATAACTGTGTTATGATTGCAAGTACATAGGAACAATAAAATGAAGACAGAAAAATATTTCTCTTCCTCTGGATTGGATTTATGACCATTTGTCGCATTTTTCACGGATGTTTATAGCATTATACACAATAATTCTTTCCCGTTCTCTTTTTATAGCTACATGACTTTCTCCTTGTAAACAGCCAACAGCCTCTACATTGTAAGCCTGTGCATTGCTAGAACATCCTTTTTTTAGTCTGCCTTATTAGGAATTTGGGGCCTATAACTCCTGTTGGCTTTGCTAGTGGGAATTCTGGATGCTTTGCTATCAGAACTATGTTTGTGGTAAGAGCTCTTCAGAACAGGAATGTGGGAAAATGTAAACATGGCAATTACCATTAATGACCAACTGTGAGAAACATAAAGCAGCAAGTCCATTTTTCAAAGGGGAATGAAGAAAAAGAGCTAGATTTAAATAAATTCAAATACATATATTTAGTATCTGATTGGTGCCATTCATTGCTTGCCACCTATAATGACTAGCATTCTTGAATTAAAGATCTAGTTTATTAAAAAAACAAAAAAATCTAGCTGCATTGTTTCAAGATTCCAAAAGGCTTCAGACAAGTTTGGGCAGCCCAACATATCCCAATATATATTGTGACTATTGATTAGGAAAACAGGATCAGACAAACAAGGGAAGACTTCATGAGGAAACTCATCCTGGTATGTATGCTAAGATTCATTCCTATTGGTAATCAGAAAAGCTGTTAAAGGATAGAGAGATGTTTAATCAGCGAAAGGCAAAGCAAAAAGCAAATGAAAAAGAAGAAAACTGCCACCTCCGCAGTACCTTCCCACATTCCACAACTACAAATTTCCAAGTATTTCTCTCCTGAACATTTTTATTTCTGGTGCCTAGGAATTATAAATAGTTTCTTAAGACTGAATAAAATTCCCAAAGCACTTTACAGTAAGTGGAGCTTTCAATTGCCTTTTTCATGAGTATTACTACTTGTCTTGCCTCCTTCTGTAATTTGTTTTGCACAGTCATCCATCATTTGTCTTTGAATTCAAACAGCCATAATTTACACCACTAAAACAAGACAACTGGAGTATCTACTGGTAATTGTCGTGTCCGCGAAATGATGCCAGGAGTCGGTGACTTCAATGCAAGCTCTTTTATTGGTATGCTGGAACCGAACTGGCGAAAGGAAAAAAGCCCGCGGCTTTTGTTTGTTTCGCCGCGGCGGCCGCGGCCAATGGCACCACTTTGAATCTCCCGCGGTCTGAACGGACCAATCGCGGGAGATTCTTAGCGAGCCAATCGGTGCGGCTCGCCTGACCAATCGGAGAGCCCCGCGCTTTGGCCAATCAAAGCGCGGGGATCTCGAGTATGTTAATGAAGGACAGAACACCCCTCCCCTCTTGGTTCAGTCCTTACGTTGCGTAGTCACGTAGGTAGGCGGGGCTCCGTCTGGTCCTACTTGACCTGCGCAACTCAGTTGTAGGCTGGATCCCGGCCGGTTCGGTCGGGATCTCCTCTGCTCCTGCTGCTGTCGTGGGAACCGGCTGGTCGATCAGGCCGGTCCCTTCTCCGTAGCTCCCTCCTGGGCCTTCCGGGTTGGTTGAGCTACGGGTTTCGCCGCTCCCGCTCGGTCTTTCCGGGTCGGTCGAGCTGGCTTGGCTGTTCCTTCCTGGCGATGGGTCGTGATGGCTGCGTTCCGGTGAGTACTGCTGGTTTATTTTTCTTTGGATTCGGTCCCCTGGGTATTCCCTCCCCCCTTGGCTTGCGTTGCGGGGGTTGGGTTCGCTTGTTTGTGCGTCGGCGGTTTGTTGGTTTGCAGTTCTCGACCTAAGTTGGTCGATGTGGCGTTTCCACGCTCGTCCGTCTGCTGTTTGTAGCCGGTACGAGTGTGGGCCTGTTGCTTGGGTGATGACGGCTGGGATCCATAGAGGGTCTCCCGTCAGGTTCTTTGCATATACGGGGTCCCCGGGTGCGAAGGTTCGGTGTTTGGTGCTTGAGTCTGGGGGCCTCTCCGGGTTATACGTAGGGTGTAACCTGTCGAGTGGGGACCTTAGCTTTCTGCCCATTAGTAGTTCGGCTGGGCTTTTATTGGTTGTGGTATTTGGGGTTATGTGTTGGGTGAAGAGTAGTCTGTTGATTTTCTCTTGGATCTCCCCGTGGTCTATTTTCCGGATGGTCTTTTTAGTGAATTGGACCATCCGTTCCGCCCTACTGTTCGCCGCCGGGTGCGCCGGTGCTGTCAGCGCGTGGCGGATGCCCCTTTCCGCTAGGAATTTTTCGAATTCCAGCGAGGTGAACTGGGGCCCGTTGTCGGAGACGACGACGTCTGGGAGGCTGTGTGTTGCAAAGAGTTTGCAGAGTTCTTTGATCACGGCCTCCGTGGTTGTCGTCTTCATGTTGCTTACCTCCAGCCAGTTGGAGTAAGCGTCAACTGTTATGAGGAAGGTGTGTCCTTTTGTGGGCCCGGCGAAGTCTATATGGATTCTAGACCAAGGTCCCCTTGGGGTTTCCCACTCTAGGACGGGTGCTGTGGGTGGGCTGGGCCTCGTTTCCTGGCATCGTTGGCACCTAGCTACCCAGGCCTCTATTTGTTTGTCCATCCCTGGCCACCAAGCGTAACTTCTGGCCAGGGCTTTAGTCCTCACGATGCCAGGGTGCCCCTCGTGTAGCATTTCCAAAACCTTCCCCTGTAGCTTTTCCGGAATGACCACCCTGTCCCCCCATAGTATGCACCCTTTTTTTTTTTTTGAAAAAGATTTTATTAATTTTCTACAAACAAACAAGACAAACAAAACAAAAACATCAATTCTTATATGTACATCCAGTGTGTCAGTTGGTTCATCATTTTTGTGCATTCATTCTGTAGTCTCAATTACAATTATGTTACATAACAACTCATATTGTCAATCCAAACTTATATATCCTAATATCACTAAAAAAAGAAGTTTTTGACTATATTTTTAATCATTCATGCTTTATGAGCTAACAATACTTTAAACCAGTTTGCTCTATAACAAATCATATAATTATATCAAATCAATCCTAAAAAACCCTTTATAAATATAATATCAAATAACAAAATAATAGCAAAATAAAGATATTCCTTACTATCTAGCATTCTAAATATTCTATTGTCGTATTTTATCATCTAGCCATTTATAAAAAAGATCCCAAATTTCGTAAAATTGTTTATCCTCTTGCTCTCTAATTTCAAATGTCAATCTGCTCATCTCAGCACATTCCAATATTTTCTTAATAATTTCTTCCTGTAATGGTATTTTCTCATTCTTCCAATTTTTAGCAAATACAATCCTGGCCGCTGTTAATACATTTACAATCAGGTATTTCAAATCTTTACTATATATATCAGGTAAAATTCCCAATAAGAAGATCTCTGGTTTCAAGTCTATATGTTTCTTTGTCATTTTTTCCAACCACATGCGAATTATAGTCCAATATTTTCCAGCATCCTCACAAGTCCACCACATATGGTAATACGAGCCGGGTATCTGATGACATTTCCAGCATTTTTCAGATTTGTTCTTAAACATTCTTGCTATTCTTGTTGGAGGAAAGTGCCACCTGTAAAACATCTTATACAAGTTTTCTTTATATGCTGTTGACATTGTCATTTTATAATTTTGAGACCACAATTTCTGCCATTTCTCTAAATCAATCCCATATCCAAAATTCTTCCCCCAAACAATCATAGTTTCTTTGACTTGTTCTTCCTCTAATTTCATTTCCAGTAAATAACCATATAGTTTTTTAATCACCTTCTCATCAGTACCCATCAAGATCTTATCTAAATCAGTCTGTTTATCATAAAATCCCTCCGTTTTGGAATCTTCATCATACCTTGAATGTATTTGTGTATATGAAAACCAATTCATCCTTATACCTTGTTCCTCTAAGTTTTGGATCGATTTAAGTTCACCCTTTTCATCCAAAAGTTCCCCATATCTAACTGTTTGTTCCTTCTTGTAGATTATAGGATAGGAAAATGCTTCAATGGTCGATAACCAAACTGGAATTTTCAAATAACATTGTCTTTTTATCTTCTCCCAATTTAACCACAAAGACTCCCGTACATAATGTCTTCTAAAATAACCCTGTGTTTTAGTTCCCTTATACCATAAAAAAGCATGCCAGCCCAACAGCAAGTCATGCCCTTCTAATGTCAACAACCTATGTTTCCTTAATGTTATCCATTCTTTGACCCACATCAAACTTGCAGCTTGATAATACAATTCCCAATTAGGCAGACCAAAACCTCCTCTAATTCTAGCATCTTGCAAAAGCTTTAGCTTTATTCTCGCTTTTTTACCTTGCCATATAAACTTCAACATAATTTTATTTAAATCTTCAAAATAGTCTTTTCCAAGCCTAATTGGTATTGTTTGAAACAAAAATAAAATTCTAGGTAAGATATTCATCTTAATTGTTGAAATTCTCCCTATTAATCACAATTGCAAGTTTTCCCACTTCTTCAAATCTGTAATTATCTGTTGTTTAAGTTTAATATAATTATTCTCCTTTAATGTGCTACATCTTGTTGTCAAATATATCCCCAGATACTTAACCTTATTTGTAACTTGAATTTTCAAAAGATCTGCCAGTTCTTCTCTCTGTCTCAATAGCATATTCTTTGTCAAAATCTTTGTTTTATCTTTATTTATTTTCAAACCAGCCACCTCTCCATATGCCTCTATCCTTTCCAGTAACTTTGGAGCTGTTTCTAGCGGATCTTCCAAAATAAAAGCTAAATCATCAGCAAAAGCTTGTAGCTTGAATTCTTCCTTCTTAATTTTCATTCCTTTTATGCTTTTATCATCCCTAATATTTCTATTTAACACTTCCAAGGTCAACACAAATAGCATAGGAGATAGGGGGCATCCTTGTCTTGTGCCTTTCCTTATATTAATAAAATCTGTAAGTTCCCCCTCCATCATTACCCTTGCTGTCTGTTTATTATATATAGCTTCTATTGCTTGAATAAATTTTTTAGCAAAACCCATCTGCTCCAATAATAAAAACATAAATCTCCAGTTCACGTTATCAAATGCTTTTTGAGCATCTAGGAATATCAAAGCCATTTGCTTTTCAGGATGAGCCTCATAGTATTCCAAAGTGTCCAAGATTACTCTCATATTGTCTCTAATTTATCTCTTTGGCAGAAATCCATTTTGATCTGAGTGAATAAAATTATTTAAATATTTTTTAAGTCTTTCTGCTAAGATTGAAGCAAAGATTTTATAGTCTGCATTCAATAAAGAAATAGGTCTATAATTCTTAATTTGCAATGGGTCAGTCTCTTCCTTCGGTATGAGTGTAATATAAGCCTCTGACCATGTTTTAGGTATCATCTTTTTTAACATAACTTCATTCATAACTTCTAACAATGGGATGCTCAATAATTCTTGAAATGTTTTATAGAATTCTACTGGAAGCCCATCTGGACCCGGAGCTTTCCCATTATTTTGTCTCTTAAATGCTTCATTTAGTTCCATCATTGTTATATTGTTTTCTAGCATTTCTTCAGTCTCTTTAGGTATCTTTGGTAAATTAGCTTCCTGTAAATACTGTTTGACTTTTTCTTCATCAATATTCTCTTGTTTATATAGTTGCCCATAAAACTCTCGAATAATTTCTTTTTTCTCCTTATTCCCATAACAAACTTGGCCTTGTTCATCTATTAACTTCAATATTTTTCTTGATTCCTTCTCTTTTCTCAATTTATATGCTAGCCATCTACCTGGTTTATTTGCATCTTCAAAATAATTCTGTTTAGAGTTTCTAATTTTCTGTGCCAGTTCTTCTTTCTCTATTAATTCCATTTTATGTTTGATTACATCCAGCTTCAATTTAATATCCTTTTTCTGTGGCATTTTCTGTAATTCTTTTTCAAGAATTTTATACTCATCTTCCAAGGCCTTAGAAGCTTGCCTTTTCCTAATATTCTTTTTTCTTGTATAATCTATTATCAAACCTCTAGCGTATGCCTTCACTGTATCCCACACATTCTGCGTTGAAGTATCTTCTTTTTTATTTTCTCTGAAGAAAAAAGCCAATTCCTTCTCCATCCATTGTATAAAATCTTTCTCCTTTAAAATAGTATTATTTAATGTCCATCTCGATCTTTTTTTTTGTCCCTTCCATTTAATTGTCATTGGGCTATGATCTGCCCAAGTACTTGTTTCAATATTTGTTTCTTTAATATTAGATATTAGTTCTGTTGAGATCCAAATCATATCTAATCTGAACCATGATAAATGTCTATTTGAATAAAAAGTATATTGTTTAGCTTTAACATTTCTTTCTCTCCAAATATCTTTTAAAGTTAATTCATCTGTCATTTTAAAAAAAGACCTTGGGAGAGCCTTTCTATTTTGCTTTGTTGTTGTTGCTATGTAGTCCAATTTATTGTCCACAATTCCATTAAAATCTCCCATCATAATTATATTAACATAGTCCAGTCCAATTATTTTCATGTGTAGCTTTTTATAAAACTCTTCTTGTTTATCGTTCGGAGCATAAATTGCAATCAAGAGTATTTTTATATTATTGTCCATTATTTCTACCATTAATACTCTTCCATCTTCATCCGTATAAATCAATTTTGCTGGGATAGCCTCTTTAATGTATAAAACCACACCTCTTTTCTTACATTGAGTCAAAGAAGTAAATATTTTCCCCAATTTTGGCTGTAATAACAATTGTTCATGTTGTTTTTTAATGTGAACTTCTTGTAAACAAATTATATCAAATTTTAATTTCTCTAATTTATGAAAAGTTTTCCTTCTTTTAACAGCTGAATTAAGCCCATTTATATTCATTGTAATCAGTTTTTTTTCTTCCATGATTATGCTTTATATTTAGGTCTAACAGCTCTCGTAGATCTCACTGCACGCTGTTCTTTGTTATCCATCTGTCCCCCTGCTGCTCCTTTCTCCTTTTCAGTCGCCAGTTGTTCCTCTTGAAACTCAATTGATGAAGCCTCTTTCTCTGCTTCCTCTCTTCTTCCTCCAAAAAATTCTGCATGGAAAAGTTCTGCTTTCTCAATTGAATCAATTCTATATCTCTGTTCTTGCCACCTGAACATTAGTCCTTCTGGAATCAGCCATCTATAATTCACTTCGTTTTCCAATAGTATTTTGGTCAGAAATCGATATTCTCTTCTCATCTCTCTCACTCTTCTGGGTATTTGTTTTAAAACCACAACCTCTTTACCTTTGTATTTCAGTGTTTTCTCTCTTACTACTTGTAATATTTGCATTTTAATGGATTTTTTGGTAAATCTAATACGGACTTCCTTGGGTAATTTATTTCTCATCGCATATCTTGTATAGACTCGATATATCTCATCTATTCCATCCATCATCTTTTCCTCTGTAATTTCCAAAGCATCTGCCAAAATTTCTATCATTACCGCTGCCAAATTTTCTCCTTTTTCCTCTTCTATATTTTGAAATCTGAGGTAAAATTCTGACCTTTCGTTCTCCCACCTCAACATCCCACCTTTTTCTTGTTCAACCGCTGTTAGTCTGCTGTCAATATTTCCAATCTTCTTCTCTCTTTGTTTTCCTTCTTCCTCGATTTTTTGGAATCTCTCCTCATACTTAACCATCATTTGTTTAATATTTTCCACTTTTTCATCAGTCTTCTCTATTCTTTGTTCAATATTTTCTGTTCTTTGTTCAATATTTTCTGTTCTTTGTTCAATATTTTCTGTTCTTTGTTCAATGATATCTGATTTTGTCTTGAGATCTTGGATTCCTTGCATAATCATCTGTAAAGTTACTTTTTCTTGTTCCTTATCTTGCTTCAACATTGTCTGAATTAAACGTTGTCCTCCAGCTGGTGGGGAAGCAGAGGTAGAAGCAGAAATGCCAGATGGTATTGGTTTCCTGCTCATTTCAATGTTTCCAAAACTTCAAATTCTTCTTGACTTTTAATCCAACTGGTAGAGCAGCCAATTATAATCCAAAATGGAGAGCTCCAATAGTAAAAGACACGAAACCAAAGAAGAAACAGGAAAAAAGGAAGAAGAAAGATCTTCAGGTTCTTCTAGACCCTAATCCAATTACGAGATAGTCCACCATAAAAAAGGAAAAAATAGAAAAGAAAAAACAAACAAATCCAAAAATAATAATATTGATTGAGAGCAAAAAAAAAAAAAAAGAAAAAGCAAAAAGAGAAAAAACAAAAAGTTCCTTCAGATTCTTCACACCTTGATCCAATTAAAAAGTCTCAATAATCCAAAAACAACAACAACAACAACAACAACAAAGTAGTCCAAAAACATAAATAGGAAAACCAAAAAAGTCCCAATAAAAAAGAAAAGAAAAATAAAGAAGAAAAAAGAAAAAACTCTGAGGCTTTCCCTTTAAAATAAAAGGCAAAAATAAAAATATTACTAGAATTGAAATTTAGAAAAAGGCTAGCGAATGGGGTATATATAAGAAAACACACTGCACTTTGTTATTTATCCAAGGCTCTTGTTATGACTCTCTTCTCCAGCAGCTTCAAAGCCAAACCTCAAGTGTTGTTGATAACAGTCCAGGAAAGCACCTGCAATAATATTTTGCTGTGCTCTCCCTCTATCTTATCACGTTAAAATGTCCTTGAGATGAGGTCTTTTTACAATTCTCTCCAATTCAAATAAAATACTTTCAAGCCTCTAGTTGGCAGTGTTACAAAGTTTCTTAATGCTCTTTCTCCCCCCCAGCCGGAAAAAAGGAATAATATATACAGAAAAAAAAAAGAAAAAATAGCCAAAGGGAGCCTCTATCCTAAAGAAAGTTAAAAAATCAAAGGGAGCATAAAAATATATATAAGAGAAAATTCAATCCAGTTACCTACAAAGTCACAGTAAAATCTTTCCCAAAAGATATAAAGAGAAGAAAAAAAAAAACCCAAGCCTCAATTTGACATCACTTTAAAAAACGCCGCTCAAACAATTTCAGTCAAAAAAAAAAAAAAAAATCTCACAGCTTTCTTCTCTCTTCAGAATGAACTTTCCAACCTCAGCGAATTTACAACACCAAAGAGTTTTTCTCACCCAGCCGACACACTTCACTCCAATCACTTTCTTTTCGGAGCTGTCCCGACTTCAGCAGCTATGGAGGCTGCCTCTCCGCCGCCAGCGAAAGGGCTTCTTCCGGATCAAACCAGAGATTTTGCGATATCTCTGGGATCCTGGAACAGTGCCCTTCACGATCACCATCTCTACGGGACGGTTTAGGTCCGTTAGGACCGACCAGGGGCGAAAATATCGGCTGTGATCTCAGAGCCCCGAGATCGCAGCTGTATCGCCGAAACGAAGCTCCGCCTTCTCCCAGTATGCACCCTTTTAACAATGAGAGTTCCGTTTGGCGGTTTTGGAACGTTTTGACGGACTCGTCGTTGTCCCTTTCCGGCCACCCTTTCTCCACCCAATGCAACACCCGCGCCAGACGTTTGTCTTTATTAGTCTCTCGGGCAATGTCTGACGCGGTTATGGGCAGGTTGGGTAGAGTCTCTATGCTGAGGGTGGTCGTCGTAGGTGCTGGGTCGGTGTCGGGTTCCGGTAGCGGCGAGCAGCTTAAGGCGTCTGTATGGGAGATCGTCTTACCCGGTCTGTGTATGAGTTCGTAGTTGTAGGCTGCCAGGAACTCGGACCACCTTGTCATTCGGGGAGACAGAATATTCGGGGTGGCCCGGTTCCCTGCAAGGATTCCCAGCAGCGGCTTGTGGTCCGTTATGATGGTGAAAGTCCGGCCGTAGAGGTATTCGTGGAATCGTTTTATGGCGGCAACTATAGCCAGAGCCTCTTTGTCCAGTTGGCTATAGTTCCGCTCCGGTTTGGTGAGGGTCCTTGAAAAGAACGCGATGGGCGCTTCTTTTCTGTCGGGAAGGGTATGGCTGAGGACAGCGCCGACGCCGAAGGGTGATGCGTCGCATGTGACGGCCAGAGGTAGGGTCTCGTTGAATTGTATGAGGACGGCGTCGGAGGTGAGGAGGTCCTTCGTTCTTTGGAAGGCGGCTTGCTCCCGTTTCCCCCAAGTCCAGGTCGCCACCTTGTCCAGGAGCCTATGCAAGGGCTCCGCCGCCGTCGCCTTTTGGGGTAGGAAAACATTGTAAAAGTTCAGTAACCCCAAGAATGCCTGTAGCTCAGTCTTTGATTTGGGGGTGGGGGCTTCTTTGATGGCCTTGATTTTTTTGCTTGTGGGGTAAATGCCGTGCCAGTCTAGGAGGTAGCCCAGGAATTCCACTCTTTCTGTGCAAAGCTGGCATTTTTCCCTCTTTACTTTTAGTCCCGTCTCTTTAAATTTAGTTAGGACCTCCCTTAGTCGACCTTCTAGTTCGGCTTGGTTGGCTGCCGACACTAGGACGTCGTCGAAATAAGGTACCACCCCCTTGATACCTTGCAATAGCCTCTCCATTAGGCTTTGGAATATGCCCGGTGCCACGCTGACTCCGAATTGGAGTCGGTTGCATTTGAATGCTCCCCAGTGGGTGACAATGGTCTGCGCTTCTGCCGTTTGCTCGTCGACCGGCAACTGTTGGTATGCCTGGGTGAGGTCAAGCTTGGCGAAAACCTTGCCCCCTCCCAGTGAGTGCAGTAGGTGTTGTACTACTGGGACAGGGTAGGCGCTTTGTTGCAGCGCGCCATTTAGGGTGGCCTTATAGTCCCCACAGATCCTCACCGACCCATCGGGCTTGATCGGGGTGACTATGGGGGTCTCCCACCGGGTGTGGTCTATGGGCTGCAGGACCCCTTGTTTGACGAGCTTGTCAATTTGCTCGTCTATTTTGGGTTTCAGTGCGAATGGCACCCGCCTTGGTTTCAGGCGTTTGGGGGGGACGTTAGGGTCTAGGTCGAACGATATAAGGGGCCCTCGATACTTGCCTAGGTTTCCGTCGAAGACCTCTTGGAACTCCCGGGCTAGTTGCTGCTCCCAGCCGTCGTCAGTGACGTGGTCGACTCCCGTGAGGGCGATGTTGAGCGGGGCGAACCATTGTAGTCCCAGTAGGCTTGGGCGGTTGCGTTCGACGATCGTTAGGGGGAGTCGTTCGGTGCGCCCCTTATAAGTGATATTAAAGCTTTTGGTGCCGACTACCGGGATGCGGTTTCCCTGGTAGTCCTTTACAATGAGTCTCTGGCTGTCTACGTTCCTCCTTTGGAGGGTAGGCACCAACCGCTTTATCTCGTGCCATGCAATCATGGAGAGGTAGGACCCGGAGTCCACCTCCATTTTGCATGGCTGGCCCTCGATGCATACCTCGACGTGGACCTTCCGGGCGTCGTTGGTGATGGCGTGGCCGATGGTGACCGTCTGGTGGGTCTCCTCTCTCCGCCGGTTGTCGCCGCCTCGCGAGGATCGCCCGTTCCGGTCCCATGGGCTGTCCGAGGGGCGATCTCTGGTCCGGGGTGGTGTGTTTTCCCTCCTCCGGTCGCTCTGGTCCCATCGTGCCGGACTGCGGTTTTTCTTCAGGCGGCAGACACGGGCGATGTGTCCCTTTTTATCGCAATGCCGGCAGATTGATTCGAAAAACCGGCATTCCGACCTGGCGTGGTCACCGCCGCAGCCGGCACAGTTGGTCCTCGACTTACGACCTCGCCAGTTCCGTGGGTCGCGCCCTGTCTGGAGTCGATGGATGTCCTCCTCGTCATCGGACGTGCCGGATGCCGAGTGGAAGTCGCCCTGGTGGGTGGTCGTCTCGGTTTTTGGCTCGGTCGACCTCGCCGGGTTGTTGTTTCCGCTGCGGTCCCCCGTGTTCGTTCTGCGCATGCTGTCGGCGGAAGTTCGGGTTGCTTTGGCGGTTGCGGCTGCGGTGAGGGTGTCTGCTAGGCTGATGTCGCCCTTAGCCATCAGCCGGCTCTGGAGGGCGGGGTCCCACAAACCGAGCACGATTCGGTCTCTCAGAGCGTTGTTTAGGTTATCGAATTCGCAGAGCCCCCCTAAACACCGCAGCTCGGCGATGAAGTCGCTAAAGCTCTCACCCGACCTCTGGTCCCGCCGGTAAAACTCGTTTCGCCGGATCAGGATGGGTACCTCTGGAGCATAGTGCCGCCGCAGTATGGGTTCGAGGACGTCCCAGTCCATCACGGTGGCATCGGCGGGTTTGGCCAGTGCTTTGGCCATCTGGAAGACCTCGGTTCCGCAGTGGGTCAAGAAGACGGCGCGTTTCATTGGGCCGGAGGCGTCCTTCATGCCGGTGCACTCGAGGTACATGCGGAATCGGTCGGAGAACGATTCCCAGTCCTCGGTGGCGGGGTTGAAGGGGGTGGGCGGTGCGATTTTCGCCATCTTGGAGGTTCGTCTGGCTTCCGTCGGACACGTGGTTCGGTTCAGGGTCTGGATCCCACCTTCGTCGCCAGTGTCGTGTCCGCAAAATGATGCCAGGAGTCGGTGACTTCAATGCAAGCTCTTTTATTGGTATGCTGGAACCGAACTGGCGAAAGGAAAAAAGCCCGCGGCTTTTATTGCTTTCGCCGCGGTGGCCGCGGCCAATGGCACCGCTTTGAATCTCCTGTGGTCTGAACGGACCAATCGCGGGAGATTCTTAGCGAGCCAATCGGCGTGGCTCGCCTGACCAATCGGAGAGCCCCACGCTTTGGCCAATCAAAGCGCGGGGATCTCGAGTATGTTAATGAAGGAGACAGAACAGTAATCCACCTGGTTACAACTCTGCAGCAAAGGATCTCCCCAACCGTACTATTACTGCAAGCATGCTTCTTGCTGTTGCTAATTGGCAAGATTTTAGATTACATCAAGATTACTTCACATCTAGCATTGGCCTGTATTAAACATCTGTATTTCTTTATATCTTACCTCTCTAGCCAGAGATTTCTCAATTGAGACCTAGCTTGATTGCCAGGCAATGGTGTTTCCTAGTAGTCAATGACAATTCTTCACTACTCTTCACTGAGATGCCAAAAAAGGGCACTTCACTACCCCATAATGTCTGCTTTCCAGTTCTTCAATCCTCCATGACACTTAAAAGAGAATACTGAGAACACAGAACAACTATAGGTGGCAAAACCTTCTCTGACCTGCATTTTGTACAAAAGAGGAATGTAGTAATTTCATTGTCCCTCCCCCATCCAGATCTTTGCTTTACCTTCTGCCAGAAAACTCTACAGATGTGTCAAGCCACCTTTCTTATTAAAAGAGGGAAGAAGGACTGAGGCAAGAAGAAAAAGATTTTTCAATAGCTTCAATAAAGAGATTAAAGGAAAAAAAAACATTTTTAACTGTGGTTTCAGAAGCAGTATTGCTAATCTAGAAATAAACTGGGCTCAGATCTCAAACCAGCTATATAGAGCTCCAGAACTACTTTATAACTGCATAGATTCCCCATATAGCAGGGGTCCCCAAACTTGACAACTTTAAGACTTGTGAACTTCAACTCCCAGAATTTCAAGTCCACAAGTCTTAAAGTTGCCAAGTTTGGGGACCTCTGCCATGTAGGAATATATCAAGTGTGACCTTTTCTTCCCACAACTCAAGAAGGAACTGTACATTTGTTATGTGGAACAACTTTTTTCATCCAGCCTTTAATATTAAAGCTCAACGTGAAACTTGGCATTGTTTTCAAGTAATGCTTCCTTGCAGGTATGCAACCTTTAAAAGTGTATGTTGATGATTTTGCCTCCTGGTCATTAGAATTACATTTCCAGATAGCACCGGCAATCTGGGATCTAAATCCTGGGCTGTAACTTTTTGTAGAACAATTAGCAATCAGTTTTCACAATTAAAAGTTTTACACACAGTTTTTTCTGTCTTTCCCCTGCAATTTTCAGTGTTTCAAGGAACAAGAATTAAGATGGAGAAAGTATATGGTCCTGTGGTGCTGATATCACATGGCTAGCATACTCCAATCGTGAAGGAGAGCAGCCAAAAAAATTGTAAAGATGTTACATCATAACATAGTAGTTGTCTTATAATACTGCAGTAAATAGCAGTAGGAGACAATACAGGTAGTTCTAGACTTCTAGTTCTAGGTTGTAAGTGTGAAAACTGGTCAATGCTGTTGTAACCGTTGATTGGCCTTATGTTACCCCATGGAAGGTGTGCACCTGTCCAAAACAAATGAGTGTGCTTCCATCCCAGTTTTACTGCTGGACAGGACTTGCCTTTTGCTCATTACACAAAAGTAACTGTATAAGCTATTCCAAGATAGAAAACCTTTCAAGATTTAGAGTTACTCTGTGCTCCAAAAATCCACAAAAGCTCCAGTGTTATTTTCGTGATACAACTTTTATTAATTTTGATCTCAAAAAGGGCCAGCGAGGTCACAATTCGTAAATAACATGTAGTGCAGCTCATGAAGTTCATTAAAGTCAGGTTTGGGGATCTAAACCAAATGGTGGTTATTTGTTTCTTTTTAAGTAGGAGAGTAACTTCAATTAAGCAATATATATTTGGGCAGGTCAGGGGAGTGAAATGTTTTACCAAGAATGTATAATTAAGCATTTTAAAGCTAATGTTATTTTGCTTGTCTCAATAATGTAAGTAATGCTAGGGAAAATGGGTACCAATTGTCAGCTTCTTAATAGCTTCTTAATTTTATAACTATGCATTGAAGTCCCATGTCTTTTGGAAACTTGTATATATGATGTCCCATCTTGTTAGGGGTTTTTTTTATGCTTTTGTGCATCCACAGAGGAATTACAAATCAATATGACCCTTTCTGCTACATTTTATAGAGCAGTGTATCCTACAGAACAGCGCCCCCAATCTTTTGAGCACCAGGGACCGGTTCCATGATGAAAGGTTTTTCCATGGACCGGAGGGTGTGTGATTTTTCATGCGGTCTGCATTCTGCAAATAGGGCTTTGCAGCCCAGTTGCTGGCATGCCACAGACAGGTGCCAGTCCATTGACTGGCAGTTGGAGACTTCTTGAGCTGAAGACATGAATCTTTTGAGCAAAACTCTTCACAGTTTAACTGCTTAGTAGCCACTCTGCTTAATATAACTGGCTGGAGATTATAAAGCAAAAAATCTGTGCATTTAATTGATCTTGATCTACTCCCATGTTTTCTATTTCATAGAAACATATTGTAGTTTTCCTCTTTGCTCTTCACAAGGACTAAGTTTGAGGTCTTTAATACAAAACATATGTTGTTTTCCATTAAATTTTATGTTTCTTCTCCGCTTCTTAATATCGGCAAGCCAGGGTTAAATATGTGGTTGGAATAGGCTCCCTTGACAAATCACACATTGCATAATTTGAGTTTCTTGGTTTTTGTCTTAGCACTGTATGGACAATTGCATTTTTTAAACTGTAGTTCATAAACAATAGTTTATATGTGAACCAAGGCATTGTGGTTTGTTTAGCAAACAATGCTAAAAAAAAGACCTCTATATTTTAGGGTTTAATCAAGCCATATTATTTGCCATATTGATTTTCTAGAACAAAAAAAATAGTTAACTACCAGTAGAATGAACAGCAGAAAAAGAAAAAAAAATGAAAATGTAGATACAGGAGGCAGCCTTTATCCCTAGAAAAACTGGTACACTGGAGTCTCTTAAATACAATGGTGACAGAAAAATTGGATGAACCTATTTTAAATGTCTGTCTCAACAAATAGCAGTCCAGGTTGATCTTGCCTGGATTTGACAAACAAATAGAATCAGACCTGGTTCATACTGGATGGGGCACCACAAGGAAATTCTATATCTGTAAACTAGATTAGGAGAAATAATCTCCGCAAAAGGTAATTGCAAACCACTTCTGTACTGTTGCCACAAAAACTTTGTGAGTGTGTCCAAACACTCATCTGCAATTAAGCTTGATTTGAATGAGTCTTTACATCACCAGTATTGGTTAGAATGTCTGGGCTTTTTGCAAGGCAGAGAGAAGCTGTTCACAGGAATACTTTTTCCATTAGCAAATGTAAAGATTTAGGGAAAAATAAAGGCACCTTGGATGCATTAACAATTCTGTCCCCCTTAATTGGATTATGAAGCTTGAGGTGTGTAGCCATTTAGATGGCTCTGCTAATTCATAAGGTTCTATGGAAGAAAGAAGAGAGAAAACAAGTGTCCTTTATATTCAAAAAAAGTCATTTTAGAATACAAGAACACAGATGAGTAGGAAGAAGAGACTGGCAATTTGCAAGCAGCATAGCACCCAGGATTCTCCCTCCATGGCTGTGCCGCCTCCTCTGCTAATATGACTTGTCATCACCTCCTTCGGATGCTCGCTGCCAAGATTGCAACATCTATTGTGTTCTGTTTACAAGTCACAGATGATGCTTGGAGGAGGCACAATCTGCAGTATAAGGAGCACCCCAGTGCCAGCCTTCATTGTGTAGTAAGGAGGATCGATCCTTCTTTCCCATTCCACTGCTCTTCTCAATTACAAAAAGAACAGGAAAGTCTCAAATGATCAGGGATGAAGTAGAAAAGCTGAGGGAGTGAAGACAGCCTCATAAGGAAAACAGGACAAAATGAAACACAGTTTGGGACTTAGAAAGAAGACTCCTGAGTTCAAATAGCTAACACTCCTATGCAGACACGACAGCTTTCAGCCTATTCTGTTTCTTGCGAGGGTTTTTAAATTTCATTTTTTACAAAGTAGATATTAAAACAAATTTTAAAAGAATAAAGGAAAATAGTAATATATTATGCCAGTATAAATTTATAAAAATATAAAACAGATAATGCAGATTTTTAAAACTAAATTTAAACAGTAAAGTATAACTGGTACTAATATTTTAATACATCATTAAAAGCTTAAAATACTGGAAGGGATTTAATATGCATTTTCTAATCAAAACAAGCAGAGGTGGTATTCAGCAGGTTCTGACCAGTTCTGGAGAACCGGGAGCAGAAATTTTGACTAGTTTGGAGAACCAGCAAATACCACTTCTTACTGGAGATTTTACAGTATCCTTTCTCTGCCACGCCCACCAAGCCATGCCTACAGAACTGGTAGTAAAAAAAATTGAATCCCACCATTGAAAACAAGTCTGTATTAAACTTTAAGGTCTTGGTTTACACAGTTGGAGCCGTTCAAAAGAAAGAGAGGGAGAGAGATGATTAAGTTAATTAATTTATTATTTTTTAAAAAATAATTAAATAATTAAGACAATAAAACATAAACCCTGAATTTTCAGTGTGGCACAATTCTGTGTATGAAATTGCAGGGTGGTCTTTTGGTTTCCAAATGGAATTGAATTCCACATTTACTTGCAATTTACTTTTTAATTCTGAAGTTATTCTAGGCATTGAGACATGCTCCCACAATTTCATTAGCCATTCTTCCATAGAGGGGATCAAATAGCTTTTTCAATGAAAAGCATACAAAATCCTTGCAGCAGTTAACGTATAATTAATCATAGAAGAGCACTATGTAGTAAGAAATGTGAAAAATCTTTAACGTTACCCTGTTCCATTTATTGTTATCCTGTTAACAATAAAATATTGGAATCTATCCATTGAGCAAATTTCTTGGTGGTATCTACATCAAAAAAGTAGAAATTCATATGGAAGCAAAAGAAAAGTCTAAATTTATTATTTTGCTATATTTATCCAGAGTATTCTATAAGTTGCTTTATATTTCATAATCTCTTAACATTATTTATTTCTCTTGAGTATCAACCCAAATACATCTTTGCCTTCCCCTTCTAAGAAAGTAATGAAACGAATAGAATAGAATAGAGCTGGAGGTCTTCTAGTCCAGCCCAAGCAGGAGAACCTATACCTGTGATGGTGAACCTATGGCACACGTGCCACAGGTGGCACGCAGAGCCATTTGTGCTGGCATGTGAGCCACAGGCAAACTTATTTCACTGCACATGCGCATATCTCACAGCTAATTTTCAGCCAGCTTGAGGCCTTTTTCAGCCTCCCAAAGGCTTGAGGAAAACTTCTGCAGGCTTTGCAGGCCTAAAAATAGGCCCCTTTAATCACTTCTTGTATTTCCAGAAATAACGGTAGTGACAAAATAGGCCCATTTTTCATCCTGGAAAGCCTGCAGAAGTTTTCCTCAAGCCTCTGGGAGGCTGAAAAAGGCCTCAAATGGGCCGAAAATCAGCTGTGAGGCGCAGTGCAGGTAAGGGGGGTGGCGTGAGGGGGATTGCGCGTGCATATGCAGGGGGCATGGGGGCCACGCATTGCCTTCTGGGTGCTGGCATGTGAGCGCATACGCACAAGCGCACGCACAATTTTTGGCACAGGAGCCCAAAAAGGTTAGCCACCACTGACCTATACCATTTCAAATAAGTGACTGTCTAATCTCTTTTTAAAACCCTCCAGTGATAGAGTGCCCAGCATTTCTGTAGGCAAGCTGTTCCACTGATCTTCACTATTGTCCTCACTATTAGGAAGTTTCTCCTTAATTCCAGGTTTCTCTCTTTTAGTTTCCATCCTTCGTTTCTTGTCCTGCCTTCTGGGGCTTTGGAGAATAATTTTCCCCCTTCTTCTTTGTGGCAGCCCTTCAAATACTGGAATACTGCTATCATATCACCCCTAATTCTTCTTTTCTTTAGACTAGCCAAAACCAAATTCTGCAGCCGTTCTTCATATGTTCTTAGTTGCTCTTCTCTGAACTTTTTTCCATCTTTTGTAGCACGGTGATCAAAATTGATTGCAATATTCCAGGTGTGGCCTTACAAAGAATTTATAAAGTGGTATTAATACTTCACGTGATCTCTGTTTATACAACCCAGGATTATATTAGCTTTTTTGGCGCCAGTGGCTGCACACTAAGGGAATATAATCCCTTCTGAAATCCATGTTAGGCAACTAATATGGCATTCAAAATTTGAAGCTGCTAGTCTACTTCATTCTTTTCAATCTTGAAAGTTGTTGAATTTTATCCTTGGCTTTTTATTTGTCCAGTTATAATTCATTGTTTATCTCTGCCAGTCATTTAATATCTTATTCCTTATAAAAACTAGAATTTTTTGAAATTAAAAAAAAAGTCTTAAGTAAAACATTTATTTTAACTGCTACATTTCTTCCTAAGAGAGGTTTAATTTGGGGAGGAAGGGCTATGTGAGTTGGAGCTGGATTTTTCATCCCCCCCGCCCCCCATGTTTTCAAGGTATCATATTTTTCCCATTTCTTTTATTTCATTAAGTCTGCTTCAGAACTCTCTGCAAGATTGTGTTGTACATCTGCCTCAAATGAGCTTTCTGTCACCACAGCACTTAATATTTATTATCTTGATTAGGATAGTGTTTTTTATATGAGGAAAAAAAAATGTGAGGTGGTTTTTTTTTTCATATAATGACAGATGAGGGAAAAAGGAATATTTAATAATGTGCATGTTTGTCTGAATGTCTTTAAATGAGCCAGTAATAGAAAAGACTGTCAGTGTTGAATTAGCTGTTCTAAATTTGTGATCTGCAAATTTAATAGTAAAATGAAAGTAGTTATGGGGAGAGGGAACAGTGCCTTATTTAAAGGTAGAAGGTTTCCTGAATTCACCATCTGTAATTATAATTTGTGCTTGTCAGCAGAATACCACATGTTGTAATTTTCCTTTCTGCTGTGTCCTTGCATTCATTTCACATTAGCATCTACAAGTCAATCCCTTCCTCGTCCCAAGTACAAATTGTAATATCATGAAGCTGCTTTCAAGGGTAAGGAGGACGTGGGATGGATGGTCCCACACTGATAAAGGACAGGGTTGGTGCCCTTATCAGGTTCTGATTGGCAGGGAGCTTTGTAAGCAAAATTTACTAACTTGCTTAAAAGACACTTTCAAGTCTCTGGGCTAATAATGTAAAATATAAATATTGAAGAACAGGCAGAACTCAGAAGATATTGGCGTGAAAGACTTGTAGGTGTGCCCAGATCTCCTTCCTAACTGTTACAAGCAAAGGCCTACCAATGGCTTCTGAACAGATTTTAGCAGTGTGATGGATATTGTATTCCTGGGAATGAGGGATTTAGACCAGTCTTTATTACGGGATCTTTGTAGCATTCAGCCATGAGGTGAGATCAGTTTGTCATATTCCTTCCAATTTCACAACTGATTGGCAAAGTAAACATAATGGATCTGACTCTGTTTATACAGCTAAACCTCTTTTAAAGTTAGATGTGTGAAGCCAAGTGATTACCTCTTGATTTCTAGGCCAATTTCAGAATGAGAGAGATGATTATATACCAGGATCAGAACTTGAATAAGCAACTTCTTTGTTGCCAACCCACCATGCATATATTTACCCTTGAAAACTAATTCTTGTTATAATAAAGAGGCTTTTCTTGGCACTGGCATCCCTAATCAAAATATGCTGTAGTAATATACCATATAGTGTTGTGAATTCTATTAATAGGATTTTTTAAAATCTTTGATGCTCAATCAATCAAAACTTTATTATAAACATAGACCAGCATAAGAAGGGTAGAATATGAGCCATAATTTTAAAAACTAAAAATATAAAATGTTAAAAAAAAGTTATATTTAAAAAAATCTAAAATAAACCCTATAATATATGGCTAAATAAATCTTAGTTACTCTTAAGAAGCTATAGGTGCCATAGGATGTCATATAGATGAAAAATGAGGGTGAACACTCTTCAGGCTTGTGGCATCTAGTTTGGTTTGTTTTTATAAGAGATTTATAATGGGGCCCATCAGTAAGGTAAACATGCATTGCAAATTAAAGAAGAAGATATCTCTGGGGTTGTGTAATTGAGAATGGGCATCAGAGCCAAGCTCCAAAATCCACTTCCTTTTTCAGCAATAATTTTTAAGGAGGGAATTGCTGCTAGTTTTAGAATGTAGCAGATAATACCTGTCTTTTGCCCAATTGTGGTTTAAGGTATTATGATTAACAAAATGGCTGACATTACAAAAGCACAGTCATTAATGTGAACTATTGCTTTGGTAATATAACAATGACACAGGCTGATGCCGTATCTGGAAGAGAAAAATAAAATAGAAATAAACTTTTGCACTAATTTCTATATCTATAAATTGACCATTGGGGGCAATAGGTATAGACTTAATTAGCAAAGTGGCTTAGTGACTTTTCCTTAGCTAAAAAAAGTTGGTGGTTTTCTATGTGACATGTTTCTGATTGGTTAGATTGGTATCCTCAGGATTTTCATCTCTTCCTTATTCTCAAAGTTCAGTTCTCTTTTTCTGTTCTGACTTTTAACTTGTGTGAGTCAGATGCTTGCTCTGTCTTGACAATGGAGGAGAGCACTCTTGGCTGTAAGTACTATAGACTAAATTAACTCAGGCTTTTCAATCAGCATATTATTTTCTAAAGAAACCTCTCTTTTTTTAACTTTCATTCAAGCACCAGCCTGAAGAATACTTTCTTACAAACATTGAAGTACAGGTAATCCTCAAGTTATGACCACAATTGAGTCCAAGATTTATGTTGCTAAGCGAAACATTTGTTAAGTGAGTTTGCCTCATTTTACAACTTTTCTTGCCTCAGTTGTGAAGTGAATCATTGGACTTGTTAAGTTAGTAATACGGCTGTTAAGTGAATCTGGATTCCCCATTGACGTTGCTTGTCAGAAGTTTGCAAAAGCTGATCACATGACCCCAGGACATTGCAACCTTCATAAATATGAGTCAGTTACCAAGCATCTCAATTTTGATCATGTGACCATGGGGATGCTGCAATAGTCGTAAGTGTGAAAAATGGTCATAAGTTGCTTTTTTCAGTGCCACTGTAACTTTGAATGGTCACTAAATTAACTGTTGTAAATCAAGGACTACATGTACTCTGTCGTGTTTCTCTCCACGTGCCTTTTGAAAAGGTAGAGCTTCACACAGAAAATAATGTCAGAGGGAAGGTATTCCTACACAATAGTCTTTTTTCCATTTTTAACAGATATAATATTGGATCTTTGCATGAATTTCATGACCAACTCATTTTGTAGATATGTTCACAAGACACAGAAATTGGAAGATAGTAACTACAGCAGAACTAAGTAATAGTGCTCTGCAAAACAATTAAATATTTTCTTCAAAACAGAGCTAAATACCATTACTAAGAATCTGCAACTGTTGATAAGTACTTGTTCCTATTCCATTCAGTGAAATAGCAATAGCACTTAGCACTTAGCCTTATTTAACGATTCATAGTGCTTTATTATAACCCTCTCTAAGTAATTTACAGAGTCAGCATATCAACAATCTAGATACTCGTGTTACCGACCTCAGAAGGATGGAAGGCTGACTCAACCTTGAGCTGGTCAGGATCGAACTTCTGGCAGTAGGCAAAATTAGCCTGCAATATTGCATTCTAACCACTCCACCACCACGTCTGTATATACATACATATATAACATGAACACATTTATACAACTTACTGCTGCCATGTCCATCCTCATGAAACATAACTCATCAGGTTGGGGTTAACAGTCTGAACACCTTGTCCACAACTGTGAGCCAATTAAGACAGGCAAGATCAAAAAACAGGTACGTAAAGATTTGGAACACACTTTAGTATAATGTGGCTGAATCTTGAAAGCCAGTCAAAGCCTCTCCACTTCAACTTATTTTTTTACAAAATCAAAGGTGAATTGTTTTGAGTTTCTTTCTCACATCTTCTGCTTTCCCAGAATTCAAGTATCTTTTCTCTAATGGCTCAGCAGTCCTCCTTCTCTGAGTCAAACCTACATTTCATCATAGATAGGTGTAAATTGATCTCCCTCCTCTTAAACCTTTAGTGTTTTGAATATGGCTTGCTTGCTGTGATTTGTGATCTCTGATCTGATTAGAGACTTGATTTGTCTGGGGCTGCCAAGATCATAGCTACTTTTTAAGGGTAGTGTTACGGAAATCCCATGATAAAATCCTATTTTTCCAGTGAACTGCTTCTACATAACTTACTATATGTTGGGGGATATGGTAAGAAGACCATTTCTTCTGCAATGTACTCCTTTTTTACATTGTCCTATTAGTTGGGCTGAACAATAGTGACTGGTCCAAGGACATCAAGTGGAATCTGTGATTGTTCTGAGAGTTGACTTTGGGTCTCCCTTATCCCTTCCACATGACTGGCTATTTAACTGCCCAAGTTTTCTGTTTTTGGGATTGAATTGTTTTAACTAGTTACCCATTTAGTTACCTGGATTCCACAGCCACTGTGTGATAAATTTGCAGCATCTACTAAGATGATCAGAATTGACAATCAATAAGCAAGCAGAGATGTTTCAGCCAATCAGTATTCAATAATTATTTATTAAGAAAAAGTATATATCCTCCCAGCTCGCTTGCAGTGACTCCACACCGCTTATAGAAATAAAACCCCAAATTCAAAGCTATAAACCTCCACTCCTCTGGTGACAACAATTATTCAATGGGTTGTATATCACCCTGGGCTCCCAGACCCAATGGCAAAACAAAGTGAAAGAGTATTAAGGTGGAGGCCAATCTTATCTCTGGGGTGATTATGTTCCACAGGAAGGGAGCCACCCTAGAGAAGGCCCTTCTTCTTGGTCTCAATAGATGGACCTCCTTAAGAGAAGGGAACTATATCTTATCCTGCTCTGGTGGGTGGGGTAGACATAGATGGAAAGATGGTTCTTGAGTACCTGTGTCCCTCATACCACCACATCAGTTTTAAGGTGGGGGAAGGGAACCCTTTCTTCTCTCATGAGCTGTTCAGAGCATCCAGTAGTGGGAGGTGCTTCAGTCTCTGCATGTCTAGGCTGGGCTTAATTTGTGGAACATTCCTCCTCCTCCACGGGACTCCTCCTCAGCATTCTCCAGTTTTGGCTCAGCCTCGTGAGAGATAGGCAGTGCTTGTGATTCTTCCTTGGCCGAAACAGGAAAAATTCTTTCCTTGCTAGCAAGTTTGAAAGTTAATCAGCTTGTCTTTAGAATCCTTTAGCCTTCTAATCGCATTGTGATCTCTCGACATTGGCTCGCATTACAGAGATCGCTCGCATTACAGGGAAGCGCCAATTCACTCCCCAAAGCAGCGGGAGGCTTCAGCGCTGCTCCGTGCCCCCTCCCCACAACCAATCTTTCTACCCCTGCCATTCCGACAGATTGCCGCAGAGTTTTTTTTACCTGAACAGTGGCATGAGCTCTTTGCTCCCAACAGAGTCGTATCGCTTTCCTTCCCACTCTGAACGCCACTTGGGGTGGAGGATTCAAATGCTTAGTGCCTTCCACTCTTCCCCGCCATTTAACCTGACAGGAAAAGCCATTGGAGGCTATTCCTTCACACGGCGGGAGTTTGCTGCTGGGGAGCGCGCCAAAAGATTAACAGCCGGAGGCCATCTTTTCTTACAAGACCTCGTGGCCATGTGCCTGTATTCCAATTCGTGCTGTGTGAGGTAACTCTGTCCCGAGCAGAGGTTCCCTTCAGGAACATGGGCATCTTGGTTTTTTCTCTACATTCAAGGCTATTCTTACAGTTAAATTGTTGGCTTATCCCTCACAGTCCAATCAACTCAGCGGCACAACAGCAGGCACCTAGGCCTGTGTTCGCCTGTGCAGGGAAGCTGTTGAAGGCTTCTACCCTTATCAATCTGGACCTTTTGGCGTTCTCAATTTGGCTGTTTGATTTCTCAGCACTTAACATCGTGCCACTTAATTAATATTCATATACATATTGCCATATATATACACACACACACCTACACACAGTAACAACAACAACAATAATAATAACAATAATAATAATTATTATTTTCTCTTTGGTATAATAGTTTAATATCAATAAAATATTATTACTGAGATACAACTCATTATAAATAGGTATTATTCAAAAAAAAAAAAAAGAGGAAAGGGGGCAATAAAAACATCATCAGGGCAACCGGTCTGTCCTCAGATCAGGCCCCTGGGCTTGCCAACTGCCTTCACAGTATTGCATTGTATAACAAGCATACTGCAATTCCAACTTCAATCGAAATGGCAGACAGTAGCAGCTCTCATCCTTGAAAGTCAAAGCCAAATCTCAGCACAAACCTAAGCAGGCTAAAGGGAATTCTAAAACTTCAGAAAGGGATGCCATCAGGCGCTATAAAGCTTTACAAAAAGAGATAGATAAGTGCACACAGGAGGCGCACAAGGTCTCACAGGACTTTCCCTCCTCCAGTCCAGCTCCGTCTACCTCTTCCCACCCTCCTCCCCTAGATCTCTCACTCTCATCCAGGCGCAGATTGGCTCCCCAAGGCCAACAGGCCCAACAACTTTTCAGATCTCTCTTGTTTAAGGCAAAAAATATTGCACACCTAAACAAGTCGCCCCCTTCTACCACTCCAACTCCTTCGGAAGAGGGACCAGAAGATCTAATTTTCAACCAACCAGTAGTTGAAGCAGAGGTGATCCCAGTTCCTGCCATGTTTTTGGACCTGGTACAGAAACAGTGGGCCTCTGCAGCGGTGTACCCAGCCCCCACTGGATATGACAGGAAATATTTCAATTTGGCCCCTGATTTCTCAAAATTATTGAATACTCCTGAGGTAGATGAACCTATAGTGGGATTAGCGTCTTCCTCCATTCCCAGTGGTGTGCTTGAGGCATTAAAGCTGGAGGAAAAACGGGCCGAGCTAGCCCTATGCAGAGCCCATCAGTCTGACGCGTGGGCCATCAGAGCAGCCATGGCCGCCTCTTTCTTCACCCGTTCTTCTTTCTGCTTCTTATGGGAACATGTCCCTAATTCCAAGCTTAGAGTGTACCAAGATATTGTTAAACTTATAGCAGCTGCTGAATTCTCAGCTGATGCAACTTATCATGCAGTCAAGTTTTCAGCTAGGGCCATTACTTCACATGTCACAGCACGACGCTTACTATGGTTAAAACATTGGCAAGTGGACTTTAAGCACAAATGCAAGCTGGTTTCATCCCCAATTGTGGGAGACAGACTGTTTGGCCCTTTCCTTAATCTGCTACTAATTGAAACCTGAAACAAAAAGAAAACTCTTCCTTCCCTTTTTTGGAAGTCAGATTCTAGAAACCCTCAGTCCTTTCGGAGGGAATCCTTTCGGCCCTTTTACCAGGGATCCTTTTCACCCAGATACCAGAGACCCCCATCATTCAGACCAGGGCAGCAGCCGGACAGGTCTGACTTTGGGGTGCAGAAGGGGTGGTCAATCTAAGAGATCCTTTCGGGGAGCAGAAAACAGGTCCTTTTGGCGTCCAAGATAACTCCCTGGACCCGACCCCCATTGGCAGACGCCTTAAATTATTTGCGGACCAATGGGACTCCTCAACCTCTGATTCCTGGGTCAGAGACACGATTAGATTTGGCCTTGCGCTGGAGTTTCAATCTACTCCCAATATTTTTTCATGTCATGCCCTCTCTCCAGAGACCTGGTTAAACGTAATCTCATGGAAACAGCTATCCAACACCTACTGGACATACGAGCCATCCAGCCAGCAGCCACCAACCAATGAGGGTGAGGTTTCTATTCACATCTTTTTGTTGTTCCCAAAAGTTCAGGGGGGTGGAGAGCATTGGATCTGAAACGTCTCAACTGTTTCTTAGTATATCACAAGTTTAAAATGCACACGCTGCAATCTGTCTTACTTGGCATCAGAAAGGGTGATGTCCTCACGTCCATAGACCTGACGGAGGCGTACCTACATATTGCTATTCGGTCTTCCCACTATAAATTTCTGAGATTCTGTTATAATAACCACCATTTTGAATATGTAGCCTTTCCTTTCGGACGAGCTTCTGCCCCCAGGACCTTCAAGAAGGTTCTTGCAGTGCTAGCTGCTCATCTCCGTGATATCCCCGTACAACTCCAGTGTTATCTTGATGACATCTTGATTTTGTCATCTTCCGCTCATCAAGCAGTCAAAGATACTCAGAACACATTACAATCCCTACAATAACACGGGTTCTCAATAAATTGGAAAAAGAGTCATTTAACACCATCAACTCGGTTAACCCATCTGGGGGCAGTAATAGATACGGTGGAAGGCAAAGTTTACCTGTCACCAGATAGACTAAATAGCATTCAGCAATTAGTCAAGGAGATCAGGGGTCTTAAGAGGGTGTCCCTAGCAGAATTATCAAAATTGTTAGGCAAGATGATCTCATGTATCTTTATCATCCCTTGGGCCCGGCTCCACACTAGATCCTTCCAGTGGTTCCTGCTCCCGTACCAGCGCTCTGGCCAAAGCAGCTCCAAATACAAGGTCAAGATACCATCAAAGGTCCTCATATCTCTCCTCTGGTGGACCAGACCAGTCATCAACAGAGGCTGCCTCTTCAAAGAGCCACACAGACTTACCATCACCACCAATGCCAGCCTGTTTGGATGGGGAATACACGTTCAATCGCTCACAACCCAAGGCCGCTGGTCCACCACAGAACAGTCGTGCAGCATAAACTGGCTGGAGCTTTGAGCAGTACACCTGGGTCTCCGCAGCGTCCTTCCACAGGTACACAATCAGCACATACTAATATTGACTGACAACGTAACAGCCAAAGCTCACATAAACAAACAGGGGGGCACACAGTCAAAACATCTCATGCGAGAAGCAACCTACTTTCCATCAGAATAGAGCACATTTCGGGTCTGTCAAATACACAGGCAGACTGGCTGAGCAGGGCCACGATCGATCAATCGGAGTGACGCCTCCATCCGACCCTGTTTCAAGAGGCGGTCAGGACATTTGGACAGCCGGTGGTGGACCCGTTCGCTTTCCCCCTCAATGCTCAGCTCCCGAGATTTTTTTCCAGGTACCCCTCGCAGGGAGCGGAGAACTTCAATTCGCTCCCCTGTCATTGGCCCCCAGGACTTCTGTATGCATTCCTACCACTTCCACTGGTTCCCAAGGTCATCCAGAAACTGCTAGATGAGAGGGCGGAACTACTTCTAGTAGCTCCTTACTGGCCCAGATGGCCGTGGTTTGCAGGCCTCCGCAGTCTATCCGTATCAGCACCATGGAAAATTCCTCCAGCCAGGGTCTCACTAACCCAGGGACCCCTTCAACATCCGGACTCTCAATGGTTGCACCTAACAGTCTGGAGGTTGAGTGGAGCCGTCTGAAGAGCGAAAAGTTTTCCAACAGAGTTAATGCCACCATCCAAGCCACCAGGCGCCCCTCAACAACTTGCATTTACAATGCCACATGGTCCATTTTCTGCAAATGGTGTACCAAGTCTCAAATTGATCCCATCTCTCCATCTGTGGCTCAAATCCTAGAGTTCTTGCAAGAGGGACTTGACAAGGGATTATCACCTAATACGTTGAAAAGACAGGTGGTGGCCTTGGCATCAGTTCTCACTTGTGAAGGTCTACTATCTCTTTTCCCATCATCCTTTGAGGAGTTTCCTTCGAGGAGCCATAATTTTACTCCCTCCAGCGGTACACTGTTATCCCACCTGGGACCTTAACAAGGTCCTCGTCGCACTCACTAAGGGCCCTTTTGAACCCTTGAAATTGTCAAGTCTCCAATTTCTGACGTATAGAGTAGTTTTCCTTGTAGCGATCACTTCTGCTCGTCGCATTTCGGAGATTGCAGCTTTGTCTATCAGACAAGATCTTTGTGTTTTCCATTCTGACCGGGTGGTCCTTCATCCTGATCCTACGTTTATACCCAAAATTAACTCGGTTTTTCATAGGGCACAAGAGCTGATATTTCCTAATTTTTGTCCCAGACCATCTCAAGGATTGGAACTACAATGGCACAGGCTTGATGTGAGGCGAGCATTGCAAATATATATCAACCGCACAGCGGCTTTCAGAAAAACGGAAGCCTTATTTGTGTCTTTTCAGCCCAACACTCAGGGATGCAAGGTCTTACCCTCTACAATAGGCTGTTGGCTACGGGCCACGATAGCGAAAATGTATCAGACTCAATTCCTGCAGGTGCCCAGGGGCATAACAGCTCATTCAACAAGGAGTGCCACAACATCGGCAGCATGGGCCACACAGGCACCAATAACTGAAATTTGTCGAGCCGCAACCTGGGCCTCTCCATCGCCATTCATTAGGCATTATAAAATAGATGTGTTTGCATCTGCTGAGGCCTCCTTTGGCAGAAGAGTTCTGCAATGGATCCACAGGGACCAGGAGGAGATTCCAGGCCAGACGGAGTCCCTCCTGTAGGACAGGCGAAGCTTTGGTATGTCTCACTACTGGATGCTCTGAACAGCTCATGGGAGAAAGGACGTTGGTACTTACCTGACACGCCCATTCTTTTTGAGCTGTGAAGAGCATCCAGCCCCACCCTTTTTCCATCTGGTGGGTCCTGTTTCGGCCAATGAATTGTTAAGGCATTGAGGACGAGGGTGTTTATTTCTCTCGTCTTTGCCAAAACTGGGGAACGCTGGGGAGGAGTCCCGTGGAGGAGGAAGAGCATTCCACAAATTAAGCCCAGCCTAGACATGCAGAGACTGAAGCACCTCCCACTCCTGGATGCTCTTCACAGCTCAAAAAGAACGGGCGTGTCAGGTAAATACCAATGCCCTTTCCCTCCTACTAAGATAAACTAAAATTGAAAGTGATTCATCTGCTTATGGTGGTATATCACTTGGCAAACCATTCTGGATATTGTCCCCTATATCCAGTCCTGCTAACCTGTCACTATGCTTGCAGACCAAGAATAAGGACAGTCAGCAATATATGAAATCTGCTGTTCCAATTGCCAGTCCCTTTCCTATCTCCCCCGTGCAAGTTCTGACTTATTGCCAATGATGCTGTCCTGATTATGCATGATAAGCAAAATGATTGGTTGATTCTTCTGGCTTGGCAGTCCTTCCTCTTCTGCATGTCATTACCCATTGGCAGAAATACCCATCAGTCACATTGCTGCAGCTGGAATGGGATGGATCGGGCTGCAGGGCTCTGTGTCCATCACCTCCAAATTTCTTTCTGTGCTGTTCTTTCCCTTCCTTCTCCACCCCCTTCTCTTGTAATCCACACTGAATGTAAATGCAAAAAAAAAAAAAAACTCCATGTAAATCAAAACCACAAAGGGAACTGAGTCACAGGCAGCACTTACTTAGGATTTCTCTCTTCTACTTTTCTTTAGGTAGGCAACAGCTGCCAACTTCTAGACCTCTCCACGCTCTGGGTGGTTGGGAACACTGGCATTTCCATAATTTGCAGTTTCTGCCTTGCACTAAACTGGCATAGATTGTAGGTATAATACTACTGGCTGAGCAGGGTTTTTTTTTGTGGTTGCATATTTTTGAGAAACCAGTGGCTTGATGCTGTTGCATGCAGCTCTTTTTGGAAGGCAGTACAGGTGATCATTGACTTACAACAATTCACTTTGTGACCGTTACAATGCCACTGAAAAAAGTGACTTACAACCAGTTGTCACACTTATGACTGTTGCAGCATCTCCATGGTCACGCGATTTACATTCGGATGCTTGACAACTGACTCATATTCATGACAGTTGCATTGTCCCATGTTGATCATCTTGTTTGACATTCTGACAAGGAAAGTCAATGGGGAAACCAGATTTATTTAACAACTGTGTTACTAATTTAGCAACTGCAGTGGTGCACTTAGCAAATATGGCAAGAAAAGTCATAAAATGGGGCAAAACGCACTTAACAAATTTATCACTTAGCAACATACATTGTGGGTTCACTTGTGGTCTTAAGTTGAGGACTATCTGTAGTGGAATAGCAGGAGGATGGGTTGACCAGGGAGAAATAGCTGTTAATATTGATTAGTTAATATTATAATTAATAAACTAATCAAGGAGGGAAGCAACCTAGAACCAAGGAACAATTTCTTGACAATTAGAACAATTAATCAGTGGAATAACTTCACTCCAGAGGTTGTGGATGCTCCAATGCTGGAAGTTTTTAAGAAGAGATTGGACAACAATTTGTCTGAGCAGGGGAGTGGGTTGGGCTAGAAGTCCTCCAAGGTCCCTTCAACTCTGTTATTTTGTTAATATGCACCCATCAGCCCAATAGGCACTGCTCTGATACCATCCTTGACTTGGCACCCGGTTTTGCCTTCAACATAATGAGTAATAAAACACAACAGGTGTTACCCACCTTGCTGCTGCCACCAGATACTGTTGACTAAAAGAGGAAAATGCTACCTTAAGACTGAATGTAAGGAGATCTAAGAAAGACTGAGATATGTCTTGCATGGAGCCCAGACAACACTGTGGGATTATGGCAGGAAAAATAAACTGTTGGGGACTGTTAATGTTGCATTTTGGTATAGATTGAAGGAGGAGAAAAGAAGAGAATAGATGAATAAAGGTGATGCTGAAGATGCTGGCTTTATGGAAAGCCAAACCTTATTCTTCCCAAATTATTCAAACTGAGATAATAATTGGTCCAGGGATAGAATGCCCTTTAAGTTAATCTTGCCCTTATCCCGATTTTACCTCATAGGTATCTCTACACTATTGCTAGCCCTTCTTTGCTCTGAGTGCATTTACATTTTGTAGGAGATGCAAGGCACAAGGGTTAGGATTTGTGCCTTTAACTCGGTAGTTAAGCTTTGTGCCTGCTGTGTCTCCCCCCCTCTTCCCCCCCCCCCCGACTCTGCTCTTCGTTGCCATTCCCATAGCTGAACTTGGGAAGACCCATCTTTCTCCTCCTGAGTGAACAAGACATTAGTCCTTAGCTGACATGCTATTTTTGTGAAGATGCTGTTTGTGTGAGGTAGGTGACGAGCTGGCACGGGTGGATCAGGTGGCTTCTCTAACCGAAGGGCTTGGCTTGCACATCCACTCATATGAAAAAAAAAAAAAAAACCACAGACATTTGAAAACCTTTGCTTCTCTAGTGACAGACAATTTCTCTTCTGCTGCTTTTTGTCTTTGCTAAGGAAAAAAGGAAACGGCAGACGGAAATAGAAGGGAAGAGACAACAGCTCGAGGACCAGATTCTTCAGCTGCAGCATTTCAAGGTAAGGGCTGATCCTGGATTGACCAGAGCTGTATGTTTTGAGACATGCAAATCACACATTTGGGTAGCTGGGAAGAACCTGTTCCGACATGAAGCAGCCTGCGTTGCTAATCAAATCCTTACTGGGTCTCTCTCCTGTGTGTGATTCTCTGTTAAAATACCATGTTATTGAAAAGGATGGAGCAGAATAGATGATGGAAGGGGAGGGCATTTACAGCAGGCACCAGAATTTGGCTACTGGTTTAGCAATTCACAGCATATCCTTTGAATTGGAACGGATGTGGATTTGGGTGTGTTCACTGCATTGCTTAAATGGTTCTTTTCCCAGCTATGCAAACACCGAGGCTGCTTTTGTGTGCTTAATTATGGGAGTACTTGATCTCTATGGTTGTGTAATGGGGTCTGTGTATGCGTGCAGGTGTGCCTAAAACTGCAGAGCTATTCAAGGAGTATATGCAGTCCATACAGTGAAGATTGGACATAATCTGCTTTTATAAATTAAAGGGATTCCCAGTTGAAAACTTGAGATTACATGCAAAGAATTGTATATTGATACTGTAGATACTGTAAAATATTGTATATAGGTACATTGTAGGACAGATTAAACCAGGACAACCATATCTGAGCTACAGAATGTTGGGCAATCAACAGTTTTCTATATCTCTTTGCTTCCATCTAGTGATTGTCTGGAATTTTACAGCCCTAGTACAAATCGATGTATTTATCTATAGATGTAACTAATTTGCATTTATTGATTTGGATACTGCTGAAAGTCAGATGCATCTTGAATTAGATCATCCATGGTAGTGCAACTGATTTTCAAGCAGGACGTTCCAGATTTATGCTCCAATACCTTATGTGGAAAGGAATAGAGGGCAGTTTAAAACAAAGATTTTTCTCAAAGAGCTGGGTGCCCCTTTTGGAGAGTTTTAGATGTTTCTCATCACCTTTTATTCTACAAATCTTTCTCTTCTAAACAAATTGTTCCTAATATGACAGTTTGAAATCTTTGATATTTTAGCCTGGTCAGTGCCTGCATGATAGATTTTCATTAGTACTTCTGAGCTTTTCCACTGAAGCAGAGGAGATGACTAATGGATTAGATTACATGTAACACATAGGTATAGTGGAACACTTGTACCATTGATGCCTTGCATTCTACAATCTGGTTATTGGGCATTATCCTACCCCCACAGTGTGAGGCTATGTAATACAGATAACTTTTCCCTGTTCATTTTTATGCAAAGAGTGTTATAATTCTGAGTCTGTGGGAGGGATAAGTGTCAAAATAAAGTAGCTGGAAATTGTTGGAAATAATGGCCACTTGTTGTACTTCAGCCTAGAGCTGCTGAGACAACATTTGAAATTTCTGGTCATTTTCTACTTTTTCCTTGGAAACATACCTTCTTTGAATGGTATTCTCCCCCCCTTCCCCCATGTATTCTTATCTTGGGGGCAGCAGCTAATTTTTCCCCTCCTCCCCCATGTCATTCTATCTGAGGGACTGTGAAGTGCTCAAAATGGTGTGATGCTGTGGCCTCCCAGCACAGTTGCTGCTTCTGCCACTTACATTGGTATTTCTTCAAGCAGCTGGGGTACTATTGCTTATGCAGATTCACAGGGGTTGAGGCAAGCCATGTGTTTCCTCAATAAAACTTCTTGTCACCAAGGGGGAATTATGTTCTTGTTTGGAGATTGAAGCCACCTGTGCTAGACCTTTTAAAAGATCAGATCACGTTTTAATAGGAAAAGCAGTGTTGAATGCTTGTTTAAAGAATAACTGTCCCTAATTGTTAACCTCCAGATATGTTGGACTTGATTTCCAGAATCCAACAGCCTGCTTGGAGGAGGCTGATGTAGACATGAATCGAAAAAGAGAATAGATTAAAATGCTTTTATTTATTTGTTTTCCAAGTCAGCCAGGTGGTGGCTGACTTTGAAAGCTCTTATTCAAGGACAGCACAAACTTCAGGAAACTTTTTTAACTCTTAGCTAACAAAGATCAGTGTTGGGCTGTACACTGCTACAGATTCAAAGTTTTGCTTCTTTTTTTTTTTAAGTGCTTTTGAGCATACAGATGCTCATCTCCATTTAAAGCACCTACATCCAGGATGGTGTGGCTGTTCCTGAGTAAAGGAACATTGGGTTGGCAGACTAGGTGCATAACCACACAGACACTCCAAAATCCCTTTCTGTTTTTAAGACCAAAACACTTTGCAGTCATGATGTGCTTGGCCTGTTAGTGATTGGACCAATACCCAATTCTTGCAGCATAATCCTGCCTCTGAGGATTAGGAATTCTTGAAATGCTTGAAAGTGACTTGAGGAAGGTGTAGAATTCCCTGACTGGTACCTTCCAGATGTACTGGACTTCAAGGCTTGTAAATTTCTAATCCAAATGACCAAAGGCAATGTGAGGTAAGGAATTACATCACATAAAAATTGAGGGAAAAATCGTTTACATAATTCTCTGCCACAACTACTAAATTAAAGTATATAGAATTGTTTCTGAAACAGCGCAAAAGTTTACAAAACTAGTTTATCAAAGCTGGCAGTGAGCTACTTCACTGCTCATCCTTAAGTAATAATTCTCCCTTCAAATTCAAATTCTAAAAATTTGACAGTCACAGTGGGAATACTTGTATCTATATGTTTATGGTCCTATTTATTAGCGATTTACTCCCTTTAAAAATTAAAACAGAGTCAGATACCTCAGCTAGTTCTGGATCTCTGTGGATGCTGATATAATATCTAGCATTTATATGTTGGGTACATCATCTCTATCCATCTTTCATAGTGCAGAATCGAAGAGATATCACCTGGTATCCTACTTTCCATCTCTATTTTGCTGCTTTAACCAAAGGCCTCTGGGATTGTTCAGAATTATTTCCAGCATCTCTGGAAATGTAGATACAGATAGCTATATAAATAATACAAAGTCTTTATTTTAATCCATTTATACCACCCAACTCCTAATGACTCTGGAAAAAATCTTGTCTTTTTCTCCCTGCTTTTTCTTGCCTTTTACCTCAGTTTGTCACCAAACAGTTTTGATATTTGCTGATGTTTAAATAAGTCTCAAGCAATGTTTCATAAAGTAATAGGGTTGGAAATGACTTTGGTGGTTTTCTAATTCAACCCCCATGCCCAGAACAGGATTCCTCCTATTATCCCAGATAAATGGTTATCCAATCTTTTCCAGTGGTGGAAGCACCCTTGATAGGATGTGGCAGATGGTTCTACTAATTGTGTGCACAGTCAAAAAATTATTCCTTATTTCAAATTTGGATTTCTCTCTGTAAAGTTTTCTCAGGTTTTTAATCTTTAACCCACTGGTTTTTAATCTTACCCTTGCATGGTACAGAAAATAAATCTTCTGCCTTTGACATCCCTTCATGTATTGGAAGATTGCTGTCATATTTCCTTTCAGCCTTCTCTTCTTTTAGCAATAGCACTTAGCACTTGGACTTATATACCACAGTGGTTTATAGCCATCTCTAAGCGATGTACAGAGTCAGCATATTGCCTCCAACCATCTGGGTCTTCATTTTAACGACCTTAGGATGAAAAGCTGAATCAACCTTGAGCTGGTGAGAATCGAACTGCTGGCAGTGGGCAAAGTTAGCCTGTAATACTGCATTCTAGCCAGTGTGCCACTTTTAAACTAAACATACCAAGTTCCTTTATTCTTCTTCTTTGCATGCTTCCCTGTTCCTTGCTGTTCTTTTTTGTATTATGTTTTGTATTGTACTGTAGAATACAGTATTCTAGGTGTGGGGCTGTCCAATGCAACTTAAGACTGTTACTTCCTGTTATCTTGACACTTGGTTGAAGCAGTCCCAATGTTCTGACCCAGCTGAATTCCCCGAGAGCAAACACAGATAAACTCAAACTTTCTTGGCTTTAATCTCCAAATAAACCTCTTTGTAGATAACAGATGGCTTGCAGCCAATTAGTCCAGTTACAAAAACCTTGGCAGAAATCTTCCAATAAATCAGAGTCTGTAATCACCACACTAAGTCCTTCAAACTTTTGCCTTTTGCAAAGGCAAAAGCTGTTTGAAACCAGGCTTATATTCCCTAGAGGGAGGGGCCATTATATTGCATCCTTACTCCCGAGTCGTCTGTGCAGCTTCAGCTGTTTTCTTCTCCGAATCATCCTGTGCTCATGTGCACTTAGCACAGGCTCTTCTGAAACCTCCTCATCACTGCTGCCAGCCTCCACCATCCCTGAAGGCAGCAGTCCACTCGCTGATGATCCGGGCCCCTCCTCTGAGTCCTTGCTCTCTTCTACTGTCTGCACCCGCTGCCGGCTAACCACAACACCCAAGCTGTATTGGATTACTTCTCTCCTTATTGGGACACTGTGTGAAACGCTTTCTCTAGAGGACTGTAAGTTTTCCTCTAGGGGGAATGCCTTAAACTGATGGCATTGCTTCACTGACAGCACAGTAAACTTGGTCCTCCAAGTTACATCTGCTAGTCTAAAGCTGCTGTTTTTTTCTGGAATAATGTCTTCCTTTCAACTTTGGGTTCTTTTTGAGACATTCTTCTGCCTTGTCCAAACTGACCTTTCTTGAGTCTCTGTGTGGCCTGATCAGTGGGTGGTGGTTCTACCAGTTCGGCCCGGTTTTGCCAAGCTGGTAGCAGCGATGAGCAGCAGAGACTGAACCGGTTCTCTCTGACACTTTGTGTTGGGCCCACCCGCCCACCCATATGTCCTGCTTTTGAAGCACAGCTGCTTTGCGCGGCGTAGCAACTGCTGCGCAGCAGCTGCTGAAGCATCAGGAAGAGTGCAGGATTGCTGGAGGAAAGTCAAAACGCCTCTGTGCCTGCACAAAGTGCAAATTTGACACGTGCATGCACACAAAGTGTGCACATGCGTGCAAAGCGCGCCCACCAAGCCACGCCCACTGAATTGGTGGTAAAAATATTTGAAACACACCACTGGGCCTGATTGGCCTTCAGTCCATCCAATCACACAATGAGTTAGGACTTGGTCCAATGGAGTTGGAGTCCTTCTCAGGCAGAAACACAAATACGGCACAAACCTTCCTGGTCACCAAAGTAGATGGAGGGGGTTACCTCCTTATCTGTGTCTTTTCCTCGCCTGGGAGGACAAAATTTTAAAGTCTCCAATATAATGAGGGAAGGAGAAGGGAGGGAAAGAAAAAGAGGCAGAAAATGGATTTTTCATATGCTGTTAGTCTTTTGGTTCTTTTGCTTAGGGCTCTGTGCACACTGGGCACACTTTTTTGGAATCTGAGTTAAATGTTATATATTTGCTTTAGTGTGAATGTAGCAGTTGACTAATAATGAGCTGGGTGCAAAACATACAAGAGTTTCCCCGTATGAATTTTCCAACAAAAGAGTTATGGACTCAACAAGGGACCAGGATAAAATTCTTAGCATCTAGTTCTAGAGCATCCCAAACCATCACTAGGAATCAGAGCCCACATATCATGGATATTCATTAGGAGTAGCATCTTAAATGGAGAGCATTTGGGGTTTTTAGGTTACAGCATAGCATAAGATTTTGGAAATAGCAATGATATTGAGATTAGAAAATCTCATGCTTGAAGATGGGAAAGAATAACATTTTTTTAGCAGGTAAAAAATAAAAGTTTTTAATTTGAAACTAGACGTTTAGGAAGTTTTGTTGATGCCACATCTAAAGAAAGTCTGGAAGTTTAAAAAGGATGTATTAAAGTCTGAAATAATTCTGAAGTTGAACTTGTCAAACTACAAATTGATTCAAAATTCTGCTTCAGGAAAGGAGACATGCGACAAGCTAAAGCATATGAAAACATGCTCAGGTATGAACAGTAACCAGAGAACTCATAAATCTGAAATTATAAGGGATTAGAAATTTAAAACAACATGTGTCATATTATCTCTTTGTTTATAAGATACTAAAAGAACAAACAATGTGACCCCTTCTGAAAATTTCAAGGAACTGCTTTAAGTTCTCTACCAGAAAAGTATAAATGGAGCCCATCAGAGTTCATTATAGTGGAGGTATACCAACATGATGTGAACAATGTAACTAGGAATTCTCTAAAGCAAATAAAGGGAGAAATGTAACCCATCATTAATGTATTAGAAAGAGACATATCAAAACAGAATGAAGACTTTGTAGAACTAAAGCCTGTACAACACACACAGAGGGATAATAAGTCTAAATGTCTTAAAAGAAAAGGCATAGGGATTGCAAAACAATGAGGTACAGGCAAGAAAAGTTAATTTAACAAATGGAATGTTGATATATGGAAAGGGCAGTATTGAATTGAAATGTCTGATAAATCATAAAGCAAGCAAGAATAGAACGTTTCAAGAAACATATACCTGAATTGAACACATATTATATATATTAAACAAAATGGTTGTAAAATTATGCTTAAAATAAACTTTGCATTGTTACAAAAGACCATCAAGTAATATTGAAAGCACAATAAAGCTAATTTGCTGGAAATTATACAGCCTAAGGCAACCAGAGTAATGGATGCATGCATAAGCATAATTCTGCAAAATGACATTTGGGCACTGAGATGAGTTTCTTATTAAGAAAATAAAAGCTGAGAGCTTAAAAATTGAATTGAATATTTGTCCTTTTGAGAAACAAAGAAAATCCAGATGTGATTTTGTTTAAAAAACAAAAGGAAAAAGGAAAAAAAATTCTAACTTAAAATAAATTAGCCAGATATTGGAACCTGTTTTTTAAAGATGGTTGTAGTCCAATGTCAGTCAGAACCATTTTCTGACAGTTTTTACCAACAAAAGAGTCAAACGAAACTTCATATGAGTTATGAAACCTATTTAAATTCAAAGTTTATGCATCAGTCCCTTTTTAAAAAGGAATAAATAACATTGGAGAATGTAAGAATAATGTTGGGCTGATGAACTGAATAAAAGTTTATAACATTTTGAACCTAAAACCTGGAAAATAACCATTGCTGTGTTGCTCATTTTAATGAAGAAGGTATAACTCACAATGAACTAAACTATTTAGATACTAACGCAGTCAGCCCAAGCTTGTCAATAGCATTTGGATCTACTCTGGATACTCAAAGAAGAAAGCAAAATATAATAATAATTACACAGTCATGCACTACAGTCACTACTGAACATGACTGAATGCAGAGAAGAATGAAAAAGATAGAAAGAGGCTTGGAAGCCAAATCATACCAAGAGTGGTTAAGTGTAAATTTTCTGTACATGGCATATTAGCAACTGAGCCATGCAAACAAATGAAACCCCATCCACGGGATGCAGGCAATCCCCCACCGGTCCACAAAAAAACGTTTCTCCATGGAACCAGTCCCTGATGCCCAAAAGTTTGGGGACCAATGAGCTAACCACAGAAATGTAGGGAAACTGAACTACCAAAGCATGAGTAAGTGGATTTTCAGAATTAAGCATGATTCTTATGAAATGTAGAATGCCATAAATCTAGATTAGTACCGAAGCACTACAGTACACACAAAGATATAGTGAGGATTACAATGAAGTTTTTATGCTGGTGGTTTGACATGCAAATTTACAGATAACAAAGTTGGAAGGGACCTTGTAGATCATGTAATCCAACCCCCCACCCAACCAGGAATCTGACAGATGACAGTCCAGTCTCCTCTTGAAAGCTTCCAGTGATGAAGCTCACACAACTTCTGAAGGCAAACTGTTCCATTGGTTGATTGTTCTCACTGTCAGAAAATTTCTCGTTATTTCTAGGTTGAATGATCTCTCCTTGATCGGTTTCCATCCATTATTCCTTGTTTGGCCTTCAGGCACTTTGGAAAATATGAGAGTTCTACTAATTCTACTAAGTGTAGCAGCATCTAAGAAAATACACGCGAAAGACTTAGACTTAGAAAATACACATGAAAGACCTTTCTGCACGTGATCTGAAAAAGGATATCTTCATACACCAACCATCAGGTTTTGTAAAGTCAGGGGAAGAAACTGTAAATTACAAAAATCTATATATGGACTAAAGCAAGCATTCAATGCATAGACTGATAAACAAAATCAAGTTTAGTGAAACAAAGGCTTTAACCAGGGAAATACTGATTGATGTTCATATATAAGAATCAAAAATGGAAAATGAATGTACAGTACAATCTTTGTTATGCTGGTGTTTGAATTATACAATATGTTTAGAGTACAAAAGTGATATATATTTTTGAGACAGTGACAATGTAAATAAAGAAGTAAAACAACTGGGGAATATTAACCTCTATCTTGGAACTGAAATAAAAAGATCAAAGTGGAGGGTTGCTTAGTCAAACCAAACAATAACAGATCTAGTAAAGTTTCTAGACCTTGGTGAGGCAAAGCAGTCATGGTCAGCCCTTCAAGGTAAGCCAGGTCAAAAAAACACATTACAAAGATTTCAAGAATTATATTTTATTGTTGCAGGGCATTATAATAACATCTTAAAAATCTTGAAACTTAAAAGTTTCTCTCTGTCCCATTTTATACAAAACAAAATCAAGGTGAGGTTATTTTGAATTTCTTTCTCACGCTTCCTTCTATCGCTGGGTTGTGTAATCTTGTGTTAAGTCCCTCCTTAACAGCTCATTCCTTCCTTTCCCCATAATGGCTGTTTCATACCTTCTCCAAGGTCAACTCTGTTTGTCTTTACACCCATGCAAGTTCAGTAGCTAAATAAAGAGAAAAACTAAACTTAAACTGGCAAATAATATGGGGATGGGGTGCGGGATAATATGGGGGAGTTGGGGAAAAGCTGATATATTGCAACTGTGAGAAGCTCTGACTTGACCAGTGCAATTGGACTATTAATTAGAAATATTAGAAAGAATACTGTGGCAATATAAGAGGACTAGATAGTAATAAATGACTAAACTAGATGCTGCAAAGGAATTATGGATTTTAATTTAAAACTGCCTATGACTAATAATCTAGAATATATGGAATATACAGGTTTTAACTGGATTGGAAATATCTGATCGGAAATCAACTATAGAACAGATATTCTTTAATCCAGGGGTGAGGAACCAAGACGTTTTTATGACTTGTGGACTTCAACTTCCAGAATTCCTGAACCAGCCATGCTGGCTTAGGAATTCTGGATGCTGAAGTCCACAAATCATAAAGGAGCTATACCTCCCAATCTTTGCTGAGTTTAATTCTTTATCTGGTGTGGTGAGAAGCCAAACTCTCTCATCTAGAGCAAGGCTCTCCAACCTTGGCAACTTTAAGACTTGTGGACTTCAACTTCCAGAATTCCTCAGCAAAACTGGCTGAGGAATTCTGGGAGAGGAAGTCCACAAGTCTTAAAGTTGCCAAGGTTGGAGACCCCTGATCTAGAGATGCTGAATACTGCACTGTGGTCAGACTCCAAAATTTTTAAAAAACACACTGAATTTATTTTATAAAATTTCCTTTATTGTTCCTCATCTACAGACAGAAGTCTCATCCAAACTAAACTACTTGCTTTATTAAAGAGACAAAAAGTCTTTAAGAACTCCTAAAGAGGAGCTGCCTTTGATTCTCTTCCTCCCAACCAAACTATCTAAACTTGTCTCTGGATTCTCTGGAGTACAGCCCCTCCCTTTTAGGAATCTAGGCTGCATTCCACCACAACTGTGGAAGAAGCATGCAAGGCACATACATGGCTGCACAAACTATTTTTTTTTTTTTGAAACAAATTTTTATTAATTTTAAAGATAAAACAACACATCATTAACCATTAAATACATAAACACATAAAACCTCTTAATATTGTAAATCCTTACAAGTCAAACAAAACAATATTTTTATACAACATAATTCCAATTTATCCCATCCCCATATGGACACGCAAATATCTTTCATCAAGTTTCTCATTATTTCTCTTTACTCCAATTCAATTTCATTTCTCTTCCATATTTATCCATTTTATAATCATCATATTCTTTTCTTTCTGACTTGTTTAAATTATTCTCATCTAACATTCCTCCAAGGTTTTATTGATTCTTTTTTCCTTTTTTTTAATAAAAAACAAATTTTGTTAGTTTTACCATAAACACAATACACAAATGGCTGCACAAACTATTGCTACACTTGAAAATAAGAATCAAACATTAAGATTCAGAGTGTGGAGTAATACACAGCAGTTTACTCATTGTATTGCACAATTTGGTCAAAAGGTAAGGTGGGAAAAAAAGTTGGAATGCTTCATCTACACCATTTTTTTTTCATGATGCAGAATAGAGAAAGTATAATCTGGTGTCCTACTTTTCATCCCTGTTTTGCAGTGTACGTACAAAAGCATAAAGCTGCAGTAACCAAAAGCTACTCCCTTTAGGATTAATTTCCCACAATATTGTTTCTAGTGACTCTGGAAATCTTTAGCTATAGCTAGATATACAGGTAATGTGAATTTTCCCCTGTTCTTTGTGGTTTTTTATTTTGTTTTGTTTTTTCTCTCTTTGCTTTGGACTAGGGATATGCAGGATGCAAACTAAATTGAAAATTAAAGACAATATTTTTTAAACATACTTTATGCAGATTGTATAGTAATACTTGATTAAGGCCAAAATTTCTGTTGCTAATTGAGAGAATTGTTAAGTGAGTTTTGCTGTGTTTTATGATCTTTTTTTGTTTATTAAGTGAATCACTGCAGTTTTAAGTTAATAATGCAGTTGTTAAGTGAATCTAGCTTCCCCATTGACTTTGCTTGTTAGGCGGTTGCAAAAATTGATCACGTAATCCCTGGGACACTGCAACTGTCATAAATATAAGTCAGTTGCCAAGCATCTGAATTTTAATCATTTGATCATGGAGATGCTGCAGCAATCATAAGTGTGAAAAATAGTCATAAGTCACTCTTCTTAATGCTGTTGTAACTTTGAATGGTCACTAAATGAACTGTTATAAGTTAAGGACTACCTGTTGTGCATAGAGAACTAATTTTAAGGGTGGCTTGGCTGTTTAACCGATGAAGTCATCAAACTAAATAAACAAAACCCATGTGATGCTGACATCACCAGGTCATGACCCTAACCAGATATGATGACCTTAAACCAACCATGTCCTCTTGGACTCTTAAGTTCACGGCCACAATCAGATATGTATTGAAGCTAATCCCATCAAGAAAATGGTGACAGTCAAGTCAATCCATGATTAGCTGAAGCCCAAACTCATCTAATCCCATATAGATTCAAGTCAAAACTTTATAAAATAAAAAATGAACAGAACCCTAAGATGGGTTGTATTTTGGAAGCAAACCTTATTTGTGCATTGTGAAATAAATAATAGGCTAATGGTGCTTTAATTTGGGGGGAATTCTTAAAATCAGCAGGTTAAATGCAGGATAAGGATCACTTTATAAACCCACAGGCTGTATTGCCTGTCCCCTTTTCTAAAAGATGTTATTTCCACAAGAGTTTTTAAAATCTTTTCCCTTGAATGCAGGAGAATTTTTTTAACCATACCAGCCATAATGTGGTGCTTAGTTTAATTTTCCTGCAATCCATTTATGCTTTGTAAAAAGGTACAATTTGCAAATTTCAACCTAAAAAAAGCACACACACATGTACCTATACACATTTGCAAATTTAACTGGTAATACAAATTCACACGTACCTGTAAGTCTTTTGAAGCATGGCCTTAATATAAGTTTTATTCCTTCCTCCAGCAAACTAGGAGCATTTAACCAGTAAAGCAAAGACTCACACATACACCCCTTCCAACCTAGCAACAAGCAGTGATAATTCCTTATCCAGACATATCAGAACTAAAATTCTAAGCATGTGCAAAATAGGTCATGTGACCAATTGGCAAGGGGTAGAGTAGGATGGAAGTAGTATGTTCAGATGTCTAGGCAGATGATGCATGGAAATTCATCAGTTAAAGTCCATTTTGCTTTTGATAAATAAAGGTCCACTGCCTGAAGTATTTCTATTCTACAGAATACTGTGGGGCAGTGCAAACTCAATGGCTTTCACTGGCTTTCTTAAACAGCGTATGGAAATCAAACCTTCATAATCCAAACCCAAAAGTGTTCATTTCTCTCAAGCATAGCCAGAACATAGCTCCATATTTCACAGAATACGTACGCAAGCTTTAAATAACTGAGTTGTTGCAAAGGTTGGAGTTATTGCACATATTGCACATATCAGGACACACAGAGAAATCTCAAATTAGCCTATATGAAGTCTATCCTTATTTTATTCAGTCACAAGCCTTATGCTGAGACAGAATGATTCCCAGATCCAATATGAAACAAACTTTGAACCTCCCTGGTTCAGGCCTAACAATGATTATTCTTGCTTAAGCAATCCTACTAGCAAGTTTTTTCATGATTCTATAACATCCATCAATATTTTTACATTATTATGGATTTCAAGAGCTGTTTTGTTGAACAAGGCACAGTACATTATGTATTATAAACTAAGTGAACACTTGTAATTACCTTATCTCTTAGCACAATACAATGAGTTTGTACTATAGGATAAAGTTAAGGGAGGCTCAGCCAATCTCATTGTACACATGTGGTACTCTGACAATAAAGGTGTTATGTTCTGTGCATGGGCGCAAGAAATGGAGATGAGATGATGAACAGTGAACTTCAACTCTTTATTTAACAGAGCAAAAACTACGGCAGCAATCGCCCTTTTTATAGGCAAGCTGCTGATCAAATAACCAATAAGAAACGGGAAGCGTTAGTTCCCTTAACCAATGAAAGAGGCCCGCTAATAGCCAATCAGATTCTCCTGAATGGACCAATTAGATGTCGCTATTATTGGCCAATCAGAAGTGCAGGGCCACAACCCTGCACTTTTCTAAAGGTTTTAATAATCTTTATTTAAGCACTTTTATTAATTCACAACACCCCTTCCCCCCGGGTTCCCTTTAAGGGTGACGTAATCTTTGAGGTAGGCAGGTTGTTTAGATTGTCTGTTAGATTTTCGCTGTCCCCCCGGTACTTGTTTATAATCTTGTTTGGGCGGGATGTTTTCTGGCGAGTAGGTGCCTCCGGTCCTTCATTTAAAAACTCGGTGCCACTAATGTCCTCATTGTCCTCTAGCCTTTGTGGGCTTGCTTCTGACGAGGTGTCTCTTTGAGGCAAGTCCACCACCCTCTCTGATCCTTCCGAATGCTCACTTCTTCCACTCATGCTTTCTGCCGTTTCGAACTTGGTCTCCTCGGCATCTCCTACCCCCTCAGTTTGGAAGTTACTGGAATCGCAGAAATGAGGTTGCAGCCTTGAACGCAGCTGATCAATATGGTGCTTCCATATTCTTCCTTCGCGACTTTTTACTCGGTACAACCTGGGTCCTGTGACTTGGATTACAGTTGCCTCGACCCACAAAGGATCGCCAGAAAAGTTTCTAGCAAAGACTAAGTCGCCGATCTGGAATTTGCGGCATTTCCCACTGGATCCGTGTGGTTTTTCTGGTTCGTACGATAGGTGTAGTCGGTCAAGGTGGGAGTGGAGTTTTCGTCCCATTAACAATTCGGCCGGAGTCTTGTTGGTGACGCTGTGCAGAGTGATGTGTTGAAGAAAGTATCCGGTTAATGTTATCTTCGATATTGCCATAGTCCATTTTATGTAGGGTCTTTTTGACGAATTGTACCATGCGCTCGGCTCTTCCATTGGCCGCAGGATGCGCCGGCGAAGTTAGCGCATGGTGAATGCCACGGTCCACCAAATACTGTTCAAAAGAAAGTGCGGTAAGCTGGGGCCCGTTGTCGGATACCAGAACGTCTGGCAGTCCATGGGTTGCGAATAATCTGTCCAATTTCCTGATGATGGATTCGGTTGTGGTACTTTTCATTTCATGGATTTCAAGCCAGTTTGAGTAGACATCCACCGTTACTAGGAATGTGTGTCCTTTAGTAGGTCCCGCAAAGTCAATATGAATACGGGACCATGGTCCCCTGGGTGTTTCCCACTCTGTTGGGGTTGCTTTCGATGGGGCATTGCTAACTTCCTGGCATTTGCAACAAGTCTTTACCCAGGCCTCGATTTGCTTGTTGATACCCGGCCACCATGTGTAGCTTCGTGCGAGCGCCTTCATGCGCACAATGCCGGGGTGGCCTTCATGCAAGGTTTTCAATACTGCTCGTTGCAGCCGCTCTGGGACGATGACTCTATCCCCCCAAATGATGCAGTCTTTCTGGGAAAACAGTTCCGTCTGTCGATTCTTGAAAGGACTGAAGTTGTCAGGGATTTGATCCAATGGCCATCCTCGCTCAACCCAGCTAAGAACTCGTGCCAAAATGGGATCATGTTTGGTTTCGATCGCGATATCTCGAGCTGTCAGTGGTGGTGATTGAAGTGTCTCAATCTGGAGCGCTGTGACGGTTGGAGCTGGGTTGTCAACGGTTTCCGGAAGTGGTGTACGACTTAGTGCGTCAGTGTGGGGGATGGCTTTCCCCGGGCGGTGTTGCAGCTTATAATTATATGCAGCCAAGAATTCCGACCAGCGAGTCATTCTGGGAGATAATATATAAGGGGTTGGCTTGTCCCCCGCTATAATCCCCAGCAAAGGTTTGTGGTCGGTGACTATAGTAAAAACTCACCCATAAATATATTCATGAAATCTTTTAACAGCAGAAACGACAGCAAAAGCCTCTTTATCGATTTGACTATAGTTACGTTCAGCTTTTAATAGCATTTTTTGAAAAGTAGGCAATAGGGGCTTCACTACTGTTTGGTAACACATGGCTCAAAATGGCACCCACCTCAAATGGTGATGCATCACATGTAATCGTTAAAGGCAAAGTCTCATTATACTGCATCAAAACAGCGTCTGAAGTCAATAAGTTTTTTACTTGTCGGAACACGTGTTCCTCTCGGTGTCCCCAAACCCAGGTTGCCTTTTTGTCCAACAAACGATGTAGGGGCTCGGCTACGGTCGCTTTGTGGGGCAGGAAAACGTAAAAATTGATAAGGCCCAGGAAAGCTTGGAGATCAGTCTTATTTCTGGGCCTTGGGGCGTTTTTGATTGCCCTTAGCTTGCTATCGGTGGGGTAAATGCCTTGTTTATTGATTAAGTACCCCAAAAACTCTACTTTATCCGTACAGAGTTGACACTTATTTTTTTTTACTTTAAGGCCAGAGTCTTTAAATTTCTGGAGAACTAACCTCAGGCGCTCCCTTAGTATTTCTCTAGTCGGAGCAGCAATTAAAACGTCATCAAAATAAGGTACAACCCCCTTTATACCCTGTAGTAGTCTCTCCATCAAGCTCTGAAAAATTCCTGGGGCCACACTAACTCCGAATTGGAGTCGGTTGCACTTAAATGCACCTCGGTGCGTAACGATCGTTTGTGCCTCTGCCGTTTTTTTTATCTACAGGCAGTTGTTGGTATGCCTGTGCTAAATCCAATTTAGTGAAGACTTTTCCGCCCCCCAGGGAATGGAGAAGGTGTTGTACCACCGGTACCGGGTAAGCGTTCTGCTGAAGGGCATGATTCAGGGTGGCTCAGTAGTCCCCACAAATTCTTAACGATCCATCCGGCTTGATGGGTGTTATGATTGGGGTTTCCCAGGGAGTGTGGTCGGTTGGTTCTAACACACCCTGGGCTATTAATTTATCAAGCTGCTCGTCAATCTTTGGTTTAAGGGCAAATGGAACTCGACGAGGCTTAAGGCGGATGGGAGCTACTTCGGGGTTCAGGTTAAATGATATCGGGGTCCCCTTGTATTCGCCTAATTTATCTGTAAAGACGTCCTGGAACTCCCGGATGATGACCTCTTCCCAGTCATCGCTGTAGGTTCGGTGAATGCCGGCTACTTCAATTCCAAGTGGGGCGAACCATTGGAGGCCTAACAAACTTGACCGATCCCTGTCGACTATGGTTAGTGGTAGGGATGCAGTACGATTTTTAAATGAGACACGGACTTTGCTGGATCCAACGACTGGAATTCGACTTCCCTGATAGTCCTTGAGTATGATTCTTTGGAATCTGAGGTCTTGCCGCCGGACGGTGGGAATTAATTATTTAAGGGTCTTCCAGGAAACCATCGAGAGGGACGATCCTGAATGGACTTCCATCAGGCAGGGCTGGTTTTCGATGGCGACCTTCACCCGGATCTTCTTGGCGTTTAATGATGAGGCGTGACCAATCGTAATGGTTTGGTGTGCCTCTTCTCATTTCGTTGACTGGGCTGGTGGTTTGTTTCTGTAGGAGTGGTTGTTCCATTGGTGGGTTAAGTGTTCCCGATTCACAGGACGACTTCCTGTGGGCTGGCGGTAGTTGGTCCCCCTCTGAGGTGGGCCGGATCCTTGCTTGTTTCTACAGACTCTTTCGATGTGACCTCTTTTCCCGCACACCTGGCAGAGCGCGTCGAGGAATTTGCAGTCTGATCGTGGGTGGTTTGCCCCACAACCAGCGCATTGGTACTGCACTCTCTGGTTACGTTGATGGCGTTGGTCTCGTTCAGACCGGAGCCGGTTGACCTCTTCTTCATCACTTTCTGATGACGATTCGAGGTCCTCCTAGTGGGCTGTCATTGCCTGTCCTTCCAGGTGAGGTGAGATTTCGCCAGCGAGTTGGCGGAGCGGGGCGCGGGTGCGGCGCATTTGTGCAGCCGACTTACTGGTTGCTTCTGCTGCAGTAGCATCAGCGATGGCATCTGCAAGGCTAATGTCGCCTTTCACCATCAGCTTACTTTGTGTCGCTAGTGCATCTAATCCAAGAACTATTCGGTCTCTCAGGGCCTCTTCGAGGTCGGGAAACCCGCAGAGGCCTCCCAAATTCCGGAGATCCGCAATGAAATCTGAAACGCTTTCTCCCTTCCGCTGGTCTCTCTGATAAAATTCATGTCTTCGAACAAGCGTTGGTACGGTTGGTGCATAGTGGGCCCGTAGAAGGGGCTCGAGGACGTCCCAGTCCATGGACTTCACCTCAGCCGGTTTGGCTAGTGCCTTGGCCATCTTAAACACGGTCGGCCCGCAGTGAGTTAGGAATACTGCTCGCTTCTTTCCAGTAGTGGCATTCTTCAAGATTTGGTCTCCAGAAACATCTGGAATCGGTTCATATATGAGTACCAGTCTTCTTGTGCCGGGTCGAATGGAGCGGGTGGTATGACGCTGCTAGACATGGTTCAGCCGTTGGTGCGTCTTCAGCCACATGCTCTGTTTAGCGCTCTGTAGTGCTCAGTCAGCTCTGACGTCTCCAAATCCCATCCTCATCGCCAGTGTTATGTTCTGCTCATGGGCACAAGAAATGGAGATGAGACGATGAACAGTGAACTTCAACTCTTTATTTAACATTGTGGAACAGAACAAAAACTACGGCAGCAATAGCCCTTTTTATAGGCAAGCTGCTGATCAAATAACCAATAAGAAACGGGAAGCGTTAGTTCCCTTAACCAATGAAAAAGGCCCGCTAATAGCCAATCAGATTCTCCTGAACGGACCAATCAGATGTCGCTATTATCGACCAATCAGAAGTGCAGGGCCAGAACCCTGCACTTTTCTAAAGGTTTTAATAATCTTTATTTAAGCACTATTAATTCACAACAAAAGGTAATAATAATAAAGTATGATTGTATTTCTGTAGTGCCAGAGGATTTCACCCAAGGAACTATGAGATCCAAATACATTTTTTTTTCTTGATCCCACATCATAAATGCGAAGAACGTTCAAGATAATATTCAACCCCTTTCCTATGTGCATTTTATATTGCAAGCTGTTGTGTCATCTGTTGATTTTGTTTTGTCATTCTTGCCAAGCAAGCTGAGTTAAAGCTATCTAGGAGACTCTTTTGTGTAATGGTCTCACAAGATCAAATTCCCACCATTACTGTCAGCATAAAAGGATGCATTTGTGCATCTTGCTTATTATGTCCAGGAACATTGTGATCATTGAGGTATGGGGAGGACAAAGAACTAAATGCCATTAGGTCAGATGTATTGCAGATCTAATTTGGCATGGCTGCTCTAATTTTAATGGCCCTTTGCCCATTCACATCACGGGTAGTGAGAGACATTTCATACTGTATTTGGCAGCCAAGCTTTTTGGCATGATAAACATACAAAGCATGAGGAGAAAAGTAATGCCTCCCAACACAAAGCAGATGTATGCCAGAAATCCGGAGCAAATGGTGTCACCTTTTCTTCACTTTTATCTACTTACATCCATGTTGCCCCCTAAAAGTTATTCCAGAACCAAAATTCTCCCTAGATTTTGGTAGAAATATACTGTATTAAATTATTGAAATCAGGTCAATGAAGAAAAACAACCACAGTCTGAAATCCAGTGAAAAGTGATATTTTGCCAAAAATGATGATTACCTGACACACAAAGATAGAAACACATCATCTGTTAAAAATGTATGGATTTTTTATAGATCACCATTTTTAGGCTTTTTTTAAAAGTAGTGCAATGCTAATAAATTCTTCTCTGGATATGTTTGTGTATTCAATTATTCTTGGTCAGCTGGAAGAAGAAAATGTTCTCATTTCCAGTTTTTTTTCCCAAAGAAGAAAAACTCAGTTGTCATCAATGAGGTGCAGCATGCTTGCACTTAGCTTTGTCAGGAGATAGTTGAAGAATATTTGTGAGCGACCTGCCTGTCATTCCACAAACATCTGCGATCTGCCATCTGACTGCCTTTCCATATGTCAGTGAAATTCTAATGTAAGGCAATTCCTCCTTCGCTTTTCCCCTCCTGGCCAGGAAGTGTAGGCACTGAGAAAGAATGTCAAGTGATGGGGAGTGAAAAACCGAAACAATAATATAAGTGCTATTGCCATCTGCTAAGAATAACAAAGAGAAACATTAAAATGAAGTTGAAAAAGATTAAGGATGACCTAAGAATGAGATCAAGAAAGAGAGATCTCTTTCCCAGAGAAAGAAAATATTGGGGAAACTGGAGGACAGATTCCACTACAATAAGCAAGAAACCTGCTGAACTCAGCTTGGTACTCTACATCTTTTATTAGCATTTTTAGAAGGTTTCTGAGTTGCTTACGACATATGGAAAGCAAGTAGGAAGGGAAAAATTATGAACCTGATAGTTTCATAGAAGCCTTTAGGTAGGTCTTCCTCCTTTTCTATACAACCTCATATTAACGGGCTTTTGTTATTTTTTTTTTAATCTGTGCCTCATGCTAGAGGCCTCAAGACTCCTCACCTAAAGCAGGGGAAGTCTTATATTTTTTACATTATCACTCTGAGGAGATTCTTTCGGACATGCCTGTGATGTCTGTAATTACCAGGCTGAATTAATGTTAGAGTGGTTAATTTAACATATTTAATATGATATCAATTTGTTAAGAATCTGAGAATTTTAAGATGTGCTGCAGTAGCTAAATCTTGGTCCTATGGTGCCAGCAATTACCAAGTACTGTAGTAGTTCATACCTTGTCGCGTCCTGGTCCTGGATAAGGGACCCTCGCAAGGGTGAGGAAGGGGCGGGACCCTCGCAAGGGTGAAGAATCCAATCCTGGATATGGGACCCCCGCAGGGGTGAGGGAGGACAGGTTGCAGTTCGCCCGGGCAATGCTGTCTAGGGTACGTTGGTTAGCGGGACCCTCGCAAGGGTGAAGGATCCAATTAGCACACTTCTCATGCAGGTTTGTTCAAGATGGCGAAGTACACGCTGCACGGGTGGAGAAAGCGTGGATGTTCTGGCTCCAACCCCATCTAGCAGTGCTGCAACGCCTTTTATTGAGCTTACCAAACCGGAACAAGGAAGTACATACAATTTTGCCATATAAGGTAATCATAATTCATTCACTGCAAACAGGAACAAGGAAGCACATACAGTATTGCCATATAAGGTAATCATAATTCATTCACTGCACCGTGACAGGACGCTGTCTTTTAGGAGTGTTTATTGCGCATGAGCAGGATGCTTTTAATGTTTTAAGGAGGAACTAGGATATGTGATTGTGTTGTGTCGCGTCATCTCACCCTTTTTTCTTTTATTCAAAGAGCAGATTCTAAACAGGATTCAACTCCATAGGCTGCATGCTAGAGGAGATACCTTCCGGTACCACCCTATCATGCTTCCCTGGAAAGTCTATCTCTGTCTCCGAATCGCTGGAGCATTCAAAAGGTGATTTGCGAGAGTCCTCCTGGCTAATTAGATGATAGGCGTATTGTTTGAAAAGAGCTTCAACAGTTATTTGTGATTTTGCTTCAGCAATAGCAGTTAGACTACGTTTGATCATAGAAATAAAAACAGGTAACAGACAAGGTAAGAGAAAACATCCTATAGCAATCATGGCAACCATAATAAACACGGCCTTTAAAGCAGGAAATTTTGGTAGGACACCATCAAACATTTCTCCTATATCCCATTCTTTCCAAGTCTGTACAGGCACGTGTGCTATTTTCACCATATCATGTACCAATTGTCCCACCACTTCCCCACTATTATCGATTTGAATACAACAATTTGAGAGATTAAACTTGCCACATACACCTCCTTCTTTAGCCAATAAGTAGTCTAGGGCCAATCTATTTTGCATTATGTATGTTCTAGACAATGCACTTTCTGTTGCTAATTTTTTCAAAGCAGCCCCTGTTTTGTTAGTAATTATTTCTACTACAGCTTGTAACCTAATGATACGATTTAGCATGTAAATAGGTGTCCGATAACCCCATGATCCATCCTGGGCCCAAGAAGCAGGATCATAATATGCAATAATACGTTCGGGGGGCCATTCGTCATCTTTCCAACTACCAATTTTAATAGCCCCATATATGTTGGTGAGGTCTCTTTTTCGTCTGGTGTTGCGAACTTCCTCATAGACAGGCAGACCTAAGACCTGTTTACGTGGTATTGGCAAGAGAAAAAAGGAGGGCTGGATGGCTCCCAATACACAGCTACCAGACCAATTTGGAGGTAAAACATTATATGCATATGAACCACAAATCCAATATAGACCGCTCGGTGATGTCCATGGGATATTGTCATTTTCTGGGTTTGATAGAAAAGACAAACGGGTGATGTTTTGCAGGTGTCTTGGAGGTTCAGTGTGGTTTGCTGACCACCAATCATTGTTAGTCCATTGTCCTAGGCACATTAAGTGTCCTACTGGTACCCTAGCATTGGTATGATTACGATTAAAACATATTTTCCCTATAATTGATGAAGAGATGACCCATGTTTCGTTAAAGGGAGTAGGGGTGCTAGGCCAGGTTAGATTATTTTGATTGAGAAAAAGTTCAGTATAATTGGCTTCTAATGCTGCCCAAGGCCAGGCATCACCCATCTTTGTGCCTCCACAAACAAAACAGTTTTTTATAAGGAGTTCCTTGGCGATGGCATCTGCCAACTGAACAAACATGTTGTGGGCTCGGGGGGGGACTGGCAGATCATTGACTTTATCTATTTCTTCTTCATACTCCCAGTACACCTTCACAGGTTTCAATTGTACTTGCTTAGTCTCCACCTTGATAATGAGATATCCATAAGGATCTGTGCCCTTACCATCGATGCCAAGACCAAACCCGAGATACTTGGTAGAGGCTGAATGGGAGGTAGTGGTAGATAGGCAAACATTGTTGCAGGTACCTGGAGTGCATGAGGTGGAAGAGGCGCCAAGACTGATATTAACAGGAAGGTAGTTTGCTCATGAGGGGGGAGTATTAGGAGAGGAATGAGTATACCAATAGTCATAAGGGTCTTGGAAGGATGTGTGGCCTGTGCTCATTGTCTTCCGCATGGTAAATAAATATTTTTGATTGGTCAAGTAGGAATGTTCCCACCCGAAATCTCCACATGTAACACCTGCAGAACTTCTGCCCTGGCCAGCAGAAATAGCTGTGCAGGCATCAAAGCAAGCAGTGATGGTTTTTATTGTTCCAGCAACAGGAATGTCATAGAGATTGGAATGAGTAAGGTATCCCCCATAAGATTGTGCTGTTGTGAACAGGGAGGGTGAGACGGACTGACTTTCTCTGTCAGGGTCCCATTGGCCACCCTTGTAGCCATAGATGTACAAAGAAGCATAAAGAGGTCCTAATTTTGCCGGAGTGTAACAATAGTGGATATTATCTTTACCTAAACATTGATGGAAGGATGTACCGTTGTGTGTGCAGGCTGGAAGATCTGTCTTGCAGGCAGGTCTATGAGAGTGATAAATCAAGGTAGATAAAGTCTTGGAACCACTTTTTGTGGTTTGTATGCATTTTTGGCATGATGGTGATGTCTGCTTCTGCAGGGCACGCCGGTATCGTCAGGAAAGAGTGGGAGTAGGCGGTAAGATCGGCAAAAGATGTACTGTAAGAAAAGTTTCATAAGGTAGTTTTGGGAGACTCAGATGACAATCATATGCCGCATAATCCTCAGCAGTGACGTGGAGCAAAATCAGAGATGTTTGACAGTTGGAGGAGATGATGATGCGATTCTGAGATGGATAGATAGCCTTGCCATTTCTCTGCCATGTCCAGTAAGCAGGGTGCCTGACAGGATGTCGTTGTTTACAGGCCAAGACAGTTCTATTCCCTTTTGGAATATATAAACGACAGACTGGTACGCGGATATAGGCATTCAGGCGATCGAGGAGGTCAACACAGTTTTTTGGGGTTACCTTGAGCAATGGTGCAAAATTGTTTAGGTCCTTAAGCGGAGCTGTCGATGTAAGATCAGGGACCCCTGGGCCAGGCAGAGTCCGTTGAGCAGGCTGCGCCATGATGCCCAGGGAGTGCCACTTATCGTCATCCTCCTTGTGAGCCGGTGGGAGAATAGGTGTGCGTATGAAGCCTGCAAGGGCACGAGGGTGCCTGATCCGTGAAGGAGGTCGGAAAGATCTGTGTAAGAGTGGGTAGGAAATGCCAGGAGACCACTGAGGGAGCGACGTCATCTGCCAGATGCAAGGAATAGGACCACAGGGCACGCGGCAACAGTGAAGAGCCTTCGTCTGATTTCGGGAAGGTCGGATCCGCTGGGGAAAGACTGAAAAAAGAGGGGGGTTTGCAGGAGAAAGAGTGGAAAGGAGGAAAAATTGATGGCTGAAGAAGGTATGATTTTGCGTGAAGCCATGCAGAGCATATATGCCAACAGTAGAAGGGTGAACAGTTACCGTGAAGAAGAGGTAGCAAGGGTTGTAAGCATAAGATATGTCGATAAGGAGTGAGGGGTTAATTACTTTATTATTGAAGGTGAAGGAATAAGAGCAGTTTTGAATCTCATTATCTTCAAAAGCAAAGGAAACATGGGCCCCAAGTGGGGCTATTATACCCGAAGGTGAGGCTTTAAATAAACAAGGAACAGAGGGAAAGAGAAGAGTCAGGCAGAGGAGAAGGGAGAGGCTTTCCATGATATGGTCGGACGCAGCGACCAGGGACCCACAGAACCCTGTCTGGTAGTTGAATGGCTGCGTATCCTTTGCCCCAAGTAATCAGGGAGACAGGCCCCTTCCAGTGAGGGTCAGGCAAATGCCTGTAATAGACAAGAGGGTGGGAGGAAGATAAAGAGGCTTTAGAGAAATGCCGTTCTGCTGCTGTAGAAAGAGGTGTGCGAGAAAGATTAATGAAATTAAGAGTATAAAGACAAATGTTTAAAATATTCTGATACGCTGGGAGGCTAGGGGGGCTAGGCCCTTTTACCCTATAGTACCGATTAAGGGCTGTTTTTAGAGTTGAATTAGCCCTTTCAACCAAGGCTTGGCCTTGGGAGTTGTATGGAATACCAAACTTGTGGACAATGGACCATTGGTGACAAAATGAGGAGAAAACAGAGCTAATATAAGCCGGACCATTATCCGTTTTCAAATTTTTTGGGCATCCCAGCGTCAGAAAGGAACGAATGCAATGATTGATGACATGGTTTACCGCTTCTCCTCTATGAGCCGTAGCCATGATGAATCCCGAGAAGGTATCCACAGAAACATGGATATACTTCCAAGGGGCAAATGGGGTATATTGGGTGACATCCATTTGCCATGTTTCACAGGCCTCAGTTCCCCTTGGGTTAACGCCTTCAGGGGAGCTATTGGCCTGCAAGCTGCATGTGGGACATTGTTGAACAATGGCTTGAGCTTCGGTTTTGGTTAAGCCAAATTGTTTAGCCAGAGCTTTAGCATTTTGATGGAAATAATCGTGGCTTTCTCCTGCTGTCAAAGGAGAGGGCTGAGGCATTTTTATTATGACTGGCATCATTTTACATGCTTCATCTGCCATGTGGTTTCCTTCGGAAAGAAAGCCTGGGAGGTGCTGATGACTACGGATATGGGCCACGAACAAAGGGTCCTGTCGTGCCCGGAGTAACGTCTGGAGCTGTAAAAAATGTTGGATTAAAGGGGCAGGGACATTTGGAGAGATATATGCATCAAAAACATTTTTTGCAACATAGGAAACATACAGGCTGTCAGTAATGACATTAAGTGGTTGTGAAGGGAACAGAGTCAGAGCTAAATTGAAGGCTTTTAGTTCAGCTTGCTGAGCAGATTCTGTGGAGGGAGTCAAATGTTTTTTCCATTGGCCATCCTCTTTCCAGACGCATGCGCCACTCCTTTTAGATCCGTCAGTAAATATTGTGAGGGCATTTTGCAAAGGAAATTGATGTATAGGTGAGGCTAATGTGATAGGCACCATCTTTAAAAGCTGTAGTCGCTGATCAGGGGGCAAATGACATGATATATGACCAACCCAATCAGTGAGGGCACCCTGTAGGGTGTCAGACTGCTGATATAGTACCTCCCACATAGCTAATTTGCAGTGTGTGTATATGTTGGTAAGATCTATCCCCATCAGATTCTTACTTCGATGGCGACCCTTGATAATCAAATCCGCAGCTTGGGCTGCTTGATTGTAAATATTTTGTTTCGGGGTATGTTGTAAGTGTAACCATTCAAGAATCAGAATCTTTCTCTCCGTAGTTAACTGTATGAGGATACCTGTAAGTAGCTGGGCAGTGTGGAGTAGTGCTAAATGTATAGGAAAGTTGGGGATGGCACGATCCACCCATCTATGTTGTATAATATGGTTTATGTTCCTCAATGCCTCCTTCTGAGGGGGGGTGAGAATGATTAAATCTGCAGGATTTTTGTGATCTACCAATGCCTGAAAGAGGGGGGAAAGAGTACTGGTGTGCAGGGCAAAGTAAGGACGAGCCCAGTTGATAGTACCTAAAATTTGTTGCAATCGTACCAAAGTGATTGGATTAGGAAGTGCAATCTGGGGCAAAACTGGAGCTGAATTTGAAAGTAACACCTTATGTCCCAGATATTGAAAGGGGTAGTGTTGTTGAACTTTATCCGGTGCAATATGTAACCCTGCAGAGGTAAGACAATGCTGTAAAAACCCAAGCGATTTATGAAGTTGCTCTGAGGATTCTTCCGTTGCGATTAGAATGTCATCCATGTAATGATACACCAAGTAGGAAGGATGTTTTTTCCTGTATGGAAGTAAAGCTTTATCGACAAAATATTGACACATGGTAGGGGAATTGACCATTCCCTGTGGTAGGACTTTCCATTGATATCGGGTGGTGGGTTTGCTATTGTTGTACTCAGGGACAGTGAAAGCAAAGAGACATTTATCACGTTCTGCTAGTGGAATGCAGAAAAAACAATCCTTCAAATCAATAACGATCAAAGAATATTTTTGTGGAATAAGATTAGGATTAGGGAGACCACACTGTAGCGCCCCCATAGGCTGAATTATGCTATTGACAGCCCTTAGATCTTGAAGGAGTCTCCACTTTCCACTTTTCTTTTTAATAAGAAAAACAGGAGTATTATAAGGGCTAGTGGTGGGTTCCAGGTGGCCAGCCTTCAACTGTTCGGTGACAATGTCGTGCAGGGCATGAAGTTTTTCAGATGGTAATGGCCATTGATCAACCCACACGGGGGCGGAGGTGGTTAGTGTGAGGGAAAGAGGACGAGGGGCATAAAGCGCCATTTAAGGAATGTGTAGAGAGAGCTGTAGCTGAGAAAGCAAGTCACGCCCCCACAGATTGCAATGCAAAGGTAATATATAAGGTTTGAGAACAGCAGTGATATTAGAACAAGAGGAAGTAGCAAACAGATTGCGCGTGCTGACCTTGGCAGCCTGAGCTCCACCGACACCTTGGACAGAAGAAGCCGGTTGGCAAGGCCAATGAGCAGGCCACTCCTGAGAGCGAATGACAGACACGTCAGCACCAGTGTCTATGAGGCCAGTGAAGGAGGTACCATCCAGCAAAACCGTGAGGGTCGGTTTTGACAGCGAGACCGGCTGTTGAAGAGCATAAAGAAATGGGGGACTATGAGAGGGAGGAAGGAAGATAAGAGTAGCAACTACAGTTCCCTTGAGAAGGGAGAAAATCCTGTCTCCTGTCCCAGCAAGCCCTAGGTGATGCAAAGATTTAGAATCAGGGAAAAGAAAGGGAGAAGCAACAACTCCTTCAATGACAAGAGTGGAAGTAGGGATTAACAGTGCAAGGGTAGCAGGGGGAAAATGGGCAGACACATTAATTGAAAGAGGAAGCGTAAAAAACGAACCAGGATCATCATACACAAAGTCTTCCGTTAAGACAGCAGGAAATGCATTGGTAACAAACGAGGCAGCCTTTGGGGCAGGGCTAGCTGAAGGCCCCACAATTAGTTTTCCGACTGCTGATTAGGAATGGGCGGGGGGTTAGAGCGGCATTGAGAGGCCCAGTGAAACCCTTTGCGACAACGAGGACAGACAGTTTTCGGTTTTTCCAAGGGGCCAGGACCTCGAGCGGGGCCCCTTGGGGCGCCTCCGCCACCAGGGGCCCTGCATTGATTTTTAAAATGTCCTGGTTTACCGCAATTGAAACAATTGCCTCGACGCATCATGGGGCAAACGGAGATATCGCCAGAAGAGAAAGCGGAAGTAGCAGGCTGCGAAACAGTAATGGCGGCAGCAAGAGCCTCCATTTGATAACTAGTAGTGCCCACAATACGGCAAGCTTGTAGAAAGTCAGCCAAGGTAACGCCAGGTTTATTAGAAATCGGCTGAAGTATTTTTTGACAATCTTTGTTTGCGTTTTCAAAAGCCAACTTAAGAGCGAGTTCATTGCGAGCGTCCTCATTGTCAATTTGCCTCTCTAGGGCCAATTGGAGGCGACTGAGAAATTCTGAGTAACTCTCAGTTGGTTGTTGGTAAATTTTTGAAAAGGTCTGAGTTGGCTTATGCGCGCTGTCATCCACCTTTTTAATTGCAGCCAATGCACAGCGAGTGATAATGGGAAAAACAGCACGGTCCGATTGCATTTGGTTTGCAATCGTGGCTAAAGTTCCTGTGCCCAAGACATGATCTCGAGTCACATTATTAGGCAGACCATGTCGGATAGAAATTTCAGCCTGTTTCTGATATTCTGACCACCAAATAACATACTGAGAGGGAGTGAGTAACATATTAAACAGCAGTTGCCAATCCGCTAAAAGCATTTCAGTAGTAGCATTTGTTAAAGAGGCTAAAATGCCTTGTGTGTAACGAGACTGTAAGCCATAAGTTGTTACAGCGGCTTTAAGGTCTTTTATGACTTTAAAATTAACAGGATTATGTACAGGTACAGCCTGAGCACCAGGTGGCGCTCCAGCCGGCACAATAAAACTTACGGGATAAGCGGCACACGCCTCTAAGTCTTCTCCTTCCAATTCCCCCCTATCTCTGGCCTCTGCGACTGCTCTAATGAGATGACCTCCTTTTCTATCACCCAGTCCGGAAGTTAGGGAAGACAGAGATGGGTAGAAAGTTTCAGAGGGAGCAATGGGGGGCGAGGCCAGAGGGAGAGGAGGAGAGGGAGGACAGAGGTCCTTGTAGGAAGGAGGGCAAGAAGGAGAAACAACCTGAGTTTGGGCAATTGTTGGATCGGTTGGCTTTGCCCCAGGGGTGTCAGGCAAGTTTTCAGGGGTTTTGGGTAAAACCAGTTCGATGGCTGCCATAAGAGCTTGCCATGTGGCCAAAATATCTACAGGAGCACGGGGCTCTTTGTGCAAATAGACCCCCAGCCTTGTCCATGTCGATTTTTTGAGAGATCCTGCAAGAGGATACGAGGGACAATGTTCTTTTAAATAGATCAAAAATGTCGTCACTTGTTTTCTTGTGACTGCATGTGCTAAATATCCTTTACTTTTCTGAATCGAATTTGCCCTTTTCACTAGATTCATAAGCTCCTCCCTATGCTCTGAGGAAGTCTTGAAGTTTGCGGAGCCCATTACTTACGATTCGAAAGCCGATGCCCGGTGCGTAGTAACGGGAGTGAAAAGAGAGCCTCCTTAGACAAGGAGCACTCCTTGACGTATCCCGGACGAGCCCCCAGCTGTCGCGTCCTGGTCCTGGATAAGGGACCCTCGCAAGGGTGAGGAAGGGGCGGGACCCTCGCAAGGGTGAAGAATCCAATCCTGGATATGGGACCCCCGCAGGGGTGAGGGAGGACAGGTCGCAGTTCGCCCGGGCAATGCTGTCTAGGGTACGTTGGTTAGCGGGACCCTCGCAAGGGTGAAGGATCCAATTAGCACACTTCTCATGCAGGTTTGTTCAAGATGGCGAAGTACACGCTGCACGGGTGGAGAAAGCGTGGATGTTCTGGCTCCAACCCCGTCTAGCAGTGCTGCAACGCCTTTTATTGAGCTTACCAAACCGGAACAAGGAAGTACATACAATTTTGCCATATAAGGTAATCATAATTCATTCACTGCAAACAGGAACAAGGAAGCACATACAGTATTGCCATATAAGGTAATCATAATTCATTCACTGCACCGTGACAGGACGCTGTCTTTTAGGAGTGTTTATTGCGCATGAGCAGGATGCTTTTAATGTTTTAAGGAGGAACTAGGATATGTGATTGTGTTGTGTCGCGTCAATACCTGTTTTCTTGAAATATGCATTATTTCAGCAAAAAAATTGTGTGTGTGTGTGCTTATCCATTAAAAATAATATAGCAATGGAACTGAAAACTGAAAATGTAAAATCTGAAAGCATATAATTATTTATTTGATGTAATTTTTTTCACGCCTATCCTCTTCAGAGCGCCATGGTAATTACTGATCACAAGTTAAACATTTTTTGAAAAACCTGCAATTTTAAACAAAGCCGTCATGACATTAAAATACAAAGCAGACTCAATGATTATATGTAAATGGCCACTGAAAATGTAAAGTACTTAAAATAGAATGTTTGAAAAAAGGTTAAAATGACATATGAAATGCAAAAAAAAAAAAAAAGTGGTTTCACCAGCTGTTAGAAGACCACAAACAAAAAACTGGCACCAGTTTCCTGTGCAAGTCATCCAAATACCGACTGCAACCACCAAAAAGGTGTTTCATTAGTCCTATCTTAGCATTTTTGGGGGATCACTGGCACATACATGAGGATGAGTACAGGAAAAGCCCCAATTAGTCCTGCAACAGAAATGACCCCAATTTCAAGATTTTTGGGGCAGGGGGGTACTAAAGCATTTTGCTATTGTGATTGGAAACCCTGAGAAAATTCAGAAGGCCTTCACTGGAAAAACCAACCTACAAGGGATACACAATTGTATTAAAACTGCATTATCTTTACATTTTTAAAATGTTGAATTGTGATGGCTGTTTTACTTTTTAAAAATAATATAATTGAACTATCATGATTGAAGCTGTATATCATTAAATAACATATTCCATCATTCTTCCTCCTTTTTTAAAAAAATCTTATAAATCAGTCTTGATTCTTGGTAACTGCCTGGACAAGATTCTCTTGCAGGTTTCTTGGCAAGATTTTTGGAACTAGTTTGCCTTTTCCTCCTTCTCACCATCCTCCTCTTCCTCTTCCCAAGGTGAAGAAAAAGAGACTGACCTAAAGATTTTAGAACTCCCACTCCTATTTCCAGTCCGGTGCCTTTAACCACTACATCAAACAGATTTTCTATATCATTGTTTCCACACCTCAGCAATTTTAAGATGTAGGGACATCTGGGGAATTCAGTGGTACATGACAAACTACTCCTAAAACTAAAATCTTATGGTTTCTCTGGACACCTGCATAACTGGATAGAAGCATTCCTGTCAAACAGACAACAAATGGTCAAAATTGGGAGCATCCTATCAAATTCTGTACCTGTCAACAATGGTGTCCCCCAAGGCAGTGTTCTAGGACCAACTCTCTTCATACTCCACATAAATGACCTCTGTGATCATATTAAGAGCAACTATGTTCTCTTTGCCGATCACGCAAAGCTATTCAACACTACCGACAATACTGCTACCATTCAAAAAGACCTCGACTATGTATCAGAATGGTCAAACAAATGGCAACTTCAAATCTCAACAAATAAATGCTCTGTCTTACATATTGGCAAAAAAATAAATAAATCAGAAAATAAAATACAAGCTGAAGAGTCAAGACCTTGTTGATGATCCAAACTCTTTCAATGACCTTGGAGTACTCATCTCTAATGATCTAAATGCTAGAGCCCACTGTAACTACATAGCCAAAAGGCATTAAGAGTTGTTAACCTAATCCTATGTAGCTTTTTCTCTGGTAATATCACACTACTAGCTAGAGAATACAAAACATTTGCCAGACCAATACTCCAATACAGCTCATCACTCTGGAACCCACATTACGTATCTGATATTAACACAGTTGAGAAAGTCCAGAAATATTTCACAAGAAGAATTCTCCAATCCTCTACTCATTGCAGAATACCTTATGCCACCAGACTCGAAATTCTCAACCTAAAAAACCTAGAACTACTCCACCTTCGGTCCAATCTAAGTATAGTACATAAAATTATATATTGCAATGTCTTACCTGTCAATGAATATTTCAGCTTCAATCATAACAATACAAGAGCACACAATAGATAAAAACTCAAGGTAAACCGCACCAAACTTGATTGCAGGAAATACAACTTCAGCAACAGAGTGGTCAATGTCTGGAATACTCTACCTGACTCTGTGGTTTTTTTCCCCAAACCCCAAAAACTTTAACCTTAGACTGTCTACTATTGACCTCACCCCTTTCCTAAGAGATCTATGGGGGTATGCATAAGCGCATCAACGTGCCAACCGTACCTGTCCTATTGTTTCTTTTTATTTTTTTTATATGTATCCATTTTATGTATTCGTAACTATGTTTATACTTATACCTGTTATCTTATAATCTCTTGACAAAATAAAATAAATAAATAAATAAAAATAAATAAATAAATTGAAGTCCGTACATTTTTAAATTGCTGAAATTCAGAAACACTGTTCTATACCATTGCCTAAAAGAGGGGAGGGCTGCTGATCTTAATTAAAGAGGGGGGAGCTGCAATAGGTCACACATATTAGCAATAGGGTCATAATATTTTGGCCTATGCAGTGTTTTTTTGCAGATTGGGGGATAGACTAAAAGGAAAGGATCCCAAATAGTTTCACAGATTTATTTTTCATCTTTTTGAGGTAAAAAAAAAATCTGTTGTTATACTGTTGAATCTAGAAGTGGCTCTATTTCTTTAATATGTTTGGAGAGGGCAATATATTACAAAGCGGGTTTTATTTTTCATTCGTTCAGCTTAAGAACAGTGAGCTCTAAGTGAATATCTTGCCATATATGTTTGTCAGTGTTACAGCAAAAATTGGTGGGGAGCAAAATGCCTCCTTCCAAACTGCTTCTGATCTGCGCCTTTTGATTTCACAATAGCATCATCAGAATACTCCCATTTCTCTTGGTGATTCATTTCCATCGTTTCCTGTACTTTTCCAGGCTCTGGGAAAGAACTTGCACTAACCCAGTGGGAACAGACATGCACATTCCCAAAATAGCTGAAAGAGATCTTCATCCTCCTATTCCTGACCTAGTAGAGTTTTTTTTTAAGAGGAAAAATGGTCCAAAACTGTGCTTATTCACAGAATAATAAACAGGAGAAGATGAACCTGGTATCTGAGTATATACTAGAATTGTCGATTGCAGATTACAGAAAGATATGTCCTTGCTGGCCCAATTCTCAATTTATTGTGAGAGCCCATGTAGTGGTAATGAGGGACAAGAGATATGAATTATAATAGCTTGCCTATGCCATAAAAATGGCTCACCAAGCTTTTAATTACAAAAAAAAAAAAAAAAGCAAGCAGAAGAGGTCAAAAGGCTTCCTTTTGCATCTCCATCTCTTGACACTCGGGTCTTACACATACACATTTATCACCACTTCATTAATGGTTGTTGTTTCATTTCATTCTGCAGTTTCCTGTCTTGTATAACAATATTAGTTTAATGAAATTTTGAGGGACTGCTATGAATGGATAAATGCTGGATCGATGGGAAGAATTGAAAAAAAGGCAATTTGGAATATTGATACTCCTTATCTCAAAATGTAGAGGGAGAAGTTTGTTTTTCAGTGGGTTTGTAAGAGTTGGTTTTGAATATTTTTAGAAATTATTAGTGAGATAAATTCATTTTCTCAAAAACTCTAAATTTCCCAGCTAGAAATTCTTTTTGAGGACTATTTGATGCTTCTCCTGTGTGGATCTTCCTGTGTGTCTTACACAGCTTGGCTGTCACCAGGTTGGGAAAGCTAGGTTACATAGGAATTTAGCCTCAGACAAGTTTGTACCATAATAAATTTCAAAGAAGCCAGTCTAATCTCCTCAATATAGAAAGCATCACGAAGTAAAGCAACTTAACCCTCAGAAACTGATTGCCCTGTCAGATTTCTGTCCTGTAAGATAACTTGTTTTGTTTTCAAACATTCAGGCAAGATTTACAGATAATCCTCAACTTGTGAACACAACTGAGTCCAAAATTTCTGTTGCTGAGCAAGGTGATTGCTCAATGAGTCACACCCAATTTTACAACCAATTTTTTTTGCCACAGTTGTTAGGCAGATCACCACAATTGTTAAATGAATCAAGCAGTCATTAAGCAAATCCAGTTTCCTCAGTGACTTTGCTTGTTGGAAGCACGTTGGGAATGTCACAAATGGCGGTCGTATTGCAACCATTGTAAACACATGCTGATTGCTAACTTCCCGAATTTTGAACACATGCCTGTGGGGATGCTGCAATGGTCATAAGTGTGAGGACCCATTATGCATCACTTTTTTCAGTGCTACTGAAGCTTCGAACAGTTGCTAAATAGGTAAGTCGAGGATTACCTGTGAACAGTTCATTTATATCCTGTATTTCAGAATGGACTGTCTGAACCATCTCACATGGGGCAGTCCTTCAGTCCACAAGTACTATCATTGTCCCCTTTCTCATCTTTTTTCAAGACTCAACTTAACCATTCTTTCTGTCTTACCCTCTTCCTTTTGTCCTTCCTTCACCCTTGACTGGCTTAACTTTGCAGAGAAAATAGAAAAGTTTCTGAGCCCAGATTTAAAAGAGCATTTTTTTCTCCCAGTAAATGTTATCTACAGGGAACAACAAGCAGTCTGGCAAATGAAAAGATGAAAGTTTGTGCGGTTTCCCTTCCTGCTTTTTGTCATTAAATCTCCTGTTGAAAAATCCTTTAAAAAGGTTGCATTATTGCAACTTAATTTGCCTCTGATTAACAAAACCTGAAGAGGTGGAGAGCTTAGTATCCAAATCCTAGTATCTGCCTATGCCAGTTCTCCCTCCAGATAAATTATCTGTTGCTGCTTCCTCCTGGGAGTTAGGCTATGCAGTCATTTTCTGGTACCAGGGAGATTATAATAGCTAGGCCTGCTCCATGTGGCCTTGTTTTTGCCAGGGGAAACCATGGCTAATTAGCTTTCTAGCACTGCTTCTGTTAGATGTTTTGTAAACAACAGCAGCTGGTGGGTAGATCTGGATGGAAACCAATACCCAAAATGGTCCCCAAAATGTAAACTCTGTTTATTGAGAGGGTATACTCTTTAATTCCTTGACAGATTAGATTTTGTTTCATTATAGGAATCCTTAAGCAGCTACCTTTATGTCTATGCTATTGGCTGATACAGTTTGTTAACACTTCTTTAGATAATAGAACCATGAATCCAAAAATCCTCTTCCTATAGTGGAAAATGCCAGAATTGTTCAACTAAAGTGAAATTCTGAAACTGTTTTTCCATATTTGAGGCCTTGCATACTTGTCTGCATAGAACGGTTTGTTTCTTTCTGGGATTCCACTTCCTAATTGACTTCGTCATGCTAGATAATACAGTGTTGTGAGTATTAAGCTAGGCCTGAGAAATTCATGTTCAGATTTCTGCCTGCGCTGAACCTCATGATTGACTGTTATTCATGGAGTCCTTATAAGAATAAAATAGGAGAGAGGTAGAGAGTACGTGGCATTCAGAAAACCTGGTTATAAATGCAACAAATATTGTATATATATTTTGGTATCTTTTTTTTCAATACTCTTAACAATAAAACTAGCCAAGGGACAATTCACCATAGGACAATTCAATGTGGGATAACTCAATGCAAAAAACCTGTACTGTAGACCCATTCTTAATTTTATTAAGGCGATTGTCTGCCTCTTCTTCCTTTCTTCATTAGCACATGACTCTGATTCCCTAGGAGAACCTGCACCACTTGGGAAAACTGCCTAGGCAGAGGCTGAAGAACCAAGTTGACTGTGCTGAAGTTATGGGCCATGTTTGTGCCAGTATCTGTTTAACTAAAAGATGCCTGAGCCTTCTGCTCTCATTTCCAAAGCTGGCTCAGCTTAAGGGAGGTGAAAGTTCCTGCCACTCCGCAGGAAGACTTCCTCACCTTATTCTAAAGAAACAACTGTTTTTCCTCAAAATTAATGTGCATTGTTAATAAGCCATGATCAATCCTAACACATCTCCAACTTCCAAGAAAATTATGATAATTTTCATTGGCCTACTTGGGTGTATTGTGTTGCCAGCTATTTAATGACATAGTACCCACTAAGTATTTGTCTTGTGATTTCATGTGGAAAATATAATAAATGCATTTGCTTGAAGATTATCTGTAAGATTTTATGAGAAATATCTGTATAACAGAAATGTATATTTCTTGAAGAATAAAAAAGCAAAGTTAGAAAAGGAATGCAAATATGTTATTAAATAGAAAAGTTGCAAATGAATAACAAATTTGATTATGCTGTTCCTGCAAATCAGTGACAGGTTGTTTCAAAAATTCTGAATTTAGATTTGTTCATTAAAACTTAATATGTAGGAGGTTTTTTTGTTTGTTGGGCTCCTTTGAGGCAGTATTGACTCCTGATGATAGCCTGGACTGATTCCTGCAGTTTTCTTGGCGTGATTTCAGGACAATAGCCTCTTTCCTAGGGCTGATAGAAACTGTATGGCTCAAAGTCACGCCGCTGGCTGTATGCCTAAAATGCAACTAGAACTCATGTTTCCCCAGATAGTTCCCCAGATGGTGGCTTAACAACTACATTAAACTGGCTCTCTAATAAGTAGCTAGTGTAACAGAATAGGTTATTTCTTGTGTGTTGGATACCTCACAATATCAAAGAGGAATCAGTTATGATTGCTTTGTTGCTGGAAATGTAAACTATTATCTTACACAATTAGGACTTGTCTCATAACATTGTTGCTTGGATCAAAATCCATAGATATGCTAACAAGGCTGCAGATTAAGGTCACCTGCATTCTTTCTATTACTCCTCCAGTAGTTGGAATCTAACCAAGCATGAATCTTTCATGTATGGAGAGTAACCAGAAAGAATTTCATAAAACATTGGATAGATAAATCCATTTAGTTTTAACATTAGGTTTACATTTTTTACATTATTTTAGAAATTTGGCTATGTACAGTATATATATATTTGTAAGCTGGTCAGAACCATTGGAATGAATGGCATAAGTTTTATAAAGAAACATTTACAACAAATTGATGCCAGTGGATTGCCAGTAAGTACCATTTGTCAGTAATTGTTCTTCTTTGGAGTGCTTTCCATTAATTGCATCATTTTCAGGCATAGTTGTTTTTACACAATTTCATGCATAAGTTTCTTTTCATTCTAATCATATCTAATCATGCTAGTTTGCTTGTTTAAAAATTACTTCATAGCTGGATGTACTAGTTGTTCACTTATTTCCAGATATAAAATCAACAGCCCTTTTGTTTATAAATTAGATGTGACACCTTGGCTGAGCAGGGATCTAGATTAGTCCCTTAAGGGAGTCATGAATTGATCTAATGCTGGAAGCACTAACCGGTAGCTTTAAGAAGGGTTATCAAATATTTAGGAGCTGAATTCTTCTAATGTCACTTTTAATATCTTGTGTGCTTTTTTCTTTTTCTTTCCTTCTTTCCTCTGTTATCTCTCACCTAGTCAAAAGCTCTTCGGGAAAAATGGCTGATGCAGGGAATTCCTGCAAGTTCTCTGGCCGAGGAAGAAGCCAGGAAGAGACAGTCAGAAGAAGATGAGCTGAAAGTGAAAAAGCTTGAAGGCAACATCCATAGGTAGGTTCACATCTTTTTTTTTAAAATCTTGGATAAATGATTGAGGGCCGTTTTTTGCCCTCTTGTAACTATGTGGTCAGCATAATGTAAAAACAAAAATGCTTGGAAATTAAAAAAAACCTCAAGGCTGGTGACTTATTGACATTATCTATGAATAAACTAATGATTTCATTGGGGAGTGATTAAAAATAAGTATATCTCTTTTATTAATTACATTAATAACCTGTGGTCTCCAGGAGTTTGCTGAACTGCAGCTCATGTCGGCTCTTGAAGTGCAGGATAGCTTGAAAAATAGTGCATGCTGCTGACCTTCTTTGAATTGTCTAGTAATATGTTTGTTGGAGAAAAGCACTCTCATTAGCTGAAGATCAAGAAGAAAATACATAATTTACTCATATCTGATGTAAAAAAGGAATTCTGGCTGGAGTTTGAAGAGACCTAAAGGTACAAATGTATATTGCTTGGAAGTAAAATCAGAGGGGTTTATGTTTGAAGATATTTTTATAGGATTGCAGTGAAAATGAGAAAAAGCACTGGAGTCAGAGTCATATTTCTGAAATACTTTGTGTCCTATTTTTATTGCAACCTAGTAGAATATTGGAAATAAATTATACAAAGTTGTTCAGGATACTGCTAGTGCACCATCACCTTACTTTATCCCAGCTACTGTCTTGAATATGAGCACTTTTCTCACTAGGTGTTGATCCATGCTTTGACAGATTTATTGATACTTATGAGCATGCTCAGAAAGACTCTTACCTTGTTTTCATATTATGGTTACTCAGAAAATTGTATCTCCATATCATTCATAATACAAATCCCTTTTCGAGAAAAATATCCAAGCATGGCAAAATGACAGTAATCTGAACAGAGCATTAATGTAATGTTACATGATCCAGAACCAAGACATGTCAACTTTTCATCTGTACATTAGAGAAGATATAAACTGCAAAAATGAACTAGGATGAAACCTCTAATGAGTTGAGCTCAATCCCTGTTAATTATGTGGACATAATATATTTTGATAAGATAAAAATAATTTGTCACTGCTTCCTTCTAGAGTTATTTTTTAATCTTATCAGTATAGTTTGGAGCTTTGGGATTTTTTGATGGCCCCTGGTCCAAATATAAACTGATTAATTGATTATGTGCCATGAGGTTGGTGTCTAGTCTTAAAAACCAAATCCATAGATTTTGTCCATAATAAGCTTTCTCCAACTAGGTCCTTCAGGTCCTTACCACTTAATTTACTCCATCCATCTTGCTACTTCTTCTTTACTGTATGTTACTTTTTTCCTAGGCATTATAGACTTCAAATACCAATTTATTAATTCAAATATTAATAAAATCCAAACTTTCCTAAGAGATCAGCCAAGATTGCTAAGTCTTTATGAACTAAATTTGTATTATTTTATTTCTAATTAAAACAAACTCTTCAAAAATATTAAGTAAAGGAACCTGCAGAAGAAAAAAGTATTTTTATTAATTAGATTTTTAAAGCAAATTAGCTCTTTGATCATCTTGCAAATCCTGTAAGGTAGGTAGACAGACAGACAGACAGACTTTACAGAATACTGTAAAATCTCCAGTCAGTGGTGGTATTTGCCAGTTCTCCGAACTACTCAAAATTTCTGCTACCGGTTCTCCAGAACTGGTCAGAACCTGCTGAATACCACCTCTGATCCCACTTGGTTAAATGAAGAAACTTGTCTTTTCTTACATTATTCTGCAAAGTATCTTCAAACTAGCCATAGAAAGAGAGATTAACATTGAAATCTAATGAAGAAATACAAAAGAAAAATCCAGAATAAAGATCTGCTTGCAGGAGTAGACCAAAACATAAAATCTCCCATTTTTAGGGAGAAAATTGGTGTTCATAGAAAAAAAAGACACCTGAAGAATGAATAAAAGCAGAAAGTATTAGAACAGCAAGGCTGTAGAAATACATACTATAGAAGTACAAGAAACATACAATAAGAGAGAAGTAAACTGCACAAAAAATGACCTGAAAAATGAGCAGAAAACAACAAACCCATTGCAGTTTTTGACACACAAAATAAAGCATTAACAGTAGAATCAGAAAGGTGAAATACTGTTCTTGCTATACCCTTCCTAACTAACAAAGCAAAAGGCTTTTAGGATCAGGAAAGTATGCATCTGGTCATATAATTGAGCTCCTCTATCTTTCTTTTAAGCAATAATATATTCAATTTGATTTCTATATACTCTATCTGACCATGTCCATGTATAGAGGATTAATTTTGATTGTTTGAAGACTACGTTAGTTATGAAGAAATAACTGGAGTAGCAGACATGGATAAATTGGTCCCCTGCTGCATTTTGGTTTTCTAAAACCATACAGTCCAATAATATTTTCTCTTTCCTGTTTCCAACTTCAGCATTCCAGTCTCCAATGAGAAACAGCATCTTCTATCAATTTCAAATTGAAGTTGATCATAGATGCAGATCTTCTGTCATCTGTAGAGCATTACAGCCTACATTTAAATTATCTGTATGATAAAGGATTGTTCATGAATTAGTCCAGGGGTGGGCAAACTATGGTCCGCCGGCCACATCTGGCCCGTTGGTCTGTCCAGTCTGGCCCATCTCTGAAAAAAAATCGCTGCCATTGGTCTTTCCAATCCGGCCCACCCCTGAAAAAAAAATCGCTGGGCGTGGCGTATTGCCCTGTGCTGCGTGGCCCCCAAAGCTGCAAAACAGTGCAGAGCAATCTAGGGGTAGGAAAGAAAACAACTTTGCAAAGGCCTCGGCTGGGAGTTCGAAATCACCTTCGAGTGCGACCTCTCCAAAGGTGAGTACCCGCAGATCCCCCCTTTTTTTCCAGGGCTTCCAGGCTTAAACTTTGCAAAGGCAAAGCTTGCAGGCTGGAGCGTCTTCCCACCGAGGAGTGGGAAGGGTTCCGCCCGGCGGCCGGGGCGGGCTGCTTGGAGCCAACTAAAGCTAGGCCGCTGCTGGTGGAGCTTTGCCCTGCCTTGGTGCCCCGTTTCCCGGCTCGGTGGTCCTGCTCGGGTGGCATTTTAAAAGCCTGCTCCCAGCACCTGAGCAACTTCCCAGCAACTTTTGGCTTCCTTTTAACTCACGGGCGCTCGCGGCTGGCCCCGAGCGAAGCCCAGCAGGCGGGCGGGCTGCTTGGAGGAGGCGACCCGGCGGAGCTCAGGGTGAGGCGTGAGCGCCCGTGAGTTAAAACGAAGCTGAAAGTTGCTGGGAAGTTGCTCGGTTTTCCGGGGCTTCCAGGGCTTTGCAAAGGCAAAGTTTGCAGGCTGGAGCGTCTTCCCGCCAAGGAGCGGGAAGGGTTCTGCCCGGTGGGCGGGGCGGGCTGCTTGGAGCAGGTTGCTGTGCGGCTCGGGGTGAGGCGCAAGCGCCCGCAAGTTAAAACGAAGCTGGAAGTTGCTGGGAAGTTGCTCGGTTTTCCGGGGCTTCCAGGGCTTTGCAAAGGCAAAGTTTGCAGGCTGGAGCGTCTTCCCACCGAGGAGCAGGAAGGGTTCTGCTGGGTGGGCGGGGTGGCCTGCTTAAACTTTGCTCGGGTGGTACTATAAAAGCCTGCTCCCAGCACCCGAGCAACTTCCCAGCAACTTTCAGCTTCCTTTTAATTCGCGGATGCTCGCGCCTGGCCCCGAGCTGCGCAGCGGAAGGGAAGCCCGACGGGCGGACGGGCAGGCTGCTTGGAGGAGGCTCTGGACTTCCCCTCCACGAGGCACGAGCGCCCACGAGTAAAAACGAAGCTGAAAGTTGCTGGGAAGTTGCTCGGATTTCTGGGGCTTCCAGGCTTAAACTTTGCAAAGGCAAAGTTTGCAGGCTGGAGCATCTTCCCGCCAAGGAGCGGGAAGGGTTCCGCCCGGCGGGCGGGCAGGCTGCTTAAACTTTGCTCGGGTGGCACTTTAAAAGCCTGCTCCCAGCACCAGAGCAACTTCCCAGCAGCTTTTAACTCGCGGGCGCTTGCGCCTCGCCCCGAGCCGCACGGCAGCCCACTCCAAGCAGCCCATCCCGCCCACCGGGCGGAACCCTTCACACTTCTTGGCCGGAAGACGCTCCTGCCTGCAAACTTTGCCTTTGCAAAGCCCTGGAAGCCCCAGAAACCCGAGCAACTTCCCAGCAACTTTTGGCTTTGTTTTAACTCACAGGCGCTTGCGCCTGGCCCCGAGCCGCGCGGCGGAGGGGAAGCCCGGCAGCCGGGCAGGCGGGCTGCTTGGAGGAGGCGACCCGGCGGTGCTCCGGCAGCAGCAACAGGTAGTTCCGCCCGGGCTCCGCTCAGGTGTCCGGCTGGGGCTGTCAGGAGTTGCTACCGCAGGTGCAGCTCCGCATGGCTCCAGTCCCACATTGCCTTGGGAAGGAAAAGGCAAAACCAGGAGCTGCTGAGCCTGAGCCTCCAGTGCCGCTGCTGCCATTGCAAAGCACCGCCGCAGCTTTTCCTTTTTGCCTTTTCCTTCCCGAGGCAACGCAGGACTGGAGCCGCATGGAGCCGCGCCTGCGGTAACAACTCCTGACTCAGGGGGCCTCCGAGGGGAGGGGAAGGAGGAGAAGAGGGGGGGAAGGGGGGGCGATTCCCAAAAAATCTTTTGCTGGCCGGCCCGTCTGTCAAATTTTAAAAGTCAATGCAGCCCCCGAGCCAAAAAGTTTGCCCACCCCTGAATTAGTTGATACTATTTAGTCATTAATTGCTTTATAGTGAAGTCTGTTCTTGCTATACTCTTCCTAACTAATAAAACCAAAAATGCTGATGCCTAAGAAGTCAATTTATCATTATTTCACTTCCTCTTTTCTGTATTGAGCTTTCCGTGGTTATGCTTCTTATGTTTCATGTTCCTACTGTAATTTTGTGTTTTCAGCTTTGGATTTTTTTTTCTGTATGGCAATGTCAGCAACTAGATGTCCCAAAGTTTTAATCTAGGTACATCATAAATACTGTTAGTATTCAAAAAGATCCTCATCTCTTCCTCAGTAACATGTAGAGTGTGATATAACTTGATTCAGCAATATATTGCTGAATATATTGTTCCCTTCATTCAGCAATATATTGTCAATAATTTTATATTTTCTTTCCATGTGATTTTCTTGGAAAATATACAGAAATATATGTGTCTGCTTGTTTTAACTGGGCATATGTGGAATGACCCTCATGTCTTGGATAATACTGCTTGGAATATATTCTTTGCTCATCCTTCCCATAAATACCCTCCACCCATTACGATGAGTCAGTACAACAGTTCTTGGGAGGGACATACTGGGGCTACCATCTTGCTTTTTCCTAGAATACCTTCTTAAGAATTGTGCTACAACACAACAGGATTGTTCCAGAGACACTGTAGGGGAGAAATGCCAGCTGCGATGCTGGCTATTCTTTCCACATATAATTCCCCTGGAATAATGCCATAGAGCAAATGGAAAATATTCCAGACTTGGCGAGAAAAGCAAATAGCAATATTATTAGAAGAGTTAAGTTTGAGAATATGAGTGAAATTCCTCTGAAAGACTATAGAACAAAAATAAGACAAGAAAAATTCAGTTAATGAAGCTAGAGTTTTGGTTTTGTAATCAAGATATTGTAGAAGACTTACTAAAATTTACAGATAACGGCACTGAAAGAGAGTATAGAGTTAGGACAAGACTTTGAAGTAAACATCCAGGGTGATCCTCTGGAAACAAAATAATGTATATTATCAAAAGCTTTCCCTATGAAGCTGTTAAGTCGAGAGGGAGAGCCCTTTGAAACACCAATCATTTACAATCCTATAATATTTAGAACATATAAAATAATAAGATAGTTAGTTCAGTACTAATATTTGATAAAGTCCTACCAGGACACAAAGAATTTATATAAACAAATAATGCAATATATGTTCAAAGCCTATGTGCTTTATAAATGCTGACATTTTTATTGTGTGAGACAAGAATTGAATAAAAAAGAGCTGACCAGTGGGCCAGGGACCACTGGTGGTCTGCAAGAAAATGTTAATGGTCTGCAGAGAAATGGCATCCCCAAAGCACCCCTCAAAGCAATTATTCCAGGCTGCGTGGGAACACAAGGCTGCGCCACCCAGATGGCCCATGGGATCACAAGGCTTGCATCGGTTGCATTGTGAACAACACAAGGTAGTGAGGGGAGGGGGGAAAGGATGGAGGGGGAAACTTGCCCTACATGCCTCGCCTGACCATTGAGCTGCTTCTTTCCGCTTCTTTCTTCTTCTGCTTTTGGCTACACGCAAGGAGAGCAGCAAAAGTTTCTTTCTCTCCCACAAACTCCACCAGAAATGAGTCTTTGGGACCCTGCAAGGCATCCAGCTCCAAGAGGCTGTGCCAGCAAAGACTCATTTCTGGCGAAATTTGGGGCAGAGAAAGAAAGACTTCTGTTGTTTCTGCTGCTTTCCTTGCATGAAGCCAAAAGTCTCTCTCCCTCTCTCTCCCCCTAAGAATGAAGCTGGAGATGGTATCCTGCAATCCAAAATAAAGAACGATCGATTGGTAGGAAAAAGGGGTGGGGAATTTTCCTGCAGACTTTTTGGGGGGTTTTCTCAGGGTCTCTGGTCCACAGGATTTAAAATTATGAGTTTGGTGGTCCCTGAGATCCAAAAAGTTGGCGACCCCTGATTTAGAGAATCTTGGAATTTTTATAACCAAGTTAACTCTCATGTTTTGAGAAAGATTGGCTGGATGATATGATCTCTAAATATGTAAGAAGGGAGACTAGTAGTTTCACTGCTCAAGGATCAATGTATAAAGTACTTGATTCCTATAATCTATTGCTAGATACATGATGACTGTATTTGTAAGCATATCCCACTAAGGTATGGTTGAAGAATTGAATTGCTTCTTGCTTATGGATCTTTTTCTGGAAAAAGAAAGAAATTGTGATTTTTGGATTTGATGATTAGGGAGAATAGATTATGGAAAGAAGAAAATCATGATGAATCTAGAGAGGGTAAAATATAAATATATTTATAACAACTGTTAAGACAATCAGAAGAAACTTCCTTGTGACATCTTTTTTTTTCATTTTAGTTATTCACTTATTTTTCTTTATCTTCATCTTTCAACTTAAAATATATACTGCTTTTATTCTATTAAAAAGCTTAATAAAATTATTTTAAAAAAATAATTGAATTATTTCTACTAAAATATTTTCTTCAATGCAATATGATGGACATGGAATTTTATTTATAGTACAATTGTTTCGGTGTATCTGAAAGAAATTACTTAATACAACAGTCATATGAATGAGTCTTGGTTTTGAGTGAATGGGTGGGCTGACATCTCTAAATTGCATTTTGATTTTTTTTTTTTTAAAAAAAGGAGCATTGTTATGTGATGATGCAACCACTAAATGACCTGGGACAAATGAATTCCAAAAATTCAAAGAAGTCCCAGGCTTGATCTAGGCAGTTATCTGATATTCATAGAATGTACCTCAGTTCTTAATTTAAAATAGAAGTAGAGATCTGTCACCAGTATGTTGACTTGTAAATTCTAACGTACATGCTGGATTTAAACCTCTTACCTACTTCTACCCAGTATGATGGATGGATATTTTTTTACACAATACAGAGTAATATTAAATGGGAAAACTATGGTTTACATTGAACTTTTCTTAAACACTTCAGTTTTCGATGGAGTATTTGCTGTAATGTCAGTTTATCTCTTGGAATTATTTTCCCCACAAGATGGTTTGTTATTTTGTGGAATAACATGGAAAATTGGGAGTTTACCTCTTCAACTTCCTTCACAGCATTTTAAAATCCTGTCCAATCTGCAGCTTTTCACAATATGGAAATTCCTCAAATTCCATTTAATTTGAATGCACATTAGAAAGTTTTATATTTTAGGTACATAAGTATGAATTACTATGCTTTGAAGTGATGATGGGGACTTGTATGCAGCTATAATGTTTTATTATAAGGTTCATTCAGTTTTTAAAGTGTTCATATAATGAAAAAAGATTTATAAGTTTCATTAATATTTTTTTCACATTCCACATTTCTGTGTTCAGTTTTCCCTGATAAAAATATTTTGAGATAAAATTCTTAATGTGAGAACTACATTTACAGAATTGGGAAAAATACATAAATCAAAGAGGAGTTGTATTGCAATTCATTTATTTGTCCACAAAATCCAAGTTAATATTATTTAAGTACAATATAAAAAAACCAAATTTAATATTTCTCCATCTGAAATGACAGTACACAACCATTGTGTATCCATAGTTTCGATAAGATGTATCAGAAGTTTTGGAGCTTTCACAGACACAATAAAATATCTATATGATAGCTTCATGCTTTCTTCTCAGTGGTCAATCACAAATGGAAAGCCCGTTTGCAAGAATCTATCTTAAAAGAATCTACCTTTTTGCAATGCACCATGCAGTATATTCCAGTGTTAAAAGCCAAGCTGCTTCTGTTGGAGAAAGTATAATGAAGCCAATGAAGGTTGAAAATGGTGATCATGTGACCTTGAGACTTTTTGACTGTCATAATTGGGTGCCAGTTGCCAAGTGCCTTGAATTGCAATCATGTGACTGCAGAGCCACTGTGACAGCTATAACATCAAATACTTTCTAGACAAAATCTCCTTGTTCAGTGCTGTTATAACTTCAAACAGTCATTGAACAAGTAATTGCTAAATGAGGACTATCTTTAATAGAATTGTTTGAATGTGGGGGATTTAACACAGCCCAAATACTTCATATATGTTTATATCATTAATGTTACATTTTTTTTCGTATCAGAGGAAAATTACAACTGAATCTGTTCATAACTCCAGGCAGTACATAATTACTGATTTCAGGATATGCAAACTATGACCAAAACATTTTATAATTAGTTAGACATGGAGAGTCATTCCATTACAACTTTTTGAATTGCCAGAGTCAAGGGCCTTATTAAATATATATGTATTAAAAGTCTAATTGATTTAACAGGATTTAAGCTTCTACTGATATCCATGAAGTTTATAAGTTATGACTGCTATTGTAATTCTTATAATGAATGACAGATATAAGGTGTTTGGTAAATTTTTAACTGATCAAAATTTACTCTGATTAATAGACTAGACTAGACTAGACTAGACTAGACTAGAATAGAATAGAATAGAATAGAATAGAATAGAATACTTTGTTGGCCAAGTCTGATTGGACACACAAGGAATTTGTCTTGGTGTAAATACTCTCAGTATACATAAAAGAAAAGACACATTTGTCAGGAGCCGAGAATCATAAGATACTACACTTAATGATAGTCATAGGGTACAATAAGCAATCAATCATACTGGGAAACAGTCAATATAAATCATAAGTTGCAACAATTGTGTTAATCACTTCTAACTTCCAATAGAGTTGGAATTATTGCAAACGCAATCTTACATTATTTAAATTTACATTTAATTCATTTATCACAACAGTAGATTTATGTTCTGCAGATACTAATTGAGTTTCCTACTCATTTGAGGCAAACAGTAGGGAATAAAACCTTCACTTCCCTCCCTCCCTTCCCATTACTCTTCTATATAATTCTACTTCTAAATCATGCAGATTAAGGCATTATTTGCTACTTAAATGCACATTTTGCAATACTTAATTTTGTGTTAGATAACATCTGATCTTAAAAAAATGCTAACTCATTTGAAGAAGACAAACCCTAGAGTGAAATTTCTTTAAGCCATGATGAATTACAAGTAGAACTTGAAGGAATATTTATTGGCTTTGAATCAGGGGTGGGATTCTACAGGTTCACACCTATTCACTAGAACAGGTTGTTAACATTCTAAGTATTTCAGAGAACCGGTTGTTAGAAGAAATTACTGGCCTAATCCTGTAAGGAAGGCAGGAAGGAAACATTCTAGTGCTGCTTACAGAACCGGTTGTTAAAAAATTTGAATCCCACCCCTGCTTTGAATGTTTCATACTGATTATCTGACAAAACCTGATCAGCCCTTTTAAAAGTAGGCCAACTCTTGCTCTGTTGAGTTCTTAAACTCTGTACTGAATAGGAATCTTCATCAATGCTGCTTAATAAACTCTTTCTCTGGCTGAAGCTGATTTTTGAACTGGACAAAACAAATGCCACCCCTTTGTTCATCCAGACTATGCTTAAACTTTGGTCGGTTTTAAGACCTCAGCAGTTTACTTGGACTCAATATTGATGCCAACCCTTGGGCTTATTTTAGAAAAATGGCTCAAGATGGACGTTGCTATTCAATTTTTGTATTATTGGGGCCCAAGAAAAGCTACAGTTTTGAGAGCCAAGACTGAGCAAGCCATTTGTAGGCCAATGTTCATATATTGCAACGTTCCAGATAGATAACAAACCTTGGCAACTGGCAAATTAGGAGAATGTTTAGTGCCTGTTTACCACCACATTTAGCTTAGTAAGCCATTAATTATGCAGTCCCCCTTTCATCTATAGTCCCCCTTTTCAAAGTAATGTTTTTCTAGACCTTTAAATGTGTGCCAAAAAGTGCAGTTATCTTATGCATTTTAGTAACTAAGTCCAAATAGTATTTACCACTTGCATAGTTGTGGATGACACCAGTGGAAAAAAGGATCAAGTGTCTCATTGACTAGAATATGGTTACACTGAACACAATGGAGCCCAACAGAGATGCATAACGCAGGGTGTCCATAGCTGTACAACAGGCCCGGGGGTGGGGGTTATTGTTGAACACAGCCTCCTGCAGAAAATGTAATGTATAAAGAAAACACAGAGTCTGCACAGAACTCACTAATTGTGCCAATGAATGAAGAGTCCTTATGTGGTACTTTGCTCAGGCAAAGTAGAGAATCGTTTTCCCAGAACGTGCATAGTGCAAAAATAACAACTGTGGGGAGGGGAGGAGTCTGGGGAACACAAACAATCACCCTCATTCATGACCAGGAAGGGGAAATCCACAGGTTCTCTGTGATATCATTGTTTCCATTTGTTTATTTATTGTTCTCATTAACAAATTCATATTGCTGCTGAATTTAGTAAGTCCAATAGAATTGGCTTGATCTGTGAAAAGTTTGTGAGGGGAAATCTTTATGGATAGCTTGGGGCGCTCTGAAATATTAGATTAACTTCAGCAAGAAAGAAAACACTGTGGAAAATTAGTTGCCCAGGGTTATAGCAGTACTGCTGGGAAAGTCTTAGGAAGCAGAATTGCAAACGCTAACAGAAAATTCTGTGTATTTGAGCAAACAGCCATTGAATCCCAAGTCCGACCTTGCATTGAACAAATCAAATGCACATAGCAGTCTTGGTGGTAGAGTGGTGTGCAGCTCCTCATTCTTTTTGCATGCCATGGTCAGAACTAAAATAAAACATGCAGTCATCCGATATATATCCCACTTTCCCTCCAAAATCTGATCACAGCATGTATATTGCTCCCTCCTTTATTTTTCCTTGGAGCATCTAAGAGTGATCTAGTGAACTTCTATAACTATGGACTGGAATCTAGTCTTCCTGGTTCTAACTCATCATGTTAACTGCTTGACATGTCAAAGAAGTATGCTGGACTGTATCTATTGTCATGGCCCAACTATTACTCTTACTTCTCCACAATATTCAGCATTCAGCTGGCTTCTCAAATAATAACCAAGATGCAAATCTGCTGACCACTTTGTGGTCATAAAAATGTGATTAAGGATTACAAGGAAAAAAAGGCTATAGCTTTAAAAAAATAGGGACTTAACCTATCATTTTAATTGTTTGTAGCTTTCATTCAAATGTCTTCCTTCTTAAAAAAAAAAATTTCCTAATGGTTGTGAACCTGTATTCAAAACATGTCCTATGCTACAAAGAGCTAAAATAAACAGAAATAAATAAGATGTGAATGCTGAAGAGATAAACAGGTAGATCATAGAAAAAAGAGGACAGGTTTTATTGTAACTTTCCCCCTTTTTTTTGCTGCAAAGACGTATGTGGCAGGATGCAAAAGAAACTGAACCTTCTAAAGCAGTTATACAAAAATGTTTCTAATAGGAATATTGGCTAATAATGATTTTCAGCTTAGGTTTTAATTTTTTTTTCCTGATATTTTATTTTTGTATCATTTGTCAGTTGTTCAGAATCTTTTTGGAATTCAGTGGCATATAAATTACAGATTTTTTTTAAAAAAATGAATAATACCTCTAAATTCTTATGCAAATTAATCTGGAGATTAATTAATTTTTAAAAAATAGTAAGGAAGGATGAAAGACTTGTGAAACAGGCTGGAAAGAGGCTGATATATTTATTTCTACTTTTCTTTTCTTTTTTACCAAATCCAATTCAATCAAGTATGAACCTATCAGTCCAAGCCATGTCCAAGATTCAGATTAAAAAGAACATTAATAAGTAAAAGCTAGACTGACTATGGTATGGCAGTCCCATTCTTTTAACGTACATACATTCTTCCTGTTTAAGTATTCCTGGTATTCTATGTCTACTTAATAAAATTAAATTAGAGGTTCCCTTTGTAGTCATAGGTGTAATTGTACAATTGCTAACAGTAATATTCTAACAAATTTCTAGTGGACATACCAAGTTTCTTACTTTAAGCTTATACAGTGGTACTTCAGTACTCATCCTTAATTGGTTCCAGGAGGCATGATGAGTACTAAAAACGATGAGCACCAAACAAAGTATGTGACTTATCCTCTGACACTTTGTTTTGGCTAGGCAGGATTTCCTATCTGTCCCTTTTCCTACATTCAGTTACCTTCCCAGCATGGCCGACTTCCTGTCTGTGCTCTGCGGCTGTCCCCCACTTCCTTTTGCAGCACATCAAGTACCAAACATCATGAGTACCAGGATAACATTTTCGTGTCAACATGCATTGAATATCAAATTCAATGAGTTTTGGAGCAGTTAAGTACCGAGGTACCACTGTAATTTCAACATGCTTCCAGAACTGGTTACATTTAAAAAAACTGAATTTACATTCATTTTTACAAATATTTCTCCTGTGTTTCAAGAAGAGATATTCCTCATGGTCATTGCCTTATAAATAAATTTCTGTTTTGTGCTAATTCCTTGAGTTCATTTTAAAATTTGAACATACCACATTTCTATCCTTACTTTTTAATTTTTTAATTTCTGCAGGTGTTCCAAACCAAAATTTCTGCTCCAAATTCAAATTAATTTCAGAATGATGTCTTCATACGAAGCTCTGTTAAAAGGGGACCTTCAAACCTGAACCATAGCAAATTCATGATATAGATATTGGGTGGATAAGAATGTGAAATATATACATATATTTTGAAAGTTCATAGATGTATATGTGAACAAGTTTTATCTATCTGTAGTGACATAGATACGGAAATTTGTCTAGTACACATATAGTACTCTCTTCCAAAATTAGAAAACTATTTGGTTGGCTTGTGCTGAGATTTCTTGGCTCAAAATTCACTGGTGGCAAAGCTGATATCTGAGTGTAACAGATATGAGTTGCCTACCTCTAGGGCTACAAAATGGTATTAAAAGTGCACTAACCAATCTTCTTCCTTCCCTCAGTTTAGGTGAGGTCGAAATTCAAGTGTGTTAATAGTTGGCTTAACTGTCCTCTTAAGTCAATGACTAACTGGCTTCCCAGGAGTAATTTCAGAATGGCATGTAAATGTGTGAACTGGAATTCTCTGGCTTCTTGCAGTGGAGCCTGAACAGAGTTCAGGGAGGCTCAGTGGACACCTTCTGCAGCTGCCTATAAAAAATATTTTTCTAAATTTAGGAAGGCTGTTCCATTCCAGGTGTGGCAGCTTGTAAATAATTGCTTGTGAATTATCACAGACATCAAAAGGCCAGTTGCTTCAACAATGCTTCAAAGGACATTTGTAGGACTGAAAATTACATGTTTCTCCTTTGCTAGTTTTTAATAACTTTTTTGTTTATCAGCTTGGCTGTTAAAGGATTGTATGTATGAAATGGATCTAGGATAATTTGCTGCAGCCAACTTGCCACAGCCAACATGCCATGGCCAATGCATCATGGGACAATTCGCTGTGGGAAAAGTGTTAAAAGAAATGGTGGAATAGAAACATTAAAAAAGGATGCAAAAGGAAGGACAGAATGAAATGCAAATAACAAAAATCAAAATAATTTTTCATTTATTTTAAATAATTAAATTGCATGGTTAAATTGTCCCACAGCGAGTTGGCAGTGGCGAGTTGGCCTCATTGAGTTGACTGCAGCAAGTTGTCCCATTCCAGTGTGAAACAATTCGATGAAGCATGGAAAAATGGGCTGGACTTCAGGTTCAGTCTCCAGAAGGTGATTCAGTGCACACAAGGACACAAACATAACTACTCTGCAACATCTTAAAAGCAATCTCATCTGTTCCCAGAATTCTACAGTGCTCTTATATGAACCTGAGGAAAGATGTGATTGCTTTAAAGTGTTAAAGACAGTTGCTTCATATGTATACCCATGTGTTCCAAAACATTTATTGAGACTGAATACAAACAGTCCTCAACTATTTATCACAACTGAGCCCAACATTTCTGTTGCTAAACAATACAGTTGTTAAATGAAATTTACAACCTTTTTTTTTACCACAGTTCTTAAGTGAAACAACTTAACTGTTGATTTTTCAACTTTAAGTTAGTAACAAGATTGTTAAGGTAATCTGGCTTCCCCTTCGACTTGTCAGAGGGCTGCAAAAGATGATCACATGACCCAGAGACACTGCTATATTCATTAAGATGAGTCAATTGCCAAGTGTCTGAATTTTGATCATGTGAACACAGGGATGCTGCAACAGTCCTACATGTGAAATATAGTCCCAAGTCACTTTTTTTTCAGTGTCATTGTAACTTCAAATGGTCACTAAGCAAATTGTTAAAAATTGAAGACTATTTGTAGGAGCACTTCATAGCAGTAATACAAAAATGGCTGAGTTTACACTGCATCATATGCAGAACGTACTTTTTTGCACTGCTTTCTGTCTTCTTCATCTATGGAACTTTGATTTGGGTGTATGTGTATGTACTGTATCTGCCTTCAAGTCAGGGTTAGTTCCTAGTGATTATGTAGGTAGTCCCTGTAGTTTTCTTGGCAAGATTTTGGTAGTGGTTTGCCATTTTCTTCTTCCTGGAGCTCAGAGAGAGGGACTGGACCAAGGTCATTCACATGGCTTTATATCTAAAGTAGGACTAGAACTCACAGTCTCTCAGTTCTACTCTGGTACTTTGACCACCGTACCAACTACTGCTACACTATACTTGGCTCTCTGTTGGATCCTTATTAACTTGTCTTTCACATACTTGTTACACTGTGCTCATATATTCATTGTTATAATACAATCAAGTGAATCCTTCAATGCACAGTTATATAAGTGAAAGAGGAGTATGGTAGGTAGTATTCTAATTGGCCAATATGTTTTGGTATTTATAGTTGCAACACACTACATCATACGCGTTTCTTGGATTTAAGTGCAACTTCAGTTCTACACACACACACACACACACATATAAATTTAGGGAAAGAAAAAATGATCAGAGATAAAAGCACATATTGCTTGTTCAGTGCTATTAAAGTGACACATTTTTCCATATTGAATCATGTGAATTTCAATCATATTTGCCTAGATTTGCTCTGTTTTTATAATTATGATAGCCAATTCACCTTACTTCTATATTCATGTGACTTATAGATAATTCAGATTTATTTATTTTATTTTTAGTTATTTATTTTTGTCAATTACTTACAAGATAATAGGTATAAGTAAAAACATAGTTATGAATACATGGATACATATAAAAAAAATAAAAGAAACAATAGGACAGGGATGGTAGGCACATTGGTGCACTGATGCACATCCCCTACAGACCTCTTAGGAAAGGGGTGAGGTCAATAGTAGACAGTCTAAGATTAAAGTTTTTGGGGTTTGGGGAAGAAACCACAGAGTCAAGTAGAGTATTCCAGACATTGACCACTCTATTGCTGAAGTCGTATTTCCTGCAATCAAGCTTGGTGCAATTAACCTTGAGTTTGTATCTATTGTTTGCTCTTGTGTTGTTATGGTTGAAGCTGAAGTATTCATTGACAGGTAGGACATTGCAATGTATGGTTTTATATACTATGCTTAGATTGGACCAAAGGCAGCGTAGTTCTAGGTTTTTTAGGTTGAGAATTTCGAGTCTGGTGGCATAAGGTATTCTGCAATGAGTAGAGGAGTGGAGAATTCTTCTTGTGAAATATTTCTGGACTTTCTCAACTGTGTTAATATCAGATACAAAATGTGGATTCCAGACTGATGAGCTGTATTCGAGTATTGGTCTAGCAAATGTTTTGTATGCTCTAGTTAGTAGTGTGATATTACCAGAGAAAAAGCTATGTAAGATTAGGTTAACAACTCTTAACACCTTTTTGGCTATGTAGTTACAGTGGGCTCTAGCACTTAGATCATTAGAGATGAGTACTCCAAGATCCTTGACAGAGTTTGGATCATCAACAAGGTCTTGACTATTCATAAACATATCTGAGTTTATTTTGATGTTAAAGATGGGACAAATATTGTTCTTAAGTTATATGTTACAATCATGCTGTGTGGTCAACACTAGCTATCCTTTCCTGGATGAAGGTAAACAGCCAGGCTACAATCATTTATCTCCTTGGCCCTGAGATTTCATTTATGATAAGCTTATGCTAAGTACTTTGGAGCAAGTTTGAGACTAATCTTGAATATACAGAATGGATGTTGTTATGTATTAGCATACTTTCCTGCAATTGGTCAGTCCATGGCAGTAGGAATTTTGAAGAGCTGTCACTGGCCACAGCCGCGAGTAGCCCAACTATAACAAGGGCTGCCGCAGTTTCTTCGGTGCTCAGTCCTATACAGAAATAAAACAGATTGGAATCATGCTGGTGTCCTGAGTCTCATTCCCGCGACTTAACACTGGCGATGAAGGTGGGATACTGAGACAAAGGGAGCCAGCTAGCATGTGGTGACCAACGAACACCGGCAACGCATCGAGGCACCATAGCCAGAAACAACATGCCACCCGCACCATTAGACCCAGCAACTGAAGACTGGGAATCATACATCAACTGATTCCTCATTTTCCTCGAAGGAAGCGACCTCCATAATGTGTCCAAAAACAGGAAGAGAGCCGTATTCCTAACCCATTGCGGTCCAGCGGTATTTAAGATGGCCAAAGTGTTAGCGGCACCCATCGACATGAAAACAATGGCCTAGCCGGACCTGGAAAAATTACTGAGGGCTCACTATACACCAACTGTTTCCTGCTTAATCAAAAGACATGAATTTTATTGACATGACCAAAAAGAAGGCGAGAGCATCGGCGATTTCATTGCAACGCTGCGGGACATTGCCATGTGAATTCCTAAACTTGGATGAAGCCATGAGGGACTGAGTGGTCCTGGGACTGAGAGACCTTACACTCCAGGGCCGATTATTAACAAAACCCCAAATAATGCTAAAAGAAGAAATAGAAGAAGCTACTTCAGCAGAAGCAACGCAGAAATCGGCAGCCGCCATGCAGAAGATGAACAAAGTGACACCAGAGACCCCCCAAAATACCACCACAACCCACCACAAGGACATTGAGTCCCCATCAGAAGCTGACGAGGAAGAATAAGGGGTAAATCAACTCTGGGCAGAACAGGGCAGAAAGGACCGGAACAGAAAAAGGAGAGAATTTCATTGTGCCGGTTGTGAGGGGAACCATCTACGTTCCAAGTGCCATTTCCTAGATGCCATCTGCAAACACTGTGATTGGCCGGGACATATTGCTAGGGCATGCCGAGTGAGAAAGAACTACGGCCCTAGACAAAGATGGAACATCACCACCCCCAGAGAGAGAGAAAGACAAACAGGGAGCCGTTGGAACCAAGACAACAGAAGCAGGCGAGGGAAAGAAACAAGCAATGGAAAAGAAGAAACACACCAGACGGTGACCATGGGACACTCCAACACAACAAATGCCAAGAAAGTATATGTCCAGATCACCATAGAAGGCCAGCCATGCTGGATGGAAATGGATTCCCGGCTCATACTTGTCAATGGTATTGTGGGACACCATAAAAAGACTGATACCAGACACAAGCCGGGAAGAACTCAAAAAACAAACACTAACACTGAAAGATTACCAGGGGAACAAAATCCTCATAGTAGGTACTAGAAAATTCAAGGTAACATTCAAAAAATACACCAAAATCCTGCCATTAACCATAGTTGACTGGGATCAACCCAACCTATTGGGACTTGAATGGTTTGCACCATTAGGAATTGAGGTCACAGGGATAAACAGCATAACCAAAACAGAGTGGGAAGATGACCTGATGGAAGAATTCGACAGAGAACTGGGCAAGTACTAGGGGTCCCCAATTTTCTTTAATCTAAACCCAAATATAGCCCCCATAAGATTAAAAGTGAGGTGGGTTCCTTTCGCACTAAAACCAGAAATTGATGAGCAATTGGATAAACTCATCGCACAAGGGGTTTTAGAACCAATTGACCACACTAAGTGGGAAACCCCAATTGTTACACCAGTTAAACCGGATGTGTCAGTACGCATCTGCGGGGACTACAAAGCAACCCTTAACCATGCACTACAGCAAAGTGCATACCGGTTCCAGTGGTACAGCTTCTATTACATTCCCTGGGGAGGGGGGAATCTTTGCAAAACTAGACCTCGCACAGGTGTATCAACAGTTGCCTGTTGACCCCGAAACAGCGGAAGCCCAGACAATTGTGATGCACATGGGGGCATTCAAATGTAATAGACTACAATTAGGTGTCAGCGTCGCCCCAGGAGCATTCCAAAGCTTAATGGAATGCCTATTGCGAGGGATAAAAGGGGTGGTACCATACTTTGATGATGCCCTGGTATCTGCCAGGAACAAAGAACAACTACGTGACCACCTAAGGGAAGTCCAAGGGAAGGCAAATTCAAGGAGGTGGGACTAAAAGTAAAAAAGGAGAAGTGCCAATTAGCTGCCAACAAAGTTGACTTCCTAGGATACCTTATAAACAGCGAAGGATTCCACCCCATTGAAAATAAAGTCAGAGCAATCAAGGAAGCCCCAGACCCACAAATAAAACCGATCTACAAGCTTTCTTAGGACTCATTAATTTTTATAATATATTCCTACCACAGAAAGCAACCATTGTGAAACCACTACACAGGTTGCTTGAGAAGAAAGCAACCTGGTCCTGGGGGCAACGAGAGGAAACGGCATTCCAGGAGATAAAAAACTTGATCACATCAGACCGCGGACTAATACAATACAGCGAGACACTCCCAATAACACTAATTGCGATGCATCATCTTTCGGCATCAGCGCTGTACTCAACCACGTACTAACCGATGGAAAAGAAGCATCCATAGCTTTCTATTCAAAGACTCTTTCAAAGCCAGAGCAGAACTACAGTCAACTAGACAAAGAGGCATTGGTGGCTGTCCCCAGAATAAAATGTTTCCACAAATATATCTACGGGAGAGCCTTCACACTAATCACAGACCACAAGACACTCCTGGGCATTAATGGCAGGAAACAAAGCTACACCTAATATATTATCACCACGAATGACAAGGTGGTCGGAATTCCTGGCTGCCTATAACTACAAACTGACCTACCGACCGGGAAAAGACATAAATCATTCTGACACGCTTAGCCATTGCCCTCTACCTAACATAGAAGATGATCCAGCACCAACCATATCTACACTACAAATAGAGACATTAGAAAACCTACCCGTGATGGCAGCAGACATTACTAGGGAAACAGCTAGGGACAAAACCCTGGCGTGGATTTTAAATTGGGTAGGAAAAGGATAGCCAGAAACTGAGAGCAACGAGACTGCCAAACCGTTCTGGAATAGACAAACAGAACTCTCAATGCTAAAAGGGTGCGTACTGTGGGGGGGATTGGGTGGTAATACCAGACGTTTTAAGGAAATGCTTTCTTGAATTGTTACATGAGGGACACCCGGGTATGGTAAAAATAAAATCCCTGGCAAGAAGTTATGTATGATGGCAGGGATGGATAAGGAAATAGGGGACTGGGTGGCAACGTGTAAACAGTGCCAGGAATCTAGGCCAACACCCCCACAGCACCAAAACTCAAAAGGAAAACACCAAAGGGACCATGGTCAAGATTGCACATTGATTTTGCAGGCCCAACCAAAGGACACATATTTTTAATAGTCGTAGACACTTACTCCAAATGGCTGGAGGTAAGCATCATGCACTCCACCACAACAGAAGCTGTCATTAGACAGCTCAGGAAACTCTTTGCAACACACAGCTTGCCAGATCTAATTGTATCTGACAACGGGCCACAATTCATGGCAACATTATTTTAGGAGATTTTAGCACAACATGGGATAAGGCACGCATTGACAGTGCTGGGACACCCAGCCATGAACAGGCGGAACACATGGTGTGTTACACGAAGGAAACATTACAAAAACTGGGGCCTGGGAACACGCAAGGAAAGATAGATAAGCTACTAAGCATTCAGCACATGACACCCAGTGCCACAACAAATAAAAGTCCAGCAGAGTTACTAATGGGGACAAAACTAAGATCACACCTAGACAGACTACACCCCACATATAGCCCAGAAAAACCAGCAGACTTCTCCTCTCAAACAAGAGACCCAGTATACACAAAAAATCTCACGGGGGAACCATTGTGGATACCAGCAAAAGTGACCCAGATAACCCATTCAAATAGGGTAGTCACCAAGGACGGGAGGAGCAGGAGGAGACACATAGACCAGCTCAGAACTAGAGCCACGAAGGGAAACCTAAGCAGACCCACGGAAGAGGGGAGAGACCCCTCAAACAGACAAAACACAAGTAGAAAGGGAGAGACCCTCCATGAACAAGAGAAATAACAGAACAAACCTTGACAACTATGCAACAACCACTACTAATACTAGCCCCGGACTGGAAATGCAAACACATACCTGAGGCCAGGGAAGAGGGCAGGTCGGGAAGACAGGAACAGGTCCAGAAGGATAGCGGAAAAGCAGCCCCTGGCGGGAGCGGCCAAATCAACTCAACCAGCCAGGAAATTCTTGGTGGAAGCGGCATGGCCGACTCAACCTTCCAGGAGCTTCCAAGAAGACAGACAGAAGAAACAGCAGATCCATCTGAACAGTCCAGAGGCCAACCCGCGACTGATTTGCGCAGGTCCAGTCAGACTCATAAAAGCCCTGCCTACCTACGTGATTACGTACAGTAGGCGAGGCTCAGATTGCTTGGACCGGATCAGGTGGGTTTGTGGCGATGGGAATTTTGAAGAGCTGTCACTGGCCACAGCTGCAAGCAACCCAACTATAACAAGGGCTGCTGCGGTTTCTTTGGCGCTCAGTCCTATATGGAAATAAAACAGATTGGAATCATGCTAGTGTCCTGAGTCTCATTCCTGCGACTTAACAGATGTACTCACTCATAGATACAGCTTTTTTATGGCCCCTCGTATCATTGGAAAACAGATTTTTAGTCTAAAAACTGAAAGATATAGCAGGAAGAATTGGTGCTAACTCAGACAGTGATGGATGGGGCAAGGAGCAGGGCTGTTTGATGCTATGGGTTAGAAATGCAGCCAATGCAATAATTCAGAAATGGCAGGGGTTTTTTTGTTTTTGCTTTTTAATAGTTTATTTATATATTTTCAGATTACATATATAAGTACTTAATGAACAGCATACTATCAATTTATTTTTGTACAATACTCTTCCCACTCCTAATTACTACTTCTGCTATCCAACCCTTTATAAAACAAACCCCATGTTCGAAAGTATTCTCTCTCTTATTTTTTTTTTTTTAGTGTCAGTCTATCAATTTTTGCACAATCTTTCCTTATACGTAGTTGCCATTGTCAACTTACAATTTATTTCCCAAAGCTTTTGCCATTTGTCTAAATCTATAGTATATCCAAAGTTTTTTTGCCCATGCTATCATTGTCTTTTTTACCTGTTCATCTTCCATTTTTAAGCTTAACAAGAAATTGTATATTTTCTTTATTAACTTTTCATCTACTCCTAACATTATTTGGTCTAATATTGCAGGCACTTTATAGAAACCATAGTCCTTAATATCTTTCTCATATCTCGATTTTATTTATGCGGACATTTATAGCTTTTGAGTTTGTAATGAATGCAATTGTTACTCAGTACATGGTAACATGCAAAAGCTCTAACTTTTTCTTTCTTCTTTTATCTCTCAACCTTTTTCTGTACATTTCTCAGTCCAACTTGAAGGTCAGTCAGAAGCATTAATTAACAGTGCCTTCCGAGATGCATATTTGCTTTTGCATATAATCACTAGCACATTCCCCGTTTCAATCAGCCCCCTCTGCAACTGAAACAGTTGCTCAAAGGAGCACAAATACCAAGTATTTCTTTTCATATGCAAATTCTATTTCATGTGTGGATTATCAAGCAAATCAAAATTATTCTCAGGTGTTACAGCAAACCTAGGAAGATGATGTGTTGCAAACTTACAATCACAATTGAATTGCATGATCGCTAGAATTTACATTTAAGCTTTGCAGAGCTTAAATCAGAGCTGTACTTGGTGAGTTCTGTGGTGTTTCCCTTCCTCCCGCAATGTGAAGTTGTACACCATATAGATGTTGCAAACTTTGAAATCAAAACATTATGAAATCAAAAGGTACAATCTAGAGCAGAGGTCTCAAACACAATTTACCTGAGGGCCGCTGGAGGCAGAGTCGGGGTGAGGCTGGGCCGCATAATATTATACTTTATATTTATATTATATACTAATATTATACTTTCATATCACAGTGGGGGCCACAGGATATCGTCCTGCAGGCTGCAATTGGCTTGCGGGCCACGAGAATGAGACCTCTGATCTAGAGTGTCCTACATGCATACCTATGAGTGTGCATGATATAATTAACATTTTATGGGGCCTTTTGATTAAATTTTGGAGAGATGTTAATTCTAATATACAATCTGCAGAAACATATGATTGAGACTGTGTAGAATATTGTATTGATCCAACATTTATGGTTTTTTGTTTCACCCTGTCCTCCTTCTGATTTCCCTGGGTTAAGCCGGGAGATCAAAAAGTAAGGCTATGCTTGTATTCATTTGAGTGAAACTCTCTCTTTCTTGGAGGAAGAAGATTGGGATAAAGTCTATACAGCCAATAAAGTATAAGCAATATGGTCAGCATGTATTGTACAATATGTCATCTATATGGTTTTAAAAGAGCTGAGACCACTATGGAAATACTAGCTTCTATAAATCAGAGGGGCTATTGAGGTAATCATGGGGCTGATTCAGTGAAACTGAAGAATGTCAGAGTCAGAATCTCAAGCTAAGTGAGCTCAGAAAGTATCAGAAATCGACACCAAGTAAAGCAGACTCACTGGTACAGTAGAACCTCTGGTCATGACTATAATTTGTTCCATAACTTTGGTCGCAACCCGATTTGGTCATGACCCAAACCTTATTTTGGAAATTTGGTGCTTACAAAAACAAATGGAAGGGAAGGGAAAATCGGCCATACACACCCCAAAAAATTGTGAAATTTTTTGGTCAGAACCCAAATTGGTCATGGTCAGAAGCGTTTGTGATCAGAGGTTCTACTGTATCTTGATCAAGATCAAGCTTTAGAACCATAACAATTCTAATTGCTGTGATATAAGTTTAAGATAGAGTTTAAGGTACTGGAGGATGGGTCTATGAGTGAACAAGCATCTTCAATCCAAAACATACGTCATGTTAATGGTTTACATCCATCCGTGTCTGTTAATTTAATTGGAGAAAGTAGATCTAGGCATCAGTAAAGAGCTTTTTCTTTCTTAAAAACTCATGCATGTTTGGGGCAAAATTGAAGATAATTTTTCAGTCCCCCCACCCAATTTGTAAATAATAAGAATCAGGATCTTACCTGCTTCCTCAAATCAATATTTTTTTTCAATGTCAATTCCAAATTACATAGTTAACATACTGTGTGTTTTCATTCTTTGTTAAAATGGATGTATATGTTTTAAATGAAGATTAAGGGCTAGTACTTTAATCTGCAATATACCAGCTTCCTATATTATTATTGATATTATTAAAGTTAGGTAGGCAGAGAACCTGATGGGCACCAAGTCAGGAACTTCTGGCTGGCATAGTATGTTAACCACTAATGATAATAAATCACACTCAACTATCAGTCAAAGCCTTCTAGAAGCTAGGTCCAAAATGTTTATCTGACTTATTCTGAGCAAAAACTACTAGAAAAAGATGTCACGTCTTTATGAAAAAAAAAAATCCTTATCTTCACAGTGTAACTTTCCTGATGACTTTAAGAATGACTGGGTAATATTGGAAACAGCATTCTGCAGAACCTTGCTAAACATTTGGTAAAACCTGGGCTGTGGTGCTGGAAAATTCATTTGGAAAAAGTTCATTTTGATCCATTACAGTAGGAGGAAATGAAAATGGGCTAGAGAACTGCCCATTTCGGAAGGGAAGGAAAAAACAACTGAATATCACTGAAGTTCTCTGACTGAATAGGCCAGTTGGTATATCTTCCTCCCCCTTGTACTTTTGCAAACCAAGGGAGCATTGTAGATGTGCTCATCCAACTCCCTCTGCTGTTGCTTCCTTTGAATTATTTCAAAATGACATTCTTTCAGTCTTCTTCCTAGAGGCAAGGGCAGACCATGGCTGAAATCTTGCCAAGAAAACAGCAGGGACTCATCCAGCAATCACTAGGAGTCAAAACTGACTTGAAAGCACGCACACACACACACACAAAATTGTTGGAATCTTGAAAGTTTTACTTCTAATCATTTTCCTAAGGATCACTTAAAAGTGTAGTTACATAGTTTTAATCTGGAATATTTTTTTTCTAGTCAGTTTTTCATTTCTTACACTGTAGAACAACATTATGTAATAAACATAATAGAAACATAAAGGAACATGTTTAATAGCCCATAGGTGGTTTGTTATAACCACCATTTAATACAGACATAACATAAAGATACTTGGATGTTATGCCATTATGTGGTCCCAAGATATACATCCAGAATGTCTGAGGAATCGTACCGCATGAAGCTAAGCAGGATAGTTTTCCTCCTCCCATGGTATAAAGTACTGTAGGTGCATTTTAATCCCCACTTCATTGCTGTCAAAATAAAAAGAGCTGAACATTTTCAGTCCCGTTCTTGGTGAGAGTTTTTTGTTTCTTCCTAGCTTTTTTTCCCCCCTACAAGTGAAGTGTCTGTTTTTTTCAGATCAACTGAGTGCTGGTTCATTGATTGTGGCAAGAACTGACTGACAGGCTTGCTGCCCAGGCCTGATCTTATGGGCTGAGAAAGAATGGCTGGCCAAAAGCCACCCAGCTGGCTTTCATGAATAAGGTGGGACTAGAGTTACGGTCTCTTGATTTCTAGCCTGGTGCCTTAACTATTAGGCCAAACTGGCTATACATTGGTGGTAGATATTCTCCCATATCTCAAAATCTGGGAAGTTGGATTTTAATTTTTAAATAAAGTTGGTCTCTAGCTGAAAAAGTTGTCCACGCTTGTCTTAGTGTGCCTTATTCTGTGAGAATGTTTCATGGTTGACATGAAATCTCTGTTACAGTAGTTAATTAGTTCCTATATGTGTGCCTTTTCTCTGTCGGTGTTATACTACAGTTAACCATTTCCAGAGTACTTTTATAAATATAAATATAAATATAAATGCACATTAGGCTTTTTCTCAGTTACTGTACCTAACAGCCTTGGGTTAGGTACAGTAACTGTATTTTCACTACATTGGACCCAAAGCCAAAAAATGAAATGGGTGTTCTGACCCAAACCCTTTTCCAATTAAAAAAACACGAACCAAAAGGAACAGAAACCTTTTAATGAGATTGGGAAATCTATCTTGTGTTCAGAGTATTGGTTTTCCATTTGCAAACACGGCACCCTGCTCGTGGACTACCCAGAGGGAAACAGGATGCTTGGATTGCTTAATTCTTTGGTATGATCCAGCAGGACTCTTTTTTATGCTCTCAATACCTTTAGCTCAAAGGCAGAACTTGAATTGCTTATTGACTCGAAAAATGCAGGGGGCCTCTTTACGGAAAAGCCTAAAAGGTAAGAAAGCAATCTACTGAAATATTGGAAGAAATTGTTAAAATGATCTTAACTGAGGAGCAGTGGTGGAGAGGAGGCTAAGTAATGAGTCTAAGGCAGATTGCCTGAAGTAACACATAGTTCCAGAGCTTTGAAGCAACACCAGATAGGGTCCTTTCCTGTGCACCCAGTAAACTGACCTCAGAAAGTGATAATATCTATCTGTCTGTGCACTTTTGTGCATATGTACTTCATTGGGGGAAACTCCCAGATACCACGTGTAAGATTTTACCTTGAAGAGTTCAGACTTGTGGCTCACTGTTGGTAGATGAGTATTGAACATAGTTGGCTGAATCTGTATAGGAGAAGCAATGCTTAGCTGGTAGTGGGGAATGTGAAGAATTAAATCTGTGTAGGGTGGCAAGCTGCAGATCCTGGGCTAGCAAGCTGTTTATCACACAGAAATTTCCATTGGCAGACAGCTGTTGAAATCTTGCTAGCTTAGCCACCTGTCAGACAGTTCAAGCACACTTTTTAAAAAAATCATAAAAATAACATTCATAGTCTGTTGTGTAAGCCAGCTGTTCTGGATTTTTTTTTTTCCAGTTATGTGTGCAGAATTAGAGGGACAACGTTGGCTTTGATAACATAATCACACTGGTTCTTCTGGTGGCCTTATGCAGCAATTTAGCATACGTTCTTGATTTAGAAAACTTTTCTATAGGAACACAGTAGCTGATAGTAGCCACTGTAAAATCAAAAATCCAGGTGCAAGCAAGTTGATGTCCAAAGTGGCCTTGCTCCAGTGAAACTGTGGAACAAAGTGACTTCTTCAAATTGCGTATACTGTGTGTAAGCTTCCCTTTGAAAGGAAAAATACTAGTCAGAATTCTCGTGCTGTCATGTTAATCATTTTCCTAATTTAATCAGAGACATATTGCTGTTCTATTATTGTGATTCCAGTCCTGATTGCTGCTAAGAAATTCTGACAAATTGGCCCTCCCCAGCAATCTTTCCCAATTGAAATCAATGTTCTGCATAACACAGAATTAGCACTCTTAGAAAAGGCCTCTAAGGAACAGACATGACAAGCAATGTGGCATGCACTAGACAAGCATTTATCCGGCAGAACTCTCTGTGGAAGCCAGATGTCCAGATTCTCTGTAGCTCAAGCCTATCCAGACTGGCAGTGCCCTGCAATCAGAGTGGAGAGGAATGCCCACAATAAGTGGCCAATAAGAGCTGGGCAAACCCCAGTCCCTGACTGTATCATCAACCACATGGTCAGTGAATCATGCTGAATCATATCCAAGGAAAAAAAATTATGTGGCTAGAAGAGATCAAACACTACTTTAAAACTGGATCAGCTAAGGAGAATTTTAAGTGTGGCCTCAATATGGGATGGGAAGACGTATTAGAAAAAAGTAATTGCTGAGACATGTTTGTGCCATGGTTAGGGGCAAGCAAGGAAAAGCCCCAACTCTGGCAAAATTGAAAAAAATACAAGCGGTCCTCAACTTAGTGACTGTTCAAACTTACAACAGCACTGAAAAAAGTGGCTTATGACCCTTTTTCACATTTAACGACTGTTGTAGCATCCCCACAGTCACACAATTTACATTTGGATGCTTGACAACTGGTGCATATTTATGACAGTTGCAGTGTCCTGGGGTCACGTGATTCCTTTTTGCGACCTTCTGACAAGCAAAGTCAATGGGAAAGCCAGATTCACTTAACAACCATGGTACTAATTTAAAAACAGCAGTGATTCACTTAACAAACGTGGCAAGAAAAGTCGTACAATGAGGCAAAACCCACTTAACAAATGTCTCACTTAACAACATAAATGTTGGACTCAGCTGTGGTTTTAAGTTGAGGACTGCCTGTGCTCTGTTCTTATTTCCTGCTCGGAATGCATCCATTTTCATCCTTTCATTTGTCATTAAGTTTCCCTGTTGAGCACTTGTTCCACTTTCAGTGCACTTTCACCACACAAAGTACTAAAGGAGTCGAAGTGCCAGCCTAACGGTTTCCTGTGTTGTTTAGTCATTTGTGCCTAGTGGTTTTTAATGTGGTTTCATGCCAAGCTTTAATGTGGTTTCATGCCAAGCTCTTGCGAAGCACACTGGAATTTCCTTTTCAATTCTGTATGCATGTGTCGGTGTGTACTTAGAAAGTGACATTGGCAGACTTCTTTATTTGGATATAATTTTGGCCCATTAATTCACAACTCCTTGATCTACATTCAAACTCGTCGTGTTTTAGTTATGTTCTGCTAAGAAATATATTTGGCTTTATACAGATGCCTAAATAGGTGCTTTATAGCTTTATAGGTGCGTGTTAAAATACTCATTTTCACCTGCTTCTCAGGAAATCAAACAGCCCCTTGAACAAAAGGAATACTTCTTCTGACTTTGAAGAGAAAGCTGATCAGAATAAGCCACATTAAACTTGAGACAATTCTATTTGTCCAGGAAAGGAATTCCCCATTTCATCTTTCTATGTAAAGTGTGATTATTTGTTTTGTATGGCTTATTTTCACCCCTTACTCTTCTTAAAACAATAGCTCCTTTCAATGAATTTTCCAACAATTTAATTAAGCAATTCATTATTATTTATATCTGGAGCAAAACAAATAAGCAAAACAGTAGACAGAAAGTAATGAAATAAAATAAATAGGTTATTTTATTTATGACATGTTATTTATAAGTGACAATTATTGGTCAAATAATTATAGATTAAATATTCAGGCTCATTACTATTATGAATACACTAAATCTGACTTTTAATGATGCTTGCTATAATATTAGTGACCACTAGATGCCCTTCTGCATTATATTAAAAGAAATGAAGGGGGGAAGGGGGAATGGTGTTAATTCAGTAATTAAAATTAATGACTGCTTGTTTATTTTCCACAAACCAATATATATGTTACAAATCTGTTATTCTCAGTATTCTTTAAATGCTGTCTTGCTATTCTCCAATCAACAATGTATATATTCAAAGAAAGATGGATGTATAATCAATAAAAATAACTACAGTAGCATATTATTTAGTGGGCTTTTTTTTTTACATGTTCAGTGAAATATATTCGGTTTGATGGGTTGGGCTACCCTGGCTCATAGTGCCCCATATAGATTGTGTTGGTTTCTTGATCCATTTCTGCTTCTTCTGCAGCTGGGGTCTTCAAACGTGACAGCTTTAAGACTTGTGGACTTCAACTCCCAAAATTCCTCCTCCAGTCATGTTAGTTCAGGAATTCTGGGAGTTGAAGTCCACAAGTCTTAAACTTGCCAAGTTTGAAGACCCTTGTTCTGCAGGAACAAAGACAATGGAAACTATTTACCTTTAGTGAATTTATAGTTAATCAGATTGCTTGTTTGAATGTTGTGTAGTGCTCTCATAAAAAGGAGGAAAAGGAACTTTAACATTTATTCAGTTGTTTTTCTGGAATTTGCAAGGGAGTGATAAGCATTATATTGTATGATTCATCCATTTTATCTATAATCTCTTTCAGATGTTTGTCAAGGGTCTGAATTGCAATATTACTGTCTCCCTAATCTTTGTCCAGGGGTGGGATTCTACCAGTTCACACCTATTCGCTGGAACCAGTTGTTAACATTCTAAGCAGTTCAGAGAACCAGTTGTTAGAAAAATTACTGGCTTAATCCTGTAAGGAAGGAAGGAAGGAAACATTCTGGGGTTGCTTACAGAAAGTGCCTCTCTATTAACCCTTTTTACATTCTTAGCAGGACTAGACTTCCTGTCTCTGGAACTTCTCTGGAGGTTTTTTTCCTCCTTTGCTGGTACTTTGCTTGTGTCAAGTGACCATTCAAAGTTACAATGGCGCTGAAAAAAGTGACTTATGACCATTTTTCACACTTACAACTGTTGCAGCATCCCGACAGTCATGAGAGGCCAGGCGAGGAGATGCGTGCCTCGATGTGAGTGATGTTGAGTTGGCCATGTCCAGCCAGTCACATGACCACCAAGCCATGCCCACCAACTAAGCCACGCCCATAGAACTGGTTGTGAAAAATTTGAATCCCACCCCTGTCTTTGCGCCTTAGTTTGAAGCAGGTCAGAAGCTTGGTCATTAAAGAAAATCCCCTTTGTTGAAACTATCCCACTGTTGGGAGGGTTTTACCCAAGTTGACCAAATTCTGGTTGTTTAGTCAGAAAGTTATCAGTTGGCTCTTTGTGAAAACCCTGAACATGAATCCACCCCCCCCCCCCAAAATATCTCCTTTTGCTTCCCACTCTATTTAGTCCTCTGGTGAAATGCTCTTGACTTGTTAAGGTTTGTAGGCCATCTAGGATGAAACATTTGTGACTCTGTTTGTGTTATGGCTTTTGTTGATATGAGCAATATATTAGAAATTCCACTTTGGGGCCTTTTTCCTGTTTGAAACAACAGCTGTGTGCGGCTTCTGACTCAGCTGATTTTAAAACAGCACAGGTAGTCCTTTTTTAGTGATTGACTCATTTAACAACCATTCTCAGTTACAAGTGTGATGAAAAAGTAACCCTACAATCAATCCTTGCATTTACTACCTTCACAGGTCTGTAAAGGATAGGAAAGCTGAAGTACAATAATTAGCACAGTTGCAGGTTCACTTGGTTCCTTTGTTTAGCAACCGAGTTACCAGTCCCAATTATGGTTGTTAAACAAAGATTGCTTATATCCAGAAGTGGTATTCAGCAGGTTCTGACCAGTTCTGGAAAACTGGTAGTGGAAATTTTGAGTAGTTCAGAGATCCGGCAAATGCCACCTCTGATTGGTCCCACCCCCATCTATTCTCTGCCTCCCGGGTCACAGCTGATTGGCTGGGTCTTCTTTTATTGCCTTGCACAGGAGAAAGGAGCTGGAAATCAGGTTAGTGGGGTGGGGAGAGAATGGGGATTTTGCAGTATCCTTCCCCTGGGGTGAGGTGGGAATGGAGATTTTATAGTATCTTTCCCCTGCCATGCCCACCAAACCACGCCCACCAAGTCACACCATGCCCACTAAGCCACACAGAACCGGTAATAAAAATTTTTTAATCCCATCACTGCTTATATCATCTTTATTCTTTTACCTTTTAGTTCATTTAACAACTTGGGTCAAATGTTGACAATTCTCTTGTGTTTAGGAGATCAGGCAAGAAGTATAAAAGTGACCCTCCCTCCTCATCTTCCTCCTCTCCTATTTTCTTTTCAGAACTACTTACTCACAGTAGTAACTCAACATCATATATGTAAACCATTTTAAATACTAACCAGGATTATTTTCAAGCTGGAATTTGAAAATTCAGATCATAATTATTGTTCATTCAGTTTTAGAGGAAGTTGAATATAACTTAGATCTAATATTAATTAATATTAGTTGAATTTAGATCCCTTTGAAAATAGTGCAATTTTGATTATGATTAACTTTTCATATTAATTCTATAAATTTGGATGGATCCTACTTGTAATTTATTTTCTGCCATACCTTTGCTTCCTTATCACATAGTGGTGGAACATCCGAATGTGGAATTTGAGGTACCCAAAGTATGACTAAAATGTGTAAGTTGTTGCAAGTGGAAGAGATAGATATATGCTAGCATTTTCAGTGAGTTTTAATCTTCTCATGGTTGGACTTTCTCTTTATGTGTGATCACAGGAAGTAAATGTTTACAACATTATCCTTGTGTAGCAAAACTGAAGAAACTTTGGCTCATAAATTGTTATTGATGTATATCTTATAAGATTCTTCCCCATGAAAAACTGTATTCATTCATTAATATATAAAGGCCTACATGCCCCCAAGATCTAATGTGTAATTGTGGCAGAGTTTTAAAATTAGGGCTAGTCTTTTTGTTTAGAATAACTTGATGCATCATTAATTTTGCATTTATCCGAAGATCCATTTTAAGTTAGCAAAAAGATGGAGCAGAAAGGATACAAGGCAGAACAGCTTGTATCAGTTCAGAATTGAAGTCTTATGCTACAGTTCTATAAACAGAAATCAAAAGCAGTTCTACTGATAAGATGGTGAATTCATTCATCTTTAAATAGCCACTTTCATTTCACCTTTGGATTGTAGAAACTAATATCCTGGATCCTCCTGTGATTCATTTATGGTTGCTAATCTGTTTTCTCAGAATTGCAGCATAAATTGGATCAAATTAAAAGCTAGGAGCTTTTCAGTTTCACTTCACTTCAGTTCTTCTTAGAAAAGGTAAGGGTGGCAACTTACCAGATCTGGTAAATCACTCCCACTTGAGAAAAATTCATTAAAACAATGGCAGGAAACGCTGAAGGGTGGAAACAACCCATGGAGCACAAAATCCACAAATCAAGAAGCTTCCTGATTGGCTTGATTTGCAAGGGACAAGAGCACTTGGAAAAACCTTGAAATATTGTTCCACAGGGCTGAAATGTTTTTTTCATTACAGAGAATTTGTCACATGCTACCTTTGTAATTAAAAAAAACCTTGCTTGTATAAACAGAAATGCTTAAGGAAGAAAATCAAGCTGGTGGAAAGGAGACAGGATACTGCTGTTGATACTTCAGACTGTCATCTAGAACTAATGGTTTTAAACATCATATGATGAAGAGAAATCCATCCTTGTCTTGGCATTTTTCCCCTCCTTGTTTACTTTTCTAATTTTGCCCCATGTTTCTGAATGGGCATTATATTTTCTTGTTTGATCAGTAAAAACTTCATTCTAGCAGCTAGCATTTATATTTTTCATTACACCTTTGCTCCTTTCATAGCTTATTAGAATATACCGCCTGTTATATAGGCATCTATAAAAAGATATCTTTCAGTTCTATTGAAATGCTACTCTAAGAACTCCCTAGAATTTCTAAGTTGCATTATGTAATAATTTTAATTTTCTTCTAAAATATATCTCATTGTGTGCAATTTGTGTTGTGTATTGCTTTGGATTATTTTATATTATTTCCCCAAGTGTTGGTATTTTTTTGGCTCAAAAGTTGATCAATATATTAAAAATTACATCCAAACACTTTATACTAGGGCTAACATACTACCACATCAACTTGGAAGTATATCCTATTGAATAGTGCAACTTACTTTAGAGTAAGCATATGTAGGATGGGCTGCATATTCTCTAATTTTTGGCATTATTTGCATTTCATTGATGTTGTATATGTGAGTATATGCTTAAGTGATTTAACAAACTCAGAGAAGCAAACATATATCGCTTTATTGTGATTGTAGAATCCAAGGGGAACTTGTAAAAAGGGATGTATTTAATTTTTGATCTTATAATGAAATCTACCATAGCTTCTTAAATTTGCATAATCTCAAATTTTAAGAGTTATAACTGAATGTTTCCTATCAAGTCCATGATCTTTGTCAGAACTGACATGTGAAATTGGAGCCATCCAACCCATCAAACCTTACCTGCATATTTACTATGCAGTGGTGGGATTCAACTAATTTAACAACCGGTTCTTCCTAATGACCAGGTGGGCATAGCTGGGGTGGGGTCATGTGCTGGCAAAGAGGTGGCAGCTGCAGGCCATTCATGCTGGCAAAGAGGTGGCAGTGGTTTGAGCCAGCAAAGAGGCAGCAGTGGCAGGCCATTCACACCAGCAAAGAGGCAAAGGAAGGCTCACCAGCAGGCAGGGAACTGGGCCACACGGGAGGCAGCAGAGAATGGCAAAGGAAGGTTTGGCAGGGAGCTGGGCCATGTGGGAGGCCAGGGCAAAGGCAGACTAGTGGGCTAGATCACAGGGACTGCGTAATCGAGGCTAGTGAGCAAGGGAGCCAGAGAACAACAGCAATGCCGTGGCCAAGGCAAATGAGGTGAAATAAGGAGTGGCTGGGACTCCTGGGAGGGGTGGGGCAGGGCCAGCCAGTGGTGGGATTAGCCAGTTCTCTGAACTGCACAAAAAGTTAACAACCAGTTTGCCCAAATCAGTGCGAACCAGCTGAATCCCATTTCTGATATTATGTGAATCCCAGTTTAGAAGAAGATTTACGATCTGGGCTATTTCTATTGTTGCAAACACGAAGAAAGACTTTGGACCTTACAATTGATGGCTGGCTGTGATTTGTTTGGAACTATGTCTACTGCAGATGAAAAGGTAGAGACCATTCTGATGCAGTTGAAAAACTCATGGACTGCCTTTTGATAAATTAGTGTTTTCGAGTAGTTGTCTCCATCGTGATAGCCATTTTGTAAATAAGCTAGCTACATACATGGGCGTGACCACAAGATATCCTGAAAATGTTGATACCCATCAAAAATGATACTATTTCCTATGCAGTATCATAGAAGCTGTTCCAGCTAAATCAACAGACAATACTGGGGCTTTGGACATAAAACTGCATTATTTATAGCCTGTTATTGTACACAATAGGTACTTTTCAGGAAGAATAATATTTATAACCAGAATGTTTATATTCTTAACCTTGTTCTTGAGGATAGGGTTGGGCCACAAGGACAGACAAAAAGTCGTTCACTGAAACTCCCATGTTATACTGGAGCATAAGTAAATAAACAAATTAGGAAAATCTTTGAAAATGCCAATCAGGGAAGGATTGAATTTTGCAATTGACTTGAGTAAGTGCATTGCAATTGGGAATTCTCTCTTTAATATATCTCTATTGATATATCTCTATTGATCTATCTCCATCTATCTACTATATATATTATGGTACCTCACATACCGTTGGCTTTGGTATATTTTCTGCCATGTGGCAAAGTACCCATAAATATGTGTCCTTTGAACCTAAGACAATATTTTAAATTAGGTTTACTTAGACTTGTGCTATAGGCAATCATTTCAGTTGAGCCAGTAATTAGCCTGTAGACAGGAATGAAACAAAAGGCAAGATTAGGGTCAAGTTAGATATCTATATCACTGTTTTTTAAAACAGATTTTATTAGTTTATAATGTAGCATACAAAGAAAATAGAAAAGTAATTAATAGGAAAAATAGGAAAGGGAAAAGGGAAGGGAAAAGTAAGGCTGTTGTAACTTTGAATGCTTATTAAACAACTGATCTTAAGTCAAAGGTTATCTGCATCCCTAGCAGTTAATAAAAAATATACTTTAATTTTGAAGGAAAAACAAAATATATAAAAAGGTCCACCCAACAGAGAGGGTACCCAGCAATAACTTGAATAGACTTAGTCCTGTCCAGTTAAAGATTAACTATAACAGGAAGTTATGTTATAGTCCATTGTATACTTTGAGCTATGTTAGAAAAAGGATTTTTCCCAGAGAAGCTGTCCCCTGCAGTTCAGTGGTTTATCACTTGGAGTAGTCAGAAAAGTTGATCCAGCAGTTCCTGACACCAATGATGCTTTATTTCTAGGCATATCCAGGTATCAATCCCCAGGGACCTCATTTGTTTGTCCATTGATATGAAATGTCAGATGGAATTCTGAACCTACAAATAATGAAAAATAATTAACTGTGGGAAAGCTGAAAAGAACATCCTTCAATATGGGCGTGGAAAAATGCTGATGTTCTCAACAAGAGACTTATTTAGAATTTGGAGTTCAAACATACAAGCTTCTGCTACACAACACCCCAAACCTAACAACTGTTGAGAAGAAACTCAAAAAAATTCTGGATAGTGGACATTTTCAGAACTTGGAGACAGCAGAATAGAAGAGAAAGAATTAAAGAAAATCACAAAATGCAAAGACCTGCAAATAAAAGTAGAACAACTGTGGCAAAAGAAGGCAAAGGTAATACTAATAATAACAGTCCCAAAACAACTGGAGCACTACTTGAACACCATTGTCATTGATAAAATCACCATCAGTCAATTGCAAAAGGCAGCTTTACTTGAAACAGCTTGCCGTATTTTTTTGGACTATAAGATGCTCCGAAATATAAGACACACCTAGATTTTGGGAAGGAAAGCAAGAAAAAAAAAATCTGCCTCTGCCTCCCAGCAATTTGCTTCCTTGCAGCAAACAGCAAATAGCCTGGTCAGCTTCAGCACAACCTGAGTAGCACAAGCAGCTGATTGTCAGTTGGATCAGCCTCCCAACAATCAGCTGTTTCAGGCTGCAGGGATTGCCATTGCCTATTGCCACCTCCATGTGCCCCATTTTCAGCCTCTGCATCCCATTTTCGGTCTCCGCAGGCCCCATTTTCAGCCCGTCCAGGCAGCAGGGATCGGAACGGGCCAAAAATGGGGCGCTCAGAGGTGGCAATAAGCGACAACAGTCCTGCAACCTGAAACAGCTGATTGTCAAGAGGCCGATCCAACTGACAATCAGCTGCTTGTGCTAATCAGGCTGTGCTGAAACTGACCAGGCTGTTTGCTGTTTGTTGCAAGGAGGCAAATTGCTCGAGGCAGAAGCCGAAAGGTATAGGCTGACAGGTAGACGGGGCTTAGGCAACATTAGCTTAATAAGATGCACAGACATTTCCACTCACGTTGGGAGGGAGGAGTTCATCTTATACACCAAAAAAATGGTACATCCTCTGAGGACACCTTTCCCCTACTTGATAGGAGGACAGAAATGTCAAATCCAGTCTAAACATCTGAACCATCATCATAATTGGTATGTCCCCTGACTTCATACAGCAACTGTGGAGGGTTTACAAATCATTAAAACATGTAAAATTAGAAAGCAAAAAAATAATAATGTGCAAAGCTGGCAGAGATAACAAATCCAGATGGGAACAAAGAACATGAAGAAAAGAATGCTTAAATCACAGTCAAATAAATAAACAACCCAATAATAAAAATAAACACTAAAAAGAATGGGTACACAAAATCCCTTATTGGCAGAAGCATGAAAATATGTAAGGCATATGGTTCTGGAGACAGAACCAGCAATGCACAGCTGGAAGGCTTTGGCTTTTCTCCTGTTTAAATTCACCTTCTTTACAACACCAGACTAGCAGTCTTTCAAAAGTATATTAATGTATTGCTCTATCTCTCTCTGTCTGCTTCTCCCCTTAGCAAAAATTTGGTTTCCTCTTGTGGGGAGGAAAAAAAATGCTTCAGCCTCAAAAGTCAAGCAGAACTGCTTTCTGCAAGCTTATTTGAATGAAGAGAAAAGATGGCACATATAGCATTTTTCTAAAGCAAGAGAAAGAAAAGATAAGAGAATGGCATCAAAATTCTACTTTACTTCAAGCAAATGCATTTTCTAGCCTTCCCTATAGAGCCAACCTCTTGGAGTGAATTTTGAGCTGGTGCAAAATCTTGATAAGATTAAAAAGAGCATGACCGTTTTTATTCCTTTGCAAGGCAAATGTATGAACAGCTTGATCATGACTTCCACACTTTAAATTCCCATACCTCCCATGGGAAAAATATTTGAATTACCCAGTTGAGCAAGAACTGGTAGACATCTTGACACATCATACAGGCAAGACTGTAGCCAAATCTTTACAGGAGCTATTATCATTAAGGGACATCTCAGTGCGATGACTTGTCCAAAATGCAGTTGCTATCCAGTAAGCTGATGATAAACTATGCTTAGAATAGGGTATCTCAACCTTGGCAACTTTAAGGCATGTGGACTAGTTCATATTGGGCCAGTTTGGCTCAGAAGCTGACAGAAAGCAGAAGAAGAGGCTTCCCAGCCTTTAAAGAGGTTGGCTCTATAGGGAAGGCGAGAAAATGCATTTGCTTGAAGTAATCTAGATTACATTTTGAATGTCAGCTACAATCCACAGCTTATATATTTTTGTAAGTTATCAAAAGCTGCACTTTTCCAGTTTGTTATTGGGTTCGTTAATATAGACATAACTTGGTGGCCAATGCTTTTCAGTATTGTTTTTTTGTTTATAGTTATTAGTCATCCAACTCCAATGGACTCTGGGCAATGTACAAAACTGAAAAATAAAAGCAAAAGCAGCTAAAACGTTAAATCAAATGGATAGCCCAGACTAAAAATAACAGTAGTGGAAGCAAATATAGTTAGGATTTCAGTCTCAGCCTTTGAAGGTATTTTTAGAAATAAATAACTGAAAACAATGAAATCTATATCCAAGAAAATTCTTAGAATTACGGCAAAATCAAAATGAAACCCCTCCCTCGTGGCTAAATGAATACTTTCCACTAGTTCTTAAGATAACCTCAAATTATAACAGCATAAAATTTGCAGTCCTACTGGCTATTTCTATTCTGCTGTTGGCATAATGATGGCAAATATATTTATACTTACTTACAGTGTAGAGGGCACATTAAAGTCAGAATTCATGTATTCTCTGGCTTTGCTCCCCCGCCCCCCCGGCCTTTCCCCCTAAACAACACCAGCCAGCCAGAAACCTTCCATCATTAAATTGTAGAGCTGAGGGTGGAAGAAGAATTTCAGTAGGAGCTCAAGCGATATAAGCTGGCTTTGGGCTCTGTTTGGACGGAAGTTTAATACTGTTCCAGAATAGCATTACTGGAATACTATACTAATATTAGCTGATTATCAAGAACCCTTTGAACACGCTGGCATAAAACACTTGTGCCAAACCAGAGCTGATGGCTTGTTCCTTTTGCACTTGGGTTTATATTGGAAGAACACTAAATCAGCATTCAAAAGTAGCCTGAATTAGAGTGGACAGACTTCAGGAGTTGTGCCATGAAGTAGCAGAAAGTGAATTTATTTCTCTCTTCCACTTCTCCATGCAGTCCTCTCTAGCTGCCACCAATGAGCAGCTGCTGTTGGGGCCGATCCCAGTCTCCATATTTGGGATTGCTTGACAATTACAGACTGGACAGGTATAAGGAGAGAGCCCGATTTGAAGAAACAAATTCTTCCACTATTAAGAGCAAAATGCCCCTGGAAAGATTGCTGCCATGAAACGGGGGGAGGGAGCAAAGGCACACCAACTTAAAAGAAGCCAGTACTTCAAACCCTCAGGCAAACAATTGAATGCAACACTCACCAAGTGGCTTCTAAAGAGGATCATGTTGAATCCATGACAAAACTGCCCCAACTTGTCTGCTTAAGGGAGATGTTACTTTAACACCAGAACAGCTAAGAATGACTTTAAGATGTCTGAAATATCACTTGAGAATGAGATGAAAGTAATGTCATGTGGACACAAGAGACAACAGATGCAACTAGGCCATGTTCATGCCAGGTTAAATGCAACTACAGGTCATCCTGTCCTTGTACAGGATGAATTGAACCTGGAATTAAGTCATACTGGTTATTAAGCAGGTCATCACAACGTGATTTTATGACATTTTTTGAGGCAGTTGTTATGCGAATGCCGAAGTAAATGCTGCTTTCCAGCAAAAGACATAAATTGTGTTCACGTGACTGTGGGATGCTGCAAATGGCCATAAATGCAGAGTGTTGCTGAGTGCCAAAAATGTGATGGGGGAGGGCCTGGCTATTGGGACTTCAGAACCAGGCCACAAATACCTCCAGGTTGAGTTTGAATGGCCCCTAAGCCATTGGTTGTTAGTCAAGGACTTCCTGCCAGGAAATGCCTTCAGTTACAGATAATGAGATTGGCACATGAACAAATACCAATTATTCTGACCCTTCTCCTGCCACAGCCTTCAAGGGCTTTCCAATAATTCTTTGATCTCATCCATCTACCTTGTTTATCCTTCTACTTCTCTGGACATTGCAAAACAAGCTGTTTTTTCTGCTTTATTTTCAAGTCTCATCACATGCCCTGAATTTTTGCTTGTTTATCATTGCCTCAGAGGAACAGTCAGCCTTCGTTTAGTCCAGAACTGAAGGATCGGTTCCTCTTTCAGTACCATAGTACTTTAATAATCATCTCCAAACGCATCATTCTTTTTTTATTCTCTCTAAGTATCCAACTTCACCATTCATACATTAGCCTTGAAAAAATAATTGCTTTAATTTGCTGTCGATATGTCTATTTCCTTAAAAACATGTCTATGTTTCTCATTGCTTTTTCCCTAAGATTAACTGGTAAATGTCCTCTTTACTTGCCCAACACAGTCATGATGTATTCTGGAATCCAAGAAAACAAAACAAAAAAAACCCCATACACCACAGTTGCATTCACCTAAGTTTTTTAAAATTCAATCTCATTATATGTAGTTGACATAACATGCCTAGTTGAGCAGCAAATTAAAATAAATGAATGGGCATTTATAATTATCCTTGTTTGGTAAAGAACCTAGGCTTTATAGCTGTGTGAGAGAGGCTAATAGAAAATTTCAAACACCTTTAATATAGCTAAAACTCCTGTGATTATATAACATTAAGACTTCGTATTAAATTCTGCACGACACATTTAATATTTTTGGCAGGAGGGTCCAAAAATATTGCTAATGCAAATACAAATTATTAGCTGAATTTAGCACCTCAGAGCACATGCATGACATTTTCACAATGGGAAATATATGTATATAGAGAATATAATATTTCATTATTTTACATGTTAATTTTTAAACTGGAATAAAAATGGTTATGACAAGTACTCATCCTGCATTATATATGCTGAAGGAGTTTGGCTTTGCAGTTCATCCATTTAAAGGGACAATACAGCTTTTTCTAATAATTGTTTGAAGGGCTTGGAATATACTGTTGATCCCTTCCCTTCTCTTTTGCTGTTCCTCCAGGACAGCAGGAACAAATAGGGATCTAGTAGGCAAAGAAAAAGATGCAGCAAAAAGTAGCATCAACGAAGTTTTATTTCTGTTTTCATATACTTGAGTTATTTTTCTGAAAATGTTCAGTTTCAATAATAGTTTTATGAGCCTGAACACTACCTAAAATCTACATCTGTGGGCCAAATTTACTGACAGCTTTCTTGTCCATTTGTAATCAACATTTCTCTCCTGGCTCCTACTCTACTGAAAGAAAAATAGCAAGAACTGAAAATAATACTGAATTAAAAATGATCAGTGGGGAAAGGATTACACATCCCACTTTCTCTACTTCCATCACTACATTTTCTTCTGTCCCCAGACAACTATGTTTCTGTTTTTAATGGAGTGTGTAAACACCAGGAAATTGAGCACAGCTGAATAGCATCCCATGAAATGAGGCAAACATATTCTTTACTCTTTATTTTTAAAAAGAAGCATCTGTGCAAAATACATGTATTATATTTTGTGTACCTCTTTTCCCTGCGAATTGTATCCTTACTGTTATGTCTGGTTTGAAATACGATTCATTGCAGTTCTAAACTATTGTGATCTCAGCAAGTGGCTGCTTCGGAATTCCAGTTCTATATACCAAAGTCTGAAAAGTCAAAACCACCATTTCGTTCGACTGCCAAGAAAACTGTAGCTGTGTCATTTGGAGTTGAGCACATTAAGGAGATTAAAACAAACAAACAAACCCTAGACATGACAAAAGAATCATGAGGTGTGTCAGCACTCAACACATTTCATGACGGTGGTCTACTGAAGGTGCTTTCTGTTCTAATTTCAAATGTTCACTCTAAACACACACTTAATTGTGCTGAGAAGGGCTTCCCCACGGTTATGTACAAAAACAAGCTTCATAATTGCCACTCTGTTTCACTCCAGATGCAGAATTCCTCTACTCAAAGGGCTGCTTTCTGTTTTACATTCCTGGCGTATGCCAAAGGCACATGATACAGATTCCATAAAATTTATTTCTACATGCTGCTCCTCTTTACGCTAGTTATGATATACACAGCAAACAAAAACCCTCAGTGTTAAAAACCCATCAGAAGTTTTCCTTCCCCTCCATAGAGGTAAGAGTCTATGAGTGATAGTAAATTATAGATAGAATACTGTATATTCCTGCCCACCTAGCAGTTCAAAAGCATGCAAATGCACGTAGATAAATAGGTACCACTTGGTGGGAAGATAACAGTATTCTGTGCGCCTCAGCATATAGTAGCCACATGACCAAGAAGTGTCTTCAGACAATGCTGGCTCCCTCGGCTAAGATACAGAGATGAGCAGTGCCCCCTAGAGTCAGACGCGACTAGACAAGGGAAACTTCTCAGTACCTTTACTGTAATGAGAGAAATGGATATAATAGGTTGAGGTAGTTTTCACTTTCAATCAGTAGTTAATAGTTGCCTAAATATTTGCCAATTAATGCCAATTCTGATGTTATTTTTGATCAGGTAAGGGCAGGTTTTAATTTTCCTGTATAAATAATGCACAAAATTCTTCAGGAATACATAGGAGTCTCCTATAAATATATGCGTATAATCTGGAAACAGATAGATAGATAGATAGATAGATAGATAGATAGATAGATAGATAGATAGAAAGAAAGAAAGAAAGAAAGAAAGAAAGAAAGAAAGAAAGAAAGAAAGAAAGAAAGAAAGAAAGAAAGAATTCTTTATTGGCCAAGTGTGATTGGACACACAAGGAATTTGTCTTGGTGCAAATGCTTTCAGTGTACATAAAAGAAAAGATACATTAGTCAAGAGTCAAGAATCATAAGGTACAACAACACTTAATAATAGTCATAGGGTACAATAAACAATCGAATCATATTAGGAAACAGTCAATATAAATCATAAGGATACAAGCAACAAAGTTACAGTCATACAGTCATAAGTGGGAGGGGATGGGCAATAAGGAGTGATGAGAAGATTAATAGTAATAGTAATGCAGACTTTGCAAATAGTTGGACAGTATTGAGGGAATTGTTTAACAGAGTGATGGTGTTCAGGGAAAAACTGTCCACTGTTCTGGTGTGCAATGCTCTATGGCGTTGTTTTGAGGGTAGGAGTTGAAACAGTTTATGTCTGGGATATATATGCATTGTATTTGCAGAAAGGAACATTTTTAATTAACACATAAACTTGAAATCTTTACAAAACACAGGATGGAAAAAGGAGCTGATGTAGGAGATGAGCCTGAGGGAGGCGTCAAACACATCATCAGTCATGAGTCCCTTCACACCCATAATAGATATAAGTCCAGTCCACTTTGAATTCCTTTATATTCTTAACTCCCACTAATTTCTCCTGAGCGTTAGTAGTTCAGATTCTTGTAGAGCAGGGGTTCCCAGCCCCTGGTCCACGGACCAGCACCAGTCCACGCCATGCCAGAAACTGGGCTATGCAAACAAGCGTTCAATTGGCAGAGTGAAGGCAGCACACGAAACCACTCCCAACCAGCCCCCTCCAGTCCATGGAAGAATCTTACTCCACGGAACCAGTCCCTGGTTCCCAAAAACAGTGGTGGGATTCAAAAAATTTTTTACTACCAGTTCTGTGGGTGTGGCTTGGTGGGCATGACAGGGGAAGGATACTGTAAAATCTCTAGTCAAAAGTGGTATTTGTCAGTTTACCAAACTACTCAAAATTTCTGCTACTGGTTCTCCAGAACTGGTCAGAACCTGCTGAATGCAGGTTCAAAAGGTTGGGGACTGCTGAGAGCTTAAGCTTACAATAAATCTTTATACACATTTGAATTGCCTGGTTCTCCATAGAGCTGCGTAGAGCATCCAGAGTCGGAGGTGCTCCAGTCTTCACTCTAACAGGCTGAGCTATAATTGAGGAACGCTTCTCCTCTTCCACGTGACTCCTCCACGCGTTCCCCAGTTTTAGCTCAGCCTCGCTAGAGACAGGCAGCTTGATCGTTTTCTCCTTGGCCGATCCAGGTTCTTTTCTGCTGTTACTAAAATCAGGTTTGATCTCTCTGTTCTCCTTGTCCTTTGCGCATTTAGTTTCATCCCAAATTTAGTGGAGGAGCATTTTTCGCCCCTCAAGGGGGGAAAAAGGGGGATTTGGAGCCCTTTTGCCCCCCCACCCCCCTCCCTTGTTTCCTCTGCCGCTTTTTCGAGCCGTGCTGCATCTACGCCGCGGCTTGGGCTTGCGCTTTCGATAGCGCTATGTTGCGCCTTCCCCCCATGAATGCCTAGAAGAAGGGGAGCTTCTTCTTACAGCCCTCTTACAGCCTTTTTCCTATTTTTCGCTTGCAGTTTGTTGTTTTAAAGGGTTTGTGCGCCTCTGAGATAGTCGCGCCGGTGCCGGCAGCCATTTTAGGTGCGCCTCGTGGCCGGCCACCATTTTGTTTTTTTGTTATTTCTTTCCGATCGTGCTGCGAAGTTTATAAAGGCCCATAGCGGGACCGGCAGGCCGTGTGGAGCCTAAATTTTAAGAGTAGTGTGGTTCCGTGCCCTGTTGCCCTTCCTCACTTTGCTAGTTGGCTGTGCTTGTCTAAAAAAAAAAAAAGTTCTGCAGCTCGCTGAGAGGCTAAGGCATGTACTTCCCATTTGTGTTGGGAGGCTGTCTCGGGAGGCCTGTTTCTTGTTGATCCTTTCCTGGCCTTCGCGTTCATTTGGCCTATTGGATTTTTTTTAGGGTTTAGTTCTAAAGTTTTCCTTCTTTTATTATTGATAAGTATAAATCAGCTACAGACTGATTATTATTATTATTAAAAAAAATTGTTTGGGCTTGATTGGCACCTTTTGGGCTCCGCCCGCCCAAAAATAAGATAAAATAATAATATAATATAATATAATATAATATAATATAATATAATAATATAATATAATATAATATAATATAATATAATATAATATAATATAATATAATATAATATAATATAATATAATATAATATAATATAATATAATATAATATAATATAATATAAAATAAAATAAAATAAAATAAAATAAAATATAATAAAAAAAATTTATCCAAAAGGGGGACGTGGCCCAACTATAGGAAAACCGGCCTACGTTGTAGGTCGAACTCCCAGGCGTGCCAACCGCCCTTTTTTCTTATATAATACAATTTGGTATCATGGCAGAAGGCAATCCTAGCAGTCCTTCTTTGAAGGCAAAGTTGAAGACGCATTATTTGCGCAAAAGGGACAAGGACTCCTCCAAGGCCTCTCAAATGGACGCCTGAAGACGTCATAAGGCCTTGGAGAAGGAGTTTGACAAACGATCTAAAGACTCGCATTCTATAATCCATGCCACACCCTCTACCTCTTCTCAACCCCCTCCCCTGCCAAGACAACCTTCTCCTTCCAGGTGCTCACCTGCCTGAAGTCACCAGGCTTCTCGCACTCCTGAAGCGACCTTTACACCAACCGCAGCGGGTCTATGTCCAGAGGGCCCATCCTCAACCATCATTCTGGACAGCATTAGGGAGTGGATGCAACTGGCTATCCGGCAAGGAATAGCAGAAGGCATCCAACAGCTATCCAGACCAGGTTCCCAGATGATGGCGCCCAAGGTCGAATCTATCTCCAGAAGATCTCTCTCCAGACCGGCTTCGCAACACGGTCAGGTACCTTCCCAAGTGGATTCCCCTTTCCCAGAAGTGGAGGAGGTCCAGGAAGAAGAAGAAATGGGGTTTGAACCCTTCAGGGAAGAGGAAGGTTCAGATAGGGGGTCTCCGCAATATTCTGAACCCTTTTTCGAGGTAGACCCCATGGAAGGGGAGATGTCAGAGGACGAGGGCATTTCTCCTGACCAACCAGTGTTTGTAGGCCTGTTTAAGCCTCATTTGTTTAAGTCCTTGTATTCAAGGCAAAGAATGTTTTGGGCCTGACTTCCCAATCTTCCTCTGAATCATCTCCAGTGACCCCAAGGAGGCCAAAGGATTCAATATTCAGACAGCCGGTTGTCAAAACCGAGGTTATTCCAACCCCCCAATCTTTTCCGATCTGGTCGCGAGACAATTGGCCTCTGCGGGTCCTCCTCCCGCTCCTTCCAGCCAAGACAAGAGATTGTTTAATCTTGACCCAGAATTTTCTACCATGCTAAACACTCCTGAGGTAGACAACCCCATAGTGAGACTAGCATCATCATCCAATCCCACTGACGCTCTGGAGGCCCTGAAGCCAGAGGATAAGCGAGCAGAGATGGCACTGAGGCGAGCAGTCGGATGCTTGTGCCATCCGGCTAGCCACAGGCACATCATTTTTCACTTGATCTTCTATCAGGTGGCTCAGGCAGCTGAAACAACATGTCCCTCTGTCAAATACGAGGGCCCATCAGGACATTGCCAAACTCACAGCCGCAGCGGAGTTTGCGGCCGATGCCACTTTTCATTCTGTGAAATTCTCATCTAGGGCCATCTCTTCGCAGGTTACTGCCCGAAGGCTACTTTGGCATAGGCATTGGCAGGCCAACATTAAGAATAAAACTAAGTTGGCCTCAGCTCCTATAGCGGGGGGGAAATTGTTTGGCCCAGCACTTGAGCCATTACTGATGGAGAGCCGGAATAAGAAGAAGTTCCTCCCATCACTTTTTCGCAGGCAAGAGTCCAGAAGGTCCCAGCCCTTTCGGAGGGGTTCGCTCCGCACCTCCTTCCAACCATTCTTCACCCCTAGGTATCAGAGCTCCCCGACGTTCCAGTCGGCCTATCAGGACCGGAGCTATCCAGGAGATAGAAGCAGAAGGAGAGGCAGCTACAGGAGGCCCTTCCGGGGTGCAGGGTATAAGGCGCCCCGCCGTCCCAGGTAGTCTTTCAGCTCCTTATCCCATTGGCGGCCGCCTTAAGTATTTTGCCGACCAGTGGGAATCATCCACTTCGGATGCCTGGGTTAGGGACACTGTAAGGTTTGGCCTCTCTATTCAGTTTCAGGCTGTTCCCCCGGAGCACTTCATGGTTTCCCCACTTTCCAGGGACCCGACTAAGTGGGCTCTCATGGCGGCCGCTGTCAGCCATCTTTCTGATATCAAGGCCATCCAGCCCGTCCCATCTTCACAGCAGGGAGAGGGGTTCTATTCCCTCCTCTTCTTGGTCCCTAAGCATTCCGGGGGTTGGAGGCCCATCTTAGATCTGAAGAGGCTCAATCGCTATATCGTCCGTCGCAAGTTCAAAATGCATACACTTCAGTCGATATTACAGGGCACCAGGAAGGGACTGGCTTACATCCATTGACCTCTCCGAGGCATATCTCCATATACCTATTCACCCCTCATATTCCAAATATTTGAGATTTTGCTACAATAATCAGCATTTCCAATATGTGGCCCTTCCCTTTGATCTTGTATCGGCCCCAAGGACCTTCACCAAGGTGCTGGCAGCTCTGGCGGCCCACCTCAGACACTTCCCTATTCGTATTCACTGCTACCTTGACGACATTCTTATTCTATCCCCCACCCCGCATCAGGCCGAGAGTGACACTAAGACCATCTTCTCGGTGCTTCAGTCGGTAGTTAAGTCAGCTTAACCCTTCCACCCGTATAGCTCACTTAGGAGCTGTGATTGATTCGGTTGAAGGAAGAGTCTTCCTTTCCCATGAGAGGCTCAGCAGTATCCAAAAAGCTATCAGGACCATTAGACGGACGAGAAAGGCCTCATTGCTGGAATTGTCCAAGTTGCTTGGAAAGTTAGTTTCATGCATATCAATTATACCCTGGGCACGCTTACATTCCAGATCCTTGCAGTGGTTTCTCCTGCCTTATCAACGTTCTGGAAGGAGCAACTCAGGCCTCGTGGTGAAGGTTCCTCCAAGGGTTCTCACCTCCCTCCTCTGGTGGACAAGACCCTCCAACAACAGAGGTCATCTCTTCAAGGAGCCCCAAAGGGTCACTCTCACAATAGACGCCAGCCTTTCCGGATGGGGGGCCCACATGCAATTGCTTTCAGCCCAGGGAACTTGGTCAGCGACTGAGCGGTGCTGCAGCATCAACTGGCTGGAGCTCCACGCAGTATACCTAGCTCTGCGCGCATTCCTCCTCAGGTGCGAGGGCGCCACGTATTGGTTCTAACAGACAACACTACCACCAAGGCCCACATCAACCGTCAAGGGGGCACTCATTCCATCCACCTCATGAGGGAGGCCGAGCAGCTTTGTCGATGGGCAGAGGTGCATCTCTCATCCATCAGGGCGGAACACATCTCAGGGGTCTCGAATGTCCAAGCAGACTGGCTGAGCAGGGCCACGCTGGACCAATCGCAACGGCGCCTACACCCATTGTTGTTCAGGGAGGCAACAGTGATGTTCGGTCAGCCCTTGGTGGACCTGTTTGCATCTCCACTCAACACCCAGACACCGAGATCCTTCACACGTTACCCCACCGACGGGGCAGAGAATCACAATGCCCTGTGATGCCCCTGGCCCACTGGACTTCTGTATGCCTTCCCCCCCTCCCGTTGAACCCCAAGGTGATTCAGAAATTGCTGTTTGAAAGGGCGGAGGTCCTCCTGGTAGCCCCATATTGGCCCAGGAGACTGTGGTTTATGGATCTTCGCAATCTGTCAGTGGCCCCACTGTGGAGGATCCCCCTAGACAAGATCTCTCTGTCCCAGGGACCTCTTCAACATCCAGACCCACAGTGGCTTCAGTTAGCCGTCTGGAGGTTGAGTGGGAAAGGCTAAAAGATGAGGGCCTCTCAGTTCAGGTCATCAGTACCATCCTGGTGGCAAGGCGGCCTTCGACTACCCGCATTTATAATGCCACCTGGAACATCTTTTGCAGGTGGTGCCGTAAGCCATCTGTTGATCCGCTCTCTCCTTCAATTGCACAAATCCTGGCCTTTCTACAAGACAGGTTAGATAGGGGCCTCTCCCCCAACACCCTGAGAAGACAGGTCGCAGCCCTGTCAACGGTGGCCGCTGGCAGCTCTTCTGGATCATTTTCCCACCATCCTTGCATAAGGGCTTTCCTTCGAGGGGCTTCCAATCTGCACTCCCCAGTGATTCACAGATACCCGACCTGGGATCTTAATAAGGTTCTTATGGCATTAACTAAACCTCCCTTTGAGCCTCTCAGGGAGGTGCCACTTCAGTTTCTCACATACAAAGTGGTGTTCCTTGTGGCAATAACATCAACAAGAAGGATATCTGAAATAGCAGCTCTATCCGTGCGAAAGGACTTATGTATTTTCCACACTGATCAGGTGGTTCTGAGACCAGACCCCTCCTTTATGCCTAAAATCAACTCGGCATTTCACAGAGCTCAGGAATTGGTTCTGCCTAATTTTTGTCCCAAGCCTTCTCAAGAAAGGGAAAGGCAGTGGCACACTCTCGATGTACGAAGGGCACTTCGCATCTACATCTATTGTACACAGTCTATCAGAAAGTCAGAGTTGTTATTCCGGTCCTTTCAGCCAAAGACGCTGGGCTGCAAGGTGTCCCCGTCTACAGTTGGCCGCTGGATTAGAGCTACCATATCCAAGGCCTATTTGGTTCAGGCTCTCCCTGTTCCTAGTGGGATCACCGCTCACTCTACAAGGAGTGCAGCCACCTCGGCAGCCTGGGCTACTCAGGCCTCGATTCAGGATATCTGTCGAGCAGCCACCTGGGCGTCTCCGTCCCCCTTTATCCGACACTGTAAAATCGATGTTTACGCCTCAGCTGAGGCATCCTTTGGCAGGCGAGTCCTTCAACAGGTGGCAAGAGACCCAGAGGTGATTCCGGACCAGACGGAGTCCCTCCCGTAGGACAGGCCATGCTTTGGTATGTCCCACTCTGGATGCTCACAGCAGCTCTATGGAGAATGGGCGTTGGTGCTTACCTGATACGCCCTTTCTCATCGAGCTGCGTAGAGCATCCAGCCCCACCCTATTTGTTCCGTCTGTTGGGGAATCCTGTTTCGGCCAATGATGTACATAGTTTATAGTTCAGAATTGTATAATAGTTGACATGAGAGGATAGTTGTTGTCTTCTCGTCTTTGTAAAACTGGGGAACACGTGGAGGAGTCACGTGGAGGAGGAGGAGCGTTCCTCAATTATAGCTCAGCCTGTTAGAGTGAAGACTGGAGCACCTCCCACTCTGGATGGTCTACGCAGCTCGACGAGAAAGGGCGTATCAGGTAAGCACCAACGCCCAATCTCTTGATTTCTCTGGTACTTGACTGACAATACTATAAAGGGCAAAAGGAAGAAAGCTCAAGACTTTAATACACACTCAATCTTCAGGCCTTTAAGAGAATATGAATGAAGGATCCAAGGCTTGAAAAGAAAGGAACTTAAACTAAACAGCCAAGTTGGAAGAAATGGGAAATTGAAATACAGTTATTACCCTTTTTTTTTAAATGAACCTTTGAAATACTGAATTCCAATGAAAAGAGTTCCAGTTCATTCCAAGTGATGGAATATTCTAAGAAATTGGGAAACAAATTTATGTTATGCAATATTATAAAGTCATTCCTTTTTAAAAAAAATATAGTTTTAAAAATTTATTAATTAAATTTATATACTGTCCATCTTGTTATTAAATTAACTTGAGACAGTTAATTCTTGGAATAAGTGCCAGTTTCATAGATATATACCATTCTTTTCATATAACAGTGCTCCTCATCGGGAAGTGTCATTTCTGGAATCTGGTTGCCATGAAATTAATCCTTGTTACATGCTTTGTTAGTTTCCTCTATCAAAATGTATGTCTATTATAAGTTTCATCAAATGTATAAATATTATCCAGAGAAGCATCTGTACATCCTTAATGATAGTGTTGGAGAAACAGTAAAATAAGAAAAAAAGAAAAGAAAATGTAGAAAGGGCAGCTAATTCTAATGAGCAAAATAGGTCATACTTGTAAAACTATGACAAGGCCGTTTTAGTTTTAATCAGCAGATTAACACATGTGATATGACAAATATATTCAATCTGTGTTCTATCCTTGCAGGAGTTCAGATTTTTCACAATAAAATTGGTCTGACTGGAATGAGGAGATTTCTTAGAGGGACCACGTTCTGGCTCTGTTCCAGAGGTGGTATTGACCAGTTCTGGAGAACCGGTAGAGGAAGTTTTGAGTAGTTCGGAGAACCGGTGGTAACCTTTCCTCTGGAGTGGGGTGGGAATGGAGATTTTACAGTATCCTTCCCCTGCCACGCCCACCAAGCCATGCCACGCCCACAGAACCAGTAGTAAAAAAATTTGAATCCCACCACTGTTCTGTTCCCTCCACATAATTAACCTGGTGAGCCAGTAACCTAGTCAGATCTCTTGGTCAATGATTTTAGTAGCCTCTATAAGAGTAGATGGGACTTGTGACCTTAACCAGTATTATAAAGATTCAGGGGCTTCCAGTAGAAAGTAAAAAATTCTGTAATGGAGGTTGTAATAGCTTTTCCTGCTGCTCTATAACTCTTTTTCTTGGAGAACTGATTGGGAAAGGGCCTTGTAGGTAAAAAACAAACCCAGAGCTGCTTAGGGTAAAACTATCCCTTCTTAATCTCCCAGATAATTGGGAGTAGCTACTTCCTTATTTACAGTGTTCCTGATGTGTTCTCTCAAATAAACCTACATCATTGTCAGGATAAAATGATGATCAGAGAAAACTCTTATTGAGTAAATATGGAAGAGAAATATAATAAAAAGGTAACATATTGTAGTTATCCAGAATATCTGCAAACCAGAATAGATTAATCCCAAAGAATTGCTGTATATCAGTTCAAATGCAGGTTTTGTTTACATTTTGAGTTGAAATATAATAAACTTATTATACTTGTTACTTATAATAAATATTATAATACTTATAATATTATACAGTGTACTTATAATAAACTTATTTTACTTGTTAATATTCTTATTTCTAAAGTAAACCAGTTTTGTCCATAACTGATCTCAGTTATTCCTTTCTTTCCTTTTTTCTTTCCTTTCCTCCTATTGTGGGACGAAAGCTGCAAAAGAAAGACTTGCTCTTCCTGGCACAAAATATTCCCAGTCCCAGCACCTTTATTTGAAAGTGAATTAAAACAAGAGAATTGCATCATAATCTAATTACTCCTCACTTTATTTATTCAATTGCCAATAATTATATTGATAATTTGATATTAAAGAAAACAATGGGATACATTTGCATGTATAGATAACATCTTGCAGTTAAGCCAAATGTATGCCTTCTTGATTGGACATATCTTTCTGAATGAATAATTTTTTATGTAATATATTTTCCAGATTAGAACAAGAAATAGGAAAGCTCGAATGTGAAGAATCCCAAATATCTGCCAAAGAACAGATCATCTTAGAGAAACTAAAAGAGACAGAAAAATCTTTTGAGGATTTACAAAAGGTAAGCTGAAAAACAAAATCCAAACAACTTGATCTTAAGAAAAAACTTTTCTTTCCAACTACATATAAATAGAGATAGGTAATAATGGAGAAACTCCACAGAAGAATGGGGTCAGACTAAGATCAGATAAGTCAATAGAAAAATAAGCTTTATTTGTTTATTAAATTTGATTCCTACCTTTAACACTAATTTATAGGCTATATAGAATGGCCAGATATTCAAGCTAACCATGAGAAGGTTTTTCCTTCAACATATGGGTTTCATTGAAATGATAACAAGGTCAGTACAACACAAAATGAGATTTAGTGGCTAGATACTTACTCAAAAGCAAGTCTTACAGAGGTCAGTGAAGTTAACTACCTTCCCACAGGCAAGTATCATTCTATAGCAACTTCCCTAACTTCAAATCCATTCCTTCTATTGCTGTATTAACTGAGAAGATGGGCCTTGTATTTGAAATATATCTAGGGGGTGTCAATTTCAGGAATGCTGGCTCATTGGTCCTGCAGCTTGAGTGATGAAAAAAAAATCACTATATGACTGATAAGTGGAAATAGAATGGCTTATATATTTAGATATTACTGAATGCTATCTAGTTTACCTTGAAAATTTAAGATTAAATATTCTAAAGTCCTTGTTTGGTATTAAAATTGTTTATACAGATTATTATTATAATCCAGAAGCACCAAATGGAGATTCATTCTTCAAAAATCCTTTTGTTTAACTGCCAAGAAACTTCAGAGATTCCAAGTGGCCCCATGTATAAAATTACTCATGATACTATCATTGATTCATGCATTCACTGAAGAGTTTGTTTTTCCAAATAAGCTGTTAGGATGTTGAATATATTTAGGCAAAAGAAGAAATTGAAATTTGAATGTATGCAGCTAGCAATAAAGAAATTCATAATATCCTAGAATATTATTAACTCAAGTGGTCTCTTTCAATAATTCTTCCTTTTTCCAAGTCAGCTAAAGTTATGGGACATTAACCTCATCAAATTCAAATTAATTCAATTAATTGGTTTTTTTTCTGGTCCTCAACCAGAATGTCTCACATTTCAGTTAGAAACTACACAAGTAAAACTTTATAATCTAAAAATGCACCACAGAAGAAAGAATATTGATAGAGAGAGGAGAAAACAAAATGTATGCACCAGCTCTCACTATCACTAAGTTCTTACAATATCTGGTTAGATAGAAATTATTCAGGAACAATGGAGTCAAAAGGAACTTTTCTCTCAGTAACATCAGTGAAATGACCCTGCTTCCTACCCCTACTCTGACAGAATGAAGCTACACTTCATTTAGTACTTAATTAAGATACTTAAAATGGAATTTACAGTGTGCTCCATTGGGGGAGGTCATTTTAGGCAGATGAAAGCAATGAACTTGATCTGAATTCAGCACAGACTCTAGTTCCCATAGTAATAATCCACAAATTACATTGATTTCACAGCAGGATCCACATGCATAGCTATATTCTGGAAGAAAGTTGAAATATTCATCCTGCCCAACAGAAGCAGAAATCGTTCTTTCTTTCAAAGAAACTTCCATTTTAAAATTAAGGCCATGTAAGACAAGGCTGTTGGGATGCTGAACATATGTAGGAAAAAGAAGAAAACAGAATTAGGCAAGATGGATAGCATAAAGGTTAATTAATTAATTATTTTATTATTACAAAGAACATTTATGAATTCTAAGGAAGTGTTGAGACCTTGACAAACTTCTGTTGCCAGAATGAAAGAAGAAGAGCATGTAAATTAAATTTGGGAGATCTCACAGCAGTGGGAAAATGAATGGATCATTAGAATAACTTTATTGTCATTGTACAAGTACAACGAAACTGTGGATGCACCCCAGCAACTGTTCGCAATACAATGTACTCACAAATAAGATCAGAAACAAAGTATTGAATAAAGCATCAGTGGAAGAGTTGAGCATGAATATAGTTGAGCAAGAGAAAACATGTGCATGAATTATATTTAAATGTAAGCCTAATCCCCACCTGTGATCAGCTCCAAATGGGACCCCTTAAGAATGGCTTCCTGCCTATTCCTGTTTTATAGGATTACTGTAAATAATATTAATATACTATGTGCCAAGCACTTTGAACACTAATATATAAATATAAATATATAAATATAATATAAAACTAATTTAGTCCAATGCTTTGATATTTCAGAGTTTTTCACACCAAGATGGAGGTAAGTAATTTGGTTTGCTTTTGTACTTGTTATCTGTAACTATAAATTATTATATGTAAGCATTTTATTTACTACTTTACAACTTTTTAACATAGATAGATAGATATAGATACAGATATAGATATAGATATACTGTAGATATAGATATACTGTAGATACAGATATACTAAGCTTCAAAATACTCTTGGCCAAAGAGAGAATAAGGAATAAAGCTTTTTCAAAAGTCCTTGATATCAGCAATAAGCTTTCTTTAGATTTCATGTGCCATAGCTCAAGATAAACCCTATTCTATATATCTATACCTGAGAGCAACAGGGCATACGTATATAAGTCAAGGACTACCTGTATAAGATGTGTCCAGATCCCAGACCCTTGACTGCATCAGTACCAAAAGTGAAAAGTGCTAGATCATATCCAGGGCAAAAATTATGGTTTGAGCTAAAAGGGAAATTACAATATTAAAATCAGAACTAATTGAGGATGACTACTACAGAATGTTGAGGACATGGCATAGAAAGAAGTTGCCAAGGCATGTTTGTTAGGGACAGGCCTACCTGGTTGCTTTCTGTAAAACACATTGACACAGCAGTCCTCGAAAGCACACTTATGAGGGAGTGGCTTCCAAAAATTCTGTGGAGTTCCACCCTGATAGCATATAGAATCATTTGGGTCTGGGTTCCACCTAGATAGTGCATGCATACCCATGTGTGTGTGTATGTGCGCGCGCACACACACACACACACACACACACAGACCATTTATTCAAATGGCATGCCCAGATAGCCACCAGGCAAAAAGCAGGAGACCATGAGCTCAAGCCCTACCTTAGCCATGAAAGTCATCTGGATAAATATGGACCAGTCACTCTCAGCCCAACCCACCTCACTAGGGTGTCATGTAAAAGATAGGAGAAGGAAGGTACATTGGATATGTTTGCAACCTTGAGTTATCTGTAAAAATAATAAAGATGGGATACAAATAAATACATACTGTACATAAATACATACATACATAACCCACACATACATTCAGACAGACAGACAGACAGACATATTGTTCCCTTTCAGATGTATTGGGCTTCAGTCTTCAGAACTCCAGACCAGCATGGAATTGATATTGTAACTTGTAAGATTCCAGAATTCTGAATTTACAAAAAGGCCATGGTGCTCTGTAACACATTTATGCTGAGGTGCAAGTTAGGCTGTTAGTCATTAAAAACAGCATGAGTTTCATATCTTCAAAGGAGGATAAGAAGCTATCTGTACATCTCCAAATGGATAAATCACAACCGAGTTCTAAAACTAGAGGAGGCTTGTTTAAAATAACCAAGAAGGAATTGCTTGCCGAAAATGAGAGACATCATGACTCAACACATTGCTGTTATCAATTACTATTCAATAACATGCTATGCCCAGATATGTACCCTGAATTATGACAGTTTTTATTGGAACAGTTTATTGGTTATAGTATACCATTATGTATAAAACTTTTTTAACAGTATTTTTGAATCTGCATACTGAAACAGCAATAATCATGAAATAACAGTACTGCCTAGGTGCAATTTAATCTTATAAATCATAGAGTTACTTGAATATCCTTTTATTGCTAATGAATACTAGCATAAGTTGAATTGCCCCGAGGTCATTCTGCATATAGGTAGTCCTTGACTTATGACCACAATTGAGCCGAAAATTTCTGTTGCTAAGCAAGACAGTTGTTAAGTGAGTTTTGGCCCATTTTATGACCTTGTCACAATTATTAAGTGAATTACTGCAGTCGTTGAGTTAGGAGCACGGTTAGGTGAATCTGGCTTCCCCATTGACTTGGCTTGTTAGAAGTTTACCAAAGGTGATCACATGACCCAGGGACACTGCAGCTGTCATATGTATGAACCAATTGCCAAGCCTCCGAATGTTGATCATGTGACCATGGGGATGCTGCAATTATGAAAATGTTCATAAGTCACTTTTTTCAGTATCATTGTAAATTCAAACAGTCACCAAACAAACTGTTGTAAGGTGAGGACTTCCTGTGTATTGTTTTAAGAAAGAAAATTAATAGCACAATAAATAGGCATGATGTTGCAAGGCTCCTCCTCTAAAATTCAGCACATTATCTCTTCTACCTGCCAGTTATTAATGAATTGTTTGTTCTATAAACTAGCTCCTTTAAGGCAATTTAAAAATAATATTCCAAATTAAAGAATCACATAAGATTCGCATGCAGACATCCCAGCATTTTTACAAGGAAGTTTGTCCGCTGCACCAGAGGAACATCAAGTCTCTGTTAAAATTATTTGCCTAGATTCCATTCGGAGTTATGCACTGCAGCAAACTTGCAAAGTGAAAGTAGGAAAGAGCATCATTTGTGTGGAAGGAGTAATAAAATGAGAATTAATTTAAACTGGAGATGTAGCAAAAGGCCATGGAGTCTTATGATTAATCATCTCCACTTGTGCTATCGGTGGCATGACTGTTTGTTGTGGAGATTCTAGAAATTGTTGTTTTAACCATTCAGTCATGTCCAACTTTATATGCCTTTTTTATATGTTTGGTTTTTTGGATACATCATCCTTTAATAAATTTGTCTGGAATGTATTTGTTATAATTGGTTTAAATTGCCCTCTTCTATTTATAGCTGGTGGCATAGCATTTAATTGTCCTCCTTTAAAACTCAACTAATTCCGTTAGGAAAAAAAATTAAGACCTTTTAAAATAGCCGTACAAACATCTTTTTTAGCTATTGGGATGAATTGAATTATAAATGGTGTATGGACCGTATATGGTAACTGTCCAGAATCTAAAAATCACTGAAGAAAAAAAGGAATACAATCCTTTTGGTATAGCCATGATTTAAAGGGAATTACTCAACTATGTGTGCTGCACATAATGAATCATAAGATTCCTTGGTAAAATGGGAAGAGACCCTTTTTAACACTATCACATTCTTTAAAATAGCATGGAGCTGCTATCAAGCTTACCCTCATATGGCTGTGGGTTTATGTGAACAACAAAAGAAAAACCAAGACAGTTTTTCAACAGCCCTGTTTTTGCAGGGCCACTTGAGGGCTTATCTATATCAGCAGCAGAAATAGAAGACTAATCTTCTGTTGACCTTTTCTTCTCTGTTCAAGTGACATCGTTAACATTCAGTTTAAGGTTAAAATTGTTACTGACCAGGTTATATGACTTACTGATCTCCCCCTCAGGGCCCAGTAATATGTGTTGGGCTGAGCTGATGGGGTTAATTTAGATGATCTTTGCTGGTGACTGCCCCATCTCTACACCCAATTCAAAATGCTTAATCTCAAATATAAACACCTCTAATCTCCCTATTGCCATATGATATTACCTAACCATTAAGAGCCGCCTTAAAAATCCTTCTCTGCCTTAGCACTATATGAAATTAGGAAAATGACAACTTTCATCTTTTCTATACTGCCATTCTATCTTTGAAACTGATTACCCATGTAGCAGAAGCAAGTAAATTCTTACAAATGAGCTAGATTCAGCCTATGCAGACTTCTTGTTCAGCTCATTATTCTGATGCAAACATAAAAAGATGTACCAAAACTTTCTAGGAACAAACATCTGTTTGCTTCTGAACATAACATTCAACCATAGTTAACTTGTAAATCTACCAACAGTCTCTGTTCAACAATGTTCAAATCATATTATTTACTATATTGATTTATGAATGAATGAATGAATATAACTTTATTACAGTCTTAGACCAGCAATACACATCACTATTTACAATATACACTGTACATAAAAATACTGACACATTATAATACATTAATGGTGGATAAAAACATTAGTTAAGAAAATACATGTTCTCAAACAGTTAGGGGCACTATAGTGATTTATGTTACCCAATAAACATTTAACCTGTACAGATAGTTCATACCTCTATTAACCCACACATTGAATATAATAAATAAATAATAGCTTTTATGCCCCTGGAAAGAAAGAAAAAACCCATAGAACCCACCCACCACACCAATTGTAGCAACTAAAGCATTTACTTAAGCAAAGATGCTATACAGAGCACCATACTGTTTTTCCATGTTTTACAAGGCAAATTACTATTTGATCCATTTCATTTCAAGAGGTCATTGACCTACTGGCACATGGAACCTCCTGACATGATTTCCACCCATATCACTAAAAACCAAGTCTTAGTCATCAGGTCTTTCTCTCCTGCCTCAGCTAGACTATTGATTGGCTATCAAAGCACACTGATTCTGCATTTTGCTGCTTTAATTCAGTTATCTGGCACAACGCTTCTGATGTCTATTGTTTGGGATAATAAATAGAGGACACTGCTGCCTAAGCAATGAAGGCTCTGGGGTCTTATTTAACTGTATTTCCCATTCTTTGATAACTAGATGCAGTAAATTACATTTACTCCCAGATCCCTGAACTCACAACTCTCTATTCACAAGCAACAGAGACTGTGCCTGGGAAAGACAGAACAAGCAGGGTAACTGGTAAGTCTCAATAGAATTTGGGTTTATTCTTTCAGCAAGTCTGATCTTTTTAAAAAGTAAAAGAAAAAAAAACATGTTGGGTTATTTGGGACTAACAACCAGCTGTATTTTGTAGAATAGAGAAAGAATAGCTAACTAATCATTTGGCAGACACCACACTTAAACTTAAAGAGACTTGTTGCATTTGTTCATAGGCTGAATGAGCTATTATAGAATAGAATTGTTTTGATTTGGTTTTAACAATTGTTAACAGGCAGACAATAGAAAACCTAATATTATGCTTTATCTATTTAAAAACAAAAGCAGTAAGAGTATTTATGTCCACAAATAAAGTTTTTGTCAAAAATTAATTCTAACTTTCCAGCAAATTAACATACTTAATCATGTTAATTGTTGCCTAATTTACTAATGGCTTCAATTTTATTTCTCATTCATTCATTCAGTATTAAATTTAAATCCAGTGGCACTTATTCTCATATATTTGTCTACATTTTTAATGATTTGTTTGTAAAAAGCACCATTTGTATTTAAGTATTTCAAGTTTGATGAAGCCATTTGAAATTGTTATTTCTACCATTCCCCATTTAATGACCCCAGAAGCTGTTATTTAATTATTTCCTCATTGGAAACACATTTGAGATAGTGGACCCAAATATATTTGTCTTAAGAGTGATTGCATATTTGAAAGCATTGAAAATCAAAAGTGAACCAACCTCTCTACTAACAAATGGAATTGAGGGAGGGTCCCATTCTCATGAAACCTCAGTAGAATATTATTTAATTATATAAGCTAATAAACACAACTGTGGATTGACAATCATGCGAGCAAATCCAAACATTTTCTGAACTATACAATACTGAATGAGCCCAGATTCACAGAGACTTTCAAATGCACTGTGGCTTTAACAAATCAGGAATGAACATATGATTAAATATGTTTTTCAATATGAGAAGCACAGTGTTTACCAATATGGAACTGTTCAATCTCTTAAAAAAATAAAACCCCAGAAGCCCTTATTAGGATTCCATTATATATATTTATTTTTAGAGAGATTCTTATAATTAGTCCTCATAGGATGAAATATGGACAAAGGGATTTAGATGCTAATGTTTCTATGGGACCTCCTTCAAGGAACATCTCAATTGTGTGTTCTTGCAATGGATTGATACTTGTCTTTTCTGCTGTATATTGTGCCTGGATCCCATCTTATTTTTGTTTGTTGTGGATTTTCATATATTATTTTTGTTCTGCTCTCAGACAGTTGGAATCAGGCAGTGCCCAAATTTACATAAATAAATAAAGATAGGGTATCCCATTAAGTCAAGATGCTAAGTACCAAAAATACTATTTACTCTCTTCATTCCCGGTATTAAAAATATAATAGTAACACAGAAAATAACATTAATCTTCTCTTTTATGCCACTCAAAAATTCAAGTGCTAAAGATGGCATAATTCTCCTTCATATAACTCAAGAGGAGAGCCAAAGTACTCAGATAAAAAAGCAACCAGCTTACTGCTTACTTTATTTTATTACAAAAATTATACAAAGGAAAATATGACTGCTCATATTATCTCCAAAGCTTAGATATAAGCATGCCCAGCAAACTTCAGATATATATCTCTATATAAAATGGCTACTATTGAGGGATCCGTGGTTCTCTCTGAGTTTGGTTGTTTTCTTGAAGACATTTCATTACCCAAATTAGATAACATCATCAGTGCCATCTGCCAGAAAACCACCAAGCTCAGACAGCACCAAGGATCCCTCATGTCAGCAAATGAGCTATAAATATTCTCCTTTGTTGGTACTGCTACTTTTCTTTGTGTTTGCTTTAGCTTAAAAAGAACCTATAAACTTATAGGCCCCTACTAGAGTTTTTCCCTACAATATATGCTTGCTTGTTTGGTTAAAAATAGTTTGTGAGTGAATGAATGAGTGAACAATCCTCATATTAGTTATCTTTGTGATATATAGATGGCAGGCCTAAGAATATAGAACATGAATTAAGACCTATTGAACTCACTGGGTGTTCTGAGTTGAACATCCATACATTACAGTAATAGGATAACAACATTAGTATTTGGAATATGATCATTGTGTATAAAATATGTAAATATTTAAAATAAATGAACATTAAAATGGTCAAGTAACTCAGAGTACATTACATCAACAAAATCCACATAAGGAACCTCTGGTCCCCACAGTGCAAAAACTGGGGTTTTTTTTTATAATCAGTTGTTGAAAACAAGCAACAGTGGACGTCTGCCTTTGTCATTAGATTTAGAGCCAGAACTGTCGTTTATGCTGATTGGCGGATACACAGGTTATATCCACCAAGACATCTGGAAGTACAAAGTTATATACATCTGCATTAGAATTTTGGTGTGATATAGCAAAACAATTTACAGAAACAGGCAGACCACTTTCTACACACTTCAGGAAAGTGACAAAACATCAGTAGATTATTTGGGGGCAGGGAGGGCAACATTTGGTTGACATCTGTAATACCTCTGTACACCTCCTTGCTTCTGTTAATCTTTATCAAGATCTTCATTTTTTTTCTAACAGATTACTTAAGCATTATTATAACACTATTATGTTGTACTATTAATTAATAGTATTTTCTGATTAAGAGTTGAGTTGAAAATTTGAGACCAATTAATAGCTTTTAATAGCTTTTAAAGACAGTAGTTTCAGGGATTACCAGCAGTCAGTTGGTATCCCTGTATTATCCCTGGAAAATGTATTGACTAAAAGCTTGCATGAAATGTTCCATTCATGGGCTAAATCCTTCAAAAGTTTGTCATGCGACATTTATAGATAAGTTTGACTGTGGTGTTAGTTTTAAACTGTCCCCTTCCACATTCCTCTCAGTAAAGTTTCTATACATTTTTGGGATATGTATTGCCATCATTTGATGCATATGGTAATGAGAAGTAACTTGCACATGTGAATGACCCATCACAAATGGAGGTAGTCCTTGATTTACAACCACCATTGAGCCCAAAATTTCTTTTGCTATGCGAGACAGTTGCTAAGTGAATTTTTCCCCGTTTTACTACCTCTCTAATCACTGTAGTTATTAAATTAGTAACACGGTTGTTCAGTGAATCTGGCTTCCCCATTGACTTTGCTTGTCAGAAGGTCGCAAAAGGTGATCACATCACCCTGGGACACTGCAACCATCATAAATATGAGTCAGTTGCCATGAATTTTGGTCATGTAACCATGGAGATGCTGCAATGTCTGTACATGTGAAAAATGGTTATAAGTCACTTTTTTCATTGACTAATGGTCTAATGGTCTAACTTCAAAAAGTCACTAAATGAACTGTTGTAAGTCGAGGACTGTCTGTATAACAGAGAATGACAACAGAACACAGTACTTTCCATGAGTCTATGAAGGCTTGTCCTCTAGTTACTACATGCATTATGATCACATCTACTGTATTGCAGAGCTATATTTAGAAATTCAGTAAGAAATTAAATGGCATGTGCATCTATGAAGCAGACCACACTCAGATGAGAAAGTGGAAGATTATATATATTGATATACTGATATATAGCTCTAAAAGACTTAATTAAAACTCCCATACTATTTTTCATTTTTGTTTTTTCTGTTCCCTCTAAGCATTCATGTTGCTTTTAAAGCTAGGTGAATTGGAGTAAATATGAAACCCAAGATGATTTTTTTAAAAAAATTAGATGATGAAAAGGTCCCTTTCCTTTTAGGGAGGCCTGGAGTGGGAAAAGTAACTGAATCTTAAGTGGAATTGTTTCTAAGAGGAACAGTAGAAGCTCCAAGCAGCAGATATAGGTACTCTGCTCAGTTTTGTTAAGTTGTACAATGATAAACAGTTCAGGAAGGTTTGCATTATTTTCTATACTTGCATCTCTTTTTTTAAAATTTTATTGGTTTTTTAAAAGCAAACATAAACAAACAAAACATAAAAACATCAAGCTATCTTCCATAGGTGTACAAACAGTGTGCCGGTTGGTTTACAAATTGTTTTGTGCTTCCATTTTGTAGTCTTCAGTTACAATTACATTACATATAATCTCATATTGTCAGTCAAAAATTAAATACCTTAGTATCATTATTAATCAATCATTTGATTATACTTTTATTCATTCATGTTTTACAAGATATAACCATCATTTACTTAATTTATTTATAACAGATCATATTATCATCCCAAATCTATCCTAAAATCATTTGGTAGATATAATAAGAAAGAAGTACATCTTTATATATTTATTATTTTCTAAAAATCTACATATTTCATTAGTACTTTATTGTCTAACCATTGATAGAAAAGATCCCAAATTTTATAAAATTCTTGCGTCTCTTTTTTGTTTGTTTGTTTCTGCTGGTGATGGGATAAGAGTCTATAAATAACACTGAAGCTTTTACCACTGAAAATCTCACTTGTACTGCTCTTCTTGCTTCTGAGATTTTGCTAGGGTACAATAATCCCTCACTTTCAAACATATCTTTGCTACCAAGAAGACTAAACAATTGCTTTGTTAATTACAGCCCTGTTTCTTAGAAACTGTCTTCTTTAATACCACATTCTGTGGCATTTCTGTACACACTTGCAGAATCAGTGCCTATGCTCAATCTTAATAATGATGCGTACATCAGGGTATTTATATTTCCTGCCCTGCCCTCTTGCTGATGCTATATATTGTGGGTGTAACCTGTAGCTTCTAAGTTGTGCAGTAACTCCCCCTGAAATAGAAATTCAAGTGATGTTTTTTTTACTGTGCTTCACTTCTGAAGGAAATATTTGGCCAGTATAAGAGGAACTCTCCAGGTTATTAAATATCCCCATGTAACTTTTAGTCAGAATTTGGGCGATGAGCATATTTACTATGTGAACTAATTCAATAACTTAGACATTATGGTAGACCTGCTTGTTTGTCACCCCCTAGTACAGAAAATATTAAAAAGTTATCCATTCAGTAGAAAAGGACTGGCTAATGCTAGTTGCATCAACTTTTGTTAAGATAACATTGCTTGACTTCACAGTTTGCATCTCTAACATAGGCTGCTTGGCATTTTAGATCACAGCTTCTTTGGGTATATAGTTGTCTGCTTGTCTGTTTGGCAATTAACCATTCACATGCTTCTTGCTGTTGTAACAAACACTTCCTCTCTTGTTTCCATTCAAGCTTTGTACAGCATGGAAATTAATGTGGAGAAAGACAAACAAACTGGAGAGACCAAGATTCTCTCTACGTCCCCCATTGGCCCCGAGGCTGCCCGTCAGAGAGGAATCAAAGTCTATGATGATGGTACCAAAGTAGTCTATGAGATGCATTCTGGAGGCACGGTGGTAGAAAACGGAGTACATAAGTTAAGTTCAAAGGACGTAGATGAACTTATTCAGAAAGCAGGGCAATCAAGCATAAAAGGAGGGGCTCTATCAATAGTGGATGGAAACCTCAGCCACATGAAGGAACAAATTCTTTTTAAGGAAGCAAAACTAGAGATGGTGCACAAATCCGGCAAAAGACTTTCCGGGAATCCTCCACACCAAGTAAAACTTTCTGGGGATGAAATCCCAGAAGCCAGCTCAGATCACCCAGTAACAATGATATTTATGGGTTATCAAAATATTGATGATGAAGATGAGACCAAAAAGGTATTGGGCTATGATGAGACAATCAAGGCCGAACTGGTCCTTATTGATGAAGATGATGAAAAATCATTACGTGAGAAGACAGTGACTGATGTATCGACCATGGATGGAAATGCTGCTGAGTTAGTTTCTGGGAGGCCCTTGTCAGACACAACAGAGCCCTCTTCCCCAGAGGGAAAAGAAGAAAGTTTACCAATGGAGAAAGTCCCAGGTACAGAAAAGAAAAAGCGCTGTCAGTGCTGTATTGTCATGTGACCATCTCTTCCTTCCTTCTTCCTCCTCCTCCTCCTCCTCCTCTTCCTCCTCCTTCTTCTTCCGAGCAGCTCGTGCTCCATCACTCCCTTAGACCTCACTGTATTTTTCTAACTGCAGTACTGTGAACTGGAAGTGACTGCCTCCATTGCCTTGCAGTTGGTTTGCTCTGATTTTTCTAACTTGTCAAGGGAGATGAGTAATGGAAGTACAGACTTCTCACCAAATGCACTCTTTTAGGATTATTTTTAGAGGGTGAGAACAAAAACAGTGAACAAAATGCTGTTCTATTTGAAAGATATCTCTATATCAATATCAATATATAATATATGAATATGCATAGTTGAATACATGTAATATGCATATTTATGTATTGCATATATTTATTAGACTTATAAACGTATATGAAGAATTTTACTTTATATAACTAGCAGGTATGATCACCTCCAAGGTTTTACAGGATTCCTAAGTTTCACATATGTGAGCCTTAAACTGCATTTTAATGTTGTACGTTTTTTAAGAAACAGGTTTTATTTTTTACTGGGGTAAGGGAAAGACATTTGATCATGTTGTTTGAGATCCTAATATTTCAATTTTTCTTCCCCAAAGAAAGACTTTGTTCTAAATTGGGAAGCTGTTTAGTAAGACCTGTTCCCATATAAGCCCCAATAAAACCGTTTAGTCTTGTGGACAATGTACAATGGGGTCAACCCAACTAGCATCATGTTGACTGGAACTTTCATTTATTTTGCTCAGGTTTCTGATGGGCTCTTCTATAATGGTCATTGAAAGGAATGCATTTTGCACAGTCTCTGTGCTTAGCATTCCCATATAGTTGGCTTCAATGAGGCTTGTATACATGCAAGTGTGGATCAGAATTCAGTTGTGACATATTTGGCAACACTGAAAATACCGCACTGATTTCACTACTGACTGGTATCGCTAAACATAATTGAATAATTGCCTGGGGAACTCGGAGTGATGATTTAGGGTTTTGTTATCATTGTTTTATTTTAGCCTTATTTAAATCTTTTAGTTTTCAGTATTGTGCTTATGTCCCATCTCCCTACAGTCGAACTAAAATGAGTATGCCATGAAAATGGGTCAGAATTGCCAGGATTAAATTATTGTCACTGATTTTACTTGTTTGCCTTTCAGTAACAGTGCCTACTTATGTATATGGTCTGCTTGTTGGAACTGTGATATGTAAAAGATGATTTTGTGGTTTATATAAAATATGTACCCATGGTAATTGTCTTATGATCTAAATTTCCCAAAAAGAAAAAAAGAGGAGAGCCACTTTTTCTCAAGAATAGAAGGCCCCCGGTTCTCAAAATCTCTTTAAAGGTTGTTATATTTGTCTCCCAGAGAACAGAAAATCAAAGTAGAAAAGCTAGCATTTTTATAATAGGTAAGCACCATATGAAGTACCATCATCTTCCAGTGTCTCCTTTAGATAAAATAAAAAAAACCCAGTGGGAATCTTAGCTTCATATTAGCATCACCAGAATCGCTTTCTATGTCCTTCTGTTTGAATGTTTGGTTACTAAGGGCTCGTCCAATGTGCTATCTTCCTATTCTTGACAATACAAACAGTACCCACAACATATTTTGTACCACATATTGTCAATTAAGCCAGTAGTACTGCTGCCTTCTGAGAAAATAATGTGGATTACTTTTAGGTTGGTGATTGGCTCTTCTCTTCGAAGGCTGGGGAAAAAACAGTTCTATAATACCTGTTCTGTAAATTCTTAAGGAGTATAAAGAGAATTAATTACATTTTTCTCCAGGTAAAAGTTACTTCCACAACCAGTAAGTTTGAAGTGACAGCCCCCACCCTATGCCTGTTTCTTATCCTCCACACCAGCTCTCACCCTCATTTGTTTGCATTGCTCATGGAACCTCATTCCCCCATTAGAGAATTGCCTCTTTCAAGATGGCAAAACAAGCTTCAATAGTTTTGATATTGAGTGTGTAGGTACTTAAGTTGTTATTCAAAACTTTTGCCACCAGGTTTGTCCTCCTCCTTTGCACAGGAGTCTGCCAAAACCAAGACTGTGACAACTCATGGAATAAATTACAGGTCTGTGTCCCAAATTAGATTGCACTTGCAAAAGAAGGATGTGATTCTACTCATTTCAGGAAACCCCAGCCCTACAAATAAAAATGCATAGGGCAAGGCATTGCTGCTGCAAATTGATTAAAAAACAATCCACTGCCTACAATTGTAGTAAAAAAAAACAGCATAGTAAATCACAGATCGACACGTTTTCAAAACCTGATGGTATTTCCTAAGCAACTTTATTTCTGTTTTGCAGTAGCAATATTGATTTCCTCAAAGTTCATCAAGTTTGGAATGCATTCAGTTTAACATGCAATCAATATTCCCATGTCCAAGCCTACCCCCCAAAAGAAAAATATGTGCCATGACAGTGAGGTATGGTCTCTCTGGCAACCACAGCAAAAAAGGCCAAACCAGCCATCCAGATGGGAGAAGGGAGCCCTTCAGTCTCTAGCAGTTGCCAAACTCCAAAGGTTCCTCCTCTATGTTTAAGTGACTGTTTATATTTAAGTTATATGGGAGGCTTAAGACTAAGATAGCAGAGAAAATGCCGTCCTTTCAGGCATCTTAGATGAGTTTCAACCAGAGTCAGTAATGGGCACATAACAAGATGGAGGACTTATTGTGAGGACATGTCCTCAGCAAATGGTTAGTGGTGGGGCGTCCTTGCATCGAGCACAAATAGATGAGCTCTTAGTGTTAAGAGTAGGAAATTATGAATGACCACAAGAAGTACAAATTTCTTGCAAAACAGTCTTACTTTGCTTCAAAGTTCATCAAATTAATTTTTGTTTCATCTTGTAGAAAGGTGCTGCACATCATAAGTACCCATATAATTTAAACATTGCTTCTTTACTTGCTTTGTCTCATTATGCCTACTGAAACTTTGGGATATTTTTACCCAGGATTATCCCCAGGAAGAAATGAAAAATACAGTTTCAGAGTAACAAGCGATTCCCTTTTGCCTTCTCAGTGTCAGCTGAGTATACAGCCATTATCTGACTATGAAATGTATTCCAATCATGAGTAAAAGTATCTCAAAGCTATGATCAAAGAATCTGTAGTCCTTCAGAGATTGCTGGCCTCCAGTTTTCATCAACCCTATCGGCATCTCCTATCACATCAAGTTCTGGAATGAATGGATATAGTCACGTTGTACTATTTCTGCTCTTAATGCTACAAACCGCATGCCAGATTCTTTGGAAATGCAACCTTCCCATTTCATCAAGAGCACGATATGGTCATTCCCTTCTCCCCAGAGGGAAATGGGCAGGAGAGTGATGAAGCTTGAGGCATGTTGCTGCTGTCTTTTGGGGAAGATTTAAGAAGGCTCCTTGTCTCAAGCAAGTATTTCAGTAAAGCTATAGTAAACATGCTAATTTATTTTTTCCAATCTGTATGTTCTTCTACATCTCTCGTTTGAAGCCTTCCATGGTTGAGTTCTGACATGCTTTTCCTAATTTTTAATATCTAGTTGGTATGATCCACCTCCAAAATTTTGTGGGATTCCATTGGAATCTGCAATAGAAATTTTGGATTGCCACTGGTTATAAGAGGCCTCACTGAGGGTTTTTTTTCCCCTTAAAGTGTCAAACAGAAAGAGGCATAGGCCAAAAGAAAATAATGATATCTTGGTAAAAGGAAGCCTTCCAATGATCTGAGTCCTACTGGTGTTTCTTCTGACAATTAGCTGTATCAATAAAATTTACAATAGATTATAAGTGAAGATTTCTAGTGACATCAAAATCATTTCAACTAAGGAAGAATGATATGAATCTCATAGAAACGTACTAAACCAGCATTAATCTTGCTGGAGAAAGAGGTTGTCTCCTAATGTGTATCTCTTCTCTCTCAGGTGGTGCTTTATTGTATTAACTCTTGAGTTTTAAATGTCATGTTGAACAACAATTTTCCTCTGAGCTCTTTTCTTTCTGTGTTATTAAGAAAGATATCCCTGCCTGGTAACTTTTCAAGTGAGGAATAACAACAATCCCCAGTGAGATTTGCAAAACCACATCCCAATCTTAAATCTTAAATAAATTTGGAATTAATTTTGAACTTGAGTTCAGTTGAACATACTTCTTTACAAGCATGTCAGAATCATAGAGTTAAAAAGACAGATCAGTCCACCAAAAGATAAATTTCTCATTCAAACTTTTTCCATTAAAAACTGTTTAAAAGCCACTAAATTTAGTCCTTGTTTAGCAACCACAGTTGTGACTTGCAACTTAGTCATTCAGTGAAGCTGTCACTGGGTGAAACTGCAAATCTGGTTATGATCTTACTTCAGTTTTTTTGTTTGCTTTACAGACCTGAAAACTAAACTAAATGAAGCAGTTGCTAAATAAGGACAGCCTGTACTCCACACATAAATCATAAAATAAAGCAAATCAGACAAACTAATAAAAATAAACTTAAAGTTGCACAGTAAGTGGTATTGTAATATTACACATTTCTACAGATAAATTAGGAAAATTATAATACATTAATAATGGTTATTATTTCATTATTTATTTTTATATTCATTTGATTGGCAACCTCAATTTTTGCAATATTACTATATTTAAGCTTCCTCCGTACAATATCCTTCACCTAATCTTTCAAATTATTCAGTAAACATTTAGTGAAAATTTGAAAAATGTGATAATCATGTACAATTTCTGTTAACATTTTTGCTAGGTAATACAGGTCAGAGCAAAGGTTAAAGGTTAGAAGTAAAGCACAAATATATCACTTTTTCTGATAGAGCGGAATACTTTCGATTTTCAATTATCTTTAGTAAATTGTCAGCATTCCACATGCATTCATACATACCATTAAAGTTAAAGTAAAATTCACATGTAATCTAAAATGTAGATTATCTTATTGCTGAATGCTTATTTCTTCTCAAGTACAACAAACTGCTGAACAGAACAGTATTGATTCTAATGCATTTAAACAAATATATATTTCACTGATATCAACAAATAAGTCTTGAGCAACATAAATACATCCCTGATTAATTTTCTTTCAAAGATTTTTAGGACAATCTTTTGATTTTTTAAAAATTATTATTATTATTGATTAGCTTTTCCTGATGATCCCAGATCCAGATAACTCAACTGGTTAAGTTAGCTGGAGTTGAATCCAGGAAAAAAAATACTCATTATTCAGTCCTAATGATTTCAGCAGGAATGAACATTATACGCCTAATGAAACCTACAGTCCAGAACAATTAAAATATAAAACATTACACAGAGGTGACTAGATAAGCTATAATTCAAACTTCTACAAGGATCCTTCTACAAGGACCTTTATATACCTGTGGCCCTGAATATGGTCAGTACTGAAACCCTAACTGTCGTCCCAATAAATTTGGAAGATGTCAAGGTGAGAAAATCTGATCTGAGGGGCTGGCATGAAAATTCAAAGTCAATAATGTTTTGAAAATCTATTTGGAGGCTGTCTTTGCCTTAAATATGATTAAAGCAAACCAAATGGGATCTAGAAGCAATCAGATTAAAAACTATATATTTAGAAGAAATCATCTATTTACCAATGTTTGCACATTATCTACTATTTGTTTCCAGGAATAAAATAATTCTGGAAAACTACAAGTATATAAAGCAATTAATTCAGAGAGCATGTTCCTGCTGAATTTTCTAAGGATTGGCACATTCTAGATTACATGTGTATCATTTTAATAACATCCTACAGCTCTACTGATTTCCTCTACACTGATATAGGGATACTAGGGTTGTGTCCACAGTTCCATTGAAGGCTTAGTTTCAGTTGCAGATCTCTCTGGACAACTCAATACAACCTTTCAGAACAAAATTTATATGGTTTTTAATTTTTCCCCCCAGGATTGTATCTTTGCTATTCCAGCACAGAGAAATATTTTAAACCATAAATATAAACAGGCAAGGTCTAGATTCATCACAGTTTGGCACAATGACTATTTCGCCTTAACTTTTGTAATTAAATATTTAAAAATGCAAAGGGAAAAAAAATCTTTTTAGTGTGTTTTCCTAAAATACCAGTAATTTGTTCTGTACATTTTAAAAAATATTTTGTATTTTCAACCTTTTTGCAAATTTACCTTAGTTTTCATGAAGACTCTTTTTCTTGGTAACATCATGATATGTTTTTCTGAATATAAAAAACATAAAATGCCACCAATATACTGCTTTCAAGTAAAGAAAAAAAAACAAAACAGAAAGAAAAGAATCACAGGGCTGTTTCTCATTTAGTTGTCTGTAGCTGATGTACTGTATTGTATATGTTTACACAATTCTTCCACTTTTGCCTTTGTGACACTTGCTAACGAATCACAAAACTAGATACAATGCGTGCCATTGGATAGGTTGCCTTAGCTTTTCCTTTATTTTAATGTTATTTCTTTCCCTAAATTTCCACTTTCCCTCCTACCAAAATGCAGGCAGCATTCCAAGCTGTGAAACCACAACGTTCTCTTTCCATCTCTTTTTTTTTTATCCATAAAGGCAGCAGTCTTTCTCAGAAACAGAAAGGAAATGGCATGATATACTGTAGCAACTGGGAATCTTGGTCCAGAATATGTAAGAAAGAGATGTGGTGTACTACACACAAGACATTTATTGGGAATGTTATTGCTTGATCATGCAATATGATAGCTGTTCTGTCTTACACTGAATAGAGGTATTCATGCTGTTGATAGCTGACATTCTGTCTGAAATGAAGAGATATTTATCAGTCTCGAGACTGGGTGTAAAAGTGTGATAATAGATCTCTTCCTGCTAGGATATATTGCTCCAGTTGGACATTATTTATCCTCATAGCTAGATTGACCAATTATTAGATAATGTACTAAATAAAACAGCTGGAAGAGGGTATATTTAATAAACAGAAAGAGATTTGGAAGAGAAAAAAAACCCTCCAGACTCATTTAAGAGCATGAAAACTATTTTTCACAGTGTTGTTAGGTTACTTAAGGATGAGATGTTACAAAACTGGTTTTAAAAAGTGGTTTTGTGGCCCTGGCTTTTCAGCCTGATAACTTAGGGCTATGTACGCCTTCAGCAATTATACACCATTAACATAAATCTGTGAATTGGGTTTTTATTTCTACATTATTATAGAATCCTCTCAAAATAGATTCTCTTCAATTCACCTGAAGTAATTCTTCATTGTTCCCTTCCCTGTGAACTTTGTTTCTGGTTTTGAATCCTGTGTGGAGAAAAACAAACAGCTGTAAGGGAAAGATTCACAAGCCTCAGCAAACTGGAGAGAGCTGTTCAATGTCATTGCCTAAGAATTTATATGAAACAATTATACCAGTAAAAATCAAAACATGATCAGCCTTAAATTAGCCTCAAGCATTGTTTTCCACAAATATGATTTTTCTTAGAGATGTAATGGGAAGTAACAGATCTTGCAACCTATCTAAAAGCTTGATTTATAACTCTGTTAAGACATTCTCTCTTCAGAGAACTCCCCCTGTAGAGATTTCTTAATACATCACAGGGTGGCACACTATGTTCGGGACTTTTTTCTTCCTTGTACATTGCAGGTTTTATTGCAAGGGCTGTTCTTTGCAGGCAGAAATCCCATATGATCAGGAGTTCCAGCCTACTCATTAACAGATCCTAGATGTCCACACTCACTATGTGGATATTAGATTGTGCTACAGGGAGAGGGTTAGATGATGCTGTCCAGCTCAGTCCTATGCATTGTACTTTTCTTTTTAGAGTACATGGTTGACGACAACTAGAGTATTTGAATTTAAGACTGAAACTTAAATCGAGGGTTCCCAACCCCAGGCCATGGCCTGTTGAAAACTAGGCCACAGGAAAGGTTTGCAAGCACACTTGAGTGAGCGATGGGCAAGCACACATGTGCAACTTCATTTGCACGGGCGCACATTCCCGCGACTTATGCGAAGGAGCTGCACGCACATGTTCTCCCACCGCTGATGTGGAACCATCCCCCCCCACCACACACACACAAACCCCGGTCCACAAAGCTGGAAAGGTTGGGGACCGCTGACTTAAACAATTCAACAGCATCCATCAGTAGGGCACAACAGAAAGGTTCCTTAACTTTGCTGTTAAACCTACTCACAATTCCTACTTAATCAGAATTTTGAACTATGACTTAAAAGGTGCACCCTTAAGAGTGTAGTATATGAATTAGCCCCTGAGTGGTTTTTATACAGCTCCAGAGTCTCAAGAAATCTGTACATGAATGTATCACTGTTTTAAGTGGCAGAGTTCAAAGTGGAAAGCTGCAATGTCAGCAGTCAATATTAAACCTATTTAAATAAATGTAAATCCCATGCATTCCAAGAATATGTATTTAAGATTTGTAGCACTCAGTCCAATTCTATTTATTCAGAAAGAATTACTATAGGTAGTTCTCGACTTACAACCACAATTGAGCCCAAAATTTCTATTGCTAAGCAAGACAATCGTTAAGTGAGTTTTGCCCCATATTGTTAGCTTTCTTGCCACAGTTGTTAAGTGAATCACTGCACTTGTTAAGTTAGTAACAAGGTTGTTAAGTGAACTTGGCTTCCCCATTAACTCAGAAGGCTGCAAAAGGCATTCACATGACCCCGGGACACTAAAACTGTCATAAATATGAACCAGTTGCCAAGCATCCAAATTTTGATCACGTGGCTGTGGGGATGCTACAACAATCCTAAGTGTGAAAAATGATTATACATTTTTTACAGTGCCGCTGTAACTTTGGTCATTAAACAAACTGTTGTAAGTCGAGGACTACCTATGATTTTAATGGGTCTGTTTTCAAATCAGTATACATACTTACATATTTAGTGTAAGTGTACATACATATTTAGATTTAGTGAGTCCCATTCCTGAGTGGATGTGCATAACATTTCAACCGATTCTTTATAATTTATCCAGAAAGAGATGCCATTAAATCTGAGCATTGCACAGAAAAAAAGCTGCATCTTTTAACCAAGGCGGTAGTAGATAGTGTTGTTTATAGGCCCAAGCCAAAAACAAAAAAAAAGCCCCTATAAAAATGGCTACTGCTGTTACTTTTTTCTTAACAATGAGCAAAATGCCATTGTTAAATTCCAACCCTGAAAGATTTTTCTCTGTGCTGTCACAAAGAGAGGCTCAAGAAAATGTTGTGTAAAATACAGCTTTGAGATGGAGTTTTGTTTTGTTTCTTTTTCATGCTTACCTTTAGTAGCTCAGTTTCTCGGTGAACAAGTGTAAATAAGATTCCCATCTAGAGAAGAGAAAAAGAACAACTGTAAACTGTTGTGCTAAACTACTGGATTAGAATTGCTGAAAATATCTGCTGTCGTCCATTGTAACCTGAAGTGTACTTTTGAGATTGTATATGCTTGGGGGGTGGGGGTGGGGTGGAAGTGGGGGGGATTTTCAGATTAAAAAAAGACAGAGACCAAAAAAAAAAAACATTGAAAACAAAATACTGCCAGCAACAGCCAGCCATAACTGTGGCTATTTTCTGGGGTTCCTCCCCCCTTTCTCTGTGTATAGTATTAAAAGAAAATAAAGCTGCCTTTTCACTGCATTTGCACCTGTGTCTTTGTCCTCTTTTTTCCCCTCTCTGTAATTCTCATTCTTTGTGTAACCTGGGGAAGTTTTGCATCCACATAATTTCACTCCTTTCACTAAAATATTAAAGTACTAATCCACATGCCCCCCCCCCTCTCTCTTTCTGCTACTTTATATTTCTGTTCAACGGGAATGACTTCTATGTGCTCTCACTCTGCATGACATGCCATTCAGTTGCTCTTCCAACAGCACCGGTTAAGGAACAAGTAGTGAAAGATGACCATACCTCCAAAAAGGGTGAATCTCAGAGCATTTTCTCACAGAATTTCTTTTGGATCGATACGCCTGATGTTGCTGAAGTGTATTCCTAAAACAGAAGAAAGTGGCCCCATCTGTAAGATAGAAATAACTGATTTGGAAACAGGACTTTTATTGAAAGGATAAAATGGTGGCAGGCTATAGTAAGGCTCGCAGGTAAAAGGGGAGGCTATTAAATCTGACAAACTACATTGCTTTCAGGATTAATCTATTCTAGCACAATCTGCAGCAGGATTGACAGAGCAGAAGGCTCCTCCCTATCTTTGAGCAAAGGAGAAGAATTCCAAAATCCAAGCGACTGGGAAGGAACACTTTAACCGTCCCTAGCTACTGTAGGTGTCCTGATTTGAACTATGATGCTGCATACTGGTAGTCCTCAACTTATAACTACAGTGGAGCCCAAAATTTCCATTGCTAAGCAAGACAGTTGTTAAAGAATGTTGACCCATTTTGCAACCTTTTTTCATCACCATTGTTAAGTGAATCATTGCACTCCTTGAATGAATTTGGTTTTCCTGTTGACTTTGTTCATCAGAAGGTCGCAAGAGGCGATCACATGACTCCAGGACACTGCCACCATCATAAATGTGAGTCAGGTATCAAGCATCTGATTGTAAATCATATAACCATGAGGAGGTCATAAGTATAAAACATGGTCATAAATAGCGTTTTTCAGTGATGTTGTAACTTCGAATAGTCACTGAATTGTTGTAAGTTGAGGACTACCTGTAATGGTTCTTTTTCACAGTCACATGCAGTGGAAGCTACTTCTAATCACTGTCCCTATAAAGTTGATAAGTATAGTGAAAGTTTATTTGCGCTGAACTGTCTTAAGAAGAAGTAAATGCAGAGAACAGAAAGGTTAGGATCACTATATATAGTTCTGTCTTCATCTTGAGAGCTACCAGTTACCTGTGAAGAGACCTACACAGTGGTGGTATTCAGCCGGTTTGCACCGGGTCGGGCAAACTGGTAGCAAGAATTTGGCATGGGTTGCCGAACCAGTAGTAAGTTCTGGCTGGCCACGGCCCCGATCCAGTTGCCCTCCTACCCGATGCTCGCTAACCTACCTGCCTGACATTCGCCTAAGGTATTTTTTTTAACCCTCCCAACAATCAGCTGTGCGTAGGATTCCCCTTGCTGAGGCCCAGGAAGGCAAAAAATGGAGGGAGGAGCTCAGCCCCCCCTCCATTTTTTACCTCCCAGAGCCCCAGAGGAGCTTTAGGGGAGCAAAAACGCCCACCCAGAGGCTCCTCTGAGGCTAGGAAGCTCCCCAAAATGGGTGAGGGCGGCAAAAAAGCAAAAAAAAAAAATCCACACCCACTCAGTCACATGGCCACGCCCACCAAGCCACACCCACAGAACCAGTAGTAAAAAAATTTGAATCCCACCACTGGACCTACAGATAAACGAAACCAGTTGACATTTAGTAACTCCCCAAGACACTCAATGTTTACTTAAAGAAGTATTAGGGAGCTACAGATTACACTGAGATGAAACCATTAAGAAAATCCAATGGTTCAAAATACACTTCTTCCTCTCCCACAATTTAAAATTAGATGTTGGTCACTTAAGGCAAATAAACAGAACAGAACCACAGTGAATATAAAGGAGAAAATGGAACCACTAAGCTTTACTTCCCATAGGCCTTTAATTGTTCTTAAAAAAATAAAACCCTTTGATTGATAAGAACAGTAAATAAAGCAAAAGAATGGAGTCACAAATAGCTTCTCTGATGTGGAACAAAGCTTTCCTTCTTGACTGGTAAAACCAGGTACACATTTTCAGGTTAATTGTTCCTCAATTGCTGGACACAAGGAGCTTTAATTGTAGCATTTATAGCCATTGTAAAACTAAGAAATTCAAGGAAAAGGAACCTCTTAATGAGGTGGATTTTTTTAAAAAAAAAGTAAGGCAAGGCTTAGGCTCAGGTGTGCCTATGAGAGGCCCTTGGTTGCCCACTTAAAAGCCTTCTGGGGTGCCTAAATTAAGAAAGAAAACAAAGGGCTAAATGCGCCCATGATTTGAGCAGGAAACTCAGGTGGCATTTTATCTTTTGATTATTGGTGCATAGAAAATGATTCACTCCAAATACAGACCAAAGAATGAATTTTAGAAAATAATTTCATAGTTTAGATCTCTAAATACACAAAATTCACAGGAAGATAAATTATAGGGAGGATGCTTACAATTTCTGTAACTTACTTTTTTGCAGGCCCATGTGCCAGATTGCCCTTCCCTATGTTATCTGTTTTTGAAAACCAAAGTATGTAAAATAGAATTGCTGGGAGAGTGGAATATGCAGATTTATTTATTTATATCCATTTAATAGTATTTTTCATGTAAAGTAATATGAGAGCAAGATATTATAGGTTGTTCTGGGGCAGATTTGACTCGATAGGTTACATCCATGAAGCTATTTTGCAAATTGTATTTTTTTTTAAAAAAAGGGGGGGAAAGCACAGTTAATGGGAACCAAAATTTGTTTACAGTCCAAGACCAAACACAATAAAAGACAAGTATAATAATTATAAAAGGAATGCCCTTTATTACCCTTAGTTAATGATAGATGAATAGTGATTTTTGGATTAATATTTCCCTTCACCTTCTGAAATTATCTATTGTCCATAATTATAATTCCCTCAAGAATCAGTTTTAACAGTGTACAATGTTTGATTCTGATTTTACAATATATTTTATGGCAGGCTAGATCAAATATATTATCACACTTCAAATGAGCTAGAAAAGATATTCTAAATTTCTCATCCACACATGTCTTTAGCCAAAAATTGGATTATACTGATGTTCAAGTAGTTTTCTCATTCCCATTTCCCATGATGCTGAGATGACCATATACACTGGGCTCTTGGAAAACATAGTTATTATATGGGCTGCCTGCTGAAGATGAAAAAAGGTAGGTTGGAGCTACGGTAAAATTTCCAGATGTAATCTCTGTGTTGAAAATCTCATTCCTAATGCTGATATAAAGTCAGTAAAGCCAGATCTGAATAGTCCATTATTTCCATCATAGAAAATGGATATCTGTTACAATATTTTGGTGTATATCTATCTAGCAACATAGGTAAACTAGAAAGATAATCTTCATAAATCATAGAAATTTGAATGTGATTTGAATTTGAGATAAATGAGTCTCTGAAAAGGATTCAAACACAACCATAGATTTGGAAGAATTTGAAATTTTACTTGTTTTTTATTACATAATGTGTATCCTGCCCAATTTAACAAATTCTGAGCAAGTATTTATACAGGTAGTCCTCAACTTACAACCAAAACTGACCCCAAAATTTCTGTTGTTAAGTGGAACATTCATTAAGTGAGTTTTGACCCATTTTGCAACTTGTCTTGCCACAGTTTGTTAAGTGAATCACTGCAGTTGTTAAGTTAGTAACATGGTCATTAAGTGAGTCTGGCTTCCCTATTGATGTTGCTCGTCAAAAGATTGCAAAAGGTAATCACATGACCTGGAATACTGCAACTGTCATAACTATGAACCAGTTGTCAGTCCGAATTTTGATCAGGTGACCATGGGAATGCTGCAATGTCATAATTGTGAAAACTGGTCATAAGTCATTTTTTTCAGTGCCCTTCAACTTCAAACAGTAAGTATACAAACTATTATAAATCAAGTATTACCTGTATTAGCTGGACTTTGGAAAAGGCAATTTTAGTTACTCATTTTAAAAAACAATTCAGTATATTTATTTTCTCCAGCACAGATTTTGTGACATGCCATAATGTTAGAGAATTGTTAATTATTTTTATTTTTTCCTAAAATAGATTTAGTAATCTGCTAGACATTTAATTGTGGCATATACAATTTCTCCATTTTTTACTTCTTTGTTTTACATCTTCCTGTTTTATATTTTTTTACTCTGTAAAAATTCAAATATTTCAGTAAAAAATAAAATATTCAAATTTATATACATATACATACACACATATATACACAAATCCAGGTTATTGTGGCTTATTCAACAAACCACAGTTAAGCCATGCTTAAGCTCAATCCAGGAATTTATTCATTCTCTTGATAATTCCCCTTTTAAACACAATAGAAACATATTTGAGGCTTTCTAGTACTGATCAGGAATTTGTGAAAATTGAAAGGCTCTCTTTCCAGGAACGAATGGAAAGCCTAACTTAAGAAGGAAATTTAAAAAAAATCATCAACTGTATCAGAAAAGATATTACAAAAAAAAAAATGGACAATTTGAGGTAAATCTGTAAATCAACATATTGAAACTTTATTCTAGGTCTAGGACATCTTGAGAAACTATACAACAGATCACCAAGATTTTGGTGGCATCTCCAGAGAGTTCCCCAAAAATTTAATTGTGAATTCACAGCCTTGCAAAAATAAGTAAATTGTTCATCAAATCAGCTTCCTCTCATTTTCAATTTCTCAATAATCAGTTGTTCGCACAAAAATATAATTCAATGAGGGACAGGGGGCAGGCTGTTCAGCTCACATGTTGTTGCTTTATTTTAATACAGCAACAGAAAATTTAGTTATTGTGTGGATGACAGAAGGTCAGTACCTTATCAAAGGCTGATGAATGAACTTAGCAGTCATAGAATAAAAAAAAACTAGCTTTTTCTACGGTACATTAACTTAAAAACAAAAAGAGTAGGAACAAATACCCAATTTTTATTTATTTATTTATTTTTATTTGATTTGTCAATCACTTACAAGATAGGGGAAGAAAAGAATGGAATTCCTCAAGGTTCTGTTGGGATCGATGTTTTTAACTTGTTCATAAATGATTTTGCTTGACAAATAAACAATGAGCTGGGCAAAATTTCAGATGAAACTAAACTATTCATGAGGTAAAAATCAAATGTGAATGTGAAGTACTCTGGAAAAATCTGTTCAGTTGGGTGAATGGTCAGCCAAATGATAAATGCAATCCAATATAAATAAACATAAATACACATTGGGCCAAAAAAACCTCTTAACATCACCAGACACACTGAATAGGTCTGAGGTATCTGTAATGTAAGAAAAATTATTTTGGTATCATAGCAGTCACTTAACGAGACATCAAATCAGCACAGAAAAACCACATTCGGAACTAAAACTGCCAACATTAGGCAGCTAGTCCTCAACTTATAATCATTCATTTAATAACCTTTCAAATTTACATTGGCACTGAAAAAAACTTATAACTGATTCTAGCACTTATGACCAGTACAGCATCCCTATTATCATGTGATCTAAATTCAGGTGCTTGGCAGCCAGCATGTATTTATAATGGTTGCAGAATTGCAGGATAAGATGATTGCCATTTGTGACCTTCTCAGCTAACTTCTGACAAGCAAAGTCAATAGGCCAGGCTTAATTTGCTTAATAAATCACTTAACAATAGTCTTGCTTAGCAACAGAAATTTGATCCCAATGATGGTCATAATTCAAGGACAACCTGTAGTGCCCTGAAAAAAGTCTACAGTTCATTCACAGATGAAAAACTGAATGCATTTGAAAAAGCTTATAATTTAGTTTTGGGGCCTTCTGACTATAAATAAAATTGATTGATTGATATAATACAGTTGTAAAAAGTGCAAATGAGGACAATCAAAACTATCAGAAAACTCTGGCACATTTGTTTGTGTGGGAAGGTTTTTTTGAAACTCTTATGTCAGAGAGTTTTTCTCTTGTTCTCAAAACAAAGTTAGGAAGTTGATTGAATGGAAATTTACATTTACTTATAACAGATTCCAAAAAAGAGCACTTCTTCATAGGATGCTTCATTTATAGAATTCCGATGATGGCTACCAACTTGGATGCGTTTGAAAAGCGATAGAATAGTTTTGTGAAGACCAATACTATCAACAGCTATTGGTGTTGAAAACTCATCATTATTTGTCAGTTGCAGTAGAGCAATGGTGACTCTGGGAGGAGTGGGTGTTGCTTGCAAGTGTATCTGAGCTCACCCTATGAGAAATAAAATATTGGTCTTAAATTGACCTTGGATTGATCCAGCAAGAATATTCTTTTCTTCTTATGGCAATGAGTGTCTTCTGGCTACAAAGCACTTAACTAGGAGCCTTCCACAAGGTTCTCATCAGTAGTTACAGCAGCATAGTTCAATGTATAACAACATTTACACAAACTGACAGAAAAAACTCAAATGGCTACTGAATCTTGAGGAAAGCCAGAACAACTACAAGTAGTCCTCAACTTGCGTCCACAACTGAGCCCAACTTTTCTGTTGCTAAGCGAAACATTTGCAAAGTGAGTTTTGCCTGATTTTATTACTTTTCTTGCCAGAATTATTAAATCAGTCACTGTAGTTGTTACATTAGTCATAGGGTTGTTAAATGAATCTGGCTTCCCTATTGATTTTGCTGGTCAGAAGGTCGCAAGAGGGCATCACATGACACTGCATCCATCAGAAATATGAGTCAATTGCCCAACATCCAAATTTGATCTCGGGGTCATGGGGATGCTGCAATGGTCATAAGTGTGAAAATGGTCACAAGTCACTTTTTTCAATGCCATTGTAACTTTGAATGATCACTAAACGAAATGTAAGTCAAGGACTACCTATATAGAGAATTTCCTATTTAGCCAGAAATATTGTTAAAACAATATTTACAGTATTTCCAATAAAAATAAAAGCACTGAATCCATAACTATCATAGAATTAACATAATTACAATAGAAGTGTATTAATTATATAATTCTACTGGCAAATGCCATTTTTAAAAATGTAGCCCATGACAATATAATTCTGCTTTTTATGTAGTAGAGGAAAGACGAATATCTGATGTTACAAATATCAGTTACAAAGAATGACTGGGTGGCATTGAAAAGTGCCTTCTAAGTGTTTAGATCCATATATTTGCTATGTGATCTTGGAATGTTTTATCATTCTTGACATGATGCTTTCAAAGGAAGAGTCATCATGGGGACATGAGGTTATGTTTAAATATAGTTCTTTCATTCTAAGCTGATCTATAGTCAAAGCTGTTGCTCAGAGTATCCGTGTGTGTGTGTGTGTGTGTGTGTGTGTGTGGACTTGGAGACTACACCCATTACCGTCATACTGCTTATTTCCCAGGAAAAGGTGCACAGAATTGCAGCCTTTAAAAACAGCACTGACAGAGCATTTGTAGAAAACTCTGGCATTTAAAAAAGAAATAAGTGAAGTAGCATTTAATACAAGTAAGATGTTTTGGAACTGGCTGTCAAGATAAATAGATGCCTTAAGGTTGAAAAGGAGAATTGTTGGAATAATTCCAATAGATTTGTTTCCTTCCTGTGGCTTGAGGGAATGGTTTTAAATGAAAAAGTGTTTTGCACATGTTGCTCAGTGATTGGCTGAAATAAAGCCTTCTGAATACTGCACACTAAGTACACGTGGCTGGATTAAAATGAGAGACCATATTATTGCTATTGTTCTTTCTTCTGAAAATTTCCAATTTTCAAAAATACATCTGACTGGACATTACAGGCTATATCTATGGTGACCATATTTTCTTGAAAAAAAATAAAAGACAAACTGGGAAAAAGAAGGCAAATCTAACAGCTGTTAAGAACAACATTATGTTTATTTTTTAGTTTTGATAAAAATTAATGCCTCCTCACCAAGATGACCACCATTAAACTATGGCGGAATGGTTTCGTTTTTACCTCTTTATAAAATACCAGGAAGGAAAAGAAACTCCTCAAAAAATCTTGTTTCAGAGTGAGGATAATATAAAAGGGTTTTCTTCATGATTCATCATAAACAACAAAAATCCATCAACAACATCAACAACCCTCTTGTTACAGGTTCAAAATGGGGTAGACACTTGCTGAAGAGGCAACGCTTTACCTGCCAGAACAACTGGGACAACTGTTCTCAGGTGGCTATATGAACCTATTATTGTCATCTTCTGGGCTACAAAACAAGTAGCTTACTTTCTGAGATTGTTTTAGCTTCCCCTAATGTATGCCCCTGGTAGTTTTCTCATCTAAGTACTTTCGGCCAATGTTTTCCGATAACTGCCCAAAAAAATATTGCAAGCAATGTTGGCAAGATTGAAGAATTCCCTAAGCTGTTATCGGATTGGTAGAGAGTCAAATCTAGTGCCATTCCCGTGGTTTGGAATTTTGTTTTCCATCCATTCCTGCTAGGAAAGAGACTGAGAGAGATGTTTGTTGTTGTTGTTTTATCCATTTTTGAAGCTTCCTGATTTCTCAGTGACTCTGGGCAGCTTACAAATACAAAAGAGAAAAAGAGTACATTAAAAATCATAGCTGGCTGGAAGAACAATACAACCTGTTATAAAATCAAACCTAAACACCCTATGCCAAGTCCTGAAAGAACAGCCAGTTTTTTAGTGATTGCCTAATCACTAAATCGTATGGGTGGAAATTTCTCATGTTGTTCCAGAAGGCAAGTACTACAAGAAAGAAGGGACACTTCTTCCATCCCATAAGATGACACTGTTCAATCAGGGAGACCAGAGGGCACCTACTCTGATTGATTGATTAACTATGATAAGTGGTCCCTCAGATAGATTAATCTTATGTCATGAAGTGCTTTTACAGAGATAACCAGCACCTTGAATTGCACCCAGAAGCCAAATAATAAATAGTGCAGCTCACAGAATATTGAGATCATGTAAGCATAACTTGTTGCTTACATTGCTGTCCACAATGCCACAATCTAGATCAGATGTAGCTTCCAGATGGTTTTCAAGGAGAACCCCATGTAGACAACTTGCAATTATCCATTTGGGAAGTGACTAGTGTATGGATGACTAACTGCTCTAGGAAATGGCATTACTGGAGCACTATATATATACATCTGCAAAGACTCTATGGTTAGTTCCCACCTGCTTTTCAAGCAGGAGCTGTGAGTTATAAGAGAAACCCCAAATTGCATACAAATCTTGAATGCAGAAATGCAGTCCCACTGAGAACTGACGATGGAATATCTGAGGCAGAGGATCTGACCAGTTCTGGAGAAACGGTAGCGGAAATTTTCAGTAGTTCGGAGAACTGACAAATGCCACCTCTAATAGAAAATTTTACAGTACCCTTCCCCTGCACTCCCACAGAACTGGTAGTAACAAAATTTGAATCCCACCACTGATCTGAGGGGTCTAAATAGACACAGCCAGTCCGTCTTGTCATGATTGACCCCACCCAGAAATACACAGGCTTCAGACATTGGACCAGGATTTTGACAGCATGATTAGCTGGACAGTAAAATGTGCACAACTGGGTTTCATAACTACATTGTCGATTATTAACTCCAAAGCATCTTGTCTAGTGGTTCCGTGTAGACGTAAGTACTATAGCCCATTAAACACAACAGGAAAAGACATCAAGCACCTGCTGCATCTCACCTACCTGTTTATTTACCCTTTGTGGGAATACAAAATAAATTCAGTGCACCCTTAATGAAAGTGTTTGTGCAAAAGTTGCTTCCAGTTGCTTCGGATATGACTTTCAGGAGTCCCAGTAATCAATGAGCCTTTCTATATGCACTTCAACATAGCCAAGCCACTTTAATATTCCGAACAACTGGCCTGTTATGTGACTGCTTAAAGAAAAGCCATGGATCATCCACATGCATGCCCTGAATGTAAAAGCAAAATGATGTACAATGGCTCTGGGCTTCAGGGAAACAATCTTTCTAATAGTCTTTCTAACCACTTGATGACTTGAAGCAGGTTTATGAGAGGCACTGGAGGCTATGACAACAGACATTATTTCTTGGATATGTTTGAAGCCACTACTAAATTTCAAAATGGTTTCCTTGGCAACCTCTTTTCTTTCACTCTTGTGACTCCTTCTTCAGAAAGAATGAGTAACTCGTAGAGTACTATATAAACTAACCTGCTGTTGTTGATAGCTTTCATACAAGCAACAGCTGCAATCAATATCTTTGATCCATAAAACAGGGAGTATTGTTACATACTTATTCAGGATGATACTAGTCAAATACCATTAACATGTTTTGTTGTAATATAAGCAGTCATCTAGTGCTTCTGACTGAATGCTCACAAATAGTTTCTCAGGGATCTCACCAGCAGCCCTCTGAGGTCAGAACTATACACCCATATGACCGGAGATAGACATGAGGGGTGATTACATAAAAGAACCATTTTGGTGAAGTGGTTAAGGAGCTGCAATAAACAGCAGGAAACCTTGTATTCTAGGTCTTTATTAGACAGGGCCAGCTAGGTGACTTGATATTGCTCTGCCTTACATATTGGCAGAAAAAATCAGAAAATAAAATACAAGCTAAATAGTCAAGACCTGGTTGAAGATCCAAACTCTGTCAAGTACTCATCTCTAATGATCTAAGCACTAGAGCCCACAGCCCACTGCTGTGCTACATAGTCAAAAAGGCATTAAGATTTGTTAATCTTATCCTACATAGCTTCTTCTCTGGTAATATCACACTACTAACTAGTGCATACAAAACATTTGCAAGACCAATACTTGAATACAGCTCATCAGTCTGGAACCCATGTCATGTATCTGATATTAACACAATTGGAAAAGTCCAGAAATATTTCACAAGAAGAGTTCTCCGCTCCTCTAGTCGTTGCAGAATACCTTATGCCAACAGACTTGAAACTCTAGACCTAGAAAACCTAGAACTATGGCGCCTCCGGTCCAATCTAAATATAGTATATAAAATCATACATTGCAATGACTTACCTGTCAATGAATACTTCAGCTTCAACCATAACAACACAAGAGCACACAATAGATACAAACTCAAGGTAAACCGCACCAAACTTGATTGCAGGAAATACGACTTCAGCAACAGAGTGGACAATGTTTGGAATACTCTACCTGACTCTGCGGTTTCTTCCCCAAACCCCAAAAACTTTAACTTAGACTCTCTACTATTGACCTCAACCCCTTCTTAAGAGGCCTGTAGGGGGCATGCATAAGTGCACCAATCGCGCTTACCATCCCTGTCCTATTGTTTTTTTTATTTTTCTTATAAGTAATTATCTCATGTATTAATAACTATATTTATTCTTATACCTGTATCTTGTAAGCGATTGACAAATCAAATAAATACTTTTAAAAAAATGAATCACTGTCTCTCAGCACAACCCACCTCAGGGTTGTTACTGTGGGAATCATAAAAGATAGGAGTATTGCATATGTTTTCAACTTGAGATCTAGGTAGATGAGATAGATAGATAGATAGATAGATAGATAGATAGATAGATAGATAGATAGATAGATAGATAGAATAAAAATCTAATAAGAATTGGTTTTCAGATTTTGTAATCCAAAATTCATTCTCTATGCACCATAATAACCTGGTTGGTATTCATATTGCCCTTATTTAATTTCAGTGGATGGCTCACCAAACTGAACTCAACCCAATGTTCAATCATAGCTGCCCAGCAAGAATACAAATCTTAGAAAAACACAAATAACCATTGAACCTCTGCCATTCCCAAAATGGCAACCAGCCTAAGATGGCATAAAACCGTCTCTGTATAGGAAGACTGCATGGCAGAATCTCTCTTTCAGAAAGCTAAGTGGCCAATCTGCCATGTGGCCTTCACAAACAGAGGCCATGTGGTGCCGTCCCCAAAATGAAATTCATTCTCAAATGAAGAGAATTGCGGCCACTTCCAAAATGGTGCCGGCTTCTAGGATGGTACCACATGGCCTCTGTATAGGAAAGCTGTGTGGCTTATCAGCCATTTCTCTTTGGGAAAGATGATCTTTGGAAAAGGTAAGTGAAGCTGAGGCATAATGGAGGAGGAGCTGTGGTGGGATTCAAATACTTTTACTACTGGTTCTGTGGGTGTGTCTTGGTAGGCGTGGCAGGGGAAGGATACTGTAAAATCTCCAGTCAGAGGTGGTATTTGCCGGTTCTCCGAACTCCTCAAAATTTCCGCTACTGATTCTCCAGAACTGGTCAGAACCTGCTGAATACCACCTCTGAGGAGGAGAGTCAAGGATGGGGGACCAAGCAGGGTGGGAAGCAGGTGCAAGGCTTGTGAGGAGCCAGCTGGTTGGGAGGTAGGTCCAAGGGATCTAGCAGTGAAGCAGCTGTAAAAGCTGCTTATGGTCAGTTATAAGGGCAGACTGCCAAACATCCACACTGTGTTCATGTGGCCATGATGCACTGCAGCAGCTTTAACTTCAGGAACAGTTTGTTAAGTCCCTTCGTTCAGCACCACCCTAATTTAAAATGGTCACAAGTTGAGGACTATCTGTATTTGAATGTGAATTTACCTAATTTCACATTTTAACCTGATTAATTAAATGAAGTTTAGTTATACTTTAGAAATCATTAAAATATGTTTGTGTTTTGCAATAAAATGCATATCTTGAAAAAGAGTGTATAAAAATGGCATCTATTTAGAAAAATAATGTACAGAAAAGAAGATAGTGTCTGTTTTGCAAAAATTGTATAGGTTAGGGTTAGGGTTGTGAACAAAATTGTGAACAAAACTTCCCATGTTTGGGGAGGGATAAAATAAACATAGATGTTTATCTAACTTTTAAAAAGAAATTCAACAAACTAGATCTAATAGATTCAGAAAAATAAGAAACAAAGAGTAACTAGAATTAGGTTCATCCATTTAAGTGGAATGATAGGAAGTTCAGGGTGAAACATTTGACCAATAGGAGGTGATTGTGTTTGACTTTCCTAAGGCCCTTTAGCCAAATGCCATCCATCTTTTTGAGGTACTTTGCTGGCATGACTTGGCCTTGATGTCCTGCCATGAGCCTCTTTCAGCATCTCTAGGAGAAGCGATGACAGAAGACCATTGAAGTCATGGAAAAGAATCTCAAAAAGGATCTCAGAACCATGCTTAGTGGTGGGACAGTTTTTCATTGCTCTTTAGAGATGCAGTATCTTGACACAAAGTTTTGCATAACCCTGCAGTCCTCAACAGTTCATTTAGTGACCAGAATTACGACGCTGAAAAAAGTGATTTATGACCATTTTTCACACCTTCAACCATTGCAGTATCCCCATGGTCAGGTGATCAAAATTCAGATGCTTGACTCATATTTATGATGGATTGCAGTGCCCTAGACCATGTGATCACCTTTTGCAACCTTCTGTCAAGCAAAGTCAATGGAGAAGCCTCACTCAGTTAATAACAATCTCATCAAGTTAACAACTGCAATGATTCACTTAACAACAGTGAAGAAGCGTCATAAAATGGGACAAAATTCACTTAAATGTCTCACTTAGCAACAGGAATTTTGAGCTCAATTGTGGTCGTAAGTCCATTCCTCACTCCATTCTTGCAACGGTTTCGCTGTGAGGTATATTACAAGTAGTAGTCAGTCAGTATGGATGGCTTTGAGAAAAGATTGGAGAAATAATGTGACGATAGCGCTATCAATGGGCATAATTGCCACATATTTCCTTTAGTACCATATATTTCCTTTTGAAGTATTAAGCTTGTAAAGACCAGTTGCTAAGGTAACAGAAAAGGGCTATTTTGTTTGTATCTTGCCTGTATATGCATCTAATTACCGTATACACTCGAGTATAAGCCGAGTTTTTCAGCACATTTTTTGTGCTGAAAAAAACCCCCTCGGCTTATACTCGAGTCAGATTCCTCTCTGAAAAAAAATGGTGTGGAGCTCCGAAGCTGGGCAGCCGCTTCCCTGCTTCCGTGTTTCCTTTGCAACTTTTAAGCATGGGGGTAATCGGAAGCAGAAAAGTTCTTGCTTGAGGATATATTGTTTTTTCTTTTTTTAACTGTTTTTTTTTTTGGGGGGGAAGACCCACCGCCATGTGAGAATGCTCAGACACGAAATCTATCCGATTGAAAATAAGTGTGTGTGTGTGGAGGGGGGGGATTTTAACAGAGGGAAGATGTAGGGAGAAGGCAAAAGCGACGGAAGATCCTTCAGGGGAAACTGAGGGGGAGACTCACCCTTGGTCCAGATGAGCCCCCTTCCTCTTTCTCTAGGCTGAGAAAACAACGTGAGCTGAGGTTGCTTCGGCTCCACTCAGCTTCGTTTCCTCAGCTCCAGCTGCTTTCAGTCCACTCGGGAGGAGGGGGAGGAGGTGGTAGTGGCGGCTCGTGTTGTTTTCTGATAGTGAGATCATTTCCCAAATTAATTGATTCACTAACCCAAAAGAAAAAGATGTTGATGACAGTGGGAGGCAGGAGTCACTCTCTCCCTTGCAAGAAAGAAGCAAGAGCCGTTCTTATGATCTCTCCCTCTCTCTCTCTCTCCCCGTAATACAGTCAAGCCCTTTCCAGCACGCGCGATCAGCCTTCGCCACTTTGCACCTTGCAAATGCAAAAACAGTGGGAGGCAGGAGTCACTCTCTCCCTTGCAAGAAAAAAGCAAGAGCCGTTCTTATGATCTCTCCCTCTCTCTCTCTCTCCCCGTAATACAGTCAAGCCCTTTCCAGCACGCAGGATCCGCCCCCGCCGCTTTGCACCTTGCAAATGCAAAAACCCCAGGATTTTGCATTTGCAAGGTGCAAAGTGGCGAAGGCAGATCGCACGTGCTGGAAAGGGCTTGACTGTATTAGGGGGAGAGAGAGAGAGAAGGAGAGATCATAAGAACGGCTCTTGCTTTTTTCTTGCAAGGGAGAGAGTGACTCCTGCCTCCCACTGTCATCATCATCATCTTTTGGGTTAGTGAATCAATTAAACCTTTCATGATAGTGAGATCGTTTCCCAAATTTCCCTTAAATCAGGGAAGAAATCAGAAACAAACCTTTGGACTGAGAATAAGCCTGTTCCTATGATGCCATTTTTGTTCACTGCAGTGTGAAAAGTGTGAAAAAACACACTTCTTTTTCTTCATCTTCTTGTTCCCTATTTACTGGTCTCTTTCAAAGAGGAAATTGTGAACATCAAACTTGTTCTCAACTGTCCTAGTGAAAGTTTTTATTGGTGTCTATTTTTATTTTTGAAATTTACCAGTAGCTGCTGCATTTCCCACCCTCGGCTTATACTTGAGTCAATAAGTTTTCCCAGTTTTTTTGTGGTTAAATTAGGTGCCTCGGCTTATATTCGGGTTGACTTATACTTGAGTATATACGGTAGTCACCCTTGGGGGAAAGATGCTGAGTTAGAGAGACTGAACAAGTCTGAGGTCTCAATTGGTTCAAGAAATATTTATATAGCTAACAAAACCCTGCCAAATCACTTAATTTTTTTCTCACCAGGTTCCATTTTTCAGTTTAAGCCTTGAATTTCAAATTGAGAAGCCTACCTCAGCTGTTAGGCTGAAAAGCAGCATATGGTTGGCTTTACTTCAAGGGTGGCTGCTGGGCATTTGCAGGGGTTTGGGAGAGGCCCTAGCTAAGATTCTGTGCAGTTTGGAGAACCCCCAAATCCCACTCCTGGCTGGCCCCTCCACCCCTCCCAGGAGTCCCCACACAGCCTGTTTGGATGCAGATAAGTGCAAGGTGCGCAAGGAGGCTCAGGGAGGGTGAAAAACAGGCCTCCTGGAAATTCAGAAAGGCCGCAAAGGCTGTTTCTAACTTCCAGAGAGCCTCCAGAGCCCGGGGAGGCCATTTTCACCCTCCCGCAGACTTGAGGAAAGCATTTAGAGCCTGGGAAGGACAAAAATCCCCCCCCCATTGTGGTGCAGGAGCCCCACTAGGCCATGCCTACCATGGCCATGCCCACCCAGCAACCCTTTGCTAAAATTTTTGAAGCCCACTCCTGTTTTACTTCCATTTCATTAAAGGCCTTTGACATTCAGGACATCTCCATCAACAATCTGTAGATATTGAGGTAGAACCTGCCTTGCCCATCTGCCAAAGTAATGCTTGTCTGGTTGGTGCTTCATCTTCTAAAACAGAAATATCCAAAATAAAATATTTTGAAAAGCATCAACCTTAAATAGGAAACCCCTTTCTTTCCTTTATGTTGGGCAGGAAAGGTGGATCTGTGACTGAATTCATACACATAGTCAAGCCAGATATAATGGTCTGATTTCCACACAACACTCTGTCATTGTTTACAAGAAAGGTAATCGGAGCTCTATGTGCATGAATATCTAATGTTCACTTGGAGAGTTTTTTTGATGATAAAATCATGTCTCCGTGGCCTACAATCTCTCTCACTTCCATTACATCTCAAAGGAAGCTGTTGTGAAGGAATTTCTTCAGCTGAACCAACCAACTTCCTTTCCTTTCCTTTCCTTTCCTTTCCTTTCCTTTCCTTTCCTTTCCTTTCCTTTCCTTTCCTTTCCCTTCCCTTCCCTGCCTGCCTGCCTGCCTGCCTGCCTGCCTGCCTGCCTGCCTGCCTTCCTTCCTCTATGGCCATTCTTTCTAAAGGGGAGCCCAAAGTAATTTGTGCTTAGCTGTAGACAGTACTGAGAAGATGAATTGGTGGCCTGCCTCAGCAGAAAACAGCTTTTTATGTTCCTGAATCAGAACATTATTAAGAAAACAGGATACTTGAACTCTTAGCATGATGCAAATTTTCAAGCAACTGTCAAATAAAATAAAGTTTCTTTGGGGATAAGTTCGAAGTCAGTCAGTTCATGGAACTTTCCATGTAGTTTTCTTGACAACAATTTGGGAATAGTTTGCTTATCCTTCTTCAGAGATATATTTTCAAGTTCTCCTGACTATTCTCAACACCCTGGAAGTCTCTTATCAAAGTACTAACTTAGTCAGAATTTTAATTTTAAAATCTAAACAAAGTCAACTGACAGGGGACCACCTGATAGCACTGACAAAAAAATGAATCTGAGAAAGTGTTATCCATTTTTTGTTTTTAACCATCTCTCCAAATCCCTGTAATTTCTTTCTGCTCCATTATTAATAAAATGCAGACATGTGTCTCTTGATTTACATTATTATTATTATTTTGCAGTATTTATAGTTGCATTTAAAGGCAAAATAAAGCTTTGCCTGATGAAAGGGGTGATTAGAAGCATTTGGTTATCTCTCGTGAGCTTCCTGTCTTAACCAACAGCTAAACTTCCTTTGGCTGCTCTTAGGTTCTTGAGGTAAGCTAGTTCAGAAAACAGATTCTGCAAGGATTATTGGAATTCTGCTTTATTGTTATAGGATATTATAACTTGGAAGCTTATCAGTTTTCTTCTGCCTCCTCTGATCTCAAACTAAATCAAGGTGTCCTCTTGAGTTTCTTTTTTACCCCTTCCTCTTTCTGAGTTTTTATTTACTTTGCAGTTCTTGTATTCCCCTTTCAAGGCTATGTCCCTATAGGCAGCATGCAGCCCTGGACATCTAGTAATGTAGCCTCACAAGATTGTAAACTTTAATATTGCTATGTCATTTATATACATTAACTATATTACCGATATATATTTTATATGCGGTCCAAGACAATTCTTTACTCAATGCGATCCAGGCAAGCCAAAAAGGTTGGACAGCCATGCTATATCTGTTCTCTGAGACGTCTCCATTCTCTTCTACATCAAGCCATAGCCAAATGAAATCCACCCAATAACTCTGTTTCCCTGCCCTCCCGTTGCCTTTGAGCTGAGAGACTTCAGTGTTGTTTCTATTCTGTACTGTTCTGTCCTTCATTAACATACTCGAGATCCCCGCGCTTTGATTGGCCAAAGCGCGGGGCTCTCTGATTGGTCAGGCGAGCCGCGCCGATTGGCTCGCTAAGAATCTCCCGCGATTGGTCCTTTCAGACCGTGGGAGATTCAAAGCAGTGACATTGGCCGCGGCCGCCGTGGCGAAAGGAATAAAAGCCGTGGGCTTTTTTCCTTTCACCAGTTCGGTTCCAACATATCAATAAAGAGCTTTGCACTAAGTCACCGACTCCTGGCATCATTTCGCGGACACAACACTGGCGACGAAGGTGGGATCCAGACCCTGAACCGAACCACGTGTCCGACGGAAGCCAGACGAAAACACCGAGATGGCGAAAATCGCACCGCCCGCCCCCTTCAACCCCGCCACCGAGGACTGGGAATCGTTCTCCGACCGATTCCGCATGTACCTCGAGTGCACCGGCATGAAGGACGCCTCCGGCCCACTGAAACGCGCCGTCTTCTTCACCCACGGCGGGACCGAGGTCTTCCAGATGGCCAAAGCGTTGGCCAAGCCCGCCGATGCGACCGCGATGGACTGGGACATCCTCGAACCCATTCTTCGGCGGCAATACGCTCCAGAGGTACCCATCCTGATCCGGCGCAACGAGTTCTACCGGTGGGACCAGAGATCGGGTGAGAGCTTCAGCGACTTCGTCGCCGAGCTGCAGCGCCTAGGGGGGCTCTGCGAATTCGATAACCTAAACAACGCTCTGAGAGACCGAATCATGCTTGGGTTGTGGGACCCCGCCCTCCAGAGCCGGCTGATGGCTAAGGTTGACATCAGCCTAGCAGACACCCTCACCGCAGCCGCAGAAGCAACCCGAACTTCCGCCGACAGCATGCGCAGACCGAACACGGGGGACCGCAGCGGAAACAACAACCCGGCGAGGTCGACTGAGCCAAAAACCGAGACGACAACACACCAGGGCGACTTCCACTCGGCATCCGACACGTCCGATGACGAGGAGGACATCCATCGACTCCAGACAGGGCGCGACCCACGGAACCGGCGAGGTCGTAAGTCGAGGACCAACTGTGCCGGCTGCGACGGCGACCACCCCAGGTCGGAATGCCGGTTTTTCGAATCAATCTGCCAGCATTGCAACAAAAAGGGACACATCGCCCGTGTCTGCCGCCTGAAGAAAAACCGCAGTCCAGCACGATGGGACCAGAGCGACCGGAGGAGGGAGAGCACACCACCCCGGACCAGAGATCGCCCCTCGGATAGCCGATGGGACCGGAACGGACGATCCTCGCGAGGCAGCGACAACCGGCGGAGAGAGGAGACCCACCAGACGGTCACCATCGGCCACGCAATCACCAACGACGCCCGGAAGGTCCACGTCGAGGTACGCATCGAGGGCCAGCCTTGCAAAATGGAGGTGGACTCCGGGTCCTACCTCTCCATGATTGCATGGCACGAGATAAAGCGGTTGGTGCCTGCCCTCCAAAGGAGGAACGTAGACAGCCAGAGACTCATTGTAAAGGACTACCAGGGAAACCGCATCCCGGTAGTCGGCACCAAAAGCTTTAACATCACTTATAAGGGGCGCACCGAACGACTCCCACTAACAATCGTCGACCGTGACCGCCCAAGCCTACTGGGTCTGCAATGGTTCGCCCCGCTCGACATCGCCCTCACGGGAGTCGACCACGTCACCGACGACGGCTGGGAGCAGCAACTAGCCCGGGAGTTCCAAGAGGTCTTCGACGGAAACCTAGGCAAGTACCGAGGGCCTTATATCGTTTGACCTAGACCCTAACGTCCCCCCCAAACGCCTGAAACCAAGGCGGGTGCCATTTGCGCTAAAACCCAAAATAGACGAGCAAATTGATAAGCTCATCAAACAAGGGGTCCTGCAGCCCATAGACCACACCCGGTGGGAGACCCCCATAGTCACCCCGATCAAGCCCGATGAGTCGGTGAGGATCTGTGGGGACTATAAGGCCACCCTAAATGGCGCGCTGCAACAAAGCGCCTACCCCGTCCCAGTAGTACAACACCTACTGCACTCACTGGGAGGGGGCAAGGTTTTCGCCAAGCTCGACCTCGCCCAGGCATACCAACAGTTGCCGGTCGACGAGCAAACGGCAGAAGCGCAGACCATTGTCACCCACCGGGGAGGATTCAAATGCAACCGACTCCAATTCGGAGTCAGCGTGGCACCGGGCATATTCCAAAGCCTAATGGAGAGGCTATTGCAAGGTATCAAGGGGGTGGTACCTTATTTCGACGACGTCCTAGTGTCGGCAGCCAACCAAGCCGAACTAGAAGGTCGACTAAGGGAGGTTCTAACTAAATTTAAAGAGACGGGACTAAAAGTAAAGAGGGAAAAATGCCAGCTTTGCACGGAACGAGTGGAATTCCTGGGCTACCTCCTAGACCGGCACGGCATTCACCCCACAAGCAAAAAAATCAAGGCCATCAAAGAAGCCCCCACCCCCAAATCAAAGACTGAGCTACAGGCATTCTTGGGGTTACTGAACTTTTACAATGTTTTCCTACCCCAAAAGGCGACGGCGGTGGAGCCCTTGCATAGGCTCCTGGACAAGGCGGCGACCTGGACTTGGGGGAAACGGGAGCAAGCCGCCTTCCAAAGAACAAAGGACCTCCTCACCTCCGACGCCGTCCTCATACAATTCAACGAGACCCTACCTCTGGCCGTCACATGCGACGCATCACCCTTCGGCATCGGCACTGTCCTCAGCCATACCCTTCCCGACAGAAAAGAAGCGCCCATCGCGTTCTTTTCAAGGACCCTCACCAAACCGGAGCGGAACTATAGCCAACTGGACAAAGAGGCTCTGGCTATAGTTGCCGCCATAAAATGATTCCACGAATACCTCTACGGCCGGACTTTCACCATTATAACGGACCACAAGCCGCTGCTGGGAATCCTTGCAGGGAACCGGGCCACCCCGAACATTCTGTCTCTCCGAATGACAAGGTGGTCCGAGTTCCTGGCAGCCTACAACTACGAACTCATACACAGACCGGGTAAGACGATCTCCCATGCAGACGCCTTAAGCCGCTCGCCGCTACCGGAACCCGACACCGACCCAGCACCCACGACGACCACCCTCAGCATAGAGACTCTACCCAACCTGCCCATAACCGCGTCAGACATTGCCCGAGAGACTAATAAAGACAAACGTCTGGCGCGGGTGTTGCATTGGGTGGAGAAAGGGTGGCCGGAAAGGGACAACGACGAGTCCGTCAAAACGTTCCGAAACCGCCAAACGGAACTCTCGTTGTTAAAAGGGTGCATACTATGGGGGGACAGGGTGGTCATTCCGGAAAAGCTACAGGGGAAGGTTTTGGAAATGCTACACGAGGGGCACCCTGGCATCGTGAGGACTAAAGCCCTGGCCAGAAGTTATGCTTGGTGGCCAGGGATGGACAAACAAATAGAGGCCTGGGTAGCTAGGTGCCAACGATGCCAGGAAACGAGGCCCAGCCCACCCACAGCACCCGTCCTAGAGTGGGAAACCCCAAGGGGACCTTGGTCTAGAATCCATATAGATTTCGCCGGGCCCACAAAAGGACACACCTTCCTCATAACAGTTGACGCTTACTCCAACTGGCTGGAGGTAAGCAACATGAAGACGACAACCACGGAGGCCGTGATCAAAGAACTCTGCAAACTCTTTGCAACACACGGCCTCCCAGACGTCGTCGTCTCCGACAACGGGCCCCAGTTCACCTCGCTGGAATTCGAAAAATTCCTAGCGGAAAGGGGCATCCGCCACGCGCTGACGGCACCGGCGCACCTGGCGGCGAACAGTAGGGCGGAACGGATGGTCCAATTCACTAAAAAGACCATCCGGAAAATAGACCACGGGGAGATCCAAGAGAAAATCAACAGACTACTTTTCACCCAACACATAACCCCGAATACCACAACCAATAAAAGCCCAGCCGAACTATTAATGGGCAGAAAGCTAAGGTCTCCACTCGACAGGTTACACCCCACGTATAACCCGGAGAAGCCCCCAGACTCAAGCACCAAACACCGAACTTTCGCACCCGGGGACCCCGTATATGCAAAAAACCTGACGGGAGACCCCCTATGGATCCCAGCCGTCATCACCCAAGCAACAGGCCCACACTCGTACCGGCTACAAACAGCAGACGGACGAGCGTGGAAACGCCACATCGACCAACTTAGGTCGAGAACTGCAAACCAACAAACCGCTGACGCACAAACAAGCGAACCCAACCCCCGCAACGCAAGCCAAGGGGGGAGGGAATACCCAGGGGACCGAATCCAAAGAAAAATAAACCAGCAGTACTCACCGGAACGCAGCCATCACGACCCCTCGCCAGGAAGGAACAGCCAAGCCAGCTCGACCGACCCGGAAAGACCGGGCGGGAGCGGCGAAACCCGTAGCTCAACCAACCCGGAAGGCCCAGGAGGGAGCTACGGAGAAGGGACCGGCCCGATCGACCAGCCGGTTCCCACGACAGCAGCAGGAGCAGAGGAGATCCCGACTGAACTGGCCGGGATCCAGCCTACAACTGAGTTGCGCAGGTCAAGAAGGACCAGACGGAGCCCCGCCTACCTATGTGACTACGCAACATAAGGACTGAACCAAGAGGGGAGGGGTGTTCTGTCCTTCATTAACATACTCGAGATCCCCGCGCTTTGATTGGCCAAAGCGCGGGGCTCTCCGATTGGTCAGGCGAGCCGCACCGATTGGCTCGCTAAGAATCTCCCGCGATTGGTCCTTTCAGACCGCGGGAGATTCAAAGCGGTGCCATTGGCCGCGGCCGCCGCAGCGAAAGGAATAAAAGCCGCGGGCTTTTTTCCTTTCGCCAGTTTGGTTCCAACATATCAATAAAGAGCTTTGCACTAAGTCACCGACTCCTGGCATCATTTCGCTGACACAACATGTACCTTCTCCTAATTGTTGCTGTCTATCAGCCATCTACAGTACTGCTCACAGCTGAAATCCTTAATGAGTCAAAGGAAACCAGTGGGTCAGCAATGCTCTCAATGTCAAGGAATCCAGGCAGGGTCTAAAGATGTTCATCTAGCAATTGCTGATAGCAGCCCGCGGAGGTCTTATGCCTCGCTGAATAAACCATACAAAAGATAAATGAAATTAGCATGAGCAACATGGACCAGTGCTCATTTTGCCTGCAGTTTTGAACGTAGCATGCTTGAAATTTTAATGCCATGTTTTGGAATACCTAAGGGTTTTAAAAAGTTGCTTAGACTGACTTGGCATTCTTTACCCTTCTGGTGCACACAGTTGGTGTTCTGATATTAGGATGTCCTCTAGGCCCAAATTATTAGACATGTAAGACATGTAATGGCTTTGCCTATGACCCAGATGGACCCTTGATTTGGTTTACAGAATTATAGGAGAGGAAAGCAGCAAAATAATAGCAGTAACTGAGGCTTCTGCAAATCTAATATGTTTTACACTAAAAATCTCCAATTTTTGTCACCTGATTTATAACTATGCCCAACAGAATATGGAAGTTGACCATCCCCCATGGAATGCTTATTCTTTATTTGGAACATTTCAGTTCTTTCTGGTATATTTACAAAGATAAAGAAAGTTCATGTTTGCTTATGGAAAAATCTGTACTTCAAAAGAAACAGATTTCCCATTTGTTCGCAGAACCTGTAACTTGATGGTACTGGGGCATCTGTTTGAGACATCCCTTATGTTTGGTTATGTTACTGGGGGCTTCTGGGAGAAATTGTAGTGCAGCATCCTCCTGAAGATTCTTAGCCTTCCCTCTCCATTTGTTTAACTTCTTAAAATAGGACTGTCACAGTGCAAATTTCTGGCAGATTTCAGATTTCCTTGGATGAAAGAAACAGACTTACTGCTCTTTGAGAAACATACAAGCCAAAATTCTTATGGTTAAGCTAAACTAGTGTAGCATTTGAATCCAAGCTGTCCCTATCATCATCATTATCATCATCATCATGCAGTCAGCCAGATGTTCAGACTGGATCTGGGATTTTTGGTTACCTATTGAATCCTTACCAAGGACCTGAGATAGTCAAATCTGGATGTTTGACAGTGTTACAGATATTGTTGTTGTTATTGTTGTTATTAACTTATTGCTTATTGTTCAAATTGGAACAGCTTTTCTTAAATCTCCACTACTGATTTTAGTCCTAATATATGGCAAATAGGAACATTAACTAGGGCTGTGCAATATATCAGAGTCAGATCAGAAAAGCTGCTAAAGAGCATGTGGAAGTTGGAAAATAACCTGCTGTGAGTTTTTAAGGTAGCTGTGTTTCCTGCAGTTACAGGACAGCTGTGGAAAGAATGGTGTGGTCATTGAAAAAGATGCAGTCCCTTTAAAGAGTTCCAAAGAGTTACTATATTCCCACTCCCCTGTGCTTCATTCAAAACATCTTTCTGGAATAAAATTCAAAGCATTGCACAATCATCACATAGAAAAGATTTAATTAATTTAGTTTAGTTTTGACTGAATTCACATGAAACTATTAAATCCAATAAACCCAATTTATATTAGACAGTTCAATTTGCCATATCCTAACTCATTTATTGGTTCACTCAAAACCCAGGAATGTCCTTTGACTTAAAAACTGTGATCTCTGACCTGTGGATAGAACTTTCTTTTAAAAATGCTGTATTTCTTCACAGAGGCAGAGAAATTTGTCATGTGGTCTGAAAATACCAATGAAAGCCCTCAGGTGAAAGCAACAGCTTTGGTGAGTGATATGATTTTACACATCAGCCTATGTATGTGTTTACACTAATAATTAGTTGCTGTTGATATTCTGTGCGATTATTTTAATTCTGTACTTTGGTCCAAAATAGAATTATGACTGGGACTTTGAACAGGCAAAAATAAGAGAGTGCTTGTGAGTCATGTTTTATATCAAGGGTTCCCAACATCCAGGCCCTGGACCACTAGTGGGCCATGGACTATTTGAAATCAGGCTGAGAGGAAATGGCAAGTGTGCATGCATAAAGCACCACTCACATGAGTGGACACTTGCATATGAAGCTCCATTCCCACAAATGGAGGGCACATACACCCTCACACAAGTGGAGCTGTGCGTGCTCACATGACCTGCTGCTCACACACACAGAGGACCAGGCCACTAAGCTAGAAAGGTTAGGGATCATGGTTTATACAGTTGCTTTCCTCCTTAATCTATCCAAGTTGTTCAAGAGATGAGAGAGTTTCAGCTGAAACTTCTAAAATGTTATCCATTTTATCACCCAGACTCAGCAATAAAATGCAGATCTTTAAACACTTAACCCTCAATTAACTCTTGGTTTCACTTGCCCAAAGACTTGCAGATACAACTTGACTAGTCAGTTGGGTTGTGATAGGCAGCTATAGAAATTGAATAAATAATAAATAAATAAATTAGCTTTGAATTTTAATGAAAATAGAAACAAAGGCTTAAACACAACTGTTGGCTGTTTTTTGATAATCTCGGTAGTTTTTATATTTCAATTAGTCTTCTACTATGGTGTTTTACTTGTGACTAAGATCTTTCCATAGTGATGAATCTGCTCTGATATTTTGTTTAAATTTTTAAAAGTCTTTTTAATGCTCATTTGATTACTTGATTCTATTTTTATTCATTTATTTTTCACATTTATTTATTTTTCACCTCCTATTCCCTTCAGAGAGGGATGCTTGGCAGTATACAATAAAATGTTAAAATATATAGAACAGCATATAAGAATTAATTTTTTAAAAAATGTAGAATTTAAAAAGAGGCAATGATGGTTGAACCCTGCACAAAAATTCATTTAAAAAACAGAGGAGGGCTCTCAGGGCTCCAACCAGCCCCACGGCTGTGTGTTCCTCTGGGCTCCCATTCAAGGCTGCAGAGTCCTGTTTTACTCCTTTTTGGAAGGCCAGGGGCATGGGGTCCCGCTTCACCTCTGAGGGAAGAGTATAACATAAGGCGGGAACAATGGCAGAGGTGGCTCTCTTCCTAGATTCCACTAGTTGGAATTCTTTAATTGACAGATATGAAACATACCTTCCCTTCCTGACCAGGTGGGATAGCCCAAGGCAATGAAACAATTTTATTATTAAAACTACTATTTTAACATAGGAACTGTGTCATACAATCTCTTACATTATTATCCTCATTGGGTTTTACTTAAATGCCCCCTGCATCCTGTTTTTCTGTCTTTTGTATATCTTTATGAACAGCAAAAGAAGTTGTTTAGATTTTTCTGTAGGTAGTGTAAGGAATTCTCAGCTGTCCAGATGTTGCTGAACAGTGAATAATGGAGAAAATCTACTCTTAGTTTTCTCCATCATTCACAGTGTTGTCTGGATATACTGAGAGCTGGAGATCAGCTACATCTTCCCCCACCATACCTGTATACTTACCCCTGAAAGAAACTTCCACTGAACTCTGTGATAACCAAATCTTTAAGTTCTTAAGGCAAAAAATGTCCATGAATAATCTTGGGATGATAGTCAGAAGATAACTGGTATCTTTACACTGCATTCTAACAGACTAATAAGCAGATTACCAGGTCCCTCTGTCTTCTTAAAAAGTCATTGAGTTCTTTCATAATGGCAGTTCACAAAAGAAAGGATTTTAGTTACTATTGCTTAGCTGTTCAATCCCTTCATTAGATTTAGATTTGGGCCATTTCATTTTTAAGCTTTTAGCAATAGTCTAGTTTACATTTCTGGAAGATTGCATAAGCTGCAGTACAAAGAAGAAATGGTTAAATATTTTTAATGGTTTAATAACTTCATCTGTTTTGCCTTCTCAGTAAAGATGTATATTAATTTATATTTTGGGCATTGGTTCTTGCCAATACTCAATTTGATTACAAGAAACTAAACTAACTTTATTTGTGTGTTTACTGATGTTTCAGTTCCAATAAACAAATCAAATCTGTTTCTGTGAAAGATAAGAAGAAATGGGAAAGATACAGATAAAACATTCTCATAGATTATTTCCTGCATTCCAACATATTTCCTCCATTCCAAATACTTTATACATATGTAAGACACATGCTTTAGTCTAGTCTTCTTCAATCTGGCATTCTGCAGTTGTTGGGATTGCAACTATTTAAAATCCTTCAGCAATGGGAGCCCATGGTCTCAAAACATGTGGAAGACATTAAGTTGGTAAAAGTGCTGTAATCCATTCATTTTGCAGGGCTGGCAGTTTAGTTTTTTGAATAAAGGTCAGTCATTCTCCCCAGTCACTGATCTTCAGGTTTTTTTAAATTGAGAGTCCTGTCAAAGTTAGTATAACCATTAGGCATAATTTCAGCCTACATAAACTGTAATGGTGATCATACTTGCACATTGAATGCTAGATTAGATAAATTCATATTAAAAGGATATGTATTTCCCATGAAGGTTTCAACAGGTTCATTACCAATGAAAGCGAAAATAGTGTATTCTTTTTGTTCTTATAAAAGTTGCTTCCCATTAAAAACATGGAAATTGATATTTCATACAGTATTATCAATCAATCCTACAGTCTCTTGCCTATTTATTTTGTCATTGCCTAAATAAAGAAATAATCATGAGCAGAGATTAAAACAACTGAGACGCTAGGGTTAAATGCAATTTTTTGAACAGCTGTGGTGTTGCCTGAAGCAGTTCAACCGGCCTCAAACTTGCACATTCCTAATATCAAATACATGACGAGGGAGTTACTGTGTTAACTGCACCATAGTTTAATTATGTTTAAATATAAACAAAGCAACATCAAATCTGCATTGTTTTTTTTAAAAAAAAACAAATTTTATTAATTTTACATAGAACACAAACAAAACTAAAAGATCTTTTCTGAAGGTTGTCTGATCCCGGGTTGAAACTCTTCATACAGACACAAATTCAAACATCATATTCACTTTATATATCCTTCCATATCTGATTATCATTTTCTTTTTTATATTATATATATAAACCATTTTTATCAATTTTATATAAACAATGCACAAGGCATAACAGCTTATAAGTTCTTTTCTAAGAAAAAATAATAAAAGAAGAAAACCAATAGAACATAACAATCCCAAATTATAGTATCAATACTTTGTCTATTTAACTTCATATCTTATCCCAACTTCTCCTTTTCATCCAAATTATTTCTTATTAATTAAAATTTTTTTTTGCCTTTTTTCAATATACAAAATCCAAAAAAAACCATAACAAAACCTTTATATATCCTTTCATATCTTATTACCATTTTCAATAATATTCTTTGTCTGTTCTATTTCCAACTATCCCTTCATCTTTTTTCTTTTATTATACTTCTCCTATACACCAATTGGAGTAACGTCTATAACTCATTACCCTAACTTAAAAGTACTTCATATAACAATTTTTCTTGGGATTCTGTTTAAAAGATTCTAAGATTACACAATGAATTTTATACTCTAAATACACATAAAAAACACAATCTTATGTACCCTCCAGAATCCCTCTTTTATCCTAAATTAAATTCACCCATTGTCTCTGAATAAACTTTTTTTCTTTAGATCTTGCTTCCCCCCATTGAGGCTTCTCCTCCCCCCCTTTCTCTCTTGCTTATTCTTCTCCTTGCCCTTTTTACCCCTTTGTCTTTCCTCCTCCCTTTTCTTACTCCCTTTCCTTTGCTTTCTAACCTTGCCTCCACCTTTCCGCTCATTTTTCTCTTCTTTGGTTGTTTTTATAATTCTTAAAATCCCCTTTTTCTTATCCTTTTTCTCCTCCTTCCCGGAAAGAACCCATTGTTCATCAAAGATGGCTTCTTCTTCCTCTTCTTCTTTATCCCAGTCCTTCTGCTGCGTAGTCAACTTTTCATAAGTACATAACGCCATTTCTAAGAATTGAAACAAAGTGCCCAAAGTATCTTCTTTTTTATATTTTTGATATTCAGTCTTTAGTTCATCCACAAGCGATGCCATTATGAAAAAAGAAACTTTTCCCAAAACAACCACAAATATTTTTAATCAAGAATAATTCAAAAAAAAATTCCAAAAATTAATACTTTTCTTCCTTCTTCTCTTTCTCTTTCTGGGGTTAATGTTTAATCAAAGAGGTCCAATTACCATATACCTTTCTTTGGGATTCTAGGCAATCTCCTCCTTTTTCAGCTTCTGCTCCAATTTTTTTTCCTCTCCCTTCCCACTTGCAATATCAATTTTAAATAATCAGAAATCCATATCTCCAACAAGGGTTTTCCAATTTCTTAAGTTTTTCAATGTCCAAAAACCCTTTTGTCCCTTAGCTTCAACTCTCAAAACAATTCACTTTCAATGTCCAATATGTCCAAACATATCTGCTGTTTCCATGGGGTGGGAGAGTGAAGAAAAAAAAAAAGTTCCCTTTAACAGCTTCTCCGCCGCTTTCTATCTTCTTAGGGATACAATGTATCCTCCAGCAATTCAAACAGCTCAGTTCCAACCAATTTTAAAGATGTTACTTGACCCGGCTCAGACAGCACTTTCACTTTTCTTACTTCCTCCAGCGCAATCTTACCCGGTTGCTGGCTTCTTTGTGGCGGCCATTGCTGACCGCTGCTCCACCGCCTTGGGAAAAAGGGGTTTTTCCGGAGGAGGAGGGGGTCTGCGACACCCCCAACCCCCTGTCCGACTCCCCTCTCTCTTCAACTGTCCCTACAGGGCAGCCATATCCCCCTGACCCATCTGGATCGGGGGTACCTCGGCAGCTAGCACAGCAGGAATCGCGAGCTGTCGTGAATTCCTGCTGCCCCGAAGCCACGCGAAACCGGAAACCCTCAATCAAATCTGCATTGTTTATGTCTGCAAAGCAATGTTCATTAAGATCTCCAAGAAATTGAAGTTGCATTACATTCTGCATAAGCAAACTGATATTAAGATTTGATTTTTTAAAAATACAACAGCCTAAACTTTCCTTATGAATATAAGAACAAAGATATTAAAAATTGTAATGTATAGAAATATTTATTTTCACCAGTGAAGTGTGAGGGCTTGCTTGTTTTTTAAGAAACTGAGTACAAGCTCTTTAAAGAGCCTGATGATACTGTGGTTAGAATGCAGTATTGCAGGCTAATTCTGCCTACATCATAGAGTTCGATCCTGAGGATGGGGTGGTATATAAGTCCAAGTGCTACAAATAGACTATAATAGAATACAATACAACAGAATACAATACAATACTTTATTTGGCTAAGTGTGATTACACACACAAGGAATTTGTCTATGGTGCATAAACTTCAGTGTACATGCAAAAAAAAAAAAAAAAAACCCAGAGTAATAATAATCATAACAATGATGCCAATAAGAGAAGGTAGTACAAAAGTTGTGAAGGATAATAATTATTGCTATTGCTACAGCACTCTGAAGTGAGAACTGGAGGTTTCTGGAGGAGAAACTATTGCTGAGTTAAGGTGAAATGGGCCTAAGTGAAAATTGGGTCTTATTCCATAAGACTGACTTGTTTGCCCAGAACTTTTTTTTTTGTATTTTTTCTGTGTGAATGTAGAAGTGTACCTGGAGAGGTGAGATGTCTCTAGTGGGGAAGGTAGAAGGGATGAAAATGGCCTAAAGCCATTAATCCAGATGATTAATAGTCAGAAATAGCAAGAGATTAAGAGGAGAAGATATCTGACATATATATTTGCAGTCTGTTTTCCTATCTAATCTCCCTTCCCCTCAAATATATGATACCAAGGATTTGATCATTGATGAAGAAGCCAACCTATCAGGTTGCCAGGTCAGGATTTCATGGCTTCTTATCAGCCCTGGGTCTGTTTCAAAATGCCATCATACCAATGCATAGGAAAGAAAATACCTTAATTTAGTTTTGCCTCGGGGTATAAGAAGGAGGGCCAGATACTGAGAAGAGGTACTATTACCTTGATATCATGGTAGCTCAGCATCTGATGAAACATGGTCTCATAGCATCATCTAACTTCTGCAAGTATGGAGGACCCATTATGATATTTTTTTTTTCTGACAACTTATGAATGCTTGATACTTTGGCACAATTCAAAGACTATCTGTTTATTTAATAAATCGGCCACCTGACTCCCAAACAAGAGAGCTTCTAGTTAAAAGAACAATGTGTAAAGAATACAACTGATTGAAAGTGCAAAATATCAAAACAAAAACAATCAGACCAAAACAAAGCAAAACCAAAAGGAGAATGTACAATCACTGTGTCCCCACAGCCTGGGAGATCAACTGCGTCTTCAATCATTTTGCAAGTAATGTAAGAATTGGTAGCCATATAAATTTCTAGAGATAAGGATCATTTCAGAGGGAATAAGGTCCTTGATGATTTTTGGAATGGGGAAGCAGAACAGCCCATGTCACAATCACTGCAAGTGCCATTCTAACATTGAAGAGCATGAGCTTCTCTCTGAGTTTTGGGAGAACTCCAGGCAATGAAACAAGTCAGGAGACATTAGGAACTAATAGTTCAAGTCTCACCAGGGAGTTGTCAGCCATATCTATTGTGTGATATGGAGGGCTGATAAGAAGGCTTATTGTATGGCCTCCAGCATGGTTTTTTAGATAGGCAAGGCTCATCTACCCTGAAATACCCAGTCCTGAAGTCCTTAAATTCAAATAGATTTATTTCAAAGATAAAATGTAATTTAAAAAGATTTGTAACAGCACCATTCCCTCAATCAAACAGACAGGTCTTCATAAAAAGGTATTTGAATTCATGCTAGGGGCCAAGTCTTAAACACTGAAAAATGAGAAGGTTTTCTTTTCTTTTTAAAATTTGTATCGATGCTTTAAGGAAAGCATTGTTGCAGAGGCATCCAGCTCCCTGTCTTTCTTCTGAATAGCCTTTGGTGAAAGGAATTTCACTCAGTTCATGCACTTTAGTATGCCACAGTAAAAATGCTCAAGTATGTATTTTTGATTGAAGTCTATGACACTGATCATGTTGTAGCTAAAAAGGCCATGCTATAAACCATAGCTGAGTTTAGCTTTCACAACTGTTGCTTGAAATTCTCTCACAATCCCCAGTGGATTTTTGTCCTTCAAAAACTAGTAAGTGAAATATGATTGTATTTAATACTGTATGTTGGATTTCCCTTAAGGGAGCATATACAAAAGACTACTAAATATCATAACTCCTTTTTATTGAACATAAGAATGTGGGTTTCTTTCTTTGAAAAATAGGCTGCAGTCCTGTATGAACATAAGCTCCATTGACTCAGCAGGATTTCCTTCGCAGTCATGTAAAGTATTGAACCTCTTCTGGCAGGGAAAATGTATGATTTATCTAAGCTGAACTAGGCCATATCATATGTATGCAATGTATATTATTTTATATTCTACATTCAGCATAGCCTATATTAGTATAGTGGTTAAAGTACTAAATTGAGTAATTATTGGTCAGTCTTTTTTTCTCAGTCCAAGCAATTTCATGAAAGAGCTAGATTGGCGATAAGATCCTAATTTATAACTTTGAAGTCTTAAAAAAGCAGAATATAAATACAATCAACCAATGCCAGTGACACATTACGCATTTCTTAGTAACATTGCCTATAGGCAGATCTTCTGCTGTATTCCAGCACCAATTGATTTCATCAGATAATTTCATCATCACTGTTTTCACACATCAAGCTAAGGCAAAACATAATTTGCTCAGCCTTAATTGATCAAACCATGGCAGAACATGATAGCTGCTGAAAACTGAAGCCTCAGTTTAATTCCATCAGATAGCTCTATGAAGATACTTCGCAGTAAGAATATCAGTTTAATTCAGTTTAATTCCATCAGATAGCTCTATGAAGATACTTCGCAGTAAGAATATCAGTTTAATTCAGTTTAATTCCATCAGATAGCTCTATGAAGATACTTCGCAGTAAGAATACTGGTCTTTTAAACTACATTATCAAATAACCATGTAATGGTTGCTTCCAAGCCTTTATAGTATCAATCCCATCTGTCTGCCCAATGCTTTTGGTTCATTCATTATATGTGTTCATATTACTATTATGCATTGCAAAAGGAAACATGTTTCATTAATTGACATCTACAAATGAGTAACTGCCAAATTATTTTTTCTAGATAGGTACCAGTAACATAATTGCTATTGCTTTGTTTGGTCCTTGATGGAACAGATGGCAATAGCGTTTAGCATTTAGGGTTATATACTGTCCTATAACACTCTGTGGGGGCTTTACAATGTAGAAGTATTTGCATATTGCTCCCAAAAATCTGGGTCTTCATTTTACCAACCTCAGAAGGATGGAAGGCTGACTCAACCTTGAGCCGGTCAGAATTTGTGTGGGCAGAGTTTGCCTGCAATACTGCACGTTAACCACAGTGCCACCATGGCTCTTACACATTTCTCTATAAAATGAATATTTAAATATTTAAATTCTAATGAACAACAAAATATAAAAAGAACCTTGTTGGGTCACAGAAAAATCATATGATTAACAGCAGCATGTTTCTCATGGTGGAAAATGGATGTTTATGATTCCCAAGCCCTGGGAAGAGACAATAGGTTTTTTTTTTCAGTTGTTCTTGCACAATAAATGTAAAACAATATAGTGTCACTGATAAAATTTTCTTCCATTCATTTGTCTAATCCTTTTTGGAAAGACTGAACTTCCTCACCAACAAATTCCACAAATTAGGTATTTTTCAAAAAAAAAAAAAACCTTATAAAACCTCCAAGTCTCTGAACTATTGCTCAGTTTTCAGCTGAGAATCCTACTATTTAATTGAATTATTGATTACGCATTTATTGATTATTGATTAGAAGATAGATTTTCTCCAGGAGGATTTGTCTCAACCTGATCCTTGTCAGGGCTGTAATTAAGTCCATTCTCCTTCAAGCCGCTCGGAGCATCCAGAGAGTGGGATGTGCTTCCGAGTTCTCTTCTTGCAGGCTGAGCTTTAGCTGAGGAAACGCTCCGCCCCCTCATGTGACTCCAAGTAGCGTTCCCCCTGTCTTTTGCTCAGCCTCGAAGAGTCAGGCTGTTATTGGAAGGAGCTCCTTGGCTGATTCATACTGCGTGTATTATTCTGGCTATTTTCCTCATTCTCAGGTCTGATATTTCCTTTCCTTCCTCCTGCGCAAAGGGTTTGGACTTAGGGGAAGTCTCCCCTCGCCCCTAGGGGCCAAGCGGGCAGGTTCGCAGCACTTCGCGTGACCCCCCCATTATTAGATCGCGTCGCTGCCTCCGCGCTGCCTTGTGGCGCGCAACTTTTGCTGGATTCCCCCCCACCCTAAACAGCGACCGGGAAGGGCTATTCGCTCCTTAAGAGCACCAGGCGTGCTGAGCTAACCGGACAAGCCCTCCTTGCCATCCCGAAGACGCCCGACATTGCTCAGCTCGCGGCCGCCATCTTGCGGCCACATCGTGGTCGGGCGCCATTTTATTTCTGATTCTTGCTGCTGCGGTGGAAGTAAAGTCCAAGACCCCCTGGGTCAAGAGTTAGTTGCTTTTAGCGTTCCTTCGGGCTCGCTTTCATTGTCTCTGTTGGCCTCCCACAGCCTCTATCGGGGCAAGGTTGCAGCACCCCCCCCTCCAGCTTGTTGCTGGAGGCTTGCTGCCAGAGGCCTCTCTCCTTATAGGCCTCAAGCGTTTATTTGGTGAATCCGGCCTGTACTGTGGTACCTCCTTGGTTCCTTTCCTACTATTATTTATATATATATATATAAAAAAGATAAAAGAAAAGAAAGAGAGAAAAATTTACAGATGAAATTATACGTTTTTTATACGTATATGCATAGATAACCTTTACATGCAGATAGCATAAAAAATAAAAAATAAAAAGAATAAAAATAAAAATAAAAATCAGAGGATTATATATCTGTACATATTATATATATACATATATACATATATACATATACATATACATATACATATACATATACATATACATATACATATACATATACATATACATATACATATATGTCTGGCATTCAGCTTTGTTTGGGTATTTTCCCACGTCATAGTAGTGCTGCTTTTAAAGTTGTAGCAACGTTTCAGCAGAATCTCATCTGCCATCATCAGGCTTCTGTACGGTGTTTGTCTGTGAGTCAAACTTTTACAGTGGTTTCAGATTTAAATTTGGGGCAGCCTATTGCTGTGTCAGAATGGTTTTTTCTTCCTCCTGATTGGTTGAGAGTCTTGGTCTGTGTTTATTGGTCTTGGAGTTTGCTGTGTTCTGCTACTAATATCTTCTGTCTTTTTGGGGGGGGGGGCTTTTTTGTATCTTGATTGGCTGGCAACATTGTGTTACTTTATTGGAGGCCTTTAGTGCAGCTTGGCTTCGGGTAAATGGACGGCTATCATTAGTTAGGAAGCTGGGTTTCATCTGGGTGCCTGGTTGGGGTGTGTTTGAGCTGGAGGTATCAGGGGGGATCTGTTTGTGCCCAGGTGTTTGCCTGGCTTGTGGTGTGGAGATTTTTTTGTTTGTGAGTGCAGGCTTCCAAATGATTGACAGCCTGGTGGAATCATTTCTTCTGTTCATGCTTTCTGGTCTTTTTTCAATCTCTATGGCTTCTCTGATGATTCTGTGGCTGGGATATATGAAGTCCCCTGTGCATCATGGCATATATGAAGTCCCCTGTGCATCATGCCTGGCCATTGGACAGACCAAAAGAAGAATAAGCACCCGCCTGGATGAACACAAAAATGCAGTCAAAAAGCTGGAACACACTTCCTCACTCGTCCAACACATGGAAGCCACAGGTCATAACATCAACTTCAATGGCACCAAAACCCTAGCCACCATAGAAAATCCCAGCCACAGAATCATCTGAGAAGCCATAGAGATTGAAAAAAGACCAGAAAGCATGAACAGAAGAGATGATTCCACCAGGCTGTCAATCATTTGGAAGCCTGCACTCACAAACAAAAAAATCTCCACACCACAAGCCAGGCAAACACCTGGGCACAAACAGATCCCCCCTGATACCTCCAGCTCAAACACACCCCAACCAGGCACCCAGATGAAACCCAGCTTCCTAACTAATGATAGCCGTCCATTTACCCGAAGCCAAGCTGCACTAAAGGCCTCCAATAAAGTAACACAATGTTGCCAGCCAATCAAGATACAAAAAGAGCCCCCCCCCAAAAAAAGACAGAAGATATTAGTAGCAGAACACAGCAAACTCCAAGACCAATAAACACAGACCAAGACTCTCAACCAATCAGGAGGAAGAAAAAACCATTCTGACACAGCAATAGGCTGCCCCAAATTTAAATCTGAAACCACTGTAAAAGTTTGACTCACAGACAAACACCGTACAGAAGCCTGATGATGGCAGATGAGATTCTGCTGAAACGTTGCTACAACTTTAAAAGCACCACTATTATGACGTGGGAAAATACCCAAACAAAGCTGAATGCCAGACATGTAAGTACCCGCGAAAATTTAAGAAAACATATATATATATATATATATATATATATATATATATATATATATATATATATATATATATATATCTTACTACCTGTTACCACTGTACATATTAAATTTCAAAACGGGGAGCGGGCCAGCTCAAACCTCACTCGGCCGCACTCAGGCCAATTCCAGACGAGCCAACCGCCCTTTACTATTAATACTGTTATTAATACTGTTATTATAATTATCAAAATGGCAGACGACAATCTCTCCAAACGACCTTCCTTGAAGGCTAAGGCAAAGTCCCACTACTTGCGCAGGCAGGACAAGGAACCTTCCAAGGCCTCCCAACGAGATGCCTTAAGGCGCCATAAGGCATTGGAAAAGGAGTTTGATAGGCGATCAAGGGAGTCCCGCTCGGGGCCTCCAGCCCTTCCTTCTCCCACCCCCTCTACCTCTACTCAACCTCTTCCCCCTCCAGACCCGTCTTCCCTATCTAGGCGCAGCCCACTTCAGAGTCACTTGACCCCGGGACCACCGACCAGACTGAACCCTGAAGCTACCTTTATGCCTACGGCTGCTGGTCTGCGTCAGCAAGAACCCTCTACATTTGAGGTTCCAGCCCACATCAAGGCTTGGATAAAATCGGCTATCCGCCAAGGCATTGCGGAAGGCCTGCAGCACATGTCCAGATCAGGCTTCTCTCCACGGGCTCCCGACCACGACTCTTTATCCATCAGATCCCTTCCACAGCCGGATCCGGTACTCTCTCAGAGGGACAGCCCTCCTCCCGTAGTGGCCCAGGAGGAGGAGGAGGTAGGAGACTTTGGTGACTTCAGGGAAGAGGAAGAGGACTCCCGGATGGGATCCTCCCATTATAGTGAGCCCCTCTTAGAGGCGGACCTCATAGAGGGGGAGATGTCAGAGGACGAGGGGGCTTCTCCCGACCAACCCGTATTTGGGGGGCTGTTCAAGCCACACTTGTTTAAATTCCTCCTCTTTAAAGCCAAGAATGTCTCTGGCCTTCCCCAGTCTCCCTCTGACTTCCCCCCCACCTCAGAGAGACCAGAGGACTCCATTTTCACACAACCAGTGGTGGAAGCTGAGGTCATCCCAACCCTGCCCATCTTCGTAGACCTAGTGACGAAGCAACTTGCTTCCACGGGAGCCCCCCCTACACCCTCTAACCAAGACAAGAGATTCTTCAATCTTGATTTGGCAATGTCTACCCTTCTAAACATCCCGGAAGTCGATGATCCCATTGTGGTTTCTTGCTTCCTCCTCTACCCCCAGTGAGGCCTTAGAGGCCTTGAAACCTGAGGACAAGCGGACGGAACTGGCGTTGCGCCGAGCCCATCTATGCGACACTTGGGCCATTAAATTGGCTACGGCCGCTTCATTCTTTACAAGGTCCTCTATCCGCTGGCTCCGGCAGCTGAGAGAACATGTCCCCGTGTCCAATGTGAGGGCGCACCAAGACATAGCGAAACTGGTGGCCGCAGCCAAGTTTTCAGCTGACGCCACTTACCAATCGGTAAAGTTCTCTTCCAGAGCGATAACATCCCGTGTCACAGCTCGCCGCCTACTGTGGCTCAAGCACTGGCAGGCGGATGTTAAAAACAAGGTCAAGCTGGCCACTGCTCCCATCAAGGGAGACAAACTGTTCGGCCCGGCCTTGGAACCCCTGCTGGTCAAGGGCCGCAGCAAGAGGAAGTACCTGCCCTCCCTTTTTCGGAGGCCAGAGACAAGAGGCCCCCAGCCCTTTCGGAGGGGCTTCCCCTGCCCCTCCTACCAACTTCCCTTCCTGCCCAGATACCCGAGACCCCCTTCCTTCCGGTCTCAGGACCACTTGGACCCAGGCGACAGAAACAGATGGGGCAGCAACTATAAGAGGCCCTTTAGGGGATCAGGGGGGAGGCCCTAATGCCGACCCAGATAGAATTTCTTCCTCCCTCCCCATCGGCGGCCGCCTTAGACACTTCGCCGCTCAATGGGAGAAATCCATATCCGATGCATGGGTTAGGGACACCGTCAGGTTTGGTCTCGCCCTTGAGTTCCGGTCCGCCCCCACTGATTTCTTTATGACATCCCCCACCTCAAGAGATCCCACCAAACGTGCACTAATGGATGCAGCCATCCAAAACCTACTTGACATTCAGGCCATTCAACCCGTCCCACTGGCCCAGAGGGGACGAGGATTCTACTCCCACCTCTTTGTGGTGCCCAAGCATTCTGGGGGATGCAGAGCTGTATTAGATTTAAAACGGCTAAACCGCCACCTTATCCAGCGCAAATTCAAAATGCACACCTTGCAATCGATTCTCTTGAGCACTAGGCGGGGTGACTGGTTATCCTCCATAGATCTCTCGGAGGCATACCTACACATTCCAATCCGGCCCTCTCACCACAAATTCCTTAGGTTCTGTTATAATAACCTTCACTATCAATACGTGGCCCTCCCCTTTGGTCTGGCCTCGGCCCCCAGGACCTTCACCAAGGTCCTCGTGGCCCTGGCTGCTCACCTCAGGAGCGTTCCCGTCCACCTTCATTGCTATTTGGACGATATCCTTATTCTCTCCCCGTCCAAGACCCAGGCAGTCAGGGACACCAGAGCCACCCTCTCCACTCTCCTAGCACACGGGTTCCTCATCAATTGGCAAAAGAGTCAATTAACCCCATCCACCCGAATCACCCACTTGGGAGCCATAATTGCTTCGGTTACAGAAAGGGTCTTCCTCTCTTCGGAGAGGTTCCTCAGCATTCAAGCTCTGGTCAAACAGATTAGGTGATCAAGGAGGGTGGCATTACTTGACCTTTCTAAATTATTGGGTAAGATGGTTTCATGCATCTCAATTATTCCCTGGGCCCGTTTACACAGCAGATCCCTCCAGTGGTTCCTGCTCCCATTCCAAAGATCCGGAAGAAGCAATTCGAGGTCCAGAGTCAAGGTGCCTCCGACGGTCCTCACGTCTCTCCTCTGGTGGACCAACCCCGCCATCAACAGGGGCCACCTCTTCTCAGAACCTCAGCAGCTAACCCTCACCATGGACACCAGCCTATCTGGTTGGGGCGCTCACGTCAACTCGCTCTTGGCACAGGGCAAATGGTCGCCGATCGAGCAAAGATGCAGCATCAATTGGCTGGAGCTTCATGCCGTCCACCTGGCCCTGTGCAGATTCCTCCCCTTGGTACGCAGGCGTCACGTCCTTATTCTCACGGACAACGTCACAGCCAAAGCCCATATCAACAGGCAAGGAGGCACCCAGTCTATTCAGTTGATCAGGGAGGCCGAGCGCCTCTACCGTTGGGCAGAATCCAACCTCCTCTCACTAAAAGCCGAGCACATCTCCGGAATCTCCAACATCCAGGTGGATTGGCTGAGCAGGGTCACGGTGGACCAAGCAGAATGGCGCCTCCATCCATCCCTATTCAAGGAGGCGTCCAGAATATTCGGCCTCCCGAGGGTGGATCTCTTCGCCTCCCCGTCCAATGCGCAGCTCCCACGGTTTTTCTCCAGGTACCCTTATCACGGGTCGGAGAACCACAACGTGCTACACTGCCCATGGCCCCCAGGACTCTTATATGCCTTCCCGCCGCTGCCACTAGTTCACAGAGTCATAAAGAAACTCATTCACGAGAGGGCAGACCTGCTCCTGGTGGCTCCTTATTGGCCCAGGAGACCGTGGTTCGCGGACCTCCGCAATCTTTCGGTAGCGCCCCCATGGAGGATCCCCCCGGACAGGATTTCCCTCTCTCAGGGGCCCCTTCTGCATCCAGAGCCCCAATGGCTCCAGTTAGCCATCTGGAGGTTGAACGGATCCGTTTGACAAGAGAAAAATTCTCCAGTCAAGTAATCGACACTATTTTGGCCGCTAGGCGACCCTCCACCACACGAATTTATAATGCCACTTGGAAGGGCTTTTCCAAGTGGTGTAGCGGGTTCCAAGTTGACCCCCTCTCTCCCTCTATTGCACAGGTCTTGGAATTCCTTCAAGAAGGCCTACGTAAAGGGCTTGCCCCCAACACCCTGAGACGGCAGGTCGCTGCCCTCTCAACCGTTGTTTTTTGTGATAACTTCAGTTCTCTCTCTCATCACCCCCAGGTTAGAGCTTTCCTCAGGGGCGCCACCAACTTGTGCCCTCCGACTGTTCACAGGTTCCCCACATGGGACCTTAACAAGGTCCTCGTTTCGCTTACAAGGCACCCATTTGAACCTCTGAGGGAGTCCTCCCTTCTATTTCTAACATTTAAAGTAGTTTCTAGTGGCCATTACTTCTGCTCGTAGAGTCTCGGAAATAGCAGCATTGTCAATCAGAAACTATTTATGCGTGTTCCACGCTGATCGGGTGGTCCTTCACCCCGACCCCACCTTCTTACCCAAGGTTAACTCACCCTTCCACAGGTCTCAGGAACTGGTCCTCCCAAACTTTTGCCCCAGACCCTCAAGGGACAGGGAAACCCTTTGGCACACCTTGGATGTTAGAAGGGCCTTGCGCATATACATTAAGCGCACACAACCCCTGAGAAGATCAGAATCCCTCTTCCTCTCCTTTCAGCCCAGGACATTGGGGCTCAAAGTCTCTCCCTCAACCATCAGTCGCTGGATTAGGGCGACTATCGGCAGGTGCTACCTATCACAATCTCTGCCCGCTCCTGGGGGAATAACTGCTCATTCCACCAGGAGTGCAGCTACTTCGGCGGCTTGGGCCACACAAGCCCCAATTGCTGACATTTGTCGGGCAGCCACTTGGGCCTCTCCGTCCCCATTCATCAGACATTACAAAATAGACTTATACGCCTCAGCAGAAGCCTCTTTTGGCCGACGAGTCCTACAGAAGGTCATCAGTGACCCGGAGGGGCTTCCGGCCCAGACAGAGTCCCACCCGTAGGACAGCCAAGCTTTGGTATGTCCCACTCTCTGGATGCTCCGAGCGGCTCGAGGGAGAATGGGCGTTGGTTCTTACCTGATACGCCCCTTCTCGGCGAGCCGCAAGGAGCATCCAGCCCCACCCTAACTCCTCCATCTGGTGGGTACTCTAGTTTCAGCCAAGGAGCCAATAGTTGATTAGAAGGATTTCTTAACCTTTCTTCTCGTTATCACAAAAAACTGGGGGAACGCTACTTGGAGTCACGTGAGGGGGTGGAGCGTTTTCTCAGCTAAAGCTCAGTCTGCAAGAAGAGGACTCGGAAGCACATCCCACTCTCTGGATGCTCCTCACGGCTCACCGAGAAGGGGCGTATCAGGTAAGAACCAATGCCCATTCACCTTGCTGCTAGTTGTTATCCTCTCTTTCCTTCAAACTTTCTCAACATTTACTGAAAAATCATCCGCATAAGTCCAAAATAAATATTTTTCCATTATTTTGGGGAAAGAAAGCAATGTTTATTCCCTAATATCCTCAGTGTACGTGCATTTTATACATCTCAATCACAAACCTATTTAAATGTCTATTTCATTTTTTCTTCTTCTTGGGGTCATGGGATCCTAATTTCTAGTACGGGGTCAAATTATTTTATTTTGTTGCTGTTGTAGGGAAGATGTGTCTATTTTTGGATACCTTGAGCTTCAGATACCTTTGACTTTGTTTGAACCCCCAGGCTTATACTGTATTTTTGTTTTTGAGACAGTTGTTATTATACCAGTTTGGTATGCCACAAGAATTCTAAAATATTTGGTGGGGTTGCTCCAGTATGCATCATTTGCTCTTGCTTATATTGAAGTTTATTTGCCATTTTTGCAAACCATCCATGTAATTCAGTATGATTGAGTTAAAAACCATGTGGGAGACTATAGAGAAACCCACAGAATAGAGCTGCCTTTGACTTGATAGCTCTAAAGAAGAAACATGAATGCTTTGGCTTAACAAAATATCAGCAACAGGGACCATTCCCTGGTCACCCCTGTTATTCTAAACACCAGCTGCTCTTTTGCCTCCACTATAGGGACCAGCTGCCCAGTGGAGGCACATGGCAGAAAGGACATGAAAAGAAACCACCTGTTCACCCATTTTGAAAAAGGCTGTTTCTTTGTCTTTATTGTTTAGGACATATGGATTTGTAATAAGCAGACTTGTTATTATCCTTACATATTCTTAGAAGGCAGAGACAAGCAACATAAAGTAGAAATAAATAGGCAAGTTGTATGATTAAAAGCCCTTCATTATGTTCTGTATCACTTGCTAGTTGTATTACTTTGGCCGGCAGGTAGAAGATACTATAGTGTGTGCGTTTCCCCTCTTTATTTATATGTTTTAATCCATACACATGCAAATAAATATACCAGAAGAAATTCAAAACTATACTTTTTATTGATCTGCTAATTATGGATTAAAAAGGAAGATTTTTTTTTTAAAAAAAGGGCAAGGGATCACTGAAAAAATGTGAAGTCCTTTATTGATGCTCTAAGGAACTAGAACAGTTTAATTTTCTTTGTAAGATTGCTACTCCATGCATACTTATTTTCCACTAAATCTACCCTTAGGACAGTACAGTAAATATTATGGGTGGCAAGTAAACATTCCCTATAGAAAAGCCAAAAATTTCTACAGGACCTATTTAGCCTACTTATTGAATTATTTTGTTTTTTTCTCTATTACATCTACACTGCCTGCCTATAATATTGTATATTCCTGCATTATAATGTAAATGTGAATTGTGAACTTCAGAATTTCTATAGCGCTATTGTGTGACAGATTCATTAGAATTTCATGAAACACACAAAGAATGAATGACTAATATATTTCTGCAAATGCTAGTGTTCCTTTTTGCAAATTCCCAACTGAGAACTGTTTCAGAAGAAAAGACTAAAATGAGGGGGAACTTCCATTTTCCACTGCAAGTTAACAAATGAAATCATCCACGTTAAAAGGCATCCATTCTCCTTGAGAAATGAAGTTTTAAAAAGTAGTTTATTAATATAGTTGTTTTTCTGGATCAGACAGGTTCAGATATATGAAAAGGGTTAGTATAATATAAATATGATGAGCCTTGGATTCAGCAGCTTGCATTTTTACATATGGAATTTCACTAACTTACATACAGCTGTATTATTCTATAACTTTAATTAATTGGGCAATTTTTTAAAGGAAGCATGTTAACTATAGTAATCAGCACTGTGTTAGCATGTGATCCCCTGAGGTTTAACACTGGGTGGGCTGTAATGAAGGTTTAATTATTTCACTTTTGGTTAAACACCTTTAAGTTATGGGAAAGTTATACAGTAGCCAGGTTTCTAATAGTAGCCAGCTATTTTGAATTTGAAAGACCACAGAAAAATTAACATCTCATTAAACAGCCATGCAGATAAAGGTTGGCTCCATGCACACTAATTAATGTTTGCACCAGGCATATCATGTGAACAGGGTCTGTATCACATGTGAACAGTAATGGATTGGAAGTAGTTAATCCAAAGAGCAAGTCTGTCAAAGCTCTGGTTAGTAAAATTTATTAAGAAGAGGGTTAAATTAGGAAAAGCAATAGGAAGCTCTAATCTAAACCTCGATTATAAAAGCAACTTTCTGGTTTGCACCACTAGTTAGCTCAATGTTGCTTTATATATCAACAGGGAATATAAGTCCAAGCCTTAATGTACTTTCTTTGCTTTTGGCAAATCATAGCGTATTCAATAAACCATGACTAAATGAGTCATGATTTGACATAATCAGTTGGAAACCAGTCAAAGTGTTTATATTTCAGCATCTCCATGTTTGCCTTCTAACTTGAGGATATGTTTCTTCAGATATGAATCTGTAGTAAACAGATTGTCAGTCATATACTCTCCTTCAATGATAGATAGTACTAGCTTTGTAACTATGTTTCTGCTACATTTCACTTGGCTGAATACGTCTCAAGTCATTCAATCTGCATTGATTTAAGGCTAGTTGAAGCAGTTTTTTCCTTGTGTTTAGCCACTTTAGTATCTGAAAGCAGGAGGTATGACAATAAAAACCTAACAGGTGCTTCAGACCATTTTTGTTTCACTATTGTAGTTATTTTAAAACGACAGGCAACATACAGGTTGCGTTAATATGTGATGCTTGATTTCCTTGGTGATTTATTCATAGTTTTCTGTCTAATTAGTATTAATTGAATGCATTCCAAGTATAGGAAATAGGAAAATTGGAACACCCAAATATTATGCTATATGCACCAAAAATAGCCTCATCCGTATTTAGATTCATGGAAAGAGAAGTGACTCTATTAAATTTGCAACTGTTAAGAAGCTCACTTTTAATATTCATCTGTGTAATTAGGCTGCTATTCCTGGTTTTAAAAAAGAGGACTATTCTATAACATGCAAAGATTCTTTCCAGTTGCCCTCAGTTCCTCTGACCTCTTTGACCCATTCACATGGGTTTTTGGCAACAATATAAAAGTGGTTTGCATTGCTTCCCTCTGGGTTGTTCTTTTTTTAATTCTCAGTCTGTTCTATTGCATTAGTTTTCCTTGGATGTCTAAGAAGGCCTGATCTTGTTTAACTTCCAAATCCAGAAAAGGATAGCCAGATGCTGCCACATGTGGAAATATTGCATTAACAAAAATCACATTACATTCAGTGTAATGGTCTTTTATACATTTGTCATCTATAAACTCCAGTGAATGGGTTTAAAAATAAGGCGTACAAAAGTCTGAATGCAATCTATTGTAATCTTTTATGGCAATCTTCTGCAATAAAAGGATAAGAATCCCTTTGATCAACGATGGGATTCCAAGCAAGAACTTAAAATTTCAGACCCAATGTTGTCTATTTTAAGAAATTACACATAAATGTTTAGGACAGGCTCAGAGATGAATGCAATCAAGCTTGAAATGAAGGCATTTGCAAGAACAGTTTTGTAATTTCTTCATTTTAACAACACATGAGAATCCCATTACTAGAGAACATGTAAAAACCAACCCAGAATTATCGCTTGGAGAAGGAGAAGAACTGGACACAATGACTCCTGTTATTGCCATTAAGGAATGTTAGGGCAATGTCTCAATATAGCCTACAAAATAAAATTAGCTGTGAACTAAAATATTTTGAGAACGTTCTTAGGGAAATTGTTTTGGTATGAACAGATTCATATGAGTCAATCCATGTGCAATAAAGACTAAAAGCAGAGTTAAATGACTTGGAAGAAAGGACTTGAAAAGATTGAATCAACTTCTTGTTATTTTGTCTGAGTGTTTTTGTGGTCAAAATGCCCTTCACTATCATGTTTTCATTTTTTTCTGGAGAATAATGGCAGTTTTGCCATTATTGTCTCTTCCCACTCCCAAAAATGTTTGTAACCTGAATTTTTCTCTTCTGACTCAACACTGCTTATACCAAACTAGGATAAAGACTAAATGTGTCTATCAGTCAGATGTTCTCAATAATGACACCCACGCAGAACTAGTCTCTCAAGGTTTGCCTTCCTAACTTGTAAAGAATTTGACTGGAGGGTAAGAAGCTTTTTCCTCCTCTTATTTCAAAGTATTTCCAGATTGATAAAAGTCATTGGTTTAAAGGAGCTAAGTTTTTTAATTGATCAAACTTGCATTATTGTTATTATACATTTTAACTGCATTAATATCCACATTACGGTTTCCAGAAAAGTGTTAGGTAAATATAATGAATTGACACATTCATTGCAGCGGGATTCATTCATTTCAATGTTTCTTAAACTTGCCAATTTTAAGATGTCTAAACTTCAAATCCCAGAATTCTTAATTTAAGAAGTTCACACATCTTCAAGTTTCCAAGAACACTGACTTATCTGGTTTCCTGTTTTTCTACTGCTGTTAATTAAGGCTAGTTTCCTCTATTGGCTTTATCTAGAAATAATTCCCACTAAATTTAATAGAATACACCTTAGAGTAGATATTATTTAGATTACCCTGTAAGAATATAATGGCACTTAATAACAATAATATAATAATTAAGTATCTGGGCAGCTGAATCCGTAACAGGTATTCCATGATTCTCCAAATGTTTCTAAACTTCATCTCAGAATTAGAGAATTATGTGGTGATTATTTAGCAACACTTGGAAGGTTACATGCTCACCTTTAAATATTTAGATCAGCCTGCTACTTGATGCAGGTAGTCCTCCACTTACAACCATTCCTTTAGTGGCATGTGAAGTTACAACAGCACTGAAAAAAGTCACTGTTCCTCACACTTACAAACATGGCAGCATTCCCATGCTTACATAATCAAAATTTGGGCCCTTGATAAGCAGCATATATGTATAATAGTTTCAGCAACTCTGTGGTCCTATGATCACCATTTGCGATCTTCCCAACTGGTTCTGAAAACAGGGAAAGCTGTATTGTTTAATGACTCCACGATTCACTTAACAACTGCAGTGATTTGCTTAACAACCATGGCAAAAAGGTTTGTAAAATTGGCCATGATTCACTTCACTTGATTAGCAACAGAAATGTTGATCCCAATTCTAATGTAAGTTGAGGACTATCTATATCAGTGATGGCTAACCTTCGTGGTGGGATTCAAAAACTTCTACTACGGGTTCTGTGGGCATGGCTTGGTGGGTGTGGCCATGTGACTGGGTGGGTGTGGCTTTTTTTGCAGCCCCCACCTGTTTTTTGGGAGCTTCCTAGCCACAGAGAGGCCTCGGGGGGGCGGGTCGTTTTTGTTCCCCCAAGTCTCCTCTGGGGCTCTGGAAGAAAAGGAACAGAGCATGGGAGGGGCATTAGCACCCCTCCAAGCTCCGTTTTGGGAGCTTCCTCACCTTAGAGAAGCCTCTGGGGGGTGTTTTTGCTCCCCTAAGGCTCCTCTGGGGCTCTGGAAGGCAAAAAATGGAAGGGGGGCTGAGTTCCTCCCTCCATTTTTTGTCTTTGTGGGCCTCAGCAAGGGGAATCCCGGCAAGCTGATCTTATCTACAGCTGATTACCGGGAGGGGAAAAAAAGAAATACACACCTTAGGTGAATGTCAGGCAGGCGGGCAGAGTGAGCGAGCATTGGGCGGGAGGGTGACCGGGTGGGGGGCGTGGCCAGCCAGAACTTACTATCAGTTCAGCGACCCATGCCAAATTCTTGCTACCGGTTCACCCGATCCAGTGCGAACCAGCTGAATACCACCACTGTAACCTTCCCGTCCTCGCGTGCCAAAAGTTTGCATGCGACTGTGCGCACCAACACCGTAAGGCAATGCACGCGGGCCCCCCATATCGTGCACACACAAACCCCCGTGCACATGCTACACGTCTCTACGCAAGCACACATGACCCCCCATGTGCACCATGCATTTCTGCACATGTGCATGACCCCCCTGCACCCCCTGCACCTTTCTGTGCATGCATCTCCTGTGCCCTCCACAAATCTGCGGCAGCTACCCAATGATCAGCTGGCGGGCAGGTGGAGGGCGCGCATGTGCAGTGGACCTGCTCCAGGGCAACGGCTCAGATGCCGTAGGTTCGCCTTCACGGACCTATGTAATACAGCATCAATTAAAAACATAAAGGAGAAGCTTACATTTGTTATTTCTGCAGAAAAGCTTGAGATATTGTTTTCCTGTTTCTGGTTGGATGGAGTTGTTGCTGTTTTGTTCTTATATTTGCATATGTTTATTTTTCTTTGTAAGCCACTCAAGTTAAAGAGTTGGGTGGCCCCTAAATGTAAATAAATAAATACTAAGTAAATAAGTAATCAATGCATTTGAACGTTTCTTCAACCATATTTTTACAAGATAGATTCAGGGTTAGGCTTAGCTTTTAGCCTTAACAGTTGTCAGCAATGTGAAGATAATAATATAGTTCAACCTTAGAGCATTGTTGTAACACAAAGTTACAACCAAGAGTAATAGAAATATATTCTTCTAGAATTGGAGTGCCAGTAACAAGTATTATTCAACAGTAATCTCTTAAAATATCTTCCTCCCTTCCCTGGAAAAATTATCCTTCTTTTGATTCTTAAACAATATTTTCCATTCTGGCAGCCTCCACATATGTTGAGATTATGGCTCCCAGAACTGATAATAGATATGTGAAGCAGGCTGTCCATGACCATTGGGAAGTTCTCCAAGCAAGAGCTCTTACAATCAAACCAGATTCAAACCCATTCATTTCAATTGCATCATTTAATTAAATAAATAGGGGTTGCAATTGGATTGTTCATATTCAACAGCAAAATATTCTGGTCTGGCCCAATTGTGATGTTCAGGAATAGTCTTCCAATCTGGTGACTTTAGATTGGTTAGTCTATAATCGCAATAACAACTGAGCTAGCAAAATACGAACTTAGAACGTTCCTTGTAATAACTATGGGGAAACAATTAAAGTTTTTCCCTTAAGACATAGGCTCTACCATACTTCATACTAATTCCCATTTTCTTTGTCCCATTTGAGGTTTTCAGAGTAGCAGTAATCTCTATCTACAGGTGAAATTCAAAAAATTAGAATATCATACAAAAGTTCATTTATTTCAGTAATGCAACTTAAAAAGTGAAACTAATATATGAGATAGACTCATTACATGCAAAGCAAGATAGTTCAAGCCATGATGTGTCATAATTGTGATGATTATGGCTTACAGCTCATGAAAACCCCAAATCCACAATCTCAGAAAATTAGAATATTACATGCAATCAATAAAACAAGATTGTATATAGAAAAATATCAGACCTCTGAAAAGTATAAGCATGCATATGTACTCAGTACTTGGTTTGGGCCCCTTTTGCAGCAATTACTGCCTCAATACGGCGTGGCATGGAAGCTATCAGCCTGTGGCACTGCTGAGGTGTTATGGAAGACCAGGATGCTTCAATAGCGGCCTTCAGCTCTTCTGCATTTTTCAGTCTCATGTCTCTCATCTTTCTCTTGGCAATGCCCCATAGATTCTCTATGGGGTTCAGGTCAGGTGAGTTTGTTGGCCAATCAAGCACAGTAATCCCATGGTTATTCAACCAGGTTTTGGTGCTTTTGGCAGTGTGGGCAGGTGCCAAGTCCTACTGGAAAATGAAGGCAGCATCCCCATAAAGCTAGTCTGCGGAAGGAAGCATGAAGTGCTCCAGAATCTCCTCATCTCCAAGATCAGCTGCGTTGATCTTGAACTTAATGAAGCACAGTGGACCAACAGCAGCAGATGACATGGTTCCCCAAATCAACACAACTGTGAAAACTTCACACTGGACTTCAAGCATCTTGCAGTGTGTGCCTCTCCATTCTTCCTCCAGACTCTGGGTCCTTGGTTTCCAAATGAGATGCAAAAGTTGCTCTCATCAGAAAAGAGGACTTTGGACCACTGAGCAACAGACAAGTTCTGTTTTTCTTTAGCTCAGGTAAGATGCTTCTGACATTGTTTGTTGTTCAGGAGTGGCTTGACAAGAGGAACACGACATTTGAAGCCCATGTCCAGGATCCATCTGTGTATGGTGGCTCTTGATGCACTGACTTCAGCCTCAGTCCACTCCTTGTGAAAGTCCCCAACATTTTGAATGGACTTTTCCTGACAATCCTCTCTAGGCTGCAGTCATCCCTGTTGCTTGTGCACCTTTTTCTTCCACACTTTTCCCTTCCATATAACTTTATATTAATGTGCTTTGATACAGCACTTTGGAAACATCCAACTTCTTTTGCAATTACCTTTTGAGGCTTTCCCTCCTTATGGAGGGTGTCAATGAGCGTTTTCTGCACAACTGTCAGCTCAGCAGTCTTTCCCATGATTGTGATTCCTACTGAACCAGACTGAGAGACCATTTAAAGGCCCAGGAACCCTTTGCAGGTGTTATGGCTTAATTAGCTGATTAAAGTGGGACACTTTGAGCCTAGAATATTGAACCTTTTCACAATATTCTAATTTTCTGAGATTGTGGATTTGGGGTTTTCATGAGCTGTAAGCCATAATCATCACAATTATGACACATCATGGCTTGAACTATCTTGCTTTGCATGTAATGAGTCTATCTCATATATTAGTTTCACCTTTTAAGTTGCATTACTGAAATAAATGAACTTTTGCACGATATTCTAATTTTTTGAGTTTCACCTGTATCTATCCATCCACTCACCCATCCATCTATCATCTATCTATCTATATAATCAATCTATCTGTCTGTCTGTCTGTCAATCAATCAATCAATCAATCTAGCCTCAAAAGACAAAACTTAATCACACAAAGTTGTAGCTGGATAGACCTAGTAATTCAGCTTTTTGCAAGTGGAGATTTCCAAGGGCTTTGAAATGCAACTTCCATCATTCTCTGCCAGGGTAAGCTGATGTGCTCAGGAGGCTGGGAATGATGGGATTTCTCTCCATTTCTTGTGGGCAGAAGATGGACCTCTATGATCCCCCAATATTTATTAAGGTGACCTCTCTCTCCTCAGAAGAAAGGTGCGCATGCTGTTTTAACCACCCCGTCAGCTAAACCCCATCCAGTCAATGGGGCCAGTCAATGGGGCTAGGATGAAACCTGGGCCACCAGGAGACCCTTTTTTTGTGTGCCCCTTCCCCAACTAGGGCGGGCGAAGCAGCCGCTCTTTTAGCGCCTCTGGAATGGCTGTTGAGGTAACCCGAAGAGGCAGCCTCTTTTCAAACCCACTCCCGCCCCCTTTTTAAACGGGCGGCTACAGGGACCGAGGACAGCAAAAGCGGCGCCCCGTTTCTTCTGCGCTCTTTTTTTTTTTCATTTTGTATTCAATCGGCAGCGGAGGCACGAGCCTTCTGAGGCGCCAGGAAAAGGAGCCGAGGAGCTGCAGCAACGTTGCAGGCGAGCCGAAAAAGGGGAAAAAAAGAAGGGAGGGAGGAAGGAAAGAAAGAAAGAAAGAAAGAAAGAAAGAAAGAAAGAAAGAAAGAAAGAAAGAAAAAGAAAGAAAGAAAGAAAGAAAGAAAGAAAAAGCTTTCCAGCCGGCTTCGGCGTAGCGCGTGAAGCCGACCCACCGCCTCCTTCCCCCTCACCGACGGGGATGAACTGACGCGCTGCACCATCACTTCCCAAAAGAGATTTCCAGACTTGGAAGCAGCCCGCCACGAAGGAGGAGGAGGAGGAGGAGGTGGAGGAGGAAGCGAAGACGAGCGCCGGCTGCTCCTGCTGCTGTTTCGCGCTCTCCGCCCCCTTCCCGCGTCTTGACGCAGAGACAGAGAGAGGGAGAGAAGCGGGGAAAGCAACCGCGCCGTCCGGCTGAGAACCCAAAGGCAAAAAGCGGGAGAGTAGCGGCGGCTGGAGAAACCAGAGGCGGAGACCGAGGTAGCTAATCTTCTCCCCCTGCCCACGCTCCCCCGCCTCTCCCCTACTCCAACCTTGGCGCCAAGGGCACCCTTTCCCTTGTCCTTTATTGGGCGGGGGCAATAGTTGCGGGGCGAGAGGCGCGCCGTTGCCCCCCTCCATCTTTCTAATGCGGGAGGCGACAGGCGCTGCTTTATTTTTATTTTTTATGGCGCGGGTGCGAGCGAAGGATCGCTGCTTGCCGAGAAAGAAAGGGAAGCCGCCGTGGGATGGGGAGGAAGCGAGCTGTTCTCCCACAACTGCCTTTTGATGGCCGTCCCTTCCTTCCCAGCCTTAACGCCAAAAGGGAAAAGGGTTGGGAACGTTTCGGAGTGGGCTTCTTGTCGGGGCGGGGCGGAGGGCTTTTCGGAGTGCCTCACCGCCCCGAGGCGAGCGCGCCGCGGGATTTTTTTCGCTGCCCGGTTGTGCCCCGCGTGTCTGTTTAATAACGTGTGTATTGAATGCGGTCATTCTGTATAAAGTAGACCTACTCGGAAGGAACTCCCTCCGCTTTAGGGTCCTAGGGGGGCGGGGGCGGGGAACTGGTTTCCGAGGAATTGTGTGGAAGGTTATAGCTTGAAAACAAAGCTGCCCAAGAATCCCAGACCCTTTGCTTGGAATAATCGCCACCCAAATAACTGTATGGCCCCAAGCTTTCCCTGTGATAAAAAGAGTAAAGGGCCATGTTACTTGGCTGCATGACTTTGATGTAGAGGTAAGTGGAATACAAAACAGTAAACCAGTCTAAATGTTCTAGAAAAGGAACAGGCTCTTTTCCCTCCTACCCCTGGGTTAACCTTGAATGCCTGCAAAAGTGGCTTTAAACTCCTGTGGGAGCCTTCTTGTCTAGTGGGCTTTGGCAGAGGATTTAGGCTCAGATGCAGAGTGAGGAGACAGTACAGATAATTCAGTGTTAGATGGGACTGTAAAGCTGTGAATCAAACAAGTGTAAAGCTGTGGCTGATACACTGTATTAGTAATTCAGTCTTTCCCAGTAAATATCTATTTGCTTACTTCATTCAGAATGGGCCATAATGGAAGGCTTGTGTGTGTGTGTGTGTGTGTTTCCGGAGTCTTAGGAAGGTGAGAGAATGGCAGAATTTTGATATGAGAAGTAGAGAGTGAAAATTGAATTGGTGAGTCAACCTTAGACTTTGGAAGAGAGAGCGCTGCAGGAATATCAAAGAGTTGTAAGCGCAATGGGTCGTCTGTCTGCATGTGAAGGAGAAAGCGAAATGAAGGACAGAAACAGCAAGAAGAAACCATTTCCTTCTGGTATTTGAATGGATATTACCAGTGGTATATTTGGGTGAGAAAATATTAATAAGTTCACAATAAGTTATGCAGGGATTAAAATGGAAATGTATTATTAAACATTGGAAAAGTATTTTTCCAGGGGTTTTTCTCCTGCATGGTTTTCATTTCTTAATATCATCATTTCTTATTTCTTTTCCTTAGGCAAAATATAACACACAACCTCTGTCCTTCCAGTACAACCCTGTTAGATACGCTACTGTTCAAATTTTTAAGAAAGTCAGTTTTCCTTTTATATTCATTTCAAAAAGATGGGAGGGGGATTTCAGGTGAGACTTGTTACATATGGGTACCTGCATCCTACACTGAGGGTAATTCTTGAGAATGGAGAAGCAGAAAATAGATAGCATCTTCTCTTCTCGGGTTTTGCTTTTTAGAAGTTGTCTTTCTCCCCAATAAGTATTTTCCCCTATGCAATTTGCAAACATTTCAAACCCTCAGAAAGGGGGAAGAAGCAATAGGAAGGTCACCTGAAGCTTAGAAATGGTAGGGAGGAAGAAAGATGATGGGTGTAACAATTTTTTTGCTTTAAATCATTGCTTCGTTAGGGAAACAAATGGGGCTTTCATTTCACAGCATAGTTATCAAGCCTTTTTCTCAATATGTTCTGTCCTTGGGTTTTAGAAAGCAAATTAACTGCCCACCAAATGGGAAGCTTCACAGATACCTCCAAATCCTACTGTTTGAATGCATACCTAACAAATCCTACACGCTTTTATTATAACTTTGATGTATTTTTGTACAAAAACCTCTACCAGACTTTGAAATTTCCCATTGCTAACAATTTCAGATGAAAAGGTGTAAAGCTTTTCATTTTTGCTTTGTTGCCATTCAATTCTACCATGTAATATATGTACTTCTCACAGGTAGTCCTTGACTTAGAACCATTCATTTGGCGACCGTTTGAAGTTGCAGCAACACTGAAAAAAGTGACTACCTTTCCAATGTTTAATAATACATTTCCATTTTAATCCCTGCATAACTTCTTATGTACGTACCACCATCATGGAATCTCTGTAGCCACATGTTCAGAATTTGGATCCTAAGCAACCAGTGTGTATTTATCATGGTTGCAACATCCTAGGGCCATGTGGACCCTGCTTTGTGACCACTCAGCCAGCTTCCAACAGCCAAATCAACAAGGAAAGCCAGATTTGCTTAATGAATGTGCAATTCATTTAATAACCATGGCAAAAAAAGTCACAAAACTGGGCAATCCCCTTAACAATCGCCTTGCTTAGCGATGGAAATTCTGACCCTATTTGTGATGTCAGTAAATTGAGAACTATCTGTAAATCTCTTCAGGTCACAGGGTCTTTTAGATATATAGGTACAGTATTGTAGGAGTAAGAGTTCACAAAAATCAAAAGTGTCAACTTTGTAACCTCTGAGAATTGAGTTAAAAAATTTAAGTAGCTGCTTAAATTTTGAAGTATTAGTGTTGGAGAGAGTTAAATATATTCACAGTGGTCATGTACTGGCATCTGACTGGCATCATTGTATATAAACAATTTCTAAATGAGCTGCAGATGCTTTTTTTAAAGATACTCCCTATCAGAACAAGATACCAATGGTATCAGTATGGTTTTTTAAATGATACACTTAATTGAATAATTGGACTTCCAGAAGTTTAGGCAGTTCATAGTTAGAAGGGAATGAATGGATGTCTAAAAGATTGTTCAGTAGTAGAAGAGATTGTTGCCTCTATATTGGAAATTTTGATTAGCATTTGACATTTTGTGATACAGTATAATCGGGACTAGCATTATCTCAATGTTTGGTGGTATGAGTTGGTATTCATCCCTGGTGAATGTTCTACAGAGGCTTTTCTGCACTGTTTATTTCACTTTCATGCTGTATTGTACTGACTACACAATGCTAATTCTACAGAAGCATTTGCTTTGTTGCTCAGCGAATCTGTTTAGGGCAGAATCTGTTTGGCAATATAGCCTTCAAAATGTTAAATTGGTCTCCTAAAACTAAATTGCTGCTGCATTGATGATGTCATTCTATAACATACCCTGAAAGCAGGTCACCATATTAATTTTTTTTTGCATTTTCTCAAGATTTTATTGAATTTTGATATTCAGAAAAATGGTATATACTTAGAAATAGGACAATATCTTATGAGAGTAATTAGGATGCCTTTAACTGAAGAAAGAAAAAATGGAGAAAACAGCAGTTTACCATATTTTATATTTACATAAATAAATATTTACATAAATATTTATTCATGTAAATATTTTTATATTTACATAAATAAATATGTTCTTTCTTTCAACATTTTCTTAAATTTTTCACATTCCTTATTAGAAATAAGGAGCATCTCTATTTCAAAGATGTTACCATTTTTGGAGACATGAATAAATTATTTATGTAATAAACCTGACAAGTAATTACCACTTTCACTCAAAATTATCAAACTGGGTATTAACTGTACTGCTGAGGCTTTACAGAGAATTAAACTTCAGGAGGTTATCCTGCTTATTTTATCCTTAAGAAAATATTATTTATTTCATTATTATTTATTTAGGATTCTCTTCTAGGCTTCCAGACTCCAAAAAAATACTGGGCTGGTTACAAAATAGAGTTCTTAAAAACGCGATTACCGCAGTAAACCATAGCCAGTTACTTGATCATCTTCAAAACATTACTTTGTTTTTATTTATAATGTATATTTTTTTTAAAAAAGCAGAAGTTGCAATAAAATGTCATGCATGGGACAAATACTATAAACCTCTGTCTGTCTGTCTGTCTATCTCAATAATATCACTATTATTAAGTGTTGTATCTTATGATTCTTGACAAATGTATCTTTTCTTTTATGTACACTGAGAGCATTTGCACCAAGACAAATTCCTTGTGTGTCCAATCACACTTGGCCAATAAAGAATTCTATAATTCTATAATCTATTTAATCTATTCACCATCCATCTCACCTGAGTGACTCTGGGTACCTTACAACAAAAAACATATAATGATGTAAAAAACATATTTCTTTATTTAAAAAGAGAGTTAAAAACAGAATTAAAGAAAAATTAAAAATTAAAATGTTAGAAGCTAAAGAAGTGGAGGGAGTGCCCTCAAGCCACCAACCATCCCCTGGATTGCATATTACTCCTAGACCCCCATGCCACTGGAAGACCAGAAGAGTGGGGGAGGCCACCACATCTCGGGGAGTAGGATGTTACAAAGGGGCAGGGAAATGTCAAAGAAGGCTCTTCCTAGATTATGCCAGTCAAAATTCTTTAACTGGCGGGATCTACAGCATATTCCCCCTGCTTGGCTGGGTGGGATGGATTGATGTAATTGGGAGAAGACAGTTCCTAAGGTAACCTGCTCCCATGTCAGGAAAGATGATGATTTAGAAAGCCTGTTCGAATGAAAATGGCTTCATGTGACTCCCTGAAACATTGATATTGGAAATATTAAAAGGGAGCAGGTAAGGTAATCCTGTTCTAGTTTAGTAGCAACTTTTGCTTAAGTGGTAAAAGGAAGACCTAAAGGAGGGCCCATGAAAAGGCCAAATATGAACAAAGGTAGTTCTTGTGGAATTCAAGCCTTGAGCTATTAGGACACTTTTCCTTCCATCTGTTAGATTTCGGTTCCCCCTACTCTTTAGTTAGTATAACCAGGGGTGGGCTTCAAATTTTTTAGCAAAGTGTTTTCTGCCCAGTTTCTGGGTCGTTATGGCCATGGTGGGTGTGGCCTAGTTGGTCTCCTGCACAGCGGGGGGGTGGGGGAAAGCATTTTGTCCTCCCCAGGCACTGGAGGCTTTCCTCACGCCTCCAGGAGGGCGAAAACAGCCTCCTTGGGCACTGGAGGCCCTCTGGAAGCTGGAAATGGGCCCATTTCTGGCCTTCCTGAACTTCCAGGAAGCCTACTTTTCACCCTCTCTGAGCCCTCTCATGGGCCCTGCACTTACTTACATCCAAAACAGGTTGTGTGGGGACTCCTGGGAGGGGAGAGGAAAGGTAGGTGGGATTTGGGGGTTATCCAAACTGCACAGAATCTTAGCTAGGGGCTCTCCCAAACCCCTGAGAACCCCAGCAGCCTACCCCTGAGTATAACCCAGAGGTTGATTTAGTGTTTTCAAAGAGAGAACCATAACTTCTGATCTGTATTCACCAATAGAGTGGGAATCAATATAGTTCTGGTGAGATATGACCCATATGCCAGTTCTGATTAATTTTAGTCAGCAGGGCCTAAATTTTTCTTCACTTGACAGTTGCGCTTAGCCCAACCTGTCTTACACAGTAATTCAAGAAGACCTCGGCGTATATCCTTTTGAGCTTCTAGATGAAATACAGATTATAAATGTAACAATAAATATAGCTGGCTGATCATGGGCAAACAGAACTGAATATTTTGGGCCGACTGATCATGTAGTATTGTTTAATTTTTCCTCTTGTGGATGGATAGATTAAATTCCTTGGAACCTGATAGGACTTTCTTCTGAGTAAACATAGTAAGATCTGGCTCCAGTATTTTTGCTTTGTAATTCATGTGATGATGTTTCAAATTATGCCAATTTCTTACATTGTTCTCATGAAGCAAGAAATATATCACAATTAAGAAAGTATTTTATTTCCATATTTAACATACTTCCTAATTTGCTGCGGAAGTATTTTTTTTTTAATTCCATCAAAAGAAGGAGGTTTAAAATAATGGCTCAGGACAGAACCAATGATATTATGTAAGCTTTGAGCTCTATGCCAAGATGACCTGCACTTAAACCTGCAAATCTATAATTGAATGATGTAAGATTAGGGTTCTAATCTGAAAGAAAAAGCAGAGTTTTCCTTTGGTGTATAATTAGAAAACCTGTGGTCCACTGGATTATCATTTCAGAGATCTTTCCTCAACCGATATAGAGAAACTTAATGACCACAGGTAGACAAAAAAGCACTAAGAACAGGAGTCACCTCTGACTTCCTAGCCAGCTTCCCCATTGACTTTTCTTGTGGGCAATGAAGTAGCACTGAAGTAGCAACAACTTTGCCAAATGTCAATCTTATAGGAGTCATGGGTCATGGAGTTTAAATGCATTATGTGGGTTATCCCAGTTGAGGTACGTTGATTGAAAAATTGTTGCCCTGTCATGTGCCCAGTTGAAGGTTACAAACAGTTACAAAAATGTTTATAGTATTTTAGTGGAGAATCCATCCAATGCACTACTGCAGGGCTATCAAACTCCTGGCCCACGGGCCAGATGTGTCAGGCACTGGCCATGCTCACGCCCGGTTTAGCAAAGGGGGGGGGAGTCCCTGGTACATCACGTGATGCCGCCGTGACAACATGAGTTTGACATCCCTGCACTACTGCATCTGTTTATGGGGAAGGTCTCCTTCACTATAAACAATAAACAAATATAGAGAGAAAACAGTAAAATTAGAGGGGTGGTGAAAAAAAGATAAAACATGCTTTTTATGTTTTTAAAATTCATTTGAATACACAGGGCTTAGCTGAAAATACATTTTTCTTATTGTAGGTTTAGCTTTGTGTTGTATTTTAAGCATCTTTTTTCATTGTTATTTTAAACCAGTCAGGTGCTTTAAAGAAAATTAACCATATGTTTGCATGGGCATATTAAATAGCAGGTATAAGCTTTACAAGTATATAGGCTTTAGCAAGTATGAACTATTTCATTTTCAAGCATGTAATTTTGAATGCAATTGAATATAAAATTAATAGGTCTTGATTATGGCTTCCTTCTGGTATATGGTACTAGGAGGGAGGGAGGGTGCAGTGATAGAATGTTTTGAGTACTGTGTGAAGATAAACAGGACCACTACAGAAATACAAATCAAGGAATCTGAGCCCATCTAAATTACATGGATAGAAAGGATAAGAAAGGATGATATGATAATTTATACTGATAAGAAATCATATGTTCTAAAGTTCCTGCAGAATCAATTATCTGCAGTCTCCTTGATTTCTGTAGCACTTATGCAAGCTGCAAGGCAAGAATCATTGTGTTTCCCCAAAAACTTAAGGGGTAGAAAGAGAAGAACAAATCAGATGATTAAAAAAATGAGACAGAGAAAGAGAGTGGGCAGGGAATGGTAAAAAACTTAATGTTGGTTCTGATCTTGACATGCTGTTCCTGATCATTCCTTCATAGAATCTGGCATCAGAGTTTTCAAAAACAAAATACCAGTAACAGGATATCTATTCTGTTGAAGTTTATGAAGTTGTTAATACTTCATTTTAGCAATCTCTATGGTAACCATGTAGGTCTAATATCTTAAAACTGTCATTTGCTCAAGATTACCCCAGAACTTTCTGGCCTTGTCAACATCTCACTTTTTAGCACTTTGTGACAACTAGCATATTGTCTTTTATTGACTACAATATAAAGTGGTATAAATCAAGAGATTAACAAAAAGTAGGATTTGGCCTCATGTTTTCCCCTCATCTGTCTCTTTATTTCTCATTCAACTTAACTAATGGCTTCCTTGTTGATTGCAGACTGTAATTGTCATTATATCTAAATTGGCAAACAATGGCTTGTACTCCAAACTAAGTTTACAAAACACCTTCAGTCATACTGTACAATCTTGGATGTAATTGAAAGAGATAACTTGTTACAATCCAGCAGGAAAAAAATGAAAACATGCTCTGATACTATTGAAGCCTTGGGTGAAGGTCCTGGTTTGTGGATATGCTGGAGGGTATGTCTGTATTGATAGTTAAAGCCAATTTGATATCCTTGGCCAATTCATGTGAACCTTTGTTTAATGAATAGTTTCATTCAGATACCTTCCATATATTTTGTGCCTCCAATTACTAAGATTCCTGTAGTTCTGTAGCTACAAATCAATTGAGCCCACAGGCTCTTGCTAATGTCATGATACACATATAAGAGAAGTAGGACTTACATATCTTGTCTCCTGTAAGCACCATTGTTCCCAACAAATATAGAAACTCAAAAATGAAAGAATCGAACAGAACAAAACAAAACAGAATAACAGAGTTGGAAGGGACCTTTGAGGTCTTCTAGTCTTACCCCCTGTTTAGGCATGGAACCCTATAATATTTCAGACAAATGGTTGTCAGATCTCTTCTTAAAAACTTCCAGTGTTAGAGCATTCACAACTTCTGAATGCAAATTGTCCCACCGATTATTTGTTCTAACTGTAAGGAAATTCCTCCTTACTTGTAGGTTGCTTCTCTCCTTGATTACTTTCCATCCATTGTCCTGCCCTCAGGTGCTTTGAAGAATAGCTTGACTCCCTCTTCTTTGGGGCAGCCCCTGAGATATTGGAACATTGCTATCATGTCACCCGTATTCCTTCTTTTCATTAAACTAGACATATCCAATTCCAGCCACCATTCTTTATGTGGTTTAGCCTCCAGTGCCCTATGCATTGGCACTCTTTCTAGAGTCTCAACATCTTTTTTACATTGTGGCGAAAAACTGTATTAATCTAAAATTATTTTCCTCTAACTCTCTTATTGTTAACAGTCTGTTGAAGCTTGAATGTCTGATAATTAGTAAACTGGGCACTTTATTGTAGCAGTGATATGTCCTTGCAATATGCAGAACAAAAAAACCCACAATTACTCTATCTTTTAATTGCTGTTTTCATTGTCAATTTTTTTTCAACACACTTAGACATCCCAATATAGAGACAGAGAATTGTGGGCACCAGAGCAATCATTTTCACTTGCAAAATGAACAATTTTAGCTCAGGTTTTAAGAGTGCAGTTTGTTTATTGCATGTTGTTTTTTTACTGTTGCTTGCAGTTATTTAATTTTCTCACTCTTATACTGTATATACACACATATATACATAGCTATATAACGTATACACATTCAGAATGCACACTACCGATAAACATGGAACAAATTAGCTAAGTTCTGCTTCCCCTCAAGTACATGAAACTGTTCTGCAGGCATGATTAAAAATATATACTGGTATTTCAGAATAATGTATATATATGCATTTTTGCATATGGGCAAATAAAACTTGTTTTTCTGCTGATTTAAAAATAATGTAAGGAGAATTTGCTGGGGAATAGATTCAGTGATACTCTCTATCTGTACCCTGAAAATGATACAGTATCATTTTTTAAAAAACATTATTTGTTTAAAATAGTTATCTGTTCATTTCTTCACTATATAATATAGTGAAATTAAAGTTTTTCTGAAATGCCTACTGAGATCAGTGGGAGAAAAGGCTCCAGGGTGAGATACTGAACAGGCCACAACATAATAATTTTCACAGTTATACACTGGCTCTCGAGATAGTGTTGACATAACATATCTCTTTCTTCATCAAGTAGATGATAGTCTATGTGAAGTGGGATTGTCTTACAAAAGCAAAATTGTTTGATCAGTATAATTTACCACCTGCAGAAGGGGGACAAAGATCCAAGATACTATATAATAAAGAATAACTGAGCCAAGTGACTTTATGAAGTAAGAACACGTTCCAAGGTTTTACATTGATAAAAGTTGAAATCATTTCCAAACAGATATTTATATTGTTGTTTAAGGGTGCAGGATTAATGTGTGCAAGAAAGCTATCATTCTGTATTTTCAAAATAAACCCTCTGGTGGCTATAGTTTAAAACCTCTCCATTTCTATATGTATAGGCTTCTATATTCATTTTAACAGAAAAGAAAGCATAGGAATGTGTGTGTGTGTGCCTGTGTGTGTGCGTGTGTATCTATATATATCTATATGAACAGTACTGTTGATAGATAGAATGTATATACATATATATGTATAATACTCTTATATATACTGTAGAGAGAGAGAGTACTCTGTGTGTGTATATTAGTCCAAACCATATATATATAGTACACACACACACACATTCCTCTGCATACATATGTAGGCAGCAGGCAGAATTATGGAGGATATATTTTGTAACTACTATTTCTATGGGTAATTTTTGGAAAAAGACACAGGAGAGATGGGAGGGAAAGCAGGATTAGAAACCACTATTTGAAACTGTTTGCTGTTGTAAAATATATAATTCTTAGTTTAATTTTCTGTTTCCTATGCATAAGACTCTTCTTGCTTTACACAGTTAAAATCATTCAGATTAGAAAACAAATTAGTAAGAGAAGGGCAATGTTGCTATAATTCCCCCAAAGTATGCATTGTATAGCAATGTGTAAGAAAAAATCAAAGCTGCTTGGGAAGGTGCGAAGAAAGGAATGTCCTCCTCCACCCTTGCTGTTGCTAAATTGTAATCTAATATTGCTGGAAAGGCGGAAGGGAGGAGGCAATAGAGAGGTTGCACTTATCCTGAGAATGTCACTTGGAGTGCTTATTCTGAAGGTCTTTAAGGCAACAATTTTAAAACATTTAGTCACAGCTGGTGGAAAAGCCATATGAAGTGGGGGGGGGGCACAAGGGACTAGGATGGGGGTTGAATTAGTTGAGCACCTAGTGCTGTGAATTTTAGAGTGTCTTCCAAGGAATTTCAGAATATTTGGTCACTTATTTCATGGTTCAGTGCCAGTTAAAATCACAGTTCACTCACATGTCCAAGCATGCCCATAGAAAGCTACATCTCCAAAGAGATATCAGAAGCATTGGTTCACCATATGGGGGAATAAAAATCAATGTAAATATGAAATCTCATATGATTGTCCAAAATTTCATGTAACACTTCTTAATGATATGCTTTTAATTGGACCTAGAAGCCCTCTGACAACTAATGAATTAACTTCAGAATAACTGTTTTACAATAATGGATTTTCTCAACTAGTAGCCAACCTGGCCACTATATTCTGTACCAGTTGTAGATTCTTAATCATATTCAAAGGATGCTTTCAGATTATATTACAGTAGCCAAATTGCACCAGGGTGTAAGTCACTTTCAGAAGGGATCTAGATAGGACCATAACTGGTATAAATTCTGCAGCTGGGTGATGGCCCCATTGGGTCACAGCTTCCATCTGTTGTTCTAGCAGCAGTTGTGAGTCAGAGGGACCAGCCCCTCAATAGGAAGTATAGTACCTTGAAGACTAATATTCCTGGTTGCTTACTAACAAAACACAACTCCATCTTGATAGTATTGATCTGAGCTTGTTTCTTTCCATTGCTTACCACCAAGACTTGAACAGCATTTTCAGCTCTCCCTGGGATGGCAATATACAGTTCATTGTCAGCAGCATATTAAGAAAGAAAATTGGAAAAGGCAAAACAGAAATACATACATTGTCAAGGAAATAAAAAACATATATTGACAATAGCATGGTGATATAGGCTATGATATTGACGTGGCTACGTTGACAAGGTTGGGAACCTAAGAGAAAGTATTGGAAACATGAAATTACGAAGACAAATTATTTCCCTATTGTTGCTAAGAAAAGTATGTAGACATACCCATTTGGTCACCAGACTCAAAGGCGTCTTTATCTTGTATTCAGCTGAAAGCTTCCTTAAGTAGGACATCCTTATCTGCTCTTAAAAATAGCAGATACAGATTTGACTTACAGTCTACTGCTGCATTTGTTATAAAGGTGTGTCCAGAATTTCTCCCCTCTACCGCATATGGAAGTATCATCCAATTTCTCCACATTCCTGCCAACACATTGATGAGATATTGCTGTAAGTACTACCTAGCAGTATTAGTTTGAAGTACAATCTATAGATAAATTTTTCCAAATATTGCTTGATATTTTCTGACTGTTCCATGTAGTTTTTCCATGGCATTTTAATAGCAATTTTTTTTCTGTTAAATTTGCTTCCTACTGTATTACCTTTAAATGATAAGGCAGGATACATATAAATAAATAGATAGATAAATAAATAAAGCAATTTGTCATTAGTGCAGCTTGGCTCCGAGTAAATGGACGGCTATCATTTATTAGGAAGCTAGGTTTCATCTGTGTGCCTGGTTGGGGTGTGTTTGAGCTGGAGGTGTGGGGGGAGGGTCTGTTTGTGCCCAGGTGTTTGCCTGGCTTGTGGTGTGGAGATTTTTTTGTTTGTGAGTGCAGGCTTCCAAATAATTGACAGTCTGGTGGAATCATAATAAATGATAGCAGTCCATTTACTCGGAGCCAAGCTGCACTAAAAGCCTCCAATACAGAAAACACAATGTTGCCAGTCAATCAAGACAAAAACAGCCACAAAACAGAAGATATTAGAAACACCAATCAAGCAGAACACAGCAAACTCCAAGACCAATAAACACAGACCAAGACTCCCAACCAATCAAGATGAAGAAAAAAAACCATTGTGGCACAGCAGTAAGCTAGCCCCAAATTTAAAACAGAAACGGCTGTGAAAGTCTGACTCACAGACAAACACTATACAGAAGCCTGATGATGGCAGATGAGATATGGATTTGGATATGTAAAGGTATATGACTCATTAGGCAGCAGGTGGATGGAGTGCCAAATAAGGAGTATAGGGGTACAGTAGGATTGTGTAGCAGGCCCAGCTCAGTGCACATTGGTGGTGGGGGATGCTCCAGTGGGATGCAAGTGGTACAAAGAGCATGGAGTGTGTAAGCACAAGGAGGCCCATGAAGGAGGCCACTAGTGGTTATATACATGTGTATGAATACAAGAAGGCTGGTAAAAGAGAATGTGGGTGCGTGCAAGCCTATGTCCAAGCCCAGGGAGGCTGGAAAAAAGAGTTCAGGGAGCATGTGTGCGAAAGGAGAAAGGAAGGCATATTGCGTGGGAGCGTTCATAAGTGTGAATTTACGCAAATTCTGTTCACATGACCACCAGATGTTACCTTGTGTAACAAAACATTTGCAAGAAAGTAACCAAGCTCAAAGAGCATAAGGACTCCACAGTTCGAGCAAACTATATATATTCTCTTTAGTAGTAAAGATTGTTATGTTTAGTTGTTAATAAAGGCAAATTAATTTAACTATATTACCCAATCAGGCTATCCTATAGAAAACGACAGCTATGCTTTCATTTCTGAGATGATAAACCAGCTAAAGCTTATAAAGTTGTAAAGCTGTATTACATCTGCTTCTGTGTCAAGTCTTGAAATTACATTGACACATCAGATATCATCACATCAGAGCTCTGTAATCTTCAAACCAGCCAATGTTGAACTCATTGGTCTGCATACATATTTCTGCTCCCCTACTGCAATAAAAAATAACGGCAGCAAGGTGAGTTTTTCCTTTCAATATAGGTTACTAATCCCTTAAGTCTTCTTAATGGAAAAATCACTTGGCTATAATTAAATCTCACAGCCCCTGGACATAAAGAAAAAAAATCAAGTCATCACCATCAGGGAATACAATTAAAAGATTCCATTCCGAAATTATTAAAGCAAACAGTGCAGCATGGTTTTGTTCAGATGTGGGAATGTGTGACATACTAAACCAACACTTCCTTAGTTTGGGTGGGATACCTTTTACGGATGCAGCATTAATGAATGTTTTTGGGTGGTAGAGGGAAGGAACCAAATTGGAGGAAATGTTAGAATTTCCTTAGAGTATTCTGGGTGATGATGACAGGAAACTGTTGTTTTAAATGGCTGGAGTGCCTCATGTAACCTCTTTAGCACAGATCCGTGCAAGAAAGTTTTTCTATTACAACAGCACTGCACTTCTGAATCTGACACTTACTCTGACATAAACTGATGAAAAAGAGAGAAAAATGACTATATATTCACTGTTCTATTTACATGTTATTATATCAAGCCATTTTAACTGTTTCATTGAATAAGTTATAAGCATTAAATTCATCTAATACTCAAAAATAGGTTGGCTGGTTGGTTTTGTGGAAATCTGAGTAATGAAAATTCTCAATTTTCTATGCAAAATAGTTAAATTCATGTTAAATATTTTTATAGCAGTTTCAACACAGTTCTACCATTTGGAACAGTATATCTAACCTAATCAAAAAAGGTACACATGTTATAGGGCGTGTCAAATTTTTCAGTTTTCAACTTCCAAACATTAGGGGTATTGTGACATGCCTTGGGGATTGTAAATATATTTCGGTTACTTTAATATAATGTAGATGTGCTTGGTAAGTAACTACATAAATATCATAACTTTATCATTTATAATTTATTCCAAATAAACATTGCTGTGTTTTCCCAGAAAAAGGCTGCTCTTTTGCAGCAGTCACCAAAAATGTTTTTAATAGGTATCCTCTGAATGCAAGGTCACATGTACTACAATTGACTTAAGATTCTGTAGATGGGTGTCATGCTTAGGCCATGCCCACCTCAGGTCAGCGAAGACAAAAAGCATTGCAATATGTCATGTGACATCAACATGACGTGGCAAGTTTGATAGGCTTGCTGTAGAAGATCTACTTTCTTGCTACTGAAACGTCAGTCTCTGAGTGAAATGAATCATCAGCTTAAATTCTTAAATTCTGATTTGGTGACAGGGCTGACTCAGATAGTCAACCACCCCAGGAGAAATAACTATGTGGCCTAGCAATGTACAGTCTTAAACCCTCTGGTCAGATGGGAAATGATACTCCGTCCCACCCCCAGTTCCCACAAAGATGACTCTGAGGCTGCCACTTGCTACTTTTCTTTTTTTTTTAACCTATTCAAACTATTGTGGACATTTATGGACATTGTTGGGAGGGTGCTAATCCATCCTCATTCCTTTCTTCCACTCCCCATGTAGCCAGAGGGGTTAAAAAGTAAAAGGGAAAGGGAAACTGCATTCTAAGAAGAGCTTCATTTTGGAGAGGCTGCATTTCTTTGTCCGGGTAAGAGAAAAGCAAGATCAATTCTCTTCCTGTTTGTGTGATATGTCTGACTTAGGTTAGTTTAGCCTCAAGCTTGGGATTGCTTAGCCATGAAACTAATCCTCCTTTATTTTCAGAATCAAATAACACATCAACCTCACTTTTCGATCCAGTTAAATTTGCTGTGCAAACATAACCAAAAATTGGAGCCGCAGCACTTTAAATGGAGACTAGTTCATAGCATGGAACTCTCTGTACCATATTGTCTTTATGCAGCTCTTGTTGTTTGACCTGGACATTCTTAAGTTCTTTTGTGTGGCACAGCCTTTAATTCTTACTGCAGGAAAGAGTCATGAGAGTATCTAGAAAATGCTGTTTCCTTTTCTGTACAGGAGATTAAAATGCAACTGGTTTTCTCATTCTTTTAGTTTTGATTTGTTGCTGTTAAACTGGTTAAATTACTAATACCACCAGGCTTTCCTTGAATCTACACCAAAAATGATTTATTGTAGCCTTCTTAGCTTCAGAATATAGTGTGCCAGGTGTGAATTTCCCATACTGCTAGAAGATTCTAATGGAACATTTAGAAAGCATTGTTTTTTGTCAAGTTTTAGAATACTGCTGACAGTATAACAAAAGCCTTAAGCTAGAATAACTACTAGTCTGAATAATTATACAGTAGCTTCTATGATGTTGGGAGGACACCCTCTTTTTTTCTCTCCCTGGAAATTGAATTGCTCTTGAAATAAACAGTTGCAGAAGTGAATGTTGTATCTTAGATTTTGCTACTGTACAAATAATAATAATAATATAAACACCTGGCTGCAATCATGTCATTTTCTATAATCTTTAGGTACATGAAAAGCTTAGGTTTTCCCCCTCATTACCTTATTTTTACCTGGGCCACAGGTGTCAAACTCATAGCATCACATTACCATATGACATATCATTACATTTTTCCCCTTTACGGAGCTGGGCTAGGCATGGCCTGCCCATGACACCTACAGGCTGCCAGTTTGACACCTCTGACCCAGCCCTTTTATATAAAAATTCCTTCATGCAAATCATGTACTATGATTTCATGTAAGTATGATCAGGATTATAGCATGATTTCAATCTTGAAATCATGGAATTGTGAGATTTATTGAGCATCCCACAAAGCTTATAAGCATTACAGCTATGTAACACTTTGGAATTGATGCTATAAGGTCTTTTAGAATATGTATGTTTAAGAGCCTAAAAGCTAGACAACATTTATGTTATAAGCAAAAGGATACTACCTAAAGAAATTTTTCCTTGTTGGAGTTCCAACTGTATGTATCTCATAGATTTATCTTGTTTTCATGGTATTTTTCTCAAACAATGGGATTTTTGTCAAATTTTTTAACTAAATATAAAAAGTGAATTTGAGACATTTAATCTACAATATATAATTTAAGATCACATTTATAAAAACATTAATCTACAACTTTTCACATCTATTTCATTTGCAGTGAAATTAATCTGATAAGTAATATAAGGTTTCTTAAGGGCTACAAACCTGCATTTTAAAACTTAAATTGTGAATATAGCAAGCAAACATATTGTGGGAACTAGACACCAGGATTTGCTGCCACATAGCGTGCAAAGTTACTGCAGAGAAGCAGGGAAGTAATGACATCTGATGTTTCACTTTAAATTCTTGGATTTTTGGAAGTTAAGTGACCATAAAAGGAATGGCCTACTGTGTCTGATTGGGCCATTACAATGGGTTGTGAAAGCCCTGATAAAATTGCCACATGACTGGAAGAACTCTAATAGAGCAATTGTTATAATAACTGTGTCTGCCTCCCACAGTCCAACCCACCCCAGATGTAACAAATGCCTGCCTAACTATGAAGCTATTAGGGAAATTATTCCATTCCTGGATTCCCAGTTAATCCCTGTAATACTTCTATCCATGAAAAGACTCCTTATCTTAAATCACAATATTTGGCTGCAGTAGCAGCTGTTGTCAGCCCTAATTGAGATTGCTGACAGAACAGGACCAAAAGATTTTCATGGCTGCAGTGCTTGGAATTGTGATTTAAAGTTACAGTCTCCTCTCTGGCATCCTACAACATACCTGATTAGTGCTTAACTTCTACCCTGAGCATGTTGCCTGTCCCTATTACCGTTCTGTTTTCTGTATGCACAGCTCTGCATCTCACCCCCTAGCAACTTCAGTTATAATGGATACTGTTGTTTTAAGTAAAGTTAATTTTTCTTAAGAGACCCAGTTTGGTGTAGTGATTAAGGGATTAGTTTAGGAATTGGAAGACCATGAATTCTAGTCCTGCCTTAGGCCCAAAGCCAACTGGATGGAGGCAATGGCAAACCACTTCCAAAAAACCTTGCCCAAGAAACTTGCAGGGACCTCTCCAGTCAAGCCACTGACTCAAAGACACAAACCCCTCCTCTTTGTTACTCGTGCTTGCAATGTCTGTTTGCTACAGGCTGAAGTAGCACTGGGAAAATTTAACACCACTTGGTTCTGCTTAAGTGCTTGTTAAAAACACATTATAGCAACCAGAAATGCTGAATCACCATCATGAACAAGTAGCTGTGGTTGCTGGGAGCATACCTGCAAGATACTATATTGAGAAAACCAGTATATACCTAGCTGCTGTGATATAAGTGAACCTTAAAAGAGGTAATGTAAAATAAATTACCTGCTCGTAAACTAAGAGTACTATGGTCAAAGTTTTCCTAATATTCTTATGAAGTTTCTGTGAACATTATGAAACATAGCTTTTAACTTGCAAAGATGGAGATGATAAAAGTGTAACTGTATTTTAATTGTGCTAAGAGAAACATGGGTAAAATACATCTCCCTGATCGTATTTTATATACATCATAGATTTAGATCTGGTTTAAGTTTTAGTTAGTCTGGAGTTTTGAAAATCAATAAACCGAATTGCCCTTTATTTCCTGCACTGCTACTTGCTTTAAAAAGTGGGCTGCACATATTTAGTTCAACCAAGAGAAACTGGTAACTCTATCCAGGTCACACAGTAGCACAAACTGGTGCTTAATCATTCATTTATTAGTGCTAGATTATTGTGCCCAAAAGGCAAATGGCAAGAAATGGTGTCACTGTCTCAATGGACCACACTGAAGATGAATTGGATAAGGGTAAATCTGTTTTTTTTTTGAATTTATAATATGTCTACTTAGAGCTGAAACTCTAGCAGCTGTTTTACTCTCAGCATGGAAGTTGTAGTTTTTGATTTCCTACAATTCTCTTTCAACAATTGATGTTTTTAACATAAAGATAATTAATATTAATCGGCAAAACAAAGTCCCATCTGTAATCATAGCCCTGTTCATGGTGCTGTTTATAATAAGTATTTATTATGACATGGCTGAAAAATGAGTTCTCAATGTAAACTTTATATTTTTCCTTGTCTTTGGCTTGCGAGTGGAATGCTGTTACAACTGTCAAAACTTTAACTGTGTTAAAGGTCTGGGTTTATGTCTTTCATGCATCCTGTTTTGATTCCAGAAAAGAATGATTTTTGCTAACATAAATTTCACATGAAGAAAGTCTGTGAGGTCAGCAAGTAGAAGGTTCAGATGGAGGATTTCCCAAGAGAGACTCTAGGATGTGAGAATAATGTTAGTGATCCAGAATTTAATGACTTTGTTCTATACAGAGATTTTAGGCACAGTGGGTCAGCTTCGGATGTTTCATCCATACAGACATACTAGTTTGATTTGGGGGGGAAAGTGATTCTTAAATACTGCTATTTCTACTCATGTAGTGAGTAAACACTGTGCCCCTTCATAGTCTATGTAAAGTGCTTGGTTTTATATAAGGTTTGTTTAACACCCATTGTAGTTTCATGTGTAAAGTCATATAATAGAATATGGTTCACATATTGTATTAAGGTGAGTCTCTGTAAAGCAGAATGGTAGGTTACAGCGTCTCCTACTCTCTTCAGGGCCAGTTTTTGCTTCCAGCACATTTGCATAAATCTTGGGTTATCAGTGAAAACAATTGGTTGTTTTCCTGGTCAGGTTTCCTGGTTTTCCTGATTGGCTATTTTGAACTAAAGGCTATCGTTCCAAAAAAATAGCCTTTAGTTCAGAATTCCAAAAGTTCCTTTCCTTGTCTAATTTCAGTCCTACTGCACCTCCATTTGGGGGGTTTAATTTTGTTTTTGCTTCTTTATCAGTCTGGAAGCCAAGGAATCCTTTGAAGGTAAAATTTGGCCTGGGGGCACCAGCTCTTGGGCAATAGTTTGATGACTTTAGAAATGTTCCATAGGTATTCCAAGTTTTTATTCTATTGAATCCTTCTCCCAGAGGTCTGTTATGCAGATTGCAGTTATTGCTGCTTGCTCTTTAAAACATTTTTACAAGGATAAGCCAGGGGAGAGGGAAGTATACTGAAAAGTTAAATTACAAAAAAATATGTTCTGCAGAGCTGAATAATAGGCTTCTTCATATTATACTTTTCTCCAGTATATTCTTTTGTTTGATCCTGAAAGGAAAATGGACATAGCTGCATCACTTTGTTTTTTTTTTTCCTGAGAAATCCAACATGTTCTTTCCCTCTTCATTTTCATTCACCATGTCTGGTCTGCAGATGTTGATAATAAAGCTATGTTTTAGCTCTGCCAGGATAAGACACAATAAGCATTGCCCTCAAAGATTTCCAACTCTCTGGTTCATTCACAGCTAGAACATTCCAAGCCTCTCATTATTATACACTGTAATTTCCCATCTGTATTGTGGTCATCTGCATTGTGAGTGTTCTGCTTCTTATAACCTAACTCATTCCCTTTAGCTCTGGGGCTGGATATGACAGGGTCTATTATCTATTACAGGGAGCGCAAATCTACAAGTGAAAATGTTATTGTGAATGATGTTGAACCATGTTGGACCATAAAAGATAATTATGCTGTGTTTAATGTTTCTTGAGCTAGTGCAGTGTGAAATGGTTTCTCCAATTTTCATAATGATAATAGGGGTAAAGTTCCCTTGAACTAAACTCATCTTCTGGTGATTATATTGATGGGTCTGTGCAATCTTTTTAACAGTAACACAAAAATGATCTGCTACTGTCTTTTTTCAGGGTTTATTTTTACTTCTCAGTTTAGCCTATAATCTTAGGATTTCCAGGTCCCAATCCAAGTAACTAACCAGATCCGATCCTAGTTAACTTTTTAATAAGTAGAGTTGGCTAGATGCTACAATTTGTTGCAAAATGCCCCATTTTGGCTGCCAGAGGCCTCATAGGCCAGTCCTTTGCTATTTTGAGGCTGCCCCCCGGGCCAGGTCTAAGCACCCTGCAGGCAAGATCCAGCCCATGGGCCTTGAGTTTGACACCCAATCTATATAATTTTTTTATTACAGTATCATTGTACATTGATTGCATTCCAGGTGGTATCATTACAGAATTCCTGTATTTAAAGATTGTTCATTTGTTTCCTGAGGTACTGGGATTGTCCAGGTGAAATAAAGTCTTGTCTAGTACTCATAAACAAAAGGAAATAATAAGTAGATGAAGACTCAGGCAATTCCAACAGTTAACTATTGGTCAGGTAAACTGTTTTATAATTACATGTGAAAAGACTTTCACATATTAAAGCTGAAACTACTGTATATATCTGGGCTCACACAATACATAGACTGAAGGTGGTTTGTTTGGCTTTAACAAGGATATAAAAAAGGATTTTTATAATAGTACAACATTGAAAAAACACCCTAGAAAAGTGTTTTAAACAGTATGTGTTTTTGAAGCAAATTCTAACTATTAATGGTGGTCTACTTAATAGGTACATAAATCAAAAGTACTTTTGAGTATTATTTTAGGAGGGGTTATCAGTCAAATTTCCTCATATTTTAATATCTGTCTCTGGCACTGCTGAATTTTTATGTCAAGACATAAGACGAACTCAGCTTGCTCATATCCTGTTTTCTAAATTAAAAGATTTGTTTGGTGAGTTGTATATTCTCATTTTAAAAGGGATTATAAGTAAAACAACATCATGTGAATTATAAATAATAAAAATGTGCATTTTCCCAACATCAGTTGTTTGTCGCTTAAGGCAGGAAGTGGAAAGGCTCTGCCTTCGTGAACTATCCAGTTGTTGATAAGGTCTTGTTCTGTATGACTTCATACATTCCTTCAGAGAAATGAAGTTGAAAGAGCTACCCTTGTACACAGCTGTTGTGAAGATTGTTTGGCAAATTGCCCTTCCTCTCCTTTTTTTCTTAAAACAAGGCTGGACGCTCATGTGCCTTAGAAGTTCTAATTAGCATTTATAGAATTTTTTCTATATAGTGTTTATAGAATGCCTTTTCTGTATAAAGTTATTTTACCTTTTCTTCACATGGGTTTTTTATTATTGTAATTTCATTCATTTGTTCTTGGGATTTTTTTTTAAAGCTGGATATAAATGATTTTGAACTATGTTTGAATTAACTCTGTGCTTATACATTTAAGATAATTATATTTTTAAAATGGGAATGCATAAAGTAAATTATAGATGGTTAAGTCTTCTTGTAAAGAAGTCTAAATAGATTGATAAAATCATGTACTGTATTGCGTGGCAGAATCCTGTGAATTTTCTTTCCCACATCAGAACAAAACACTAATAATATATGTTGTGACTGAAAGGATCGATCCTGCTGTGAGTTTTAACTCTGATGACTCTAAAGATGAAAGGGTGGAGCCTGCTGTGAATGTGGAGTCTGAATTATCAGAGGACACAGGTGTGAGCCAGGAGGATGAGAGATTATCAGACAGACAATCCTCGCCAAAGCCTTCAAATTCACTCATGCCAGCAACTGATCCACAAAATGAGTCAGAGGCTTCTAATGGGGAAACTGACAGATCATGGATTGACGCTAGAACCAGAAGAATGAAACGTCAAGCTGAAGGGAGGCGTCAAGCCAGACATTGATTAGAGAGACTGACATACCCATCCAGGTGATTTAAGGAGGATTGCGGATTCTCAAACTTTGCTTGGAAGCAAAGTGTTTGATGTATCGAAAGGATATGTCTAGAGCGGCTTTTGTAATTTATGGACATTCTGAATTACCAGACAGATTCCGGGAAGTCTGCCAAGGACTGGAATATAATACTGTTAATCTTTTTTTAGTCTGGCTCTGTTTTGTTTGAATATTTTGAACTGTGGAACTCCTTGTTCTCACTTGTGAATATAGGTGAGACATAACAAATATATATTTTCATGACTTTAGCATAATATGACATTGCTTATTTCCAATGAAATTACAAATACTTGCTTCTTTTGTAGTGCCAAATTATGAATATAAATAGCATTAGTTTAGGAATGTCCTATAAACAATTTTATATATACCCCACAAGGAACATTATAAATTGATATATAGTTTCCTTACAGCGTTCCTAAATTGTTTGTCTTGCAATGGTAGCATTCAAAATCAGCAAATTCTCAGAAAAAGTCAATTATTAAAAAAAAAACAGTATATGAAGAGCCATATTCTAATTTATTCAGAATCATGATTCTGTTCTCCTTGGAGCTGTTCGGATCGTCCAGAGAGTGGGTGGGGCTTCAGTCTCTGCTGTTGTAGGCTGAGCTTAATTTCTGAGGAACGCTCCACCTTCCATCACGTGGCTTGCCATTGCGTTCCCCAGTTTATGCTCAGCCCTTGTGCAGAGTAGGCAGTGTTTTGTATGTGCTCTTGGCCGTTTCAGGAAAATTCCAATTTGATTCATTTTTTTACTTCATTTCAGGTTGTATATAACCCTTCATTGTGTTTTTTCCCTTAGCCCTGCACAGTTGGTCCTCCTTATTTAGTAGAGTTCCCTGGGAGGTCCTCCCCCCAGGGGGTGCCAGGGGGTAGGCCAGCAAAATTACAAGTTGCCCCCCCCTTCCTTATTGCCTTTCTGCCACTTTGGTTCGTTTAAAATGCTCCGTTTCATTTTGTTGCATTCCCCCCCACATCGAACTCCGTTTTTTATATCGTTTGAACGTTTGCTAGTCTCTTTCTGTTTGTCCTTCCCCTGGGATCCTTGGATTGTCCTTGGGGATCCTCCTGGTCGCTGCAGAAGGGCCCTTGCAAGCCCAAGTAGTGGCGGCCGCCATTTTGAGCGACGCCTCGTGGCCGGGCGCCATTTTGTTTTACCTTATCTTTCCAATCTCTGCAGCGTGCCTATTTAAAACAGCAGGACTGGCAGGCCTGCTGAGGAAATAAAATTGTGCTGTTTCAGTTGGAGGCTTCTGTTCCCACTTCCTTTTGTTGGCTTTCCCCGCAGCCAGCCGTAACGGCCGCGGTTTATTCCCACCACTCCCGCCCGGTTCCGCCTGGGTCAGCAGTCTGGTTTAGGCCCGGCTTCGCCCTTAAGGCTCCTGTTGTCCTCTGATCATCCTGATCAGCCCTTCAAAAAAATAAATAAATAATAAATAAAATAAAATAAAATAAATAAAATAAAATAAATAAAATAAAAAAATAAAATAAAATAAAATAAAATAAAATAAAATAAAATAAAATAAAATAAAATAAAATAAAATAAATCTTCAAAAGTTATTAAATCAGAAAACTTAAGAGACTCGAGTAGGCCTAAGCTTACCAAAAAAAGGGGGGGGGGAATCATTTATATACGGAGCAAAAATACAGAGAATAACAACAAGTGAGACAAACAGATTAATTACAAGCAAATAATAAACGGGGGGAGGGTGTAAAAGAAATTCCCAGGGCTCCCGGCCTTCGTTGTAGGTCAACCCCAAGCGCGCCAACTGCCTCATATTTAATCCCCTTTCTTAACTATCTAAAATGGCAGAAAGTAATCAAAAGGTCCTTCCTTAAAGGCCAAAGCAAAGACCCACCACCTGCGCAGTCAGGCTAAGGAGCCCACCAAAGCCTCACAAAGGGACGTCTTAAGACGACACAAGGTGCTAGAAAAAAAAATAGACAAACGCACCAGACAGACAGGCCCAGTGCCTCCAGCACCAGCCACTCCTTCCACCTCCGCTCTTCCCCCCCCCCCCCCCGGCAGCCTTTTCCTCCCTATCCAGGCACGGCTCGCCCTCTCAAGGGCTTCAGGCCCCGGGAACACCAGCCAGGCGAACTCCAGAGGCTACTTTCATGCCCACGGCCGCTGGCCTGTGCCAGGAGGAACCTCTCATTCAGGCGGTTCCGGAGCAGCTCAGAGCCTGTTTGGAGATGCCTATCCGACGGAATTGCAGAAAGGATGCAGCAGATGCCTAGACCGGGGTTGCCTCCGCAGGCCACCAAATCTGTAAGATCATTCCTTCTCATGCCACAACCGTTTCATGATCAGGTGCCCCTCCAGGGGGAGGTTTCCCCTTCAGTCAGGGAGGATGAGGAGGCGGCAGAAGGGGACCTAGATTCGTGCAGGGAGGAGGAGGAGGAACAATTTGACCTGGGGTCCTTACAATACAACGAACCCCTTCCGGACTCAGATCCATCAGAGGTGGAAATGTCCGAGGACGAAAGACTCACCCTGGACCAACCCACTTTCATAGGGCTCTTCAAGCCCCAGCTATTCAAATCCCTCCTCTGCAAAGCCAGGAACATCTCAGGCCTAACTGCCCAGAGCCCCTCTGATCCCATCCCCTTGGTTCCAGAAGGGCCTGAGGACTCCATGTTTAGACAACCGGTGGTGGAGGCCGAGGTCTTCCCAACCCCCCCCCCATATTCCTGGACCTGGTGTCCAAGCAACTGGCCTTCTCAGTTGCCCCCCCGGCCCCTTCGGCCCATGATAAAAGGTTCTTCAACCTTGACCCGGAGCTCTCCAACCTGCTGAGCACCCCAGAGGTTGATGAGCCCGTCGTAGGCCTGACCTCTTCCTCCTCCCTCAGCGACCCTTTAGAGGCCTTCAGGCCAGAGGAGAAGGGGTCAGAGCTGGCATTGTGGTGAGCTCACCAGTCGGACGCATGGGCGATCAGGGCGGCTACGGCCGCTTCCTTCTTCATCAGATCATCCATTCGCTGGCTTCGCCAGCTTAAGCAACATGTCCCGACCTCCAATATCCACGCCCATCAGCACATCGCCAAGATTACGGCCGCAGCGGAGTTCTCAGCAGACGCCACTTTTCACTCAGTAAAATTCTCCTCCTGCGCCATTTCCTCCCACGTCTCAGCCCGCTACCTGCTCTGGCTAAGACACTGGCAGGCGGATCTCAAGAATAAGGTGAAACTAGCTTCCGCCCCCCCTTGCGGGAAATAAGCTGTTCGGATCTTCCCTGGATCCTCTCCTAGTCGAGGGAAGGAATAAAAAAAAATTCCTCCCTTCCCTCACCCGTAAGTCAGATCCCAGATCTCTGCAACCCTTTCGGAGGGCTTCCTTTTGTCCCTATCCCCAACCCCCCATCCCTCCCAGGTACCAAAGGCCCCCCTCCTTTGGTTCAGGACAGCCCCAGGACAGGTCCAACCCCTTCGACAGACACAGGAGAGGTGGAAACTTCAAGAGGCCTTTTCGTGGCTCCGGCAGCAGCCCCTTCTGGCGCTCCAGATAGGCCACTGGACCTCATCCCCATTGGCGGGCGACTTAAAGCCTTCACCAGTCAGCGGGACTCATCCACTTCGGATGCTTGGGTCAGGGATACCGTCAGGTTTGGCCTTGCCCTCGAGTTCCTCTCTACTCCCCCTGATTTCTACATTACATGTCCCCTCTCCAACAACCACACCAAACGCAACCTCATGGATTCGGCAATTCAGCACCTACTGGACATTCAGGCCATCCAGCCAGTTCCTCCATCCCAGAGGGGACAAGGCTTCTATTCACACTTATTCCTGGTGCCCAAACACTCGGGGGGATGGAGGGCTATTTTGGACTTAAAGCAGTTAAACCGCCACCTGGTATACCGCAGATTCAAAATGAACAAAAGGTAGAAGGTACATTAATTGGTACATTAATTATTGTACATTAATAAGGTACAATAAACTCATGAGCTTTCAGGCTACATCAAAAAAGCTTTTACGTCTATACTAGGAGTGATGAAAGGCATTAGATTACATAATAGAAATTTGTAGTGTCATAAGACTGCCTTTTGGATTGGAATTTTCTCATGAACTCATGAGTTTTTACAGGTAATCCTCAACCTTTAGTGACTGTTCCAAGATACAACCGTAGTGAAAAAACTGACTTATGACTATTTTTCATGCTTACGCCCACTGCACGCATACCCATGGACACTTGATTAAAATTTGGATGCCTGGCAACTGTCTCATAGTTATGACAGTTGCAGTGTCTTGGGGTCATGTGATCACCTTTTGCAACCTTCTGACAAGCAAAGTCAATGGGGAAGCCAGTTAACAGTTGTATTACTAACTTAACAACTGTAGTGATTCAATTAACAACTGTGGTAAGAAAAGTTATAAAATGAGACAAGACTCACTTAACATCTGTCTTGCTTAACAACAGAAATTTTGGGCTCAATTCTGATAGTAAGTCAAGGACTACTTATATTTTACAGTGGTACCTTTACATTTGCACTCATTGACTTTGTATTTCAGTAATTATTTGACAGGCAATTACATTAGATTAGGCAATTAAATTAGATCAACTGAATCCAGTTTTCTAAATAACTTTGATGTGTTGAACTTGTCATTCTCACATTATATGTTGGTTTTGTTTGCTGGAAATTTTGGAAGAATGAAGTCCCAACATATGAAGCATGCCAGTTGACAGAAAGTGTGACTGCTTATTTCTATTTATCATCCTTTTCTTAATATTACTGTTATTTGTGGCATGCATGTAGAGATAAATGATTTCCTTTTGCCTTAAAAAGAGGGTGGGTGAGTCAAGATAATTGCGACTGCATGTTTCTTAGGATGAATAACAAAAATGGAAAGTATTTCAGACACTTCATTCCATTCATAACAATGCTTGCAGATGGGAATGGCCAGCAAACCCAAAGCCAGATAATTTTTCCTGCCACCAGTGCTTATCTATGCTTCCTCTTCATCTCAGTAAAACATAACTAGGTGACCCAGAGTGTAAATCTTTGGACAATGTTGGCCACTTTTAAAAGGGAAAGACAAACAACTTTGTACCTTTGGTATAATCATGTTTCTGATCCACAAAATTGCTTATTGCCTAATCATCACTTTAAGTTGACATTGTAGCCATGTAGTTATAGAACTCATGTAAATTAATTGCCATTCATGCAAACATTCTTTAAAAGGTGGCAGATGCATACATTAGCATAAAGTATTCTTTAAGCTTAAGGCCATATCTTCTCGAATTCTTAAGCGAATAGTTGCTAGCTTATTTCTTTATAAAATCACCTTTGGAAAAGCAAATTTTCACTTTGTTATTTCAGCTGATGCTCAGTACACATAAAAGCATGGGGCAAACAAGCATCACATGAATTTGCTATGAGCTGTGCAGCCATTTTTAAGCAAGGCTGAACAAGAATTATGTGTCTGTGGCATTTGTGCATGCAATACAGTATTAGGAAGCTTTTTAGGAACTATTTAGGTCCTTTGTAATATATTTAAGGAGGCTTTCTGGGGTATTCCATTGACTGCCGAGCAAAAGCATAGTTCTGGCTTTTGCCAGAATTATGTTAGATGTTATTTTTAGTGGTAGTTTTGTTGTACACTATTTTTCTTCTATTACTGTACTTCTATTTTTATTGCAAAGTTGCTCTGAGAAATTTTCTTGAAGGGCAGGATATAAATAACAAAAATACTGTTTGTTTACTTTTGGCATAGTTCAGGAAATTTATCCAGTTGCAGATACTTTCTATTATGATCAAACATTCCTGTTCACAGAAGGTTTAGAGGCCAAAGATGGTTGGGAACAATAACTATTGAATTCTGAGTGAGTTATTTCTGAAATATATACAGGTAACTTATGTTCTGCCTTGTCCCATTTTCCAGTCCTGTAAATGGGCGTTGGTTCTTACCTGATACGCCTCTTCTTGTGGAACTGCATAGAGCATCCAGAGAGTGGGAGGTGCTTCAGTCTTCACTTCTCACAGGCTGAGCTGAAATTGAGGAACGCCCTCCTCCTCCACGTGACTCCTCCATGCGTTCCCCCCAGTTTTATCGAAGACGAGAGGACAAAAACAACCCTCTACTCTTAAGTATTAAACAACATGAACTACAACATTAGAAATCATTGGCCGAAACAGGTTTTCCCCCTTTACAGACGGACCAACAGGGTGGGGCTGGATGCTCTACGCAGTTCCACGAGAAGAGGCGTATCAGGTAAGAACCAACGCCCATTCTCCGTAGAACTGCTGCGAGCATCCAGAGAGTGGGACATACCAAAGCCAGTGTGTCCTACGGGTGGGAGTCCGTCTGGATTGGAACTTCCCCAGGATCTCTAACCACTTGCTGCAAAACTCGCTTGCCAAAAGATGCTTCAGCTGAGGCGTAAACATCAATCTTATAATGTCTTATAAAGGGAGATGGGGAAGTCCAGGTGGCCGCCCGGCAAATATCAAGAATAGACGCCTGAGTAGCCCAGGCTGCCGAGGTAGCTGCACTTCTGGTGGAGTGAGCGGTAACCCCACTGGGAACTGGAATATCTTGAACTAAATAGGCCTTGGATATGGTAGCCCTAATCCATCTGCCTACCGTGGACAGAGAAACCTTACAGCCTAGTGTCTTTGGCTGAAATGACAAAAATAGAGACTCTGCCTTCCTGATGGACTGCGTATGAGAAATGTAAATACGCAAAGCCCTTCAAACATCAAGGGGGTGCCACTGCCTCTCTTGCTCGCGCAGAGGCTTCGGACAAAAATTAGGCAGGACCAACTCCTGCGCCCTGTGGAACGGTGAATTAATCTTCGGCATAAATGCTGGGTCTGGTCTCAGAACCACCCGATCTGAATGAAAAATGCACAGATCTTTTCTCACGGATAGAGCTGCAATTTCAGATATCCTTCTAGCCGAAGTAATAGCCACCAGAAAAAACTGTTTTAAATGTAAGAAATTGAAGTGACGCCTCCCTGAGAGGCTCAAAAGGAGATCTAGTCAAGGCCAGGAGAACTTTATTAAGATCCCATGTCGGGTACCTATGCACTACTGACAGGCGCAAATTAGAAGCCCCTTTAAGAAAAGCCTTGATTCGAGGATGGTGGGAAAGGGGACCGAAAGGACTGCCAGCAACCACCGTTGAGAGCGCCGCTACCTGCCTCCTTAAGGTGTTAGGTGATAAACCTCCATCTAGGCCATCTTGTAAAAAGGCCAGGATTTGAGCAACTGAAGGAGAACATGGGTCGATGAATGATTTGTGGCACCAGTTACAGAAACTTTTCCAGGTAGCCTCATAAATGCGAGTAGTAGAAGGCCTTCAAGCCGCCAAAATGGTGTTAATGACCTGGGCTGATAAGCCTTCCTCAATCATCCTTTCCCGCTCAACCTCCAAACAGCCAACTGTAGCCACTGTGGCTCTGGATGGAGCAGCGGGCCTTGGGACAGCGAAATCTGATCCAACGGAATTCTCCATGGCAGAGATATTGACAGATTGCGGAGGTCCGCAAACCACGGCCTCCTGGGCCAATAAGGTGCCACCATGAGGATCTCTGCTTTCTCGGCTATCAACTTTCGAATCACCCTGGGAATTAATGGAAGTGGAGGGAAGGCGTACAGTAGCCCGGGAGGCCACGGGCAACACAAGGCATCGTGATTCTCTGCTCCGCTGGAGGGATAACGGGAGAAGAACCTCGGTGTTTGCACGTTGAGTGGAGACGCAAAAAGGTCTACTAGGGGCTGACCGAACCTGGCTGCTGCTTCTTTGATCAGATGTGGGTGCAGGCGCCACTCTGCCTGATCCAGTGTTGCCCTGCTGAGCCAGTCTGCTTGGACGTTGGAGGCCCCGGAGATGTGCTCTGCTCTGATGGATAAGAGGTGCGCTTCTGCCCATCGACACAGTCGCTCGGCCTCTCTCATGAGAAGGAGGGAATGGGTGCCTCCTTGCCAATTGATGTGGGCCTTGGTTGTAGTATTGTCCGTTAGGACCAGGATATGGCGCCCCCTTACCCGATGAAGGAATGTTTGCAGAGCCAGGTACACTGCACGAAGCTCCAACCAGTTGATGCTCCGACTTCGCTCCGAACGGGTCCAAACTCCCTGTGCTGAGAGAGATTGTAGATGGGTCCCCCATCCGGAAAGACTTGCGTCTGTTGTGAGAACAACCCTTTGAGGTTCCTGGAATAGCTCAACTCTGTTGACAGATGGTCGCGTCCACCACAGGAGGGAGGCGAGAACTTTCGGCGGGACCTTCACTATAAACCTTGACGTGCTCCTTCCTGAACGCTGATACGGCAGGAGGAACCATTGCAAAGATCTGGAATGCAAGCGAGCCCATGGAATAATGGAAATACAGGAAACTAGCTTCCCTAGCAGTTTGGATAAATTGAGCAACGATGCTTTCCCGGTCCGCCGGATATCCCTGATAGTGGTGCGGATACTAATAAGTCTCTCCTGAGAAAGAAAGACCCTTCCTTCAACAGAGTCAATCACAGCCCCTAGATGGGATATATTAGTGGAGGGGGTAAGCTGACTCTTCTCCCAGTTCACTAAGAACCCGTGGGACTGAAGTACCGAGAGGGTAGCGCTAGTATCGCTCTCGGCTTGATGTCGGGAAGGGGATACAACCAGGATATCGTCAAGGTAACAGTGGATCCGGATGGGAATTTGTCTAAGGTGAGCTGCAATAGCCGCCAACACCTTAGTGAAAGATCTCAGAGCTGAGGCTAGACCAAAGGGGAGGGCTACATACTGGAAATGCTGATTATTATAACAAAATCTGAGATATTTAGAATACGAGGAATGAATGGGAATATGGAGATAAGCCTCGGAAAGGTCAATTGACGTAAGCCAGTCTCCTTCTCTGATGCCCTGTAAAATCGACTGCAGAGTCTGCATTTTGAATTTATGGCGTACAATAAAACCTATTTAACCTCTTAAGATCTAAAATGGGTCTCCATCCCCTGGAATGTTTAGGCACCAAGAATAAAAGTGAATAGAAACCCCTTCCCTTCAGAAACCCCTTCAGAGAGATGTTTGATGGCAGAAGTCATAAGAGCCCGTTTAGTAGGATTCCTAGAAATAGGTGAAACCCTGAAATGTTCAGGGGGAGGAGAGAGAAACTGCAGGGTCAAGCCAAAGCGCACTGAATTTGTAACCCAAGTATCAGAGGTGGATTCCTCCCACTTGTCGGCAAAATGCCTGAGGTAGCTGCCTATGGTAAGAAAACCTGCAACGCTACCTGGGCCGGCGGGCCACTCTACTCCCGGAACCCCTGAAGGGCCTTCTGTAGCTGCCCCCTCTCTTGCCTCTGTCTCCCGAGTCGCCCCGGTCCTGGTAGGACGGCTGGAATGAGGGAGAGCCCTGAAATCTAGGAGAGAATGATGACTGGAAGGAGGGACGAAAGGAGCACCTCCGAAAGGACTGGGAACTCTTGGCTTCCTGCCTACGAAAAAGTGAAGGCAGAAACTTTTTCTTATTTCGGGTCTCCAGGAGTAATGGCTCCAGAGCAGGCCTGAGTAATTTCCCTTTTACTATGGGGGCTGAAGCCAACTTAGACTTATTTTTAATATCAGCCTGCCAGTGTCGAAGCCAAAGCAATCATCTGGCAGAAACATGGGAAGAAATAGCTCGGGATGAGAACTTAACCGAATGAAAGGTAGCGTCGGCTGCAAATTCCACCGCTGCCATGATCTTTGCAATATCTTGATGGGCTCTGGTATCAGCTGGGGAAATGTGTTGCTTCAGCTGTCTGAGCCACCTGATGGAGGATCGGGTGAAAAAGGAAGCGGCCGTGGCCGACCGGATAGTCCAGGCATCAGCGGTGTGAGCCTGCCGGAGCGCCATCTCCGCTCGCTTATCCTCCGGCTTCAGTGCCTCTAGTGCATCAGTAGGATTGGAAGAGGAAGCAAGCCTTATAATTGGATCATCTACTTCCGGGGTGTCTAACATAGCTGAGAAATCCGAATCCAGGGTAAACAACCTCTTGTCCTGACTAGAAGGGGCCGGAGAAGGACCCACCGAGGCCAACTGCTTTGCTACCAGATCTGAGAAGATTGGGGGGGCCGGAATAATGTCTGCTGCCACTGTCGGCTGTCTAAACATAAGGTCATTAGGACCTTCTGGACTCGATGGAGGGGGTTCAGAAGGAGGCTGAGAGGCCAGACCTGAAATGTTCTTTGCCTTAAATAGCAAGGACTTAAATAAATGGGGTTTTAAAAGACCCACAACAGCAGGTTGTCCAGGAGAAAGACCCTCATCTTCCGACATTTCTCCCTCCATTAGGTCCCCCTCCAGAAAGGGTTCCGAATACTGTAAGGAATCTCTTATCAGAACCTTCGTACTCTCCGAACGGTTCAAGGCCCACTCCCTCTTCTTCTTGGGTATCCTCCCCCTCTGGGAATGGAACATCCATGTGAGGAGGTACCTGACCATGCTGTGACACTGGTGCAGAAGGAGATCTCCCGGATAAAGACTCAGCCTCGGGAGTCCTCCCTCGGGAATCCGGTCTAGCGAGCTGCTGCATTCCTTCAGCTATACCTTGACGGATGGCAGACTACATCCATTCCCTGATGTTCTCAGGTACAATAATTGGAGCAGGATCCTCAGAGCGTAGGCCTGCAGCGGTTGGCGTAAATGTCGCCTCTGGTACACGGGAGGGCTGGCGGCCTCAGGTGGAAGTACCGCCCCTAGAGGAAGATGGTTGGCTCGGCAGGGGGGGTAGAAGGAAAGGCAGATGTTATAGAGTGAGACTCTTTAGCCCGCTTGCTAAATTCCCTTTCTAGGGCCTTATGACGTCGTAAGGCATCTCTTTGAGAAGCACTGGAAGAATCCTTGTCCCTTCTGCGAAGGTAGTGCGTCTTAGACTTGGCCTTCAGAGAAGAGCCAGTAGGATTAGCCTCTGCCATGGTATTGAAAGAAAATGGCGGTTGGCACGCCTAGGAGTTTGGCCTACAAACGTAAACCGGTTTTCCTAAAATTGGGTCACGTCCCCCTTTTTGAAAGAAATTTTATTCTAGAACTAGCTATTATCTATTCAAAAAAATCTCCTTCCTCTTTTTTTTTTTTTTTTGAACCTTATGCAATAAAAAAACAGAAAAAAATTCTAGCAGCTAAATTAAAAGCCTGAATATATACACTGGCAATTAAATACAAAAAAAGGGGTCAGGTTCAAGTAAGGAAAACCAAATAGCCCCAAAAAGGTAGAGCAAAAAAATAATAATAACAATAACTTAATTCCAAATAGACCAAATGAATGCTGAGGCCAAGCAATTGTGAAAGGCAAGACAAGAAAAAAGGGGCCTCTATAGGCAGCCCCCCAACAACATGGAGAGTACGTGCCTGCGCTTCTGAATTAGCTGCGGGCCAAGGAAGAAAGCCAACAATATTAACTCTAAGAGAGACAACAGGGCACGGGACCACAGTGCTCTCTCAGTAAAAACAAAGGCTCCACGCGGCCTGACGGTCCTGCTAAGGGCCTACAAAAAAACCTCGCAGCTCACTCTCAATCCAAAAAGAAGAAGGCCTTACTTGTTCAGAAAACAAAATGGCGCCGGCCACGAGGCGTGCCCAAAATGGCCGCCCGGCTCAGAGCGCACAGCTCAGAAGTGCACCAGCCCACCGCAACTTCAAACGAGCAAAGGAAAGAGCTGGGAGAGGAAGCGCTGCCTCCTCTGAGGCGTTCTAGGGGGGAAGACGCAATTGCGCTTTTAAAATACAGCGCAGGGCCAAGCGGCTGAGCCAGCAGAGGATAGATTAGAAGGAGTGGGGGGGACAAAGGGCTCCAACCCCTTACTTCCCTCCTGGGAGCGAAATCGCTCCACCAACTAAATTTGGAATTGCACTAGCCTTGCAGGGAGAGGAAAAAATGAATCAAACCTGATCCAACTCTCAACGATCACCTGAAACGGCCAAGGAACGAGAAAAAAGCTGCCTGCTTCTCGAAGGCTGAGCTAAAACTGGGGGGAACGCATGGAGGAGTCACGTGGAGGAGGAGGGCGTTCCTCAATTTCAGCTCAGCCTGTGAGAAGTGAAGACTGAAGCACCTCCCACTCTCTGGATGCTCGCAACAGTTCTACGGAGAACTATAGAATCTGTTACATGGCTAGTTTTGGATGTACTTTTTTTGGTTGCCTAGCGGTTAAGACGCTGGGCTTGTCAACTAGAAGTTTTGCAGTTTGAGACCCAAGTATCATGTGATAGGGTGAGCTCCCATACTTTCCTCAGCTCCTGCCCACAGAGCAGTTTGAAAGCATGCAAATACAAGTAGATAAATAGGTACCACTTTGGTGGGAGGGTAACAGCATCCCATATACCTTGGCATATTGCTGGCCATATGACCACAGAAGGTTTTTTTTGGAGGGGGAGGGTAATGCTGGCTCTTATAGCTATTAAATGGAGATAAGCACCACATCCTGGAGTTGGACACAACCAGACAGGGGAAATCTTTACCTTTATATTGGTTCATAGAGAAAGTTGTAGTAGCTAAGAAATGCAATGAATATTCCTAGAAATTTTGGATGGTTTTCTTTCAATTGGGTAAAATATATTGTTTTGCAAAGAGAATAGTGCCTAGGGAAAATATTTTTAAATTGTTGTGGAACCTAGATCACAAGGCAAAGTGAGGTTATACAATTTTAATTTATCCATACTGGAACAGGTAGGTCTGATTCGAGTCTGGAATCACTGTGGCTTTAACTTTAGGCTGCAAAGCCAAAGCTTACAGCAGCAGAACTAAAAAAAAAAAAAAACCTTGTTTTTCTGAAATCTTTGGGAGTGAGAAAAAGGAGAATAGTAACCAATCTATTAGAATTAGAATTATTTATTGGCCAAGTGTGATTAGTCATACAAGGAATTTGTCTCCGGTGCATAAGCTCTTAGTGTATATACAATATTTGCCCTTAAATCAGAGTGAATCATGTGAGGAGTGATCAAAGCATCTTGGAGAGCTGAAGGATTAAGAAAAATCCATAGCTTTACCATTCACTGTATTTGTTTCTCAATCTCTTTATTCATAGTAGGTATGTGGTCATGATTTTTGAGCTGTACTAGCTAGCTGATTTCTTAATAATCAGTTTATCTTACCCCCAAAATCAGAAAGTTAATTCTTTATACTTTACATCTCAAATTACTTACTCTGCAAACCATAATTTGAATTTTGGCATAGATTTTCTTAATTGTTAGGATTAATCCTGCTCATCTTTAAAATTATGCCCTTGAAGTTTTGGATGGCTGGATGCCAATGTATTGCTATGAAATCTATCCCACTTTATCCCTTCATAAAAAGAGTTACAAGGTTGTTGTTGGGTTTTGGGGTTTTTTTTGGCTTCTGTAGATTTAATCCCATTCCAATGGATAGAAAAAAAGGAAGCTACCCTCTTTAGCGGCAGGAATTTTCCTTCTAAACTAAGAGAAATGGTGCTATGTTTTCCAGACCACATAAGATCCAGGCATCAAGAACAAATGATCTGCCATTCCTAAGAAGGTATCTATTTATCCTTGGGCTCCTTCAAACAACTTTTCATTGATCCCACTTTCAGACTGTTCCCATGGTCTTATATGCAGACATTGATCTTGTCTCTGTGCAGCTCCCACTGCAAAGTTTACAAGTTTTGATTTAAACTTCTAGAATCAGTGAGCCTTGAAGGCAGATGTCTCCCTGTTCCCATTAATTCTTGTCTTACCTGGTTTTCGGCTACCTGAATTCAAAACTGTCTAGCAAATTTTACAGGCAATCTAACTTTAACCTTTATATTAAATTTCCAATCAACTTCAGTTTTCAAAGAAAATATTTGAAATATTTTCATAGAGCCAAAATTAGCTAAAGAATCTATGGCAACGTTCCTCTCCTGCACACCTGACTTAACCAAATAAACAAAGGTTGAAACATCCAGAATTATGGATCTTATCAACCTCTGCCTAACCACATACATTTGATGGACAAACATATCAAACTTATTAGAAGAAAAAACAGGAATCATCTACAAAGTACAATGTAAAGTCTGCAACAGCCACTATGTAGGACAAACAGGCAGAAGACTAGCAGAACACACCCATGAACACCAACTAGTACCCAAAAAACGTGATGAAAACTACACCAAGATTGACCAACAATCAACAACAATATGCCAATCAAGGAACTGCCATACAAGCTAACAGTAAACAGCCCAATCAAAGAACCACCAAGGCCACTTCTACCAACACTGGCTGGGCCAGCCACTAAAATATAAATTTGAGAGCAACCCCCGCTCCCTACTTGCACTGATGATGTTATCCAGTTTGAGTAATGAAATGTCTGCAAGAAAACAACCAAGTTCAGAAGGCACCAAAGACCTCTCAAAGAAAATCTTGCCTACTTTGATTTCCTCTCTATATAATGAATGTACATCAAACTCTTTACATACACCATTCTCTTAACTAAAGTAAGCCTCTGCAAACAAACACACACACACACACACAAATTGAAAATGTGAATGCGAGGGAGGCTTTCTTTGCTCATTCCCATTGCCATAATATGAAGCATGGGACAGAAGATTTTTGTTATTCTAGGATCAAAATCCTATTCTAGTATTGGTGTACTGTTGTTATAATTCAGAGGATGGAGCACTGGTTGAATTATATTTTTGCACTCTGATGTTGAGAGAGAGTACTAACTGGATCCTTACTTGCCAAAAATGAACATGATCACATAGCTACTCTCAAAAATCTCTGGCAGGCATAGAGAGTGGAACTGATGCCTTTTTTTCAGCCCAAATGTTATGGTGGTGGGCCTTGCTGTTGCTTTCATTGTCTGTCACTTTGTATGGTCACCTCTTAAGCCCTCATGTGCTACAGATTCTTGAACTTTAGGCCTATGGTCCAGTCTTACTTGTAGCACTGAAAGGACAGTAGGATAAAATAATTATAAATACATGCATGTGGGCTTATTTATATAAAATTTTGGGGCACTAATGCTTCATGGTCTCAACCCATTCCTGAGCTCTCTGATTGCTTGAGCAGAATCAATAAATTAACCCTTCAACATGGAGTTTTATGCTGCTAGACTAGAATACAGAACTTTTTCTTCCTGCATGCAGAAAAATAGTTGTTGCTTTAGATATTCTTTCTTTAGTCAAGGGAAAATAGCAGATAATTCCTTTGCTTGGAGTCTAGAATAATTTCCTCTTCTAAATATTTAATTTCCTCCTTCATCTAATCAAACATTTCCTCTGATTTAGTATTAACTAGGATTAATATAAAATGCTATGAATTCTATTTTTGCTGCATACATATATCCTATTTAATAATAAACCCGTTAATAAATATTTTAAGGGTATTCATAGTGAGTACTCCATAGTACAGTTAAATTGGTGTGAAAACGGCTGGGGAGACTCATTTATAAAGATTCTTCAGAGAAGAGAGCTTGAAATCACCAGCGATAATGTTTATGTCTGTATGTTCCCCTGGAATAAATGAATAAAGTAAATTGGATTTAAAAACATGTTATATTGCTTCCTGAATATTGTTTTTAAACTCAGTAATTTTTTTAAAAATGTTGAGATTGCCCTCTCAAATAAAGAAACACAAAATTTGGGTGTTCTAATAAATTCTCAATTCTTAGACTACGCTGCCTCTCTTTTCCTACATTGCTACCAAGGTTTATCTTCTAATTTTTATTTGGTAGAGATTTATGCCACCTTATAGATTTTAATATTTTGTGCAAATAATAGAAATATTTGGATCCTTTATTAAAGTTGAAGAAAACTATTTAATGTGTCAAAACTGGGCAATGTCAGACAGATCGCAGTTGATTTAGTTAACTTGGCTAAGTTTAAAAAATATGGAAATTTTCTTAGCCCCATGCTTAGAAGGGTAGAGACAAAAATGAATATGCAAGTTAGACATTTGCTGCATGAATGATGACTTATTGCAACACTGAAACTAGCCATACTGTTCACCATCAAAAACGCAGCATCAGGAAACCGGAGTGTGAGAGGTTGTCATCCTATTTTTCAGTAATTGAATTTGAGCTAAGCTCATCACAGAAAAAAGCCTCTTAGTGAATTATTTATTCAGTGCCTCTGAGTGTAAATGTGATGCTTTTTACTCCTGCTTGTTACTCCTGTTTGTAACTGAGGCACAAGAGGCTGTAGAGATACATAACTTGAAAAATTATCCCATGATTGTATTCCCAGTGAATGCTCATCTACAAAGCAGAGATTTGTATGTCTTTCATAACTTGTAAAATTGCCAAAGATGTTTAGATACACAACACCATGGCAGATTCTCTGCGTGTCACTGGAATGAGATTTAAGGGTAAGATGTTACTTTTCTCTTATCTAGTTTGTTTGTTTGTTTAAGATTAATTAATGTTGACATGCAACTTTTGGGGATAGGAGTTTCAAAAAGTTGGCTTGATGGAAACATTTTTTCCCTATATGCTTCTATATTAGACAGTTTTAGATGTAAAATGAATGAAATAAAAATGAATAAATGTAAATTAAGTACATAAAATAAACAAATGAAAATAACATAAGTAAAATAACTGCAGGCATACATATTTAAAACTTGAAAATACCTATGTATATGTAAAATTGTTCCTTTCAATTTCAAAAGAAAGAAATGAAAGGGGGGGGATTATACAGCAGCACATCTTAACACTTGTACATTGCAATTGAGAGCTAAGCATCAGATTAACTGCATCTTCAAATTTATTAAGTTATTCCTAGGAATGCCTTTTTTCACTTATTTGGCACAAAGTTATTTTATTTTAGCATGGCCACTGAGAATCTAACTCCTCCTCTGGTTTGTATAATTTCACCCCATTCAATCTGTACCAATCCATTCAGAGTTTTGTCTTTGGTTCACAACAGCCAGAAATTTGTTCTCCCAAAAGAAGCATCTCTCTTAATCTTTTGTGAACAACATACCAATTAGTGAGCAAGGCTGGAATTGGTTGTGAACAGGACCAGTGCCAGCACTTAGCAGGTCCAGAGTCACTTTATATGTGTTTTCTCCTTCTTGTCTCTTGGATATACAAGCAGGCAAGCACCATCTAATAATTTATCTTTATAAACTCATCCATTGATCTTCAGACATAAGCAAGTGCATATATTGCATTCATCCATTATTCATTTTCTTTGTTTAGCTGACTCATCCTTCCATTCTTTTGATAAATCTATTCTCTTCCAAATTGATACATAGTTTGAATGTAATTGAAAATCAAATTCTCCCCAGAATATTGCTCATCCCGATTCTTCATCTTAATATATTTTCCCCATGTTTATTTTGCATCCGCCATTTCATGTGTTGGCTCATATACAACTCCCTGCTCTTTTTCTTTTAGCTTTCTAGAAAGGAAGGAGGCAGCAGCCATTTAGTTCATAAGTTTATCAATTTCTTGTTCTGCTGCTTCTCTAAAACACTGTTTTGGATGAGGAAAGAATGGAGATTGCTCTATGCAGGTGCTGGCTATAGATGTGGATCTTGTGAAAAAGTTTCTGAGCCATCGTTTTAAGGCTTAGGCTATGTTGAGAGAGTCGTTGGGTTTACCCATTGCACTAAACAATGATGTTTTTGTGTTATCATATTAAATAAACCCAGCTTTTTTTGGATTATAATCATGGCTTATATCTTAATATGATTTCCTCTTCCTTTATTCAATCAACCATGATTGAATAAACCATAGCTTGGTATGATATATGAACCTGCTAAAACCAGGTTGGATTCTCTGCAAGGAAGAGCTTCAGTTACGAAGGAGATGTAGCTTCCTTCATCAAGATGACAGTATGCTACTTACTTTGGCAGGATGCATTGTACATCATACTCCAGTCCTAGATTGGTACTTGAAGTAATAAAGCAACGTCTGAATATGAACAGAAACCTGTTCTAGTTACTGAAACTAGTGAGAAAGATAAAGTAAAGCAATACATCCGTTCCTGTCTTAAAAGCAAGAAGGCCATATTCACAAAGCAGTTTTGAAGATGTTCTCTGCCCTGCAATTGTTATTGTATACCCATTTGAAGATTTCCACTATTATTGAACTTCACATATTGGCTTTTAAGAAAGCAAACCGTCCCCATCCCTTTGGTTTCTTTGTAGTGGTCTTCTCTGTGGCTAGCACATCCATATTCTTTTCTTCCTATTGCAGCCAACTCCGGTCTGAAATAATCAAAGAGAAGAGAGCCTCATGATTTTGAATAGAATGAAGAGGGATGTTGAGACCAAATATTGGTATGGTTTATGGGTCAAGGAGAAAAGCAAGAAGCACTCTGAAAGATAGGGGTTGAGGGATGAGAAATGGGAAGAACATGCTTTGTTAACAGCTACTGTATAAACTGAAGTGTTCTGCATATTAAAAGGCACAGAAAGGTGAAATTAAGTATATAAATTAACATTTGATTAAATAATCTGTTTTGGTTTAACATATAAATCTGAGATAAAGACAGATTTAGGAATGGATGCTGTTCTTAACACGGGGATGTATATTAATATACCTGTATATTAATATATTGTGAGAGTTTGCCTTACAAATTTACTTAATTTCACACACAAACACAAACACAGTCATTTGTCTCTCAAGCTTCTTGATAATGAATTTCAGCCTAGTTAATAAACATGGATGTGCAAAATATATACAGAGAATCAGTTCTATATATATAGCTACTACTATTTATTTTTAAAGTTGAATATAATAGTTACAACTTTTCCTTGCAGTAGGCTTCCTATCCAGAATTCTCCAAAGTAGGAATTTAATTCCATCAAATCATATTATTTCACAGGAGCTGAGCATTAAATAAAGTGTCAGTCTCTGTAACAAAGAGTTAAATGTTTTAAAATTTCTGGTCAATATATTGATTAGTTGTAAATTTTAGAAGCATATAATTTATGGCTAATAAATATATTAACCATATACTAAGGTAGATTTCACAATTTATAGAAAAAAAATCTTGCTGTATGAAACCTGTTTCACTGGATATTAGATCAATAGCTGCAAGATTGCAAATAAAATATTGAAACAATACCAAGAGTTTATACTGTCCCAAGTTTCCATGAGGAAACAATCTTGACTAATTAGGTCCAGAATTGATCATTGGTTTTGAATTCATACCTTTTTTTTTTTGCTAGTTTAAAACAAAACAAGATATTTGAATGCTACCATGAGGAATCCAAATGCTCTAAATTTAATTTAGGATTGATTTGTTTTTTAAATGCTTTGGAATAGCAAAAATAGCATAACATCTGGGCAAAAGGTCTATTTCAATTATGTAACAGGCACTATACAACAAGTAAACAAACTTCCTAGGCCCTTTATGCGTATTTTACACCCATAACCCACCCATGAGAAATTGTAGAAATGTGAAGCAGTTCTTCAGCTTGAGAGAAAATACAAATTTCAATTCTTTAGCTTGAAGAGTTATGTTAAGGCTCTCCAAATAAATGGATATTATAGTAAAATAAAAATATCCCGCCTCTCTCAAAATCTAAGTTTATAATCCACAGATGAGGGGGTTGAGGCCTTAAAACTACTGTATAAGCCTCTCAGCTTTGGAGTTCTACCCAAAGACAAGTGGCAAATTTAGGCCATATGGTTTTGTATGCTATAGGAAATTTTAGGGTACAGTTTTAAGAAAGGGATAGCCCCCCTTAAAGAAACTCTGAAGTTCTGTTGTAGAGCGGCGGAATAACCTGAGGCAGACACAGAGCGAACTTCAGCTTTTTACTTTATTGTACCAATAAAGGGTTGCTGCGGCTGCCACACTAACAAGGCAGCCAGTTGGCGGACAACAGCTGATGCCGTTTGACAGCTCCCTTTTATAGCCGGCTGTCAAACGGCATCAGCCAATAGGAACAGTCCGTGTTCCTGCTGGAAACACGGACCGGAGTGAAGACTTCAGCTCAGTCTTTTCCGAACGCCACACTCCTTTCCCCCAGAACGGAGCATGCGTAGTCCTTCAGATAACTCGGGTGCTTGCACAGGCGATCAGATCTTCTAATCCTTACGAAGCTGCTGCTGGAAGGAACTTTTCTGCTTGTTGGGCAACTTTTGGTGCCGACGAAGCTGGTGTCTCGGCTTCAGGCATTTCTGGGTGAGGGACAGATGGCTATTCAGGTAGGCTTGCGTTCTTGTTGGATCCGTGGGAATTTCTTTGGGCGCCAGCGGTTTCTCTGTTGCAGGAATGTCTTGAGGGCCATCTGTAGATGCACTCCAACGCCTTCTAAGCTGATCGATATGGTGGCGCCATATGCACCCGTCTTGAAGTAGGACCCTGTAAGAATTAGGACCGGTTACCGCCACAATTTGCCCAGGCATCCACTATGCCCGCATAGTTCCGGCATAGACCTGGTCATTCTCAGCAAACTCCCTTGCTTGGCTTTTTGACCCTAGGGGTGTGACTGGGGCATAATGCGGATGGAGTCTGTCTAGGGTGGTCCTCAGACGTCTACCCATGAGAAGTTCAGTCAGAGACCTATTAGTGGTGGCACAGGGAATTGTGTGCTGGGTCAGGAGATACTTAGCGAGCCTAGAGTGCCAATCTATAGGCCCAAACCTTGCCAGGGCCTCCTTAACCGATCTGACTGCCCTTTCAGCCAGGCTATTACTGGCAGGATGGAAAGGAGCTGTAAGTGTGTGCCTTATTCATAGGTTGGCTAGGAAGACCTCAAACTCATAGGAAGTAAACTGGGGGCCATTATCAGACACGATGGTGTCAGGGAGGCCATGGGTAGCGAATATCCTCGATAGAGCCTTAGTGACAGTTTCTGAAGTGATGGTGGGCATCAAGGTCAGTTCTACCCATTTATAAAAAAAATCAACCATCAGCAGGGATGTACGCCCATGAACGGGGCCAGCCAGATCAATATGCATGCGGGACCAAGGGGCCACAGAATCTTCCCACCTGCCTGGAGTGGATGTGGATGGAGCAGTTCTGGTAGCTTGGCATGACTGACAAGCATTCACCCAACTTTTAATCTGAGCATCCATGCCTGGCCACCATACATAACTGCGAGCCAGGGCCTTCATCCTGACAATGCCGGGATGGCCCTCATGCAGAACCTTTAAAACTGAGTCTTGCAACTTGGAAGGGATAACTACCCTCGTTCCCCAAAGGAAACAGCCTTGCAAGGAAGATAGTTCCTGCTGGTGAATTTTGAAAGGCAGGAATTCGGGGGCATAAGGAATTGCTGGCCACCCCCTTCCCACCCAGTCAAGAACTTGGGTGATTACCTTGTCCCTGGAAGAGTGGGCAGCGATATCGAGGGCAGTGATGGGGAGTTTGAGATCGTTGATCTGGCAAACAGCATTAGTTGGTGCAGGATCTTCCACAGGAACAGGCAGGGGGCAGCAACTAAGAGCATTAGCGTGGCATAGACTCTTGCCAGGATGGTGAACCAGTGTATAGGAATAGCCACCTGGTCATTCTTGGAGACAAAATCTGAGGAGTTTGTCTCTCGCCAGACAGAAGGCCTAACAAGAGGCTTGTGATATGTGATCAACGCGAAATAGTATCCATATAGAAATTCATGGAATTTTTTGACAGAACCTTGTCAATTTGGCTGTAATTGCGCTCGGCTGGGGAAAAAATTCTGGAGAAAAAGGCAATGGGTGCCTCAGAACCGTTAGGCAGTCTATGACTTAAAACAGCACCTATGCCAAAAGGAGGAGCATCTCCTGCTAAAACTAAAGGTAAATGTTCGTTAAATTGTATCAGGACAGCATTGGATGTAAGTAATGATTTGACAGTATGGAAGGCATGGGCTTCCCCAGGTCCCCAGTGCCAGGGGGATTGCTTGTCCAAGAGTCTGTGCAGAGGCTCTGCAACTGAAGCTTTATGTGGCAAAAATGAAGCGTAAAAGTTAAGAAGTCCTAAAAAGGCCTGGAGCTCAGTTTTGTTAGTTGATGTGGGTGCCTCGTGAATAGCCCTTACTTTGGATTCAATTGGGTGAATACCATTCTGTATCCCAAAAATTCTACCTGTGGGGTGGCAATAGTGCACTTGTCTTTCATTAACTTAAGACCATGCTTTCTGAAACGATCGAGGACTCTTCTGACTCTTTGCAGTAACTGAGGCTTGTCAGGGGCAGATATTAAAATTTCATCAAAATATAGCATTAGATCCAGTAATCCTTGAAGTCTTTCCATTAAGGATTGGAAAATTCCTGGGGCCACACTTACGCCAAATTGGAGGCACCTACATTTGAAAGCGCCCCCTGTGCATTACAATAGTTTGTAGTTCAGCGGCTGTGTCATCAACAGGGAACTGTTGATAGGCCTGTGACATGTCTAATTTCACGAAAATGGTTCCTGGCTCAAAAGAATGTATTTGGAGCTGGATAACAGGGACTAGATAATCGCTGATTTGTAAATATTTGTTCAATTACATCTTGTAATCCACGCAGATTCTTATGCTACCATCTTTCTTCAGGGGTGTCACTATTGGGGTTTCCCATTTTGCGAAATCTACAGGCTCTAATACACCCTGTTTAATTAATTTGTCAAGCTCCATGTCTAATTTGGGGTGGATTGCAAAAGGTACCCTTCGAGGCTTTAAACGGATTGGTACTGCCTGAGGGTCCAAGTTGAAAGATATTGGGGTTCCTGAATAAAAGCCCAGCCCCTCGCTGAACACATCCACATAGTCATTAAACAAGGTATCCACTCCAGCATTTGAAATAGAGTGGATTCCAGTTACATGGAGGCCAAGGGCAGGGAACCAGTCTAATCCCAACAGGCTAGGAAGGGCACCATCCACTACCATTAAAGGCAAGTGACCTTTAAAATTTTGAAATTGTACAAAAAACTTGCCTTTTCCAATGACTGGGATGGTTATGCCTTGGTAGTCGCGTAGGATTAACTGGCAGCTGAGAAGCTTCTTAGCCATTCTGGGAAGTAGTTGTTTCAAGGTGCTCCATGAGATGATGGACAGTGCTGAGCCTGTGTCAACCTCCATCCTGCAGGGTTTCCCTTCTATAGAAACAAAAACAGTGATTTTGTTAGAGCCTTTCTTAGTCAGCTTGGCTTGATAGCAGGTAAAACAGTCTTCAACTTGTTTTTGGAAATGTTGGGTTGTCTGAGGCTTTTGGGCAAAAGTCTTTCCTGCTTGACAGATCCTGGTTAAATGATCCTCTGGCATTTTAGACAAATGGCATTCCTGAACTTGCAGGATGCCCTGAGGTGGTTTCCCCCACAGCTTAGACAAATGGGCTGAAGCCGTGGAGGTAGATTGGGGTTTGGCCTGTTCTCCCTTTGACTGGTTTTTTGCTGCCTGGGGCGATTTACATCATTAGCCTCTTCATAGCCTTCTTCTGAGGAGGCTTCATCCTGATCTTCATCTTGAGCTGCTCTGGCTAATTGGATTTCCCTGAATTTCTGCTGCTGAAAGTGCTGATAGTTCAGCAGCTTGAGACTCTTCAATTGCTAATTTAAGGGTTAAATCCCTTTTAGCCAATAGACGCCTTTGTAGCCTTAAATCCCTGACTCCACAAACTAGTTGGTCTGATAACATGTCTTCCAGATAGTCTCTAAACCCACAATGCAAGGCAGCTGTTCATAGGGCAGCCATGTACCCACTAATAGTCTCTCCCTCAGCCTGAATCCGTCTCCTAAAAGTATGATGCCTGGCAATTCGGGATGGCTTAGGGGAATAGTGGTTGGAAAAAATTTCCTACAATTCTTCCCATGGAACAGTCTTAATTGAACGTGGAGCCAATAATGCCGTAGCAATGTCAAACACTGTGGCTCCGCAAAAACTTAAAAAGTAGGACTTTTTCCTATGGTCGGAAATGTCAGCAAGGTCTATGGCATCTAGAAAACAAATTGATTTCTGTAGGATTCCCATGTTTCCGCTGTCGGTATGAAAGGCAGGAATGCAGGGTTCGAAGTCATCTTGACTCATCGGTGCTGGATCTTTTGAGGAAAGTTGAAATTCGCGCTCGCGAATAGTGACAGTAGCTCTTAAAATGACATACAGCTCGGTAGTGACTTCGGCTCTTTTTGTGGTGACTTCGCTCAGCGATTCTTTGCCCAGTTGCCTCTTATATGTATCCCACTGTCGTCACCAGTGTTGTAGAGCAGCGGAATAACCTGAGGCAGACACGGAGCGAACTTCAGCTTTTTACTTTATTGTAGCAATAAAAGGTTGCCGCGGCTGCCACACTAACAAGGCAGCCAGCTGGCAGACAACAGCTGATGCCGTTTGACAGCTCCCTTTTATAGCCGGCTGTCAAATGCCATCAGCCAATAGGAACGGTCCATGTTCCCGCTGGAAACAGGGACTGGAGTCAGCTCGGTCTTTTCCGAACGCCACATCTTCTAAGAGGGAAAATGTAGCAAATCCTGATTATAACCACTTTATCCTGTCATCCTGCCTACTGTGCCCTTTGCCCTCATCCGAAGTGTAGTCCCTGACTATAAATGAGAAGGCTCAAGAGGGGAAAAAGTTTTTAGAATTGGGAAGGAACATCCATTTTTGCTTCAGGTCTCACCACCTTTTGGGGAAAAAAAGACAGAACTTTTTCTGGAAACACTATGAAAGACTTCAGTGAAACTTTTCTATTAGAATAATAAATGCAATATTATATCGTTTGTGTATATTGCTGTGCTTCATTCATGTTTTCTGGTAATTAGAAGACTTGCAGTACTTAAAACATTGAAGCACTGCAGATTTTTCAAATTCTCCCCTCCCCCCCATTAAAAAAAATCCTGAAAAAAGTACAATTTTTCCTCAGGTTCAGTTTTTTCTGGAAATTTTATATCACTATTTGTCTTTATTTTAATTGTAAGCAAATAATTTACAGAGATGTTTCATTATACATAGTGGGGTTTATTAACAAACAACTATGGGTTATTATTCATTTATCATACAGATTCTTCCCTCCTCTTTTATTTTAGAGTGTTTCTTTTAAACTATTCAAACAATCGTGGGATTGTATAGCACATTTATTTGTAGCTTTGTTGATAAAACAAACAGGTTTTGCTGCAGCCAGCAATGATTTTAAAAATACCCTGATCTATATTTTAAGGAAAGGAATCTGGCATATTTCTATCATTGCATAACTCAGTGGGTTAGCTGTCTGGTAAACACTTGGCATCTTTTGAGATCAGAAACATTTGTTTTAGTTTATAAGATCAGATTATAGGCACACATTTTTAGAATTTTCTTTGTTGTTATATGTGTTTCTAGTAAACTAACCAAAGAAAAATCTAGTTGGATAGTTTTTCTATGTCATTAAAATATAGTTTCCATCATAAAACTTAATTTCAGTTATTTAATTTATTGAACATTTGACCTCTTTTTTTTCCTTCCTTTTATTTTACAAGGGCAATGATGAGGGTTTTTTTTTCTCTTTTCCTGTTTATACAAACTATTATTTCTTTCTTTGTTTGTTTGTTTCCTGCCTGCCTGCATTATTTTTATAAATAATTCAAGGTGGCAAACATACCTAATACTCTTTCCTCCTCTTATTTTCCCCATAATAACAAGATGAGATGAGTTGGGCTGAGAGCAAGCATGTGTTGTGGGTGTCGTACTTTTCCTGTCCCATTTATTTTTCATTATTTCATGGCTGGTTGTAAATAGAGGGCATACACCAGTTCAGTATCTGTTTTTTTTAGTGTAAGATATGCTGCATTAGATGGCCTAGACATTGGTATTTGAACATAGATTTTTTTTTAACATTTACACTTTATTGTGTTTTACTAATCTAGGTGAAATTTTAACATGTATTATCAGTATGATATGCCACATGCTAAATAAATTTGTAATTTCAGCAGAGTATTTAAAAATAGAAGTGATAGATTTATTTGTAATCTATAAATACTGATCTGCCCATTTGTTTATCCAAAATATTAAGGATCAACATGTTAATATGGTCACCCATGCAATTATTAGAAGGCAAACAAAAGAATATACATGTCTTGGTTATGTATAATGATTACATTCAGCAGTAGCAGCAACCAAATTGGTTAAAAAAAATTTAACTGTCCTGTATCCAGTGACAGCAGAATTGTGCATAAAAGAATATTTACAAAGAGGCCCTATCTTAAAATACAATAAAAACTGAAGAGTGTAATTCAAGAGCAATTCAAAAGGCAATAAAGTAGACAGGTTTGTTTTGCGCCAAACAACCATTTTAGCCTGACCTCCATGTTTCTATGCAAAAGATCTCTGAATTGAGCATTAGGATAGAAGTCTCTCTCTTTTCATATATAAAACATAGTTTTGAGGACAGTCTTTCCAGCTAACAGTTTCATACATTTCCACCTATTAAACATCCTAACAACTGTATGGTACAGTTGAAAATGCTTTTTACCTTTATTTTGCTATGTTTTTCAAGATTACTACTTTAACCATGATTTGTCTCCTAATGAAGGAAATATATTTCTTATAGATGACAATAAACTTCTGCCTTGTTTTTTCAGTGTTTAGGTAAAGATACTGATCATTGGATGGTAAAGCAAACACTAATGCAAGCAAAAATTTCCCACATTGTACTGGAGAGACAGATCTCTCTCCCCACTAGCTTAAAAATTAGATCTTTTGTTGGCTTACAGAAAGCTATTAAGGGGCCACAGTTTGTTTTCTATACAAGGGGAATTCACAGCCTGATCTTTAGGAAATATTTGGGGAAACAACAGGCATCTGCAAATTCCTCAGCTAGCCTGGGAAAAGAACAGCCAGCTCACCAGTTCACAGAAACGCTGTTCATAACAAAAGATAAATTGGATTCTAAAGGGAAAATAATCCATTACAGAATTACTGTAACCATATCCCACTCTCTTTCAGAAGATCTAGTTAAAGGAAACTCTGTGAGAATCTTGTTGACAGTTGAGTCAGCTACTAAAAGCTTGATAACTATTAGGAAACTGCTAGTACCTTGTCTTGGGTCCTGAAGCCTACTACTGAGTAATTGGAGAGGTGAAAAGGGCATGGTTACTTAAAAACAGAGCCAGATTAATACCAGCTAATATCCTAATCACAACCTAACAATGATGTCCTTCAATGGAAGTAACAGTCTCAAGCCATGAGATGGAAACAAAAGTGATGTCTGACATCTTCAAACCAAACTTTTAAAGTATGGCTACTCACTAGGCAAAAGCAATTTTTTTAACAATGCGGATTAAAGTTGAATATGGCAGATGAGGATAACATAAAAATACATTAAAATTGAGTGTGGCAATGAAGAACTTGATTATATATGAAGAACTTGATTATACAGATAGTCCTCAACTTACTACTGGTAGCTTAGCAACATTCAAAGATCCTATGGACCTACCTGGGATATTCACAACCCAGATTCAAAGTTCTGACAAAGTTCAGTCCCTTTGAGGTCACATGATTGCACTATGGGTGCTCAGCAATTGACCTCATGTGCAGCATCCCAGAGTCACATGATTGCAGAGTCACATGATTTTACGCAGATTTTGCCAAAGCCTGGCATTTATTTGTGAGGTTTTTTTTTTTTTTGCAAAACCAGTCCATAGTGATCCATGAGTTGGCTTTATGACCATTCCTTTCAGGTGTGATTACGTTGTTGTCATCAACTGTATCAGGAGACCATGAGGCAAACAAGCTGGGGAATATGGATCTAAAAATTAAGAACTGAGAAGCGGTGTAAATTAATATGTTCCCCCGAGAGCCGGTCGGATCATCCAGAGAGTGGGAGGTGCCTCAGTCTGCATCGTTGAAGGCTGAGCTTAATTACTGAGGAATGCTCCGCCCTCCATCACATGGCTCCTTGCATTCCCCAGTTTATGCTCAGCCTTTGTGAGAGTAGGCTGTGTATTTCCACTCCTTGGCCGATTCAAGCTAATTGCTGCAAAGTTCTTTACCTTTTCAGGTTTGCCTTTTATTCTTGGCTCTTCCTTAGCCTCCGCGCACTTCAGGTAGCTGTAGCAGGGGAGCGCATTTTTCGCCCCCAGGGGGGATAACGAGCGGGCGGCTTTCACGCTCTGGTGCCAATCCTCCCCCCCCCCCAATTCGGCTCCTTTCTCTGCCACTTCTCCGCGCCGCAATTGCAGCGGCTCCATTCGATCACGCTGATAAGCACAGCTGGTGTTCCCCCCCACCGCGAACGCCGATTGCCCCAGGAAAGGGCGAATAGTTTATCCGGCTGGCTTTCTGGCCTCTAGACATGCCGGAGAGGCTTTTTAATTGCTCTGAGCGGCCCGTGGATAAGAGATCGTGGCCGGCCGCCATTTTGGGTGCCGCCGCGTGTCGGGCGCTATATTTAAAGGCCTCTTTGGGCTGCAAAGGGAATAGCTCTAGTCATAAGCCTTCCAGCCTGTGAGAGCTGCTAGATTTTAATCACAATTGGCATACAGTAGTTGGCTTCCGCAGCACGCTCAGGGCAGAAGCTTGCAGCCTATCCCTCCCGGTTGTTGCCTGGGAGCTCCAGCTGCCAGAGGCCTCATTCCAGCCTCAGGCGTTCATTTGGCAGATTGGTGATAACTTCAAGCAACCTCTGGGGCCACTCCTTCCTAGGAGCATCGAGCCAGACCCCGAATTGAATATTATGAAATAAAAATAATAATAATATTAAGAAATATTATATATATATATATATATATATATATATATATATATATATATATATATATATGTATATATATAATGTTTTCTGAGGTTCTCGCAGGTATTTGTATGTGGATCTTTGGTTATTCGGGTTTTCTCCCGCGTAAGATTGGAAGTATCTAGGCAACGTTTCAATGAAGTCTCATTCATCATCTTCAGGCTTGGTCTTCAGCTCTGTGCTTCTCAGAGTGATGTGAGCTTGCAGCTGCTTCTTCCTTTTAACTGCTAGTGGGGGTGTGACGATTGGCTGGGGGCTTGGCTGTGTTCTGATTGGGTGGGGGAGTGTTCTCATTGGTTGGGGGTTTGGCTGTGTTCTGATTGGTTGGGGGGTTGGCTGTGTTCTGATTGGCTGGAGGCGTGTTCTGTTCAGGTGGGGGCTTGATTGTGCTCAGGTTAGTCTTAGTTGCTGGAGGGTTTGAGCTGGTGAGCTGTGATCTTGCTGTTTGGTTTCGAGTTCGTGGTCGTGCTGCATCTTCATGGTGGGGGTCAGTTCACTTCATGTATGGCTCAGAGGGGTTTGAAGTGGGTAGTGATGCAGCTGCAGTGCGGCTTCTGGTCCGTGGTCGTGTTTCATCTTCTGTGTGGGTGTGAGTCTGCTTTCTACGTGGAAGTGTGGTGGTGGCATCTTGTGTGGCTCTCAGGGGTGTGGGTCTGGTGTCATTCTTCATGTTAGGTACTCGTCTGTTCATGAGGGCGGGTTTCCAAATGGCTGGTAGGTTTCCAAATGGCTGGCAGGTTTCCAAATGGCTGCCTGCCCCACCACATACATTGGACAAACTAACAGAAGAATAAGTGCACGCATTGAAGAATATAAGAACTCAATCAAAAAGGAAGAACCAACCTCTTCCCTGGTCCAACACCTCAAAGCCACAGGACATGAGATTGACTTTAAAAATACCAGAATTATCGCCAAAACCGAACACTTCAGCAGCAGAATAATCAGAGAAGCCATAGAGATAGAAAAACGCCCACACAGCATGAATAAACGAGATGATACCTCTCGCCTACCAGCCATTTGGAAACCCGCCCTCATGAACAGACGAGTACCTAACATGAAGAAGGGACACCCAGCCTTTGTTGTAGGTCGAACCCTTGGCGAGCCAACCGCCTTAAATTGGTATTTCAGTCCTTTCTTCTATAATGGCAGATGACATTTCCACAAAAGGCCCTTCTTTGAAGGCCAAATCTAAATCCTACCACCTGCGCAAACAGGCTAAGGAAGCCTCTAAGGATACTTCCAAGGCTTCTCAGAGAGACGCCCTAAGACGTCATAGGGCACTGGAGAAAGAATTTGACAGACGATCTAGAAAGGCACAACCCATGCTTCCAGCCCTACCATCCTCTGTTCCTTCTACCTCCACACACACACCCCTCCAGATTGCTCTTCCCTCTCCAGCCACAGCTCATCCCAGGGACACCAGGTCCCCGGACCAGCCACCAGACGGCCGCCCGAAGCTACATTCACGCCCATGGCCGCTGGTCTGCGCCAGGAGGAGGCCGCCACAGTTGAGATCCCTGCATATATGCAGGCACGGATGGAACGGGCTATCCGCCAGCAGATAGCAGACGGCCTTCAACAGATGTCCAGACTCGCCATCAGCCAGGTCCTCGTCCAGATTGGACCTTACTCATGGTTAGGTACCTTTGCAGGGGGACAGTCCTCTCCCAAAAGGGGAACTGGAGGAGGCCATAGAGGACCTGGATCGGTTCGGGGAGGAGGAGGAATTTGAGTGGGGTTCTACACACCAAGGGGAAGCCCTATTGAAGATAGACCCGATGGAAGGAGACATGTCCGAGGACGAGGGTCTCACTCCCGATCAACCCACCGTTGTGGGTCTGTTCAAGCCACACACGTTTAAATCGCTCTGATTTTAGGCCAAGAACATTTCTGGCCTGTCTGTTCAGTCCTCCTCGGTTCTCCTTTCCCTGGCGGAGAGACAAGAGGACGCCATTTTCAGGCAGCCCATGGTGGAGGTGGAGATTATTCCGGCCCCACCCATATTTCACAACCTAGTTTCAAACCATTTGGACTCTACAAGGGCCTCTCCGGTCCCATCCAACCAGGACAAGAGGTTCTTTAACCTTCTGCAACCTGCTTAACACTCCCGAGGCAGATGAGCCCATATTGGGCTTAGCATCCTCATCCTCCCCCAGTGATCCCCTGGAGGCTCTGAAACCCGAGGACAAGAGGTCCGAACTGGCCTTACGTAGGGCCCATCAAGCGGACACCTGGGCCATTAGATCGGCCACGGCCGCTTCATTCTTCACCAGGTTTTTAATTCGGTGGCTCCACCAACTGAAACAACATGTTCCCACCTCTAACGCAAGGGCACATCAGGACATCGCAAAATTGACGGCCACGGCAGAATTCTCGGCCGACGCCTCCTACCATGCGGTTAATTTCTCCGCCCATGCAATAACCTCTCCCGTTACAGCTCGCTGCCTGCTCTGGCTCAAACACTGGCAGGCGGACGTAAAAAACAGGGTTAAGTTGGCCACCGCCCCCATTAAGGGGGACAAACCATTTGGCACCGCCCTGGAGCCATTGCTATCCGAAACCCGAAGCAAGAAAAAATTACTTCCTCCCCTCTTTCGGAGGTCAGAGTCAAGAGCACCTCAGCCTTTCGGAGAGGTTCCCCCATCCTTTCTACCAGTATCCTTTCCTGCCCAGGCGTCCGAGACCCCCTCCTACCAGCCATTCCAGCCCCAGGATCAAGCCGATCGGGTGACAGGAACAGGAGGGACGGCAGCTACAGGCGCCCCTTCAGGGGTTCAGGAGGGAAGCCTTTCTGACGCAGCCCTTTGGCAGGTGGCCTAGAGGTGGAGCACTTGCCTCACAGCCAGAAGGTCATGAGTTCGATCCCAGACAAAGGCAAATATTTGGAATAAACTCTCCTTCTCAAGCAGGGGTTGTACTTAGATGACCCAGATAGATCCCATCCCTCCCTTCCCATCGGCGGACGCCTCAAGCATTTTGCCGACCCATGGGATTCCTCTACCTCCAATGCCTGGGTCCGAGACACCATCAGACTGGGCCTCGCGCTTGAATTCCAGCGCGCCCCCCCCCTGTTTTTTTATGGCATTCCCCCCCTCCAAGGATCCCAATGGATTCAGGTATCCACCATCTCCTCACCATACAGGCCATACAACCTTACCACCATCCCAGCGGAGGCAGGGGTTTTACTCCCACCTCTTCGTGGTCCCCAAATCCTCAGGGGGATGGAGGGCTATTCTAGACCTGAAACGCCTTAACTGTTACCTGACCTACCACAGGTTTACGATACACACCCTACAATCCATTCTACTGGGCATCAGGCAGGGAGACTGGCTATCCTCTATACACCTTTCAGAGGCGTACCTTCACATCCCAATCAGGCCCTCTCATTCCAAATTCCTCAGGTTCTGCTACAACCATCGCCACTTCCAATATGTGGCCCTTCCCTTTGGATTGGCCTCTGCCCCGAGAACCTTCACTAAGGTCCTCGCGGCCCTCGCGGCCCACCTCAGGGACCTCCCGGTTCATCTCCACTGTTACCTGGCTGACATCCTCATCCTGTCTCACTCCAGAACCCAAGTAGAAAGGGATATAAGAGCTACTCTCTCTGCCCTCCAAGACCATGGATTCCTAGTAAACTGGCAGTAGAGCCATCTGTTACCATCGACATGGATCACCCACTTGGGGTCCATCATTGACTTGGTTCAGGGAAAGGTTTTCCTTTCCTCCAAGAGATTCCATAGCATCCAGGAAACTGTCAAACATATCAGACAATCAAGGAAGGTAACACCTTTAGAATCGTCTAAATGGTCAGTAAAATGGTCTCATGTATCTCCATTGTTCCCTGGGCCCGTTTACACACTATATCCCTACAGTGGTTCCTGATCCCGTTCCAAAGGACCGGCAGAAGCAATTCAAAGGCCACGGTCAAGGTGCCTTCAAGGGTCCTAACGTCTCTCCTCTGGTGGACCAGTCCCGCCATCAACAAGGGACACTGCTTCAAGGAACCCCAACGCCTCACCCTTACCACAGACGCCAGCCTGTCTGGATGGGGCGCTCACATTCACTCGCTCTCGACACAGGGCAAATGGTCACAGGTAGAACGCACACGCAGTATAAACTGGTTGGAACTTCGCGCCATCCACCTGGCCCTGCGCAACTTCCTCCCCCACGTACGCGGGCGGCATGTCCTGATACTCTCAGACAATGTCACCGCCAAGGCTCACGTCAACCAACAAGGGGGCACCCAGTCCATAAGTTTGATGAGAGAGGCCGAGCGCCTCTGCCATTGGGCGGAGCGCAATCTCCTCTCCCTCAAAGCTGAGCACATCTCAGGGGTCTCAAACACCCAAGCAGATTGGCTGAGTAGGACCATGGTGGACCAGTCCGAGTGGCGCATCCACCTGTCGCTGTTCAGGGAAGCGACCATGATGTTCGGTCTCCCATCAGTAGACCTCTTCGCATCCCCGTTCAACACCCAATTCCCCAGGTTTTTTTCGAGGTACCCCTCCCATGGGGCCGAGAATCACAACGCCCTCCATTGCCCCTGGCCCACAGGGCTTCTATATGCATTCCCTCCATTGGCCCTGGTCCCCAGAGTCATCCAGAAGCTCATCTCCGAGAAAGCAGAGCTGATTCTAGTGGCACCCTACTGGCCCAGGAGCCCATGGTTTGCGGACCTCCACAACCTATCGGTGGCCCCCCCTTGGAAAATTCCCCCGAACAGGATATCCCTTTCCCAGGGGCCCCTCCAACACCCGGATTCTCAGTGGCTCCAGTTAGCCGTTTGGAGGTTGAGCGGGAACGTCTAAGGAAGAAGCAGTTCTCTGACCAGGTTATTGATACCATTTTAGCCACTAGGCGGCCCTCAACAACCAGAATATACAATGTCACTTGGCAGGGGTTCTGCAAGTGGTGCCATAGTCTCCAAGTCAACCCGCTCTCACCCTCCATCCTTCAAGTTTTGGAATTCCTCCAAGAGGGTCTGAGGAAAGGTCTTTCCCCGAGGCGTCAGGTCAGAGCCCTCTCAACTGTCATTGTTTGCGACAACCTGGGTTCCCTTTCCCTCCACCCTCGCATTAGGGCATTTCTCAGAGGAGACTCTAACTTGTGTCCCCCAACCGTACGTAGATACCCTACCTGGGACCTCAATAAGATCCTGGTGTCCCTTACTAAACAACTCTTCGACCCTCTAAGGAAATCCTCACTCTAGTTCCTAACATTCAAAGTCGTGTTCCTGATGGCCATTACTTAGGCTCGCCGAATATCAGAGATAGCAGCCTTGTCGGTGGGGAGGGACCTTTGCATCTTCCATGCCGATCGGGTGGTTCTCCGACCAGACCCTACTTCTTGCCAAGGTCAAATCAGCCTTCCACAGGGCACAGGAACTTATACTTCCGAAGCTCTACCCCAATCCCTCGTGGGAAAGGGAGAAGCTTTGGCATACCCTCGATGTAAGACGGGCCCTCCGCATTTACATTTAGTGTACCCAGCCCTTCAGGAGGCCCAAATCCCTATTCCTTTCCTTTCAGCCCAAATCATTAGGCCATAAGGTGTCCCCGTCAACCATTGGCCGCTGGATTAGAGCTACTATTTCCAAAGCGTACTTGTCCCAGGCTCTGCTGGTTCCCAGCGGAATAACAGCACACTCCACCAGAAGGGCAGCCACCTTGGCAGCTTGGGCCACCCAGGCTCCAATTGCGGATATTTGTCGGGCAGCCACCTGGGCATCCCCATCTCCCTTCATCAGGCACGATAAGATTGACATATTTGCCTTGGCGGAGACTTCGTTTGGTAGATGAGTTCTCAAAGAACCGCGAGTCCTCAAAGAACCGCAGGGACTACAGAACCAGACGGAGTCCCTCCCATAGGACAGCCAAGCTTTGGTATGTCCCACTCTCTGGATGATCCGACCGGCTCTCAGGAGAATGGGCGTTGGTCCTTACCTGACACGCCATTTCTCTGGAGCCGGGAGGATCATCCAGCCCCACCCTTTTATTTCACCGTCTGGTGGGGTCTTGTTTCGGCCAATGAACCTTTTAGCATAGTAAGATGAGAGCACGATCTTCTCTTCACTCTTGACTTCACATAAACTGGGGAATGCAAGGAGCCACGTGATGGAGGGCGGAGCATTCCTCAGTAATTAAGCTCAGCCTTCAACGACGCAGACTGAGGCACCTCCCACTCTCTGGATGATCCTCCCGGCTCCAGAGAAATGGCATGTCAGGTAAGGACCAACGCCCATTTACATCAGTCTTCAGCTTGATGAGTGGCCCTGATGTGCATTGCAGGTCCATCATTCATCAAGACAACATCCATTGGCAGATGGCTGCAGGGTTCTGAGGGATGTAATTTGTGATAATCCAGCAATCTTGGAGGGCAGTAGGTTGAGAAGGTGGAATTAAATTGTACGAGTCTTCCTTTGATAATGCAAACATTGCAAGCAATCTTAAACAATGCAAAATATCATACATGTACATAGACTTGCCTCTCTATACATGGGATAAAAGAGCAGAAGGAAACTGAAGAGAAGGCAGAAACTTGGAGAGCAGAAATAAATGAATTATTTGTGGAAGAGCTGTATTCAATAGACAGCTCTCTGCTCCCTCCCATAGTCATTGTAGCAATTAACATTTTGGTGGGAGGAACTCTCATTGGCTCTAAAATGAACGTTTTGATTTCTATTTTAATTTAATACCAATGGACAAATAATAATGGTTATGTAGGGCATGAAAATTACACCCAGTATGATTTTGATTAAAAATGGATCCTCACCTAACTAGTATATTTTTTTCTGATTGTTTCTGATCTGTGATCTCATCTAATCTTTTAAAAACTGAAATGTGGTAAAACTTAGTGTTTTAAGTGTTGTTTGCAAAATGCTCTGATGTCATTATTTAGGTCATATAGATACTCAACAAAATCGTTAACAATCAGAAAATCAGTCATGGCGATATGGAGAAGTAGATGCAAATATAAAATTAATTGTGCACTTCAATCCTTTTCTAAAGATGTATTCAATTATAGAAGTAATCATGAAAATTATTCTTAAGTAATATTTTATATTTATTCATAAGTATTCTTAATTAATGTGAAAGAAAGATTTTCTTTTTTGTTGTTTTTGTTTTGTTTTAGTGTAAATTTTATTTTAGTGTAACTAGTTATCTGGAGATTATTTATATTAATCACATATGACAAGACTGTCATTTCACAAATTACAAACTACTCGAATGGCAGATAGGTGCATTAAAAAGCACCTTATAGACTTCTGGACATAATTTTACATATTTTAAAGTTACATGGATTAATAATACTCTACTAACCAAAAGCATAGACAGTAAACCTAGAAGAATGTGTGTGTGTATCATTGACCCTGTAGCTTTGTCCTTTCAGACTTTAACATTTAAGTTTTTTAGTTCCTTTGTTTCTTTTCCTTTTTTTGTTACAACTAGAAAGGTTATGTTGCTTCACATAGCAGCAGTGGTGTCCCACATGAGATGCATAAAATAATGGCAGTGTCACGGTGTTCAGGCTAAACCTTCCCACTGTGCTGCACTATAGACGTTTGCTTCCTAATATCCCATTGTATGAGAGTAAGGAGAAAGTTTCTGCTCATTTGCTCTTGTGGCCTTTTGATAAACCAGCCCACTGACATCATTGTCCCATAAGGAGGCAGGGAAGGAATTTGATTTTGATGGGCTAAGAAAAGAAGCTTTTGTAGTGGTAAAGGGATACATACCTCCGCTTCAAAGATTACATGAGAAATAAGGTAAGCTCTTTTCCCCTTCTTCAAGGAATTCTTAAAATCAAAACACGGTGATTGAAGTTTTGTAGAATGTGTGTCTTCTCTGTTGCAAATTGTACTTAATGTGTGGAAGCTTTAATGATTTTTTTTCAATTGAACCACTTACAGATTTTTCCCCTGAGCTTCCTCAAAATAACTCTAAGTGGCATGTCACGAATGAAGAAAATATATCACACCAGCACAGTATATGCCGTAGTATGTTTTTTTTAATGTTTACCCCCCTAAATGGTTACAGATCTATTCCTGAAAATCTTTTTTTTTTTTGAAACAAATTTTTATTAATTTTAAAGATAAAACAGCACATCATTAACCATTAAATACATAAACACATAAAACCTCTTAACATTGTAAATCCTTACAAGTCAAACAAAACATTATTTTTATACAGCATAATTCCAATTTATCCCATCTCCATATGGACACACAAATATCTTTCAGCAAATTTCTCATTATTTCTCTTTACTCCTATTCAATTTCATTTCTCTTCCATATTTATCCATTTTATAGTCATCATATTCTTTTCTTTCTGGCTTGTTTAAATTATTCTCGTCTAACATTCCTCCAAGGTTTTATTGATTCTTTTTTCCTTTTTTTTTTATAAAAAACAAATTTTGTTAGTTTTACCATAACCACAATACACAAACATACAAACACAAAACATAAACAAAACTAAAAGATCTTTTCTGAAGGTTTTCTGTTCCCGGGTTAAAACTCTTTACACAGACACAAATTCAAACATCATATTCAACCCATATCTCCTTCCATATCTTATTACCATTTTCTTTTTTATATATATATATAAAAACCATTTTTATCAGTTTTATAAAAACAATGCACAAAGAATCAAGGCATAGCAGCTTATAAATTCTTTTCTAAAAAAAAATAATAAAAAAAGACCAATAAGACATAACATTTCCAGATTATAATATCAATATTTCATATAATATTAACTTCATATCTTGTCCCTACTTCTCTTTTCCATCCAAATTATTTATTAATTAAAATTTTATTGCCTTTTATCAATATACAAAATCCAAAAAAAAAAAAAAGCATATATATCCTTCCATATCTTATTACCATTTTCAACAACATTCTTTGTCTGTTCTATTTCCAATTATCCATTCATCTTTTTTTTCTTTTACTATACTTCTCCTGTACACCAATTGGAGTAACATCTATAATTCATTACCCTAACTTAGAAATACTACATATAGCAATCTTTCTTGGGATTCTGTTTAAAAGATTCTAAAATTACATAATAAATTTTATATTCTAAATATACATATAAAAACACACTCTTATATACCCTCCAGAATCCCTCTTTTAATCTAAATTAAATTCACCCATTGTCTCTAAATAAACTTTTTTTCCTTAAGTCTTGCTTCCCCCCATTAAAGCTTCTCCTCCCCCCCTTTCTCTCTTGCTTATTCTTCTCCTTGCCCTTTCTACCCCTTTGCTTTTTCTCTTCGCTTTTCTTGCTCCTTTTCCTTTGCTTTCTAACCTTGCCTCCATCTTTTCGCTCATTTTTCTCTCTTTTGGTTGTTTTTATAATTCTTAAAATCCCCTTTTTCTTATCCTTTTTCTCCTCCTCTCCGGAAGGGACCCATTGTTCATCAAAGATGGCTTCTTCTTCCTCTTCTTCCTTGTCCCAGTCCTTCTGCTGCGTAATCAACTTTTCAAAAGAACATAACGCCATTTCTAAGAATTGAAACAAAGCGCCCAAAGTATCTTCTTTTTTATATTTTTGATATTCAATCTCTAGTTCATCCACAGACGATGCCATTATAAAAAGGGAAACTTTTTCCAAAACAACCACAAGTATTTTTAATCAAAGACAATCAAAAGCAATTTTAAAAAAAGTTCCAAAAGTTAATACTTTTCTTCCTTCTTCTCTTTCTCTTTCTGAATTAATTTTTAATCAAAGAGGTCCTATTACGATATATCTTCTTTTGGGATCCACAAAGACGTTCTAAACAATCTCCTCCTTTTTCAGCTTCTGCTCCAATTTTTTTTTCTCCCTTCCCACTTGCAATGACAATTTTAAATAATCAAAAAACCATACCTCCAGCAGAGATTTTCCAATTTCTTAAATTTTTCAATGTCCAAAAATCCCTTTGTCTCTTAGCTTCAGCTTTCAAAGCAATCCACTTTCAATGTCTAATATATCCAAATATTTCTGCTTTTTCCATGGGGTGGGAGAGTAAAAAAAAAAAAAAAATTCCCTTTAACAGCTTCTCCGCCGCTTTTCGCTCTTCTTAGGGATACAATGTATCCTCCAGCAATTCAAGCAGCTCAATTCCAGGCAATTTAAAAGGTGTTACTTGACCCGGCTCAGACAGAACTTTCACTCTTCACACTTCCTCCAGCACAGTTCTTACCCGGTTGCTGGCTTCTTCGTGGCGGCCATTGCTGACCGCCGCTCCACCGCCTTGGGAAAAAGGGGTTTTCCCGGAGAAGGGGGGGTCTGCGATACCCCCACCTCCCTTTCCGACTCCCCTCTATCTTCAGCTGTCCCTACAGGGCAGCCATATCCCCCTGACCCATCTGGATCGGGGGTACCTCGACGGCTAGCACAGCAGGAATCGCGAGCTGTCGCGAATTCCTGCTGCCCCGAAGCCACGCAAACCGGAAGACCTATTCCTGAAAATCTTACAAGGACCTCATTCTTTTGCTGCAATGCAGCATTCAAGTTAACTACAGAATCATGTGGCTTTTTCTGTCTTTTCAAAAGACATAAAACAAATGCATCTATATTTGTTTGAAATTCCTTGTGTAAGTTTAGCCACTTAGTTTTCACAGCCATTTCTTTACATGCTTTCCCACACTGTATTGCCTTACTGTGCTATTTAAAACAATTTCCTTTTTAACCAGCAGTTGATTTAACACGCTAAATGCAATAACTCCCTTCTTTTTCTTGTAGTGTTTTTATTCATAAGCAACAATTATCTCTCGTTTCTTACCATGGTCTAGATATGAGCATTTCTAATGGTGTTAGCAAATATCTCCGTATGGGACTCTGTCTAATCTAATTGTTTTAACTAGAATAATATTGTCTTTGTGTATTATTATACTGAAGTTGTGTTTGTATTGCATTAAATTATCCAGTCTTTCTTTGCTTTCCTGTGCTGTAAACTTTGGAGTTGGGCATAGGTAATAAGTGCAAAGGGGGGGGGGGGGAGATCCCGATTTCAAATTGTGCTGTTAAATGGGTTTTAAACTATCTTACCAAGTTTTTAAAAACACTTGTGTTTTGGGTTATTATTATGTCCTTGTCCTTATCTTTTCCATCTGAGGCAACATTGATAAAAAAAATATTGATCCGTTAAATAACCTCATACTCCAAATAGAGCTTCACTGGTAGCTTTTCAACAGGAAATGGAAAATCCATGAGTGTTTGTGGGAAAATAAAGGAATGGGTTAGACAGAAAAAGGGAACGCCTTACAGTATTCATTAGAATTCCTTTCATTCATTTTGCCTATCCAAGAATGGGAAGAATAGTTTCTTAGTCATGCCTCCACTAAATTGAATGGTGAGGAAAATGGATAGCTAATTGTTAAGCTATATAATGAGAAAACATTGTGAATCAGCCATAGTTTATAATGCTAATTGATCTTGTATAGTGTGTTGTGTACTGTAGCCCAGATATGCCAATAGCATGCAAAAAATAAAAATAAAAATACCAGCATCCTTACATTGCTTGCAAGAAGAAAATGTAGTTTCCCCTTCACGAACTGGTTTCTATCATCAATCTATGATCCCCATCTCTATTGAACAATACAAGTTGGGATTTAAAGAGACTCCTAACTTATTCTGACTTGTCAACAGCACCACTCTGCCCTCCACCCACATGGTCAAAAAATTTGAAACTGGTGATATTCAAAAAGAATACATTCTGTAACCCGATATGTTCTGTAACCTGAGCCGTCCCAGCCACAATCACTGTCCTAAACTCAGAGGCCCCAGTTTCTCTGCACTCGTTGATCTTTCCCATCTTCTTGCTTCTGGTGTTGATGAGCTGCGCCTGCCCCAGTGAGGTCATATAGCCCAGGTCTTGCAAGAAACCACCATGGGCAACTTGAGATAATATTGCCTTGTGCAGCTGCTTCACAAAGGGTCAGAGTAGGTATGCTGGTTAGTACCAGGGGCCATGGAGCACAAGGCCAAAAGAGCATAGATGTTGGGAGGATAGATCAGTCAAAGGAGTTGAAGCATTTCTACAGTGTTGAGTGTGTCAGGCTGCCAAATGCCCCAAAATTGTCATTTTTGGGAAGAGTGTAATCCAGGGACTGGTCGTAAGTCCCTTCGTTCAGTGCCATACAAAATATATTTTTCAAATATCTGCTCTTTATTTTCTGGATTCCTTCAGTTTCATTTTTCTTCCTCTCTCCCAGCCGCATTTGGGTAACTGAAAGCACCAGAGTTTCAGCAATTATTTTCCTTAATTTGTTATACATTACGTGAAAACACATGTTTAATTACAAAGACTGTTATAATGCTAATAATGGCATATATTTCAGCAGCTATGTAATGTCAGATTGCATGCCCTGATTGTAGGTAATTAGGAATATATGTGAGATAGTTATGTCATGAACATGCTATTTGTGATTTTCTTTGGTAGGAGCTTACATTGGTTACTTTTGAAGCCTTTGCCCTTTGTGTGCTAAAAATAGAAATTGTGAAAAAACTGACCTCAGATTTTAATAAGTAAATAAAATCAATCATGTCAGTAAACAAGGTTAGATAGCAACATCTGCTATTCTTTAGTAGGTCATTTTATTCTGAAACTATGATAATGATGTATATTTTCTCTGTGCTTAGGAAGTGTTCTCTTTTCCCTGTTTTCAGGAGAATCTACACTGCTGAAAATTAATTTTAGAAATTAATAATTTTGAGAACAAAAATTAAATGCTTGTTTATAGTTTTGTTTCTTCAAATTTTATGGTCTCCCAATATGCAGACATTTACAAGCCAATATTTGGATTCCAATAACATATTGGGTTGGATACAATTAGAGGAGAGGGGACTAAATTCTAGAATTACCTGGCATCCTTCTTGGATTTTTTTTATATAAAAATCTTTCTATCTTCTTCTTCTGGACATCATCTAGGCATGTATGAGCTAAAATAAGTTTTCCCGTAAACCAGACATTGGCAGAGCAACATTGTAATCCACTTTAAATAATGTTAAGAATTGCTTTAGTAATTGCCAGTAACTTTTTAGATTGCCTCATCTCATGGTGTGTATCCACAAGACCTCTGAGTAAAACTGCCCAATTTTCTGAAATTTTTATCATCTGAGAATTGCCAACCCAGTCTTCATCCATTATTTGAAAGCAAATTTTGAAATTTTGTAAACGATATTTAGGACAAAATTTTAATTAACCCTAGCTTTCTTTATTCATTATGCCTTGTCTCCTCTGATATAATTCAAACGATAACAGTTTCTGGAAACTATAATGGCTTGGCTTGCATGGAAGATGAACATGCAATGGCTTTTTCTTATTCAAGTATTAATGTTGAATGAAATGTACTATTATTAGATCTGTTTAGTTACAACAGGAGACAGAGTTTGTCAGATGATTGACATACATCAGTGAGCCCTCACAAATTAATAATGTGTGCCTAATAATTGTCTAATTTTTTCAGCAGCTTCTCCTGTTGTATGTGGTGAGTGATCAGTCCATGCAGTATATTAGTTGATGGATTCTAGAATCTAGCTGTTGATGGATTTCTTAAGACATAGCCTTCATAGTCAACTATATTATACTATTGATTTTTATGTTTTAACTTGAACAATAAATAATTTTGATATTAAAGTATATGTGAGCAAAAGCAGAATTCATTTTTATGAAACCTATATCAAACAGAAAGATTTTTGAGAAGAAACTTAGAGAGTAATTTTAAACAATAATCCCATAATCAAACAATTGTCAGATGTTCTCCATTAATGTTTGCTATGATATACTCTCCCCCCCCAAAAAAAATATGTTCTTAAATTGATGGGATATTTAACTCTGCATAAATAATAGTCTGATGGTATTATTGCCTGGAAACTGAACTGGTATTTCAGAATCTATACAGGTGTGTCAGAAATGTGAATGTTTAAATGAAAGCAAGTTTGTCTGCAGCACTACATACCCAGGAAATGTTAGCAAGGTTATTAAGAGGAGTATTACATGTTTTTAAATACTACCATTTTGTATCAGAAATATGGACACATTTTTAAGTATATGAAATTATATTCCCCATGATATACAATTGCTTGGTGGCAGAAAATGTGGGGTTTACTATAGTAAACATTATTTAAATGGCAGAGGCTTGCAGTTTTATGCTAGAAATACTGAATTGACTGTTAAGAGTGTCGTGTCCGCAAAAAGACGCTCAGAGTCGGTGACTATCATTCAAGCTCTTTATTAAACTGTTGTGAACCGAACCGGCGAAAAGGAAAAAGCCCGCGGCTTTTATCCTTTTCGCTGCAGCGGCCGCGGCCAATGGCAGCGATTCAAGTCTCCCGCTCTTGGAGCGAGCCAATCGCGGGAGACTTCAATCGGGCCAATCAGCGCGGCTCGCCTGGCCAATCAGAAATCCCCGCGCCTTAGCCAATCAAGGCGCAGGGATTTCGAGTATTCAAATTCAGGACAGAACACCCCTCCCCTCTTGGTATGGTCCATCACGTAGCGTAGTCACGCAGGTAGGCGGGGCTCCGTCTAGTCCTAGTTGACCTGCGCAAATCAGTTTCAAGCTGTATCTCGGCCGGAGCGGTCATCTTTTTGGCTGCTCCTCCCTCTGTGTGAACCGGCTGGATGATCGGGCCGGTTCGTTCTCCGTGGCTCCCGCCTGGGCCTACCGGGTCGGTTGAGCTGCGGGTTTCGCCGCTCCCGCTTGGTTTCTCCGAGTCGGTTGAGCTGGCCAGGTGGTTCTTCTCCGGAGGGGACTCGCGATGGCTGCGTTCCGGTGAGTATTTTTGGATTTTTTCTTGCGCTATTTTATTCGGGTGTTCCCTCCCCCCTTGGTTCGAGTCTTGGGGGTTGAGGTCTGTTGCCGTACGTGACCGGAGCTGGTCGATGTGTCGTTTCCAGGCTCGCCCGTCGGTGGTTTGGAGCCGGTACGACCGTGGACCGATGATTTGAGTGATGACGGCTGGGATCCATAGGGGGTCCCCCGTCAGATTTTTGGCGTAAACTAAGTCACCGGGGGCGAATGTCCGGTATTTGGAGCTGGAGTCTGGGGGCCGCTCCGGGTTGTAAGTCGGGTGCAACCTGTCGAGTGGGGACCTCAGCTTCCTGCCCATTAACAATTCGGCTGGGCTTTTGTTGGTAGTGGTGTTCGGGGTGATGTGTTGTATGAAGAGGAGTTTATTGATTTTGTCGTTGATCTCCCCGTGGTCCATTTTCCGGAGGGTTTTTTTAGTAAACTGGACCATCCGTTCCGCTCTACCGTTCGCCGCCGGATGCGCCGGTGCTGTTAATGCGTGGCGGATGCCCCTTTCCGCCAAGAACCTTTCAAACTCGAGGGAAGTAAACTGGGGTCCGTTATCTGAGACGACGACGTCTGGGAGGCCATGCGTGGAAAACAGTTTACACAGTTCTTTGATGACGGCCTCCGTGGTAGTGGATTTCATGTCGCTTACTTCCAACCAATTGGAGTAAGCGTCGACTGTGATCAGAAAAGTATGCCCATTCGTTGGACCCGCAAAGTCTAAATGGATTCTGGACCAGGGCCCCCTTGGTATTTCCCAGTCCCGGATGGGTGTTGCGGGTGGGCTGGGTCTGGTCTCCTGGCAACGATGGCATTTGGCGACCCATTGCTCAATCTGTTTGTCCATCCCTGGCCACCAAGCGTAACTCCTGGCCAGGGCTTTAGTCCTGACGATGCCAGGATGACCCTCATGCAGCATCTCTAAGACCCTCCCTTGCAATCTGTCCGGGATGACTACCCTGTCACCCCACAAGATACATCCCTTAAGTAGTGAAAGTTCAGTCTGGCGGTTCCTGAACGTTTTAATGGATTCGTCATTGTCCCTTTCAGGCCAACCTTTTTCTAGCCAATGTAGGATTCGCGCCAGACGCTTATCCTTAACAGTCTCTCTGGCAATGTCCGATGCGGTAATGGGTAGGTTCTCAATGCTAAGGGTGTTTGTTGTTGGTGCTGGGTCAGGATCAGAGTCTGATAAGGGGGAACGGTTTAAGGCGTCCGCGTGCGAAATTTTCTTACCTGGCTTGTGTAACAGTTCGTAGCTGTAGGCTGCCAGGAACTCGGACCACCTTGTCATCCGGGGTGATAAAATGTTCGGGGTGGCTCGGTTTCCGGCGAGGATTCCCAGCAACGGCTTATGGTCTGTCACAATGGTGAATGGGCAGCCATATAGGTATTCGTGGAAACGCTTAACGGCGGCAACTATAGCCAAGGCTTCTTTGTCCAGCTGGCTATAGTTCCGCTCTGGTTTAGTCAGAGTCCTGGAGAAAAAAGCGATGGGTGCTTCCCTTTTGTCGGGGAGGGTATGGCTGAGGACAGCGCTGACGCCGAAAGGTGATGCGTCGCAAGTGACAGCTAAGGGCAAGGTTTCGCTGAATTGAATCAGGACGGCGTCGGAGGTGAGGAGGTCTTTGGTTTTTTGAAAGGCGGTTTGCTCTCGTCTCCCCCAAGTCCAGGTTGCCGCCTTATCCAGGAGTCTATGCAAAGGCTCCGCCGCCGTAGCCTTTTGGGGTAGGAAAACATTATAAAAATTCAGCAACCCTAAGAACGCTTGTAGTTCCGTTTTAGACTTTGGGGTAGGGGCTTCTTTAATGGCTTTCACTTTTTTAATTGTAGGGTGAATGCCATGCCGGTCTAGAAGGTAGCCCAAAAATTCCACTTGCTTTGTGCATAGTTGGCATTTTTCTCATTTAACTTTAAGTCCTGTCACTTTAAATTTTGTTAAGACCTGTCTGAGTCGGTTTTCTAATTCGGCTTCGTTTGGCGCCGCTACTAATACGTCATCAAAATAGGGCACCACCCCCTCGATGCCCTGTAGCAAACGTTCCATCAGGCTTTGAAAGATGCCTGGTGCCACGCTGACTCCGAATTGGAGTCGGTTACACTTGAAGGCCCCCCGATGGGTCACGATGGTCTGGGCTTCCGCCGTTTTCTCATCTACTGGTAACTGCTGATATGCCTGGGCGAGATCGAGCTTGGCAAAGACCTTGCCCCCTCCCAGTGAGTGCAGCAGATGTTGCACGATTGGGACTGGGTAGGCGCTTTGTTGTAATGCGCCATTTAGGGTGGCCTTATAGTCCCCGCAAATTCTCACGGACCCGTCTGGTTTTACTGGGGTCACTATAGGGGTTTCCCATCGGGCATGGTCTATCGGCTGCAACACCCCCTGTTCGACGAGCTTGTTGATCTGCTCATCAATTTTAGGCTTCAGGGCAAATGGTACCCTCCTAGGTTTAAGCCGCTTGGGGGGAACCTTCGGGTCTAGGTCAAACGAAATAAGGGGCCCCTGGTACTTGCCCAAGCTTCCATCGAAAACTTCCTGGAACTCCTGGGCTAGCCGCTGTTCCCAACCGTCGTCGGCAACGTGGTTGACTCCTGTCAGCGCGATGTCAAGCGGGGCGAACCATTGTAAACCCAGTAGGCTTGGGCGATCGCGATCGACGATGGTGAGTGGCAGTTGTTCGGTGCGGCCCTTGTAGGTTACATTGAAGCTCTTGGTGCCCACTACCGGGACGCGATTCCCTTGGTAGTCTTTTATGATGATTTTCTGGGTATGAATGTTCCTCTTATGGAGGGTGGGTACAAGCCGCTTAATCTCGCGCCATGCAATCATGGAGAGGTAGGACCCGGAGTCCACTTCCATCTTGCATGGCTGGCCTTCAATATGGACTTCAACGTGTACCTTTCTGGCGCCGTCGGAGATGGCGTGGCCGATGGTCACCGTCTGGTGTGTTTCTTCTTTTCGCCGACCGTCGCCGCCTCTTGAAGATCGCTGGGTACGGTCCCACCAACCGTCCGGTTGGCGCTCTCTGGTCTTGGGCGGGGGGCTTTCCTTCTTCCGGTCGTGTTGTTCCCATCTGGGCGGGCTGCGGGTCTTCTTTTGGCGGCAAACTCGAGCGATGTGACCCCGTCGTTCACAATGCCTACAAATAGAGTCAAAAAATCGGCATTCTGACCTGGGGTGGTCGCCGCCGCACCCGGCACAGTTGATCCTCGACCTACGACCTCTTCGATTCCGCTGGTCGCCGCGTCCCGTCTGCACGCGATGTATGTCCTCCTCGTCTTCCGACGTGCTGGAGGCTGACTGGAATTCTCCGTAGTGTGCGGTTGATTCACTTCTAGGGTCGGCCGACCTTGCCGGGTTGTTGTTTCTGCCCTTTGCGTCAGATCTTCGCATGCTGTCAGCAGACGAGCGGGTTGCCTCTGCGGCTGCGGCTGCGGTGAGGGCGTCTGCTAGGCTGATGTCGCCCTTGGCCATAAGCCGGCTCTGGAGTGTAGGGTCCCATAGGCCGAGCACGAATCGGTCTCTTATGAGGCTGTTTAGACCTTCAAACTCGCAGAGTCCTCCTAGGCGCCGCAGCTCGGTGACGAAGTCGCTCAATTTCTCGTCTGGTTTCTGATTTCGGCGGTAAAACTCGTTGCGCCGTATCAGGATGGGGACCTCGGGGGCGTAATGGCGCCGCAGTATAGGCTCGAGGACGTCCCAGTCCATGGCGGTTGCGTCTGCCGGCTTGGCCAATGCTTTGGCCATCTGGAAGACCTCTGGTCCGCAGTGCGTAAGGAAGACGGCGCGTTTTAGCGGGCCCGGGGCGTCCTTCATTCCGGCGCATTCCAAGTACATTCGGAACCGGTCTGAGTACGATTCCCAGTCCTCGTTGGCGGGGTTGAAGGGGGCGGGCGGTGCGATCTTCGCCATCTCTTTCGCTGGAACTGGCTCTTGTTGGACACGGGGTTCGGTTCAGGGTCGGGATCCCACCCTCGTCGCCAGTGTCGTGTCCGCAAAAAGACGCTCAGAGTCGGTGACTATCATTCAAGCTCTTTATTAAACTGTTGTGAACCGAACCGGCGAAAAGGAAAAAGCCCGCGGCTTTTATCCTTTTCGCTGCGGCGGCCGCGGCCAATGGCAGCAATTCAAGTCTCCCGCTCTTGGAGCGAGCCAATCGCGGGAGACTTCAATCGGGCCAATCAGCGCGGCTCGCCTGGCCAATCAGAAATCCCCGCGCCTTAGCCAATCAAGGCGCAGGGATTTCGAGTATTCAAATTCAGGACAGAACAAAGAGTTATATTTTCATATCACAAAAGCTAACTTTAAGAAGCAGGAACTTTCAGCTTTGAAACTTTGCTTCATGTTCTGTAGAAGCAATCAAAGGAACTATAAACTGAGTTAATGAACAAAAATAATTGCTTGTTTTATAAAACAGCATCAAGGAAACATTTTATATGCCTATTTTTTAATTTAAAATTATCACTATCTAGTAATAAATATTTATTATATTAATCAATTAGTATTTGATATATTTAATGATCTATAGAATCTTTGTAATTATTTTCATTGTAGTCCAGTCAAAAACTTTAAGAAAATTATTTCAGATAAATTATTAGTCCTTCATAAAGAAGCAGATCAAAGCTCTAATCAGCTTGTGACTGAAGATGACTTCTTTTACAGTAGTCCTCATATTAAATGTTCTGGAATTTTTCTCTTTGCAACTACTGACGTGATCTGGCCCATTTTCAGACTCAAACTTTCTTTTGCTGATTTCTCTCCTCCTGTGGAAGTTTTCTCTGTTCAATTTTTGGAGTGTTACTTCACAAATCTACAAAGAATGCCACTTATCTGTACATAACTTGTTTCCCACATTCCTGTGGATTTGAAAGAATAAAAACCCTTTTTTAAAAGAGCAGCATATCAGTCATTAGAGCTTATTTTGGAAATAAATTAAAATTTAATGTTGGTGATTTAAAATTGAAGCAACGAAACTGAAGCAATGAAAACCACATTAAAAAATAGTAAAGATTTATGTTTCTTGACAAATGTCTGTCTTATTCCACAGTGCAGGGTAGTTTTGAATTACAGAAAGAAGAGAAAAAAATAATGTGTGTATAGTGTGTGTTAGGGAGTGATGTGTATTGATGTGGAGATGTTCCATGAATATGTTTGACTCCAATATTCCTGAACCTGTCATCCTCTGTATGTGTTGGAATTATATCTCTCAACATTTCTAACCAGCCCCAACATATTCAGAAGGCAACAATTTAAAGAAGACTCTGCTCGAATATGACATCTTCAAATAAATGTAGATTGCTTTTTCAGTTAATTAAATGCAAAACACAGTCACCACATACACATGAAAGTTTTGGTGAGAAAACAAACAATTGCAAATTACAATTTGTAGTTATCAGAATGAGCATAGATGGGAGATACTTAGAGTGGTGATTATTTTGCTGAATTTCCATTGTGGCAGTCGCAATCATTATAATGAGGCTTTATTTGTCACATGAAAAAAGTGTGAGATAATTTTTTTTTTCATATGATGTAGAATACTTTTGACATCATGTATTAGAAAAAATGTTTACACAGATTCCAATGACTGATTTTTGTTCTTCTGTTTCCATTTTAGAAATCAGCTACATGCTATGGAGATGACATAAAGCTAAGAGAAGAGAAAGACCACTATAGTGCCAATTTTTTGGAGTCTGCTAGTAATTGCACAACAGAACAAGACAAAATGGAAATTGAAGCCCTTGTTTCAGAACATAGAGACAGCATAGTCGGGACCTCAACATGTGCAACAGACAATCAAAGTCGCTTACTTTCAACAGTTGCCAGTCACAATGGACTGAAAGAACGACATGAATCTTTGGACAGTGAGGTTGCTAAAGAGATCAGATATCTTGATGAGGTGCTAGAAGCAAATTGTTGTGATTCTGCTTCTGATAACCCCTTCAATGGGATGGCTTCCTCTTCTCCTGAGAGAAGTGTACCTGTTGTTGTGGATGCTTCTGGTCCATCTATTCATATTACTAATGATTTCCCAGTACTCAGTGAGCATAATGGCATTAAAGTCGGTGGACAAGCACTTCCAATCCTTGAGCACAGTGGAATTAATACAGCATCTGGGAAACTAAAACCAAATGGCCATTTTGTAGAGATATGGCAAGAGGAACCCTGCGACACTTCGAAAGTGCCAGTGAGCCCATGCTCTTCCACAAGCTCAAGGTCTTCCAAGGATGGGGAGTTAACATTAGCTACCATTAAGAAAGAAGCCAAGTTTGAGCTTAGAGCATTTCAGGAAGACAAAAAGCCATCTAAGCTTTTTGAGGAAGAGAATCCAGGAGAGAATTACAGAGTGCGTAAAGTGAGGCCCTCCGATGAAATAATAGAATTGGAAAAGGAGAGACGAGAGCTCATCCGAAGCCAGGCTGTCAAGAAAAATCCAGAAATAGCTGCAAAGTGGTGGAATCCACCCCAAGAGAAAACATTAGAGGAACAGCTGGCTGAAGAACACTTGGAGTCTCACAAAAAGTACAAAGAACGCAAACAGAAACAACAGCAACAGCAGCAACCACCATCAATGCCTGTAAAGCATGCCTCCTATTCCTATGCACCATCAGATTCAGCTGATAAAAATCAAAAACTTGATATCGTCACAGAACAAATAGATTTCTCAGCTGCTCGGAAACAATTTCAGTTAATGGAAAATTCAGATCAGCAAAACAATCCAGCTGCCCTGAAGCGATCAGGAACCCCGAAAATGTTCACTATCCAACCATTCTATAAACCAATAGGCCCATCCCAAATGGACCGGCGAACAATCTCTGTAACAAAACCTGTGGCTGTATATGAACAAGCTGCTAATAATGAGGTATCTACTAAAAATACTGAGAAGCTGTCCTTCACCTCAGATGACAGTATTAATCAGAATACCTCTGGTGGTTCTACAGGACTGACTCCTTATGGCGACTCTACAAAGTGTGTTCAGGCCATCAAGATCTGGTCAGATGATGATGAGTTCACAAGTGCCAAAGCTGTCCTTACAGTGGTAAAGGATGATGAACAGAGTGTATTAGATCAGTTCTCAAAATCAATCAGTGTTTCTTCTCCTCCAGAAGAACTGGACTCTGGTTTAGATGAATTGTCTGTCAGATCCCAGGATACAACTGTTTTGGAAACTCTTTCCAATGACTTCAGCATGGACAATATTAGCGACAGTGGTGCCTCTAATGAAACAATGAATCCCCTTCAAGAAAATTCCCTCACCGATTTCTCCTTGCCCCAGACTCCACAAGCTAACACACCTTCTGAATGTCAAGAAGTTCCAAAGTCACTTAGTGAATATGGTTTTTATTCTCCTTCTTCACCACCAGTCAACTCTGTGCTCACTGAAGAGCAGCTGGAATATCAGGCTGATCTCCTGGTTCAAAGTGCTATTCAACAAGCCATCAATGAGCAGGCGAACAAAATGAATTATCAGCAAGCAAAGGATATCATGGGCCAAACTAATGAGCAGGAACAAGAAGAGCTGAACAGGGCACTATATTCTGAGAACCGGCATGACTCAACGTTTCAGCCACCTCAAGTGTCATCTCCTATGCAAGAGAAACATGATACAACACCAAAGACATCTTCAGCTCAAGATTCTGCACTCAAGGAAAAGCAACCATCTCCCGTTGCTTACACCACCCAAGTCGTCAGTGTGGAAGAAGTCAAGCCAGAAGTCAGCTATTTTAGCAAATATTCAGAAGCAGCTGAGCTTAGAAGCACAGCTTCCATTCTGGCTATGCAAGAAACAGAGGTGACAGTAGGGCCTTTTAAATTAAGATCAAAGAAGCAGAGGACTTTGTCCATGATAGAAGAAGAAATACGTGCAGCCCAGCAGAGAGAGGAGGAATTAAAAAGACAAAGACAAGATATGCATCCAACACAGAACCCTGTCATAAAGACTGCGCCTCCACCATCCACCCGAACTACATCCTACAAAACTGTACCAGGTAAGAACTTAGCATTGAATGTCTTCTTAGCCAAAGAGATAGTTGCTTTTAGATTATTTGGGTACAAATCCTCTTGTTCCAGAATTTCTTTAACAAGTATTAATAAATGGCATATTGGATCAGATTGATAGTAGCACCCTTGTCCATAATGTTCATCAGCTGGGCATGAAAACAACTGACGTAATCTCCAGTATCTAATATAGAGTAGAATTAGAATTAGAATTCTTTATTGGCCAAGTGTGATTGGACACACAAGGAATTTGTCTCCAGTGCAGAAGCTCTCAGTATACATATAAACAACAAAGTGATAGGTGATCAATCATAAATCATAGTTACAATCATTAATCATAAGATACGAATAACAAGTGAATAAATTATAAATTCATAGTTACAATCAATCATAAATCATAGTTACAATCATTAATCATAAGATACGAATAACAAGTGAATAAATTGTAAGATACCAATAAGAGAAGATAGTAGGGAAGATGAGAAAATATGAGAAAGATAAGAAAGATGAGAAGATAAGAAGGATAATAGCAACACAGCCTACTATATGGGTAAATATCTTTGGGCCTCAGACACTGCTGTGGGAATTAGGTTTCAGCAGAGTGATGGCACAGGGGGGAAAAATATCTTCGTATCTCGTTTTGGCATGCAATGCCCTATAGCGATTTCCTGAGGGGAGAAGTTGAAACGGTTTATATCCAGGATGTGGAGGGGTCCATAGATATTTTCTCAGCCCTCTTTCTGGTTCGTTCAGTATGAAGGTCCTCAATGGAAGGCAGGCTGGTTGCAATTGTTTTTTCTGCAGTCCTAACTATCCATTGAAGTCTGTGTCTATGTATATACAGTATATTCTACGGTATACCACGTCAGACCTTGTAGATGCCATTTATTTATTGTGAATAATAAAAGTTCTGTTATCAGACCACTTTTGTCTTTCTTGTAGCAAAGATATCCATGTTAATTATGCATTTTACAGAAATTGGGGTGGGAAGGTATAATTATTAACCAGTTTTATAAAATTACTCTGAATTTGTATGGAATTTGGATTTTACAAAAATGCTAGAATATAGAATGTCCTACATTATTCAAACTTTAGCTTAATAGAGCTATTGTGCAGCCCTCACAAGGTTAGCAATTTTGCAAATAAATTTTACTGACAGCTACAAAAAGAAATGGAAATTTTAATTGGAACTGAGGCAATATGTATTGGTAGATCAAATTTCATAGTAAAAGAAACAAAATTAGCATATTACACATTTTGAGATTTGTTTTTTGCAATATTATCATCCATCTTCAGTCTTATCGAAATATGTAGGTTTGTTCAGTAGTATACATTGAATAATGTGTGTGTCTACACGTATGTCCATTTTATTGTTATGTATGTTGAAACATGTACTTCACATACAGTAAGAATGATATACATTTATGGTAAAAAGTAGAGCAGTTGGCAGATACAATGATAGATTTGTGGGACTAGGAGACAATGGAAATTTGTTCTAGCAAAATGCTGCACATCGAAAATCAATGTAGAATGTAAGTTTTAATGGGTAACTGGAGAAATGTTAAATGTCAAGCCTATTAATATTCATATTCAATTTCCTTGAAGCCTGTAGTCAAATAGGTTAGAGACAGTCAGTGATCAAGGGCAATGGCCAATGGGCAGGACACAGCTATCTATTGGAAAATACAATTTTGAGTGATTTTTGAAACATGCCTAAAATGAACTAGGTTTTATATTCTGTAAAAGTGGCCTTTGCACATTGAAGATTATGCTTTTCATAAGCATTACACTCTGAGTCCAAAAACTGTCTTAAACTCGCAGCGTCCGAGGTGATCTACAAGGGAGCCTCTCAGAGTTCCCTAAGAAAGGAATTTTACAGAGTCAGCCTTCTGAGCAGGTAATCCTCGACTTACAACAATTCATTTAGTGACTGAAGTTACAGCAGCACTGAAAAAACTGACTTAAGACCATTGTTCACACTTAAGATCATTGCAGCATCCCCATGGTCATATGATTTATATTTGCACGCTTGACAACTGACTCACATTTGTGACGGTTGCAGTGCCTTGAGGCCATCTGATCACCTTGTGCCACCTTCTGATGAGCAAAGTGAAATCAAATTCACTTAACAGCCATGGTACTAATTTAACAACTGCAGTGATTCAGTTAACAAATGTGACAAGGAAAGTCATAAAATGGGGCAAAACCCATTTAACACATTTTTCACTTAGTAACATAAATTTTGGGCTCAATTATGGTCATAAATCGAGGACTAATTATAGTGTGTGACTAGTTAGCCAATAGGAATGATGAAATTGCAAACAGCCTCATCTGGCAGTCTTATGGTACAAGACACGGTAAGGTAGAACATATAAATGGGAGGTAAAGAATTGTCTAATTTTGCATCTATTTTTACTTTCTATTCCAAGGTATTGCTCAATTTTGTTGACGCTAGTGAGATCAGAATGTATTTAATCTTAATTTTGGTTCTTTCCCATATAGCATATAATAAATGAAACAGAAAAATAGTGCCATGATATAGCTCCATGAACATTAGCTATGAGAAATGGGAAGTTCCTTAATTACATGATTTTGAAGCTAATATCATCTGCTAGAAGAATTCTTCAGAAACAGGAACTGCAAGTATTTGCTTTGCAAACAATCTCACTTCCGTTTCCAAATAAATTGGCTGCATTTTAATCACAGCAGTTCTGGGAAAGCAGCTGGATTCATCTTCACGAAGCTTGTGCTACTATTGTTCTTTAGAACAAATAAATATTCTCAATGTCTCTCACAAAATCTGAAGGGGAAAAGCCAGAATGTTGGTTAATAAATTACCACATTTTTATTTACTGGTAGAATTAACAAAGGGACATATTACTTTGCTAGGATTTAAATGTGTAGCTGAGGCAGTATTTTTGGACATTCTGAAAAACTTTGTGCACTTCAAGGGTGAACCCTGATAAATATCAATATACAATTGGAAAGGAAACTTGGATTGCTCACACCCAGATATGGAAGATCACAGTGGTCTACGTAAAATATGACATAAAAGAGGAAAACAAAGTAACAAATATGATGATGATGATGCATCTATGTGTTATAACCACAAAGCTCTGTGTTGTGGGAGCTTATAGAAAAAAGAAAGGATCCTGCATTACTTCTATAAGATCTGTGTTTGTGTTGGATGCTAAATGACTCTTATTATGTAGGCTATTTACAATTTCCTTCGACATTCTTGTTTTGAAACCTGAACCTGGAAATATAAATATGTTTAACAATAGATTATTGACTTCTCACTGAAACTGGGTTCTCCTCTTATGTTTGGGGAGCACAAGTCTACCAAACATAACATATTTGAAAATCAGTATTTCTGATTTGATTTATTTCATTTAGATAGAAACATTAAAAAAAACAGGCAAAATAGAGATAAGGTCTGTTATGAGAAGATTGATACAACTTTGAATTTTCCATGAAAGTCCCATAATAAACAAGATTAATTTTATGCCAAAAATCCCAACTGGAAGCAACTAGAGAATTGTCATAATTTTTTTTTAAGAATTGTATGTTCTCTTTAAGGTTTATATATATATATATATATATATATATATATATATATATATATATATATATATATATATATATATATATATTTAACAAACTTTATTAGTTTTTTTTTTACACACACAAACAAAACATAGGATGTAGTAACATAAAATATCTTTTCTAAAAGAAACAAATAAACCATCTTGTTTAAGAAGAAGATAATTCCAAATTATCACATTTCTATATATTTATCTTATCTAATCAACTTCTTATCTTGTCCAAACTTCTCTTTATTACTCCCTTTCCTTCTATTTAATCATACTTCTTCTGCCTTAAAATTATATACTCACTGAATATAATTTCATTAGTATTCTTCCACATCCTGTCAAACTTAAACAAACATTACACAAAACATAAATACATAAAACTTCTTTTTGGAAGGCGGCTTACCCCGGGTTAACTCTTTTTATACAGACATCAATCAAAGTTTATACTCACCTAATATACTATCTCATATCTTATTTAACATTCTTTATTTTCCATATATTTTTCTCTCCTAGTCATTCTTTTGATTCTATTTTATTTATTCCATCTCGATTAAATAATTTTATTTGCATCTTTGATCTGTTTTCTTTCAATCACCTACTTATTCTTTCTATCTAATACAATATTTCTCCTGTAAACCCAGATTGAAGTATGACAACTTTTTATCTTTCCCCTAAATAACACTTAAAATAATACATATTTTCCGTACTGGTTCTGCTCCGTATATTCTAAGTATTACATTTCAAAATAATAAAACAAACAAATAATATTGAATTTAATGAATAATAATAAAACTAAAAGAAAAAGAAAAAGGAATATTAAATTTATAATATAATAAGAACAATATTTCATAAGAAATTAAACTCTATAATTAAATCATGGCTTCCCTTTAATACATTTTTAAATCATATAATATTCTGATTTTCTAACTCAGCTTCAAATAGTAATGTCTACAATACATTCTTATGTACTTTTGCAGAATCATTTTTATAAAATTGTCTTACCCCTTATCTCTGAAAAAAATTCATTTTTTAGTATCTTGTTTAAATCCTTTATGACTTCTCTTTCCTTTTCCCCTTTCTTTCTTATCCATTCTAGCTTTTTGACCCCCCCCCCCATCTCTCAAATTTCACTCTCTTTGTCTTCCCTCTCTGTTGTATTTCTCTTTTCTGTTGCTTTCTGACATCATATCGCTTTTTCATCTCATTTTTCTTTTTCTTGGTTGCTTTTTTAAGTTCTAAGTTTACCTTTTCCTTGCCCCCCTTTCGCTTTTCTTCCTCCACTAAGTGTGTTTGTCCATTAAAGATGGCTTCTTCTCCTTCATCCCAGCCTTCCTGTCGTTGTCGTATTTCTTGATAAGTAGCAATCGCCATTTCTAAAAAGTGAAAAATAGATCCAGAAGAGCCCTTATCTTCTTCTTTCAGTCTTTGAAATTCCATTTGTAGTCCTTCAAAAGATAATGCCATTTTTTCTTTCTTTCTTTTTTGAAGCAACCCTAATGTCTTTAGTCCCCCCCCTTTTTTTTAACAAAGGTTCACAAAGATCTCAAAGTCACAAAGCAAACCAAATCAGAGCAAACAGTTTCATTTAGCACTTTCTTCTTTCTATATTTTCATCTCCTAGGGTAGAATTCAAATACACAGTTCCAAGATGATCCTCTAGAAGTCTTAATGTCTTTTATTCCTGTTCTTATAGGCTCAAAGCAGTCTCCTTCAGTACAATCTTATAATAAATCTTTATCTCTCTTTATTTTCTTCTTAAAAAGAATTTTAAGTTTTTAAATCCAGTGTCCAGAAATCCTTTATCCCTTGGTTTTAAATTTCAAATTGGATTACCTTCAGTGCCCAAGTAGATTTTCCAGATCTCCGTCTGCTGTTTCTATGGGGAGAGAGAGTGAAGAAAAAAAAACCTTTCCCTTGACAGCTTTCTTCGCCGCTTTCCAATTTCTTTAGGAAACAATGTATCCTTCAAGGAATTCAAGCGATTCAGTTTCCAGGGTAAAAATTTTCTTATTGTCCCGGTTCAGCCAGCACTTTCACTTCTCCTACTTGCTCCAACGCAAATCTTACCCAGCTGCAGGCTTCTTTTTGGCAGCCATTACTGACCGCCACTCCACCACCTTGGGAAAAAGGGGTTTTTCTGGCTGGGGAGGGGGTCTGCGACACCCCCAAACCCCTGTCTGGATCCCCTCTCTCTTCGGCTGCCTCTACAGGGCAGCCATATCCCCCAGACCCATTTGGATCGGGGGCACCTTGGGGGTGAGCGCAGCAGGAATCGCGGAGAGTCGCGAATTCCTGCTGCTGCCAAAACCACGCGAAACTGGAAGCCAAGTTTTATATTTTCTTGTTGTTGAGCTACTATGAAATACTATCTTTTCTAGCTCCTTGGTTTATAAACATGTACTCCCCATTTTTATAGGGAGAAATAAGTCAATTTTTGAAAATGATGGGAAAAATAATATCTGTGTGGGTCTAAAACTAATTTAAATAAATTAGTTTTGTCTAATTAATAGGAATTTAATATCTGCAGATAGTACTGTAGATACTAACTTTTTCTAGTATTCATCCCACTTACCTTTATGCCAGTTGCGTGCCTGTCTGTTCTGACCTAGGCTTCACAAAATCATGAAACAGACTCCTTGTCCCAACCAACCCCCTTTTTATTTGGTTAATGTGAATTCCTATTGTTCACATCCAGCAAAGTCCCTGCAAACAGTCTTTCAAGGGTGAATTGCAATCACAGACATTATCAGGCTTGGAGAGTTAATAGCTTCCAAGCACAATGCTGTACAAGGAAATACTTGGCAAGGAGTCTCTGTGAGTCACGAACTCACATAAACAAATCTTCACACTCATTAAACGAACTAATTGTCTTCTGCAAACACCACTCTCCTTTCGCTCCTATTTATTCCCTATGGGAGGGGCCATTCACTGTCCACTTGTGCTTTTACTCCCAAGTCAACCCTTGTTCCTTAACTGTTCCCTTCTCCTAATAGCTCTGCGCATGCACACATCAGGAACAGGCTCCAGCTGTTCTTCTGCCCCACTGATCTCCGACTCTGAAGGCAGATGATAACTATCAGACGGCTCTGGCCCCATTTCTGCCTCTGGCGCAGACCACTCATCAGAGCTTTTCCCAGACTCTAGGACTGGCCCATGTTCTTCCCTAACCTCCTCACTATCCGAATCTGCCTGCAGCTCCACTGGCTGCTGGCGGGCCACAACACTGTCCTCTTCCGATGTTGATCATAATACTTTTTCAGAAGTCTAAATGTGTCCATGAGAAATCCAGTAGTAGATTTTATCTTAAACTGGACCTATTCTAGTTAGCTAGAGCTTGACATTAAAAAAAAAAAAAAAACAGTATCAGTTGAGGGCCAGGTCTCTCCACATCCTCTAATCTTGCATTATTTCGGAAGATGTGGAAAGATCTGGCCCATAGAATTGCCAAGAGCTGGGACTTGACTGAATAGATAACATCCAGTTCTGCAAATGTGAAGCCTGCTATAAAAACAGGGAACAGGAATGTGTATGCCGTATCACTGAACATTTCTAGAAATCATTACAAGAGGAACTCTGAATTTCAAGCTTTGATATTAATGGTAAGGAGAATTGCCTCATGAAGAACAATAGGTAGCTCAAACATATTGGATATTTTAGACTATTATGTCAATATTTGACCGTTTTGATTACTCTTTCTTTAATTTCCCAATGCTTGATTCATGTTGGACCACATATTTATATTATACTCTTCATGCTATCACAGCCACCCACATATCTTTGCCACTTAATGTTTGAGATTAAGAGACCCGTATTTTGTTCTGCACAGGTCTTTCCACAGTTTTCAGTGAGGTATAAAGCCATGTGTACCAGATGTCTCATCTGTTAACACTAGGAAGTTTCTTACAGGATATAACTGATGCTTCATGGCAGTTGCAGCTTTCTCTTATCCTGCTTTCACGACATACACTGTTAATATTACTGAATAAGCAGTTGCTTTAGAAAGACAGAAAACAGGTTGCTGCTTTCTCTTTTGCTTTTGCTCAGCATATGTGTGTGTCCCTGCAGCTGTGATCTCTGTCTGTCTCTTAGCAAGACCCTTATGACCTTGAATGCAATGAAAATTTCTCCAAATTAGAAAAAAAAAATAGAATACACACCCTGAATTCCTTCCTGACAAAATGTCATGTAATTTTGTAGACATACCAATGTGGTTTTCTTGGCAACAGAGTGAATGTGGTTTGCCATTGCTTTCCTCTGCAGTATTTTTACACTACCCACTTCAGCCTACATGCCAAGACAATTTTGTATTTAAAAGTTAAAATAAAGGTTAAAAAGCAAATGATAGGAATTGCTGCTTGGGAATTCAAATAGTTGGGCTGCTTCTCCAGAAGCCCATCAAAATTCATATGGTGGGTGTTTGTAGACACACAGACACATGCACCATATATTGCATATATTATAGTCATAGACTATTCCTATTATGAAGTTCTTAAGTACAATATATTGTATAAAACTTTGTATAAGTTAATCACATAAATTTTAACTTTTATAAATTCTAAAAAAGAGAGGAAGAGAAGAAAGAAATCAAAGTAAATGGACAAACATTTTACATAGTTGTCAACTGAAGACAATTAAATGAGAAAATTTTAAATATAGTGACAGTAAAGGGTTTTGCAAAATAAATAAATAAGCTTTTTAATTAATTCAGCTTGTCACAGGGAATATCATATATGCAGAAAACAAGCCAAATCACCCCCATCCTAGCTTAAAACTATTTTACTCTGCTTGCTCAGATTCCTACAAAGTTATTTTTTAAATAAAGGTAGCTGGCATTTCAAATCTCATTTGAAGAGAGCGATATAAAATCTGGATTAAAAAAAAATAAGTAAGACAAATATGAATTTCCCCTTTTTCCTCTGGAGATCAGGATGGCTCTGGTCCTGCTTGCATTTCATAAGTTCTTAAAAGACCTGGAACGCTGTGTCCGGAACCAAGTCCCTAATTGTGTGCAGGGACCTGTTTTTCGGTTATTTGAGCAATTATAATATATGATTTATTCTCAGCTGCTCTGCATTTTATTTTATTTTTATTATCGCAATTGTTCTTGTTAAATTTTGTTAACCGCCCATAGTCACATGGTGATTCATTGCCATCCTCAAAAGACTATGATATTGTGCTCTGAAAAGAAGTCCTAAAACAGCATCTAGTGCGGCTAAAAAGGCCAATTCGAGAGTGACAATTCTTTCCACGCTGAGAACTGATACAAGCTGTCCCCTGTCCAGCTCCCAGATTTTGCTGGTTCCGGGACTGCTTCTTTGCCTCAGCCTGCTGAATGAGTGTCTCTTCGAATTGGAGAAGGCCATGCTGCATCTTTAGTCTCCAAGCTGAAACGATCAGAGGTCAAGGTTTCCCAGCTGTTAATATCCCTAGAGGAAGACACAGCTGGTGTAAGGTGCCTATTCCATATTAAGCATGTTCAAATGGGCGTTGGTAGAAGTTACTCTGAACACCCTTTCTATCTATGCTGCGAGAGAGCCCAGGATGGGTTGACTCCTTCCTATGATGTCATTTAGCTGAGTCCATACTAAGATATAAAAGCCAGACCCCAGAAGAGACCCCAACTTTGGCAAAGATACTTAACAGGCTGAAAGGTGTCTCTGAAAGCACAAATGAACACAGAAACATGACTTACCCTCTCCGGACGAATCAAGGGAGGGGCTAGGCTCTCTCGCAGCATAGATAGAAAGGGCGTTCAGGGTAACTTCTACCAACGCCCATTTTCCTCCTGCTGCATCGAGAGCCCAGGGTGGGACATACCAAAGCTTGCATGTTCACGGGTGGGTCCTCGTCCGGCTCATCACACCAACTGTTGAACCACTCGTTGAAGCACCCATCTGCCAAAGGCTGCAGTTGCCGAGGCAAAGACATCCAGATGGTAGTATCTGATGAAAGGAGACAGAGATGTCCACGTTGCCGCACGACAGATCTCCTCCAAGGGTGCTTGGGTCTCCCAGGCAGCCGAAGTGGCCGCGTTTCTGGTAGAGTGCGCCGTCAGACCTCGAGGAACCAGAAGGGCTGCAGCTTTGTAGGCCTGCTCAAAACAAGATCTGACCCACCTGCTAATAGTAGAAGAGGCCTTGTGCCCCAAGTGAGAAGGGAAAAGGAAACAAAATGGCTTCAGACTTCCTGAAGGAGGAAGTGCGCTCAATGTATAGTCTAAGAGTCCTACCTACGCCTAGCGAGTGTCACTGCTGCTCTAAGTCATGGTGCGGGAGGGGGCAGAAGCCAGGCAACATAATGTCCTGGGACCTGTGAAACAGGTGTTAACCCTTGGAATAAATGAGGGGTCCAGACTGAGGACAACCCTATCATCGTGAAAGGAACGAAGGTCCTGTCTGATGGGAAGAGCAGCGAGCTCAGATACCCGCCTGGCTGAAGTGATGGAAACGGGGAACACTACCTTCAGAGTCAGGAAACAGAGAGACAATGTTCTAAGGGGTTCAAAGGGGGGCTTTGTAAGGGCATAAAGGACCATAAGAAGATCCCAGAACCACCAGAGGGTGCAGGTTGGAAGCCCCTTTCGAAAACCTCCTGACTGAAGGGTGATAGGATAAGGAAGGAAACGAACCCCATGAGAGAACCGAGGAGAGGGCCTCAACCTGCCTGTGTAAGGTGTTGGGGGCCAAACCTTTCTCCAGAATCTAAGAACCTCTGCCAACTGGGCTAAAGTGGGAGAGAGAGATCCTCCCTAAGGCACCATCGGGAATGGTCTTCCAGGTGGCATCATAGATGTGCCTTGTAGGAGGTTTGCAAGATGCCAGGATAGTGATGATGACCCTTTCAGGAAGCCACCTCTAGCCACTGCTGCTCAAGTGCCTGAATAGAGAAGGAGGAATAGACCAAGCTGCCTGGTTGACTAGGCTCCTGCTGTGCCAGTCAGCCTGGGAGTTGTTGATCCCAGAGAAGTGATCCGCCGAGATCGACAACAGGTGTTGCTCTGCCCATAACCCCAACCACAGAGCCTCTCCCATGAGGGCTCTGGACCTCGTCTCTCCCCACCGATTGACATGAGCCATGGTGGCCATGTTGTCCATAAGGATTAGAACATAAGAGCCGGTCATGAGTGCCTCAAATGCTTGAGAGCTATAAAAATGGCTCTGAGCTCTAGCCAATTTATGAGAGGGGCCTGCTCTGACCTGGACCAAGGTCCTGAGCTATCTGGCCCTGCATATGGGAACCCCAACCCAGGAGGCTGGCATCGGTGATTATCACTAGCCTGTCTGGGACCCTGAAAAGGAGTTCCTTCCAAATTAACAGGGAACACCACCAATTGAGAGATCTTCAGATTTGTGGCAGGAGCGGGACCTTGATGGATGAGTGGCTGGTTCCTGCTCGTTGGTAGGGAAGCAGGAACCATTAGAGTGGACAGGAGTGGAAAAATCCATGGCTCTGGAGATATGACAGGGTAATTTGCAGATCCCGATGGGCTGCATGGATGAAGGAGGACAAAATCAAAATGTTGTCCAAGTAGCATTGGATCCTCACTGGAACAGAAAGCAGAGATGCCGTCAATGCTGCCAGAATCTTCGTGAAGACCCTTGAAGCCAATGAGAGGGCGAAGGGAAGTGCTCGATACTGGTAATAGGTATTCTGATAACAGAAACAGAAAAACTGGCAATGTTGAGGCCCAATGGGGATGTGGAGGTAAGCCTCCATGAGATCAGTGGAAGAGAGGAGATCGCCCTCCTGAACGGTCTCTAAAATAGAATGCAGAGTCTGCATTTTAAATAGCCTGTATTTTACAAATTGGTTGAGAAATTTTAGATCCAGGATGGTTTGGGAACGATGAAAGGCGAGAATAAAACCCACGTCCCCATTGAGAGGGGGGAACAGGTTTGAATAGCTCGAATTTCAAGAAGGAGTTGAATGGACTGATTCATGAGGTCTTGCCTTGAAATGTCCTGAGAGACAGGTCAGATCAATTTTTTTTGAGGGGGGGTACATTAGGAAGTCCAATTGTAATCCTGACCTAATAGTGCTGAGCACGCAGGCATCCGCCGTTGACTCCTCCCATTTGGAGGCAAAGAAGGCTAGGTGACCTCCTATGGGTGGGGAGAACAAGGGATTACTTAGAGCGGCGGCAGGAATGACCCCCACCCTCCCGAAAGGGCTGTTTACCAGTATAAGGAGCTGGGCAATAGTCGGCTCTCTTCCCAGAGGAAGAGAGAATTTTATGTTTATCTGGTTTCAATGAGATAAGGTCCCAGAGCATTGCCAAAATGTTTATCGCCCGCAAATGGAACTGAAACAGCTTCCATTTACGGAGTGACTCCGCCTGCCAATTTCTGAGCCATAGCAGTCTTCTTGCTGCTATTGAAGATGCCATGGCCCTAGATGCAAATTTGGCGGAATTGAGAGTGGCATCTGCAGTGAATTCCACCGCTGTGATAATCTTATTAAGGCCTTGGTGAGACCGAAGGTCAAATGTAGGCAATCTAATTTGGAGTTGGTGCAGCCACCATATGGATGCCCACGTGAGAGTGCCAGAAAATGGGAACGAGGCCAGAACCGGAATGTCAACAGAAGGCACTGCCAGGGAATTGTCCAGGGATGTGCTGACGTTGTAGAAACACTTATCCAGAGAAGATGGGAGAGGACCTGCCAAAGGGGAAGCGCACTGTTCCTTGACCATGTCCAGGAACAAAGTGGGAGAAGGCAAAAACCCTGCATGCGCTACAGGCTTAGAGAAGAATGAGTCTCCTTGGCTAGAGGGAATTCCTTGTGGCTCAGGAGCCACTTCCTCTGGCGACAGCTTGGCAGTGACCAAGGCCATGCTGAGTAATGGCCTGAAGAGAGTAGGTGTGAAGACCAATGCAGAGGATGTCTGCTCTGGGCGAGAGTCCTCTTCCTCTGAAGATTTTGGTCCAAGGTCTCGCCCTCTTCACGTTCTGAACGAGAGGAGTAACTTGTGTTCAGATGGTGAAGCCCTTCCCTCCTCATCAACCTCCTCCTATTCTGGTAGAGAAAAATGGACCCTCAGGTCCTGGGGCCTGTGTAAATCAGGGTGATGAGGCAACTTATAGATTGAGAAGGGAGAAGGGCCTGAACCCTTTCCGGAGGTCGAAGGATTTGCTTGAAGCCTTCAGCCAACCCCTGCCTAATAGTCAAAGAGACAACATCTTGGATATCCCCTGGTCTATGCTCAAAGGTAGGGGCAGAAGGCCCACTCCTGAGGGAGTGAAGGTGGCTTCAGGCCTAGATTGAGAAGAGGTTCGAGGCCTGGAGGGAGGGAGAGGAGCATAGGGCACAGAAGCCTGTTGGAAATAAGGCCCAGATCTGCTTAGATCCTGAGGATCATTGTACTGCAAAAGCCTCAGGAGACCAGGATGGAGGATGGAAAGGCTCATAGATAACTTCTCCTCCCTTGGGAGGGCTTGGCTGGTCCCCACAGGTATCTCCTGCAACATGCTGTAGTTGCAGTCCCTTCTGTTGAATAGTTCTGTTGAACTGCCTCTCTAGGGCTGCATGTCTGCGCTTTTCTGCTCTCAACTCAGCCTGAGTTGCCTTCTTAGGGGCTAGAGCCTTAGCTCTGATTTTAGCAGCCACCTCCCTCTGGACTGATTGGGTGTGTTGCCTACAACTTTTTCTCTTATTGGCTTAAGAGACTGTTCCACGGAGGTGGGGTGGGGGACGGACTCTGCCTGACCCTTATCTTGCTCCATTTGAAGAATAAAAGCTCTTACAATGGAAAGAAACTGTTTGTAAATTTTTTGTATTAAGCCCCTTAGAGTATAAATTGGCCCCCGGACTTACAAAATGGCCGCTCACCTCATGGTGCAAGGCTTCAATCCAAGATGGCAGCTGACTATGGGAAACAGGCTCTGAGATCGAAGAATTTCTCAGGCTATAAAGAGCCTCGAGTGAAGTCAGCAAAGGAAAGGGCAGCCTCTGGCCACACAATCAGCTGGCTGATGCTAGTGTCAGTTTGCCGATCACTTTTTACGACCGCTCAAACTGCAGGCATGGGGGCGGTCTACAGACACTGCCCAACTTGCCTGAACAGGGCTCTGACAACGCTGCTCCCAACCTTGCAGGAGAGAGAGAGAGAAGAGAGCTGCTCCTGGAAGAGCAGCTGCCCAGATCCTGGGGGCTGCTTGAAACGAGGAAAAACAGCACTGAAGATCGCTGGTGAGTGTTATCTAACAGAAGCTTTCAGAGACACAGCTACTGACTGAAAGGAGCTGAGTCAAAAGCTGGGGTCTCGTCTGGGGCTGGCTTTTATATCTTAGTACAGACTCAGCTAAATGACATCATAGGAAGGAGTCAACCCATCCTGGGCTCTCGGTGCAGCATGGAGGAGAATAAGGAGCAAAGAAATCTTGTCTTACCAGTACTATCAGATCAGATCTCAAATAATCCAGATAACTAGTACAAGACTCTGCTTCTGCATCATGTTCATCTAGATTTATGCAACTGAGATCCGGGACTCCATATTTTACTTGCTTTCCTAGATCCATTTTCTATTTCTTCTCAAATTAAGAACAATTTACAGGTAGTCCTCGACTTTCAACCACAATTGAGTAAAACGATTGTTAAATTGTTATGATTCCCCATTGACTTTGCTTGTCAGAAGGTCTCAAAAGGGGATCACATGACCCCAGGACACTGTAACCATCATGCATATGAGTCAGTTGCCAAACTTCTGAAATTTGATTATGTGGACATGGAGATGGTATAAAGGTCGTAAGTGTGAAAAATGGTCATAAGCCATTTAATCAGTGCCGTTGTAACTCTGAATGGTCACTAAGTGAACTGTTGTAAGTAGAGACTGCCTGTATCAGTAATCTCAGAACCAACATCCTTGATTTCAAGCAGAAAATACACGGGTGGGATTCTACCAGTTCGGACCAATTCTATAGAACTGGTTGTTATGATTCTGAGCAGTTCGGAGAACTGGCAAATTGTGCCCCTGGCTGGCCCCACCCCTCTCTGCCCTCCCCTCCCCTTGTCACCTATTCAGTCCTTATCGTGCATGCATGACATCGCGTGCATGCCCGACATAGCTGACTGTGTTCTCCCCCACCCAGTCACTCCTTAAGATATTTCTTTTTTCCCCCCTCCCGATGATCAGCTATGCCGGGATCCCCCTAGCTGTCTTACTGCTTCGTCCAGGAGGCTTCCCTGAGGCCCAGGAGGTAAAAAGGAGCACGTGAGGGAGGCGCTGCAAAAGAAGAAGAAGAAGCCACCCCCACCCAGTCACATGGCCACGCCCACCTAGCCACACCCACAGAACCAGTTGTTAAAAAATTTGAATCCCACCCCTGAGAAAATCCCCTTGCATTGTCAACATGCAATATACTGTATTTGTCTGCATTGTGGATTTTGTAACATGGGTGTGGATTTAAGGCATTTAATATCTAGTAACTCAGAAGCAACCTGTTTTTCATTATTGCTTTCTCTATAGTCTTCTGTGTTAGTTTGTAAAACTAGAATGGAATCGAGGATCTCTACAAATTATGACACAGCTAAATCTATATTCAGAGAATGCAGCTTTAGCATCTGTAAGAACTTGCTCAGTCAGACATAAGTCCCCTAGTCTTGCATCTTTTATAATTGAATATTGACCAGTGAAAATCTTGGAACACTCCCTTTCTGTTTATTGGAATTCTTGTAGTAAATACTAGCTAGTCATAATTTTTTTAAAAAAAATAAATCTTAAATTTCTTCTTATATTGTAAAGATGACTGGATTGTATATTTTACTTTTAAAGGCCAGTGATTAGTTCATTTAATGGTGACTCACTCTAGTTTTTTAAAAAAATTAAGATCAAAGCCTTCTCATCTTGGCTTTTCAAGAGGTACAGTATATCTCAGGTATTAAGTGATCAATTGTTGGACACATGTCTATCAAACAACTATTCATCCATATGTGAATGCAGGTTCTGATAATCTTGCAGGAGTAGCCAACCCATGCCTTTATGGGTCTCATATATACCTCCTGATTGGTATAGTGCAGGCAACAATGTAGAAAGTGATTCCTAAATTAAAGAGTGTGGTTTCAATAGTATGAATACAGGTAGTCCTCGACTTACAACAGTTCGTTGAGTGACTGTTCAAAATTACCTCGGCACTGAAAAATTGATTTTGGTATTTCTCATCTCAATTCAATCTATAGATTTTGTATATTTTACCCAGCGTTTTTGCAAGTACAGAAACTAGGTTTTACCCCAGGCATGTCCATAGTATAGGTAGACCACAATTGAGCCCAAAATTTCTAAGTGAGAAATTTGTTAAGTGAGTTTTGCCCCATTTTACAACCTTTCTTGCCACAGTTGTTAAATGAATCACTGCAGTTGTTTTAGTTAGTAACTTGGTTGTTAAATGAATCTGGCTTCCCTATTGACTTGGCATGTCAGAAGGTTACAAAAGGGGATCACATGACCTTGGGACAAATGGTCATAAGTATGAACCAGTTGCCAGACTCTTAATTGTGATCACCTGATCATGGAGATGCTGCAAAGGTTGCAGCTGTGAAAAATGGTCATAAAAATGGACTTATGCAATTACAAGTTATAGACAGACAGACAAATAGACACACACACACACACATATAACTAGTAAACATATTTGTCTGCTTTAGTGGAATATTGACTGATTAACTGATAAAGGTTATGACTGCAAATACTAGTAGAAAGGCATTACTATGTGATATATTGTGAGAAATCACTGTCAAAAGAAGTGAAAATGGTTGTGGGTAAGAGTGATTGTTATTTGGAAATGAATCATGTTTTATGTCAAGAGAAACATCACAGTGTTAAGTTGAATGCAGAGAAATAGTACTTTAAAGATGAGGGGAAAAAAGAGATAAGTAGGTGCTGAGTGAATATGATTGAATATAAAAGTGAACGACCATTATGAAGTATGTTGAAATGGTTGAACACAGAGTGAATGAGAACTGAATTGTAAAACATGATGGAAGAATGAGTGAGTAAAAAGGAAGAAGTCAAATGAAAAAGACATGGTTGGATGGACTTGATGAGAATAAAAGAAAGAGATGGACGTTTAAAGAATAAAAGGCAGTGTATAAATTCATATATGGATATGTACATAGTAAAACAAGATTTTCAAGAATAGAATATAGAAAGGAATGCTGGATACTGTTTTGGCTAAGTTTCCTTCTCTTCTTAATTTCTGTGACATACTATTTCTTACTTTTTGTTGTACTCTCCATAAAAGGAAATAGTATGATGAGTATGCATATACATACATACTCTTATCTCATTAAGCACATTTAAGAGGGAAAGAGCTAAAGATACCTTGCTCCCAGATGCTTGTCAACAGGTTCATGTTGATGACCTTTGCTATGTCTCGGCGTCATATGATCCCCTTTTGTGACCTTCTGACAAGCGAAGTCAGTGGGGAAGTCAGATTCACTTAACAAGTAGGTTATTAACTTATCAACTGAAGTGATTCGCTTAACAACTGTGACAAGAAAAGTTGTAAAATGGGAGCAAAACTCGCTTAACCAATGTCTCATTTAACAACAGAAATTTTGGGCTCAATTGTGGTCATAAGTCAAGGACTACCTGTATCAAACATTCTCCTAAATGAGGAAACAGGAACAGCTAAAAACAACCATCTTGCAAAACAGGTTGGCCATTGACTTTATGCTATTCAGAATAGCCCATGGATGTGAGGAATTTTCTTGTTTGTGTTGTTTTAGCCTAATTGACAATTCCTTGAAAGTAAAACCACTACACCAGGGCTGTCAAAATCCTAGCCCACAGCCCACATGCATCACATGCTGGCCACGCCCATGCCCGGTTTAGCAGAGGGGGGGAAAGTCCTGATACATCATGTGACGCCGCCATGATGACGTGAGTGTGACACCCCTGCAGTACACTGTGCAAGATGTAAGGGATCTGGCAAAATGACCTACAGAACAAGCCTCAGCAATCTGTGAAATTGGCTTACTTTGTGGCTACCTGGGACAAATTGGTTGCAAAATCTGGATCTAAATTTCCCAGCTCTTCTGGCTGCCATTAGGTCTTTTCAGTAATTGTTTCCAGAAGAGTGTAAGGCTAAATCCTGTCCTTTCACATACAGATTTTCTCCACCAAAAAATCAAAAGGGAGAAGAATTGTGATGAAAACTAGTTGTTGGAGGAGTGGGAGCATGTTGGTAAGATAGAAACATAGAAGGAATGCACGGGGCAACCTTAACTCTCTCCTTTCTTAGTACATTTTATTAAAACTGCTATGGCAATGCAACCAATATGTTTCTTTTTATTAAGACAATAACTCTTGAGGATAGTAACAACAGTTGCCCTAGGGATAACGTGAGGCTTGCTAATTTTGAATATTCATGCTTACATCATCTATTACCTATGCATGATTTTAATTTTCTCCTCCTTTCTTAGAATGAATACATATGAGTACATTCTTCTGTCTGTAGGCATTCTTCCCACTATTTTCTGAAGGGAAATTCCTCCAGTGTACACTGAAAAAATAACAACTGCAGTGAGCCATGATTATTGGAATTTGGTCCTGCATTCGATTCCAAGTGTCCATTCATTCTTTCATATAAAATCTGTTCATCCTATATAGAATCCAGAGGGGTATGGCTATAATTGTTGTCCACAAAATGTGCTACCAGATTCCTGATTAGTTTTTGCTATTCAAATCAGGCCCAGATATCAGGTTTTGATAAGTTTTTAATAAGTTTCATCCATAGAGTGTAAAACTTTAGAACATGGTAATGTGACTTTTCTATTTGGCTCAGAAAAGCAATATATTAGCTAAAGCCATGTCAGTAATATTTTGTTTTCAGAATAAATTACCTACTTATTCTAAGTAGAGCTTCTGCTACATCTCTGACCTCTAGTGGTAATAGTAGCATAATTTTTGTTCCTTGACTGAAATCTCTTAGGTTTTTTTGCATACTACATGCACAGAAAAGACATTGTTTTAATGGTTTTAACACAAAACAGTTTGTGTCCATAGCTGTTCTTATGGGGATATAGAAATACACTGCTGTGTTTTCCTGTCCATGATAATTAAAGAGATCATCATTTAGGAAAGTAGGAATGGAAAACATTTCTTTTCTCTTGTATTTCAGAGTTAAGCATTAACCAAAACCATTATTATTTAAATATATGTTGGGGTGATTTTTTATGCTTAACAGTTTAATCAAACAAAGAAATATATTTGAGTCTTGAAATAATGTAATTTCAAGATAAATTCTATAGTGCTGGTATAATGTGAAGAAATCTGATGCATTGAGGATCAGATTCCAGTTAACCTTTAATGTGTAGATACAGGTATTTAGTTTTGGCCTACTGGAGCACTCTATATCTAACAAATACATTCAGATTACTTGATCCAAATATTAATTCAGGTGACAGTGGTGGTGGCGCAGAAGTTAAAATGCAATATTGCAAGCTAACTCACTGCTGACTGCCAGCAGTTCGATCCTGACTGGTTCAAGGTTGATTCATCCTTCCATCCTTCCAAGGTGGATAAAACGAAGACCCAGATTGTTGGGGGCAATATGCTGACATTTTAAATGATCCAGAGAGTGCTGTAAAGCAATATGGAGCAGTATATAAGTGGTATTAATATTATTTCCTGAACCATTTATATGGAAAAATGTGACTCCCTGGTTACAATAGCTTTATTGGCTACTAATCTATTTGGGGGTATAAATCAAAGTGCTGATTGTGACTGCTGGATCAAACTCTTCGACAGATTGTTTTGTACGAAACTCTTCATCTGAAGGAAGGAAGCCTTCTATGTACTATCACTTCAAAAGCCCATTAGATGATAGTGAGAAAGTGCATTTAAATGAAGTTATTGTTGAAGTTTAGGATTTTAGTTAGAAAAGTTGTTCATTTTTTTTGTGTGTGTAGTTAATTGTTTGGCTGATGAACTTTTGAATTTACTTCTACTGCTAATGCCTTACTGGCCCTGTTTCAGAATTTAAAGTAAAGACTTCTTTGATGTCAAACAACTGCTGATTGTATGGACATATACAAGTAGTTTTCTTGGCAACAGTGTGCAAGTAGTCTGCCTTTACCTTTTAGCGGGATTTATTTTTTACCAGTTTAGCCTGTACCCTGGAATTTGCTGATGGCCTTTCACCCCAAATGCTGCCCAGGTTTGACTCTGTGTAACATGCATCAAATTGTAATTTGAGAAGACTTATCTTCACCGGTGTTTCTCAGAGGATATGGTTAATATGGACAACCTTACCAATAGCATTTTTTTAAAAATCAGTATGCATGAGAGAGTAACAAACTATAGAGTGACTTCTTCTCACCCGCCTTCTGCTCTTTTGCTTTTAGTCTACTAAAATCAGGAAGCAGTGAAGCATCTTAAAGGAGAACAGAAATGCAGCCCTGAATCTAATACTATTCAGGTAGTCCTCAACTTATGGCCACAATTGGGACCAGAATTTCCATTGTTAAGCAAGACGGTTATATGAGTTTATGCCTTTTCTGCCATGGTTGTTAAGCAAATCACTGCAGTTGTAAAATGAATCACAGTTGTTAAGTGAATCCAGCTATGCTGGCTGAGGAATTTTGGGAGTTGAAGTCCATAAGTCTTAAAGTTGCCAAGTTTGGAGATCTCTGCTCTAGTTACTGGCCCCAGTTTGAACATCTGTAGACAATTTTAAAAAAAACATGATTCTTTTTAAGATGCATCACGCTTTCTCATTCGTAATAACCTCTGCTGCTCACCCTGCTTAAATGCTCCTTTGTTTAGGAAGTTAGGTGTATGTTTTCAGACTCTCTTTTCAAATCTGTTGCCTAGAGAAGGATATTTTGATTGGGTCTTTGCAGGTAAAATAGAGAAGATCAAACCACCTCCATCTCCAACTGGTGAAGGCCCCCCTTTGCATCCCAGCTCCGCATCAGATGAATCTGGAGGATCCCAAAGAGCCAAGAACCTGATGCAGACCCTTATGGAAGACTATGAAAGTCACAAAACCAAAAGGCGGGAGAGGATGGATGAGAACAGCGTAAGCATATTCCGTTTCTCCCTTGCCATTTCTTCTACATGCACACTTCAGGGAGGAAACAATCCTTAAACTTTTATCAATTGCCTTCTGAGAATTTGGTGCACAAAGGCAATAAGCAAAAACAGCACAGGAAAATTGAAGAGGGGGGAAAGCTCAATTTATTTTAAAGGGCGCATGCATTGCGGTTTGCATACGGGACTGTCCAGATTGCTAGGAGCAGAATAACCAGGGGCCAACAGAATATCCTTTCTACAGCAACTCTCTACAAATGGTGAGGGAGACATTAATGGGGGAAAGGCAGTGAAGAGTAAGAGATAGAAATCCATACTTGTAGAAACATCGGCTCTGAAATGAGTTTTGTTTCCCATGGATTGGGGCTGGGTATTGGGTAGATGTGGATGTATTGAGCTGCATTGTGAAAACTTTGGTCTCTCTCTCTCTCTCTCTCTTTCTTGCAAGCACTTCTTTCACTGAGACCAAGGAAGGCTGGACAATATTTGGTACGATCAGAAATTGTAGAGTTACCAAGCTAGCAGAAATATATCAGGAAATGAGTTTTTCCACAAAGCTTTTTGAGGAAGAAATATTTTAATGCAATCAATTTAGCCTTTCCTGAAGATTGAAGAATCAATGTCAATCTGAGTCCCAGGAAATGTATTCACATTTCCACAGGTAGGGCGTCCTGTCACAAAAGGCTTCCTTCCTGGGTCTTATCAGATGACATTCCTTTAATCGCCGGAAGGATGCCTTGCCTTCTGAATCTGATTAGATGGGTAGATATATTTGAGGAGAGGTGGCCCCCAAATATCCCAGGCCCAGGCCATGTTGGACTTCGTAGGTCATTACCAACATCTTGAATTGCACTTTGAAGCACCCGGATAGCCAGTGCAGCATGCAGAGCAGAGATGTAACATACACAGCTTGCAACACCACATTTGACACCAGCTGTAGCTTCTGACCAGTGGCAGATTAAGACTCACTGATGCCCTAAGCACAGACAAATCTTGGTGCCCCCCTCCTTAGTACATACTGTACAAACGAAGCCAAGATTAGGCTACGTAAAAGTTTTTGTGGTGCCCCCGTTGGGCCTGGTGCCCTAAGCTCATGCTTAGTCTGCTTAACGGTTGATGCACCACTGCTTCTACTCTTCAAGGACAGGCCCATGTGGAGTGTATTACAGCAACCCATTCGGGAGGTAACCAGGGCATGATAGACAAAGAGAGCCTCACACTGCCATGCCCCTACTGCCAGGCTTTTTATAATCACTCATTTGTAAATGAGGATGAACCGAGTCCTAAGGAAGCCAGTTCTAAGGCTACTACAGCTCCTCTATTTATGTCCTTTTGCTTTTCTAAGGTCCTTACCCTGTTTAGAAACTCTTTGAACCGAGAAATTATATTGTCTGACTCTATTCAGAATCTTCATCTCCTACTGATATAATCCTTAGAGTACCTTGTTATCATTGGTACAAGGACAATGATCTAATAAGTAGCTAAAGCCTTCTAAAAAAAAACCCTGCCATCATGGGTTCTCTTCCTCTGTTAGACAATTACACATTGATACCTCTATAGCCTCTCTGAGCTAAACCGTTAAGTGTCCTTTGACTCCTGCTGAAGATTTGAAGCAGATCTTAGAAGCAAAATCCATGATAGGTCACCACCAAGAGCTTGCTTTCCCATTGTTCTTTGCTGAATGACAGCTGAGATTATGGATCATCTACTCCTCCATTTTGAGATTATGACTCTCTCCTGTCAATCCACAAGTACCAATCTCTTCTGTACATAATAAGCAAGGAACTGGTCAGTATGTATAAATCACAGCGTCCAGGGCAAAGAGGAAATTAGCTACACTCTTAATTTTTCTGGCAGCCATTTTTGAATTCATACAACTTGACATTTGGTTTCTCATGTCATCAAGCTACATCTCAAAACTTTGCTACACAAGTAGCCCTTGGTTATGACAGGAATAGGGACCAGAATTACCATCTCTAAGGGATGGTCATAAAGCATGATGTACTGCTTAGTGAAGGCAATTTTGGCAGTCCCTATTGCTGTCCTTAAGCGAGGACCACACGGGTCATTATGCGATAACCATGACTGTGACTTCCAACTTCCTGCCGTCTTTCCCTTTGACTTTGCTTGTGGGAAGCCAGCAGGGAATGTCAGAAATTGCAGTTGCTTGATCATGGCTAGCTGCAAAGTTCATACTCATGAGCTGGATGGCAAAATCATGACTACATGATCGCATGGATATTGTGAGGCCAGAAGCTGTCATAAGTCCCCCATCACAAATTTACCTGAATGAGTGACTGTAACCCAAGGACTGCCTATATTGTAAAGAAAAGGAAATGAGAGAGGGATTGGTTTATTTATATGTATTATGTTTCATATTTCTTAATGGCTCATCTCCCTTGGAGAGGGACTTCAGCAGTGATCATATGTGCTAATCATATGTGATTCATAGAGAGAGCCAACATTTGTATAAGCTATAGAAAATTCTAAATGGGGGCTTGTGCAGGCACAAAACTCATATGTATAAATTCACATGATCTTTAATTAAAGGTAAGTAACCACTTCTTTTATTAGCGAAGTATTATCCATTTCAAATATCTCCATTTGTTAAAGGGAAAGATTTTTGTTATCTAAGGGAAACAGTAAAGTCTTTAGATCATAAGATTTGGGAAATCCTTAATTTGCAAAAGAAGAATTTTATATATATAAGTGGGCATAGTTGCAAGTAACATGCAGCTTATGCTGTTGTTCTTAAATTGCCTATTTTGCTTAGCAAGTTTTTAACAGGTAAACTGCCTTAATGAGAAATTCAGAGATAGGTACACATTTTCAGTTCATTATAAGCATCATTCTTTTTCTCTGTTCTTTGCGCACTAATGAGAGTCTTTTCTCTTTCTGCTAGTACAACTATAAATTACTGTCTAACAAGGTTACTTCTGAGGTACTTTTCAAATGTTTGTCCTGTTGAGCACTTTGCTTATTTATTTTTTTCTTCTTTTGCATGAGACTTTGAGAGTTTTTCAGTTTTTGCATGCTGCTATAGTTTGTTTCCCGCTGCTTATTTGTTGGAGGAATATTTGAAACTAGAAGCCATCATTTTTTCCCATAATTTCCCCACACCTAGGCTATCAGCTGGATGACACCTAACACTTCTTTTGGGAATTCCTGCTAAATACATAGGCTTACACCTTGGATAACCACCAAGTTATCTTTCTCCCATTGTTTCTGCCCACCTGGTAAGTTTGGGCAGGACTTCAGGTTCAACCTGTAAAACGGTGCCATCTGATGGGACTTCAGAGATGGCTTTTTCCATTGCTGTCCAGGAACAGCATTCCTCTAAAATCTAACCGGTTTTTGTGGTTTCTCTGACATCTTACAGCCGTTGTATTGTTATCTGGTTGCTTTGTCTTTGTTTGGTGTTGTTTTAACTTTATTATCAATACTTTACAAATATCCTAAATTCATAATTGCAGTGATCTATACGCTGATTAAATAAGTAAGATCAAATCTCTCGAGTTTATATTCCAACCATACAAGGGAATTTGAAAAGAATGAAAACCAGACCTTTCACAAAACTTCAGTGAGAAATGGTATCTATCTGCCATTTTAGGGTTCCTTCTTAAGGAAGCACAAAAAGAGAGGCAATCCTCGATTTATGACCACAATTGAGCCTAAAATTTCTGTTGCTAAATAAGACATTCATTAAGTGAGTTTTGCCCCATTATATGATTTTTCTTGCCATGTCTGTTAAGTGAATCACTGCAGTTCTTAAGTTAGTAACCTGGTTGTTAAGATAATCTGGCTTCCCCATTGAATGTGCTTGTCAGAAGGTCGCAAAAGGGAATCACATGACCCGGGATACTGCAGCCGTCATAGACATGAATCAGTTGCCAAGCATCTGAGTTTTGATCACATGACCGTGGGGATGCTGTAACAGTTGTAAGTGTGAAAAATGGTCATAAGTGAACTTTATTCAGTACCTATAACTTTGAACAGTCACTTAAACAAACTGTTGTAAGTCAAGGACTATCTGTATATAGAAACACTTTCCAGACTTGAATTACAGATTGATTTTGTAACATGGATGTCTTCCCTATGATCAGCCCATAATACCTAATTAAGTTATGAAAGAGTTATGCTTCTTGGCAACAGTGCTGAAACCTGGCTTCAAGCCTGCTGAAGGTATCATGTTAAACTAATGGCACCTCCCTAATTTATCACTCTGGGTATGTCGGAGCAGCAATTTCCTGAATCTCCAAGCAGCGTGGCTAATGGGGATTCGGGGATTTCAATCCCAATACATCTGAAAGACATAATTCTATTCTACAACTGAAATGTCACATTATCATAATTGGCCCACTATAGCATTTTTTTTTCTCAATCTTCCTTCCCTGGCGGCTGATTTCAACAAAAAATCTTATGTTTTCATGTTATATGTCCTCAGCATCCCAGGATCCTGTGTGATTTTTTATTTCTGTTTTGCCAAATAAATACCTGCGTGTGATTTTGTGGCTTAGGAGATAGAGGAAAATTAGCAGGAAGCTCAAGTTTTTAAAAAAAATTACAGACAACCTTTAATGTTTAAACACACACACACACACACAAGAAGGAGCCAGCAAGTGTTGCACTTTGTGGAAGGGAACATTTTGAGTGTGCAGATAGGAATAAATATAGAGGTCTCAAACAGCAGGTATGGATCATTATCAACATACATGTTGACTCATTGTCTCTGGGATACTGGATGGAATCTCTAAGAATATCATGGAGATGGATACTGATTTTTTTATGAGAGTTTATTGCAATGAAGAGTTTGGCCAGCAATTTTCTTGATCACATTTCTATGTGCTCTTCTGCTGCAAAGTCTAGCAAAAGCTGCTGGTTCAGAGAAGATTGGAGACATGATAAGCTGGATGGCATAGCATAGGAAACAGCTGCCATACTAACTGAACACCTGTATGATGTAGTTTATACTGTACATATATACCCCAAAATAAATCCCATAGGTTGGAGTTGGGTTTACTGCCTGAAAACGGGGCACAGAATTAGAGCCTGAAATCTCTTGTTAACCTTTGCTATATATAATATAAGTATTTTAGGGGAAAGGGGATTGGAAATCCACCACACACACACACCCCAAAGAGCAACCCATTTTATATCAGGATAATAAACTAGGTTTACAGGTCAACTTTCCCCTGAGAACAAAAAATAGCATATTTAGTGTACTCTTTGTTTTTTCTCATCGCGACAAATCAGGTTTCCTGGGTTGGGCTAGGAAATAGTGACTTTTGTAAATGTATATTTTTACTTGGGAGATCATAAGCTGACATCCTCATCCAACTGTTTCTCTGTTTGATTCTGTGTAAAGAGAGTATCAATGATAAAAAAAGTAAGAAACAACCCAATAAATTTAAAGAAGGGCAAAAAAGGTTGTGTGTAGACCAAATATGTGACTACATAGAAGTGCTTAGCAATGCTGATATTCCTTTAGCTAGTTCCAGGATTTACTGTCTTACCAGCAATATTACAAAGTCAATCAATATACAATACAAGGTATAAGAAACAGGGTTGAGGAACTGGCCGAAACTTCTCTATGAATTCATGTAACCAGTTCCATAATTCTAGAGGCCTTCACAGAAAAAAAAATGTTGCTGCAAAATCATCTTGCCTCATTTTAAGAGTTTTGCCGCTCTTTTCCTCCTGCTTCGTTTTTCTAGGAAAAAATAATAGGAATAATGCAGTGCAGTCACAAGTGCTGATAGAAAAGAATATTTGTAGCTTAAAGTTGAACTGTGGGGTCCTTGGGGCTCTCTGAGCTTAGTGGTTTTCTTGTAGATGTTTTATCACCAAACTTGATAACATCATCAGTGCCTTCTGCAAGAAAATCATCAAGCTCAGAAAGCCCCAGGAACCTCACAGTTACAGTGCCTTTTGAACTGACAGCTCCGGGAGCATGTACCTGGAAGTGAATTTCCTCACCAGAAATTTGTGATCAAAATATTCTGCTTCATCCACTCACTTCTATGATGTATCTGTGCAATACTTCTACTACTTCTCCTGCTTAACTGGAAATTCAGTATCAGTATTAATGTTGTTATTTTTTTTACTTATTTTATCCACCCACCCCCAAGTGCACTCACCAACGTGACTAAGTTATTCCCTTAGGTTTTCATATAGCTGTGAATATATTTAATCTATCTAAAATGATTTTTGTTTGTGATTTCTACATAGGATTTAGTTTAAATCTGAACGAGCTTGCCTTCTTTTGGTGAAACATATTTTATCAGTCCTTGTGAGATGCAGGTCATTTTGTACCACCAGCCTAACATAACTTTTCAACTGTATCCTAAACCCACACAAATATTTCAGAGGCTCTAACTTGTTCCTTTGATTAATTGAATAATTTCTTCAGCATTTTTTCCAATAATTCTGTTTTAAACTCTCTTGCAACTTAAGTGGCAGTCTTCCCAATCCTATCCATGTCAAGTGGTTCTCTCAATCCTATCCATGTCAATCATACAGAAATGGATGTTCTGTGTTATATGATACAGCACATGTGCCAAAAGTATTATACTAAGTACCCAAGTCACTTCTGCAATGCAACTCTGCTTGAGATACACAGCAGAAAGGTGGAGATTAACAGCACTAGGAAATTTCCATCTCTCATCTAAAGTGTACACAGGTATAATAGTAATCTCAGTTTTTCTCCGCAGCTATTGAATACAATTGTCGCAGTTTTTTGCAAAATGATTTACATAAGCACTTGGGATGAGGTTTGGGATGAGTGGCTCAGAGAGAAGAAAATAAAAGGGAAAAGTCTTTTGCATTAGTTAGATTTTTGGGTATAGTTCTCTATTGAATAGGCCATAGCAACTGTACTGCCCACATGTCTTTTGCGCTCAGATTATGCTTCACCAGCTATTTTTATGTTTTCTCTGCATGTAGTGGTGTTTTCATTGATGTGCTTAAACTTAAGCATCACAGCTGGATGTTTTGCAATCACTGTTTCAGTTAAGCATTTCATTTGGTTTTGGCTGCAGCTATGCTGATATATTTTTTTTCTCAATGAGTGAAAAAATGCAAAAGGTGGTGAGATATGTCATTGGAAACATTTGAATTGCATATAACTTTTCATTGGCTGTCTTTGTAGTTTTGTCCAGAATGGACGAAGGCAATAAAATAAATGACGTTTTCTTTCTTTTTCTCCTCTCCCTCCCCAGGTCCTTGAGGCTACTAGAGTTAATCGTCGAAAGAGCGCGCTAGCATTGCGGTGGGAAGCTGGCATATATGCTAACCAGGAAGAAACTGAATAAACTTTCTGGCAAAATCTCAGAACTTTTTTTTTTTAATTGCAGAGACCAGGATACCAAATAAGAGGGGAGGGGAAGGTTTTGATTTTTTAAAAAAGGCTACAGCATTTTAACCTGGTATTTATTACAAACATACAAGTCTCTGCAATACATACTAGAGAGCAGGATCTGTTCATATATATTACATGCATAAACACAACGCAGAATTGTAATAAGACATGCTTCCCCCTCTGAAGCAACTGAAGAAGCAGACAAGAGTAATGGAGTCGTCATCATCTCTAGTTAGAAGAAACTGCAGCATTGATCATTCAGGTGAATATATTTCCGAGTGAATAGCAGTGAAACATGGGGTCCTTCACAATGTCTGCTTCCCTTATATTCGGAATAGGAAGAATCTGGATTATATCCCTTTTGACCACAAGATGGCACTTCTGGTTATGAACAATTTCAACTTTCTTCACGCTTGGGTTTTACAACACATAAGTGGCATTTCTAAGGGGTCTATTATTCTGTTATATCCTAGGTATAACATAGTGAGGGGTGGGGGAAAACATTTGATTTTTGCTATTTTGAAAGAATCTGGTGAGGCTCTTGGAGACTATGTAACTGTTTCTTTTTAAAGAGGCTGTTAATTTGCAAATGTGAATGTACAATCCATATATTTAGCCATAAATGCAATGTATTGTTTTTACTACTACTTTGGAAAGTATGGAGAGATGGCAGATAGTTTATGTTTTTCTTGTATGTGTTCTTGGATGTTGTTGCAAACTTGCCATCCTGGAATTGTTGGGGTTTTTTTTTTTCATAATCAGTATGCTTCATACAATTCCTTTAATATTGCTGCACATTCTATAGATAGGTTAGAAGATATAGAAAGATATGCCAAACCAGAATATCTTAATTCTAGTGGCTTGTATGCTTGCAGTTATGAGGTTGGCCTCAATGTGTATTTGTATTATCATTTGTGCTTAATAGGCTACAAGTATTAGATACCAAAAGAGGGAATATATAATAAAATCAGTAAGGAACAATCACACTGAGGTAGAAAAGTAATCAGAAGTTTGAAAATGTTTCAAGTATTTTTTACTAAAGCAATAATTGATATTCAGCAGATTGATAAATAGAAAAATATGAAAGAAAAATAGTTATATCTTTAACTATATTTATACTATATAAATGTCTTACCTTAGTATTATTACAGTATGAGTAGGAATGTTTTGCATTTCCAGAAGATGAAAGTTGTAGAAGGTAGTAGAGAGAGGAGTCAGAGACAAAGATTGGGGCCAAAGGATTATTTCTGCTGTTCCAATTGTGTTTTCAAAACTAAAAATAATGGAGCATCTTTAGTTCAAATGTAGAGTGCAAACTCTCAACAAAGGAATAGGAGATTAGTGTGCATAATTTCTGTATGTGTAAATTGGAAAAACAGGATCGTAGAGATTTGGTTGTACAGATTATTTTCTCTGAAGCTGTTTGTCAGCTCTAGGGGTATAAACATTTCTTTTTTTTTTCTTTTCTTTTTTATGAAAAGGGATCTAATATGGCACTAAGCCGCTGCAGTATTTGTAATAACAAAGCTGATCCAGTATGGTATTTGCATGAGTTACTATTTCAAAACATATTGAACAGTTTTATAATCTGATATTTAGAAAAGAAAAATGGTATTTATTCTTGCCAGAGTATTAAGAGCTGCCAGAATATTCTTTGATCAGGGAATGCAGTGGAGTATTGGAAATCCATAATTTCTAAACTAGAGTAGATAATATTTTAGGCAATGGAAAGAATGTTATATGAATCTTAAAAATAAAATTACCATTGCCTATTTTTAAAGGAAAAACCAACAAGCAGTCATGTATACATTTTATTTTCCAGATGTTTCATATTGTGAACAGAATTTTTGTATATTTCTGGTATTTGAATTTAGAAGACAAGGAACATATTTACATTTTTACCAACTATTAATGGTATATACAAATTAGGGTTATCACACAGCCTTGGAGAGAACCTTGTCTTTGTGGGACACACCAAAACAAAATGTAGAAAGGTTGAGAGATCAAGTGATCTTGCTTATATGTACCACAATCTTCAGAATTTCTAATCCAAATCTCCCAGCCATGTGTTTTGACCTTTTATGGCCAGCAATAACATTTGGACTTGCATGTATGTAATAATTGCTTTAATCTGCCATAGCTGCAACAGTAGAGATTTTTATTTGCATGCATATCTTCCATTGCTGGCTTACAAACCAAGTTAGCATCTTACTCAATTTACTATAAATCCATAAGCAGATGTAACAGATCTGCGGTGGTATCTGCAGTTTTTATAACCCCCAAATACCAATTCTACAGTTGGAGTATGTTTTACATAAATAATTCCCAATAATTTGATTCTTTTTAAAAATTTCTAAAAGTTTGGGATGCAATCTGGCCAGATTCTGGCATTCTCGTTGATTTCCATAGGAGCACTTGGGATTTAAATGTACTGAATTTATCTGTCTTATTTGCTAAGCAAATTCAGAGTTTTTAATGAAGCATAGGAAAGAATAATTCAAGGCACATATATGAGTTGAAATAGACATGTGGAGAAAAGCGGTGGGCACAGTAACCAAGAAAACGAAAGAGTAGAAGGCTGTCCAAATCAGAACAATGGCCACCAACGACCCATTAATATCTTCAGAATTTTATTTTCAAGCCTTGAGCACAAACTGTCTATACAATCGAGCTGATTTGTATGTGTGTGTATGTGTTTTAATTCCTGAAGTATGTATTCTTTACAATGAGGTGAACGTTCTCAGGTTTATGAAGAATTATTTGTCCTAGACATGCAATATGCTCTGTTAAGATCAAAAACAAATGAGGAGAATAAACATAACCACCTCTACTTCATTACAACTCTTTTGCAAAAGTGTGGGTTTATAGTGGAAAAAATAAATAAAACCAAAGACAATTATTTGCTTGGAACTGAGTAATTTGTGCCTCCCTTTTTAGTTTGTTGTCAACTTAGCATGAAGGACAAAAGTGTTGTTGTTCAGGAAACCCCCATTTTCTACATATATAAATAAAAATGATTTCACAAGTGTCTTTTAGTTGTCTCAGTTTCTTTTTCCCTTTGCAACAGAGAGGTCAGCACCTGGCATTGGAGAGAGAGAGAGAGAGACTTGGTAAGAGGGGGGAAAAGAACCCTATTCCTATGCTGTTTCCTTTAGATTTTAGTTCTGATGACTTACTATTCTGAACTGCTGTGAGTGGGCATGCCCTTTTTCAAAGGTTAGGGGATTTCTATGCCATTTTCAGGAAAATATATCACAATCATTTCACATGGTGACAGCTGATTCATATCTTCATTTATTGCCTTACTCTGTGCTACCATTGCTTAGACTAGATAAATTTATAAATATGCCCTAATTCATGCTACTATATAGGGAAATACATTATACATAAAACAACAAAAAGCTTTATTGCATTTAGCTTTGTTTTCATATAGAAAGAGATAACATTTTGCAACAGTATATTGATGAACTGGATTAAAATATTTACATATTATTTGTTATTGGGTCTAGACTATTTTTGCTTGTTTTAAATTTGAAGTTGTTCCTTCAAACTCTTAAAAAGGTTAACTTTTAAAAATGCCGATCGCTACAACACGTATTTCCTTTTGTTATTGCAAAAGTAGGGACTTCGTTGAAAATACATAGTTTCTGGTAGATAGTAAACTGATTTATTGTTCTACTCTAGGTCTGTTTAATAATAACTTTCAACCCACAATGTAAACATACAAGGAAAAAATTAAACATGCAGAAAATAAAGTAATAGCAATGCATTCTTGGTGGAATTGTTTGCCATGGTCAATTAATAGTTCATGAGCCAAATGAAATCAACCCTCAGAGCCATTTCATCCATCTCTTCAGACCTGGTATACGTTCACCAAGAATTTTTAGTTTTGTGCCAGTTTCAGTGGAAAGGAAAAGAAACTTCTTCATGAAGAGTTAAGCATGAAGAGTTAACAATAAACAAAAACAGTTCTCTCAAGTTCTTCCACTCTCTGTGGTTTGGATAAAAGTCAAAAATTATGTACCAACACACTCTCTGTTAAGTTGGAATTTATTGTTGCAAGATAATAGTGCCACTTCTCAAAATCTAAACGGTCCCAAAAGATACCTGGTCTCAGTCTGCCAGATCTTATCTGGAAGCTTAATTTATAAGGACCTTCCCAGCCATACTTTTTTGGGGAGTACTTAACCAACTCAAACTGCAATTTAAGCACGGTTAATTAGCAATTAAATTCAATGAACTTTACTCTTTATTTTGACATGGAAGCGTGGAATGAGGAAATGAGTTTCCTGCTTCAATGAGGTAAGTGTGGCTTCTAAAATAGTAATGGATTCTGAATGCCTAAATCCAAAGATTTAATCTGCCCCTTCTAAATGCTTTTTGAATAAATGAGGCATGTTAACATAATGCATCTATAAGGGCAGCATCTAATCCAATAGTTACTAGGAAATATAATTGCAAAAGCAGAAGTAGAAAAAAAAATAGAATAATTCTCCTGGAGGATAATCCTTTACTGCTGTTCACAGAGATTTGGTGAAAAGAGTAATTTAAAATGGCTTGATAATACTATCATCTTATGTAGCCTTTAAGAACAGTCAGTGTTTCTGTTCTGGATTTATTTGGATTTCTTTTAGAAATATTCTCATGTGAGTCAGCCTACATGCTAATGAAAGATCCTGTCTGAACAGTTTCTGCCTGCGTCCATTTTCTAACCTGGAAACAATCATTTTGCTCTCCAGCTTTATCTTTGATCTTAACGTTAAGAGTTAAGTTAAGAGTTAAATTAAGAGTTAACAGTTCAGAGGACACAAAATGATTTACTCACCCCACAGAACAATGATTGTTCAACCTGTGTCTTGGTCCTTGCCTTCTTTTAATCAGAAATGGAAATAATGTGGGCAGATTCCTTTGAGTCTGAGTAATACGTTTTTCTTGGTTTCTAACCGGTTTAGCAATCCAGAGTTTGTCATAAGATGAGTGGCTGTATAAGTATTTTAAATAAATAATTGGCCTTATAAACCACTCAAAGTTCTGAGGAGCATGCATGGCAACCACTGTAAATTAGATTAAAAGCAATAAACTTTACAATAAAATAGTAACTTCATTCATAAAAGAGGAGGCACAGCAATGCCAAAGATTCTAATCCATTCAACCAGTATCAAGCAGAACAAACTTCTCTTGGTTGATGGAGCAGATCATCCCTTAGTCTGACAGATTTCCTTAAAATCATGATGTGGCGGGGGGGGCCATTCAGTTATTTGGGGGAATGCTGTTCCCTAATAGGGGAACAGTGACTTGCCTGCATGATTCCCCGCATGTGGCTGTCCCTGAATGAAGTAATACAAAGCAAGACTTCCCTGAGTAGTCAGATAATCCTGGAAGAAGATGACTCTGCAGATCCTCACACTTGAGCCATGACAGGCTTCATAAAAGACAAGCAGAACCTTAAATTACCCCTGAAAGCCAACTGGCCACCAGGGAAACTCAAAGCGGTGGAAGGGAAAACAGAGGTGCCTCATCCCCTTATTTACACCAAAATTTGAGTGATTGGGAATTTCCATTTGGATCCGTTAGATTTCTGTGTGATTTCTAAACAAATTCCTGCTCCTGACTGGAAATGAAGACTATCAATTATCAGAAATATGACATGTAGAGACATTTAAAGATCTTCAACAGTATTTTTTAAAATTTGAAACTATTCAAAGGATCTCTTCTTTTCACAAAGACACATTGTACAGTGAGATATATAAAATATCAAATAACAACATAATATCCATAATTCGTGTTATTCTGAGATTCTTCAGAATATTCTTCTCAGAAGCGATTTTTTTTTTATGGATCCAGCTATTCCTCCCCATTCGATATCCTGAATTAAGGGATTACAGGGTTGTAAAAAAGGTTTTTATTGATATAGGCTCATCCTCATGTTCCCTTAAACCAGGGATGTCAAACTCGATTTTATTGAGGGCCACACCAGGATTGTGTTTGACCTCAGGGGCTGGGGTGGGCATGGCCAGCTCAACATTACTCATATCGGGTGTGCCTGTGGTGGCCCAAGTGCTCTGCCAGTAAAAATGGGCTCCCAAGCTCCGTTTTTGGCTGTGATGGCCTCCTGCAACCCACTGTCAGCGATAACGGAGCTCCATTTTCACTGGCAAAAGTACCATAGGCCAGTCCTTCACTGTTTCCAGGGCATCCCTGTGGGCCAGATCTAACCACCCCGCAAGTCGGATCTGGCCCATGGGCCTTGAGTTTGACGCCCCTGCCCTAAACCATAACAGAAAATTTCCCTGACACTATTGAAAGAGAGAGATAAAAACATAATAAAAGAAATACATGTAATAATGATTAAAAAACAACAAGAAAATTGCCCTGACACATCATGACATTGCCCTCATTTCATCTCCGACTCACAGATGAGGCAGCTTAAAGTTACAGTAACTTTAGCTGTTCTCTATAAAAGCAGTGTTTCCCTTTTCTTGTCTTGATCCAATTTTGGCCAACAGAACAATCTAGCACCTTCCTTGTCAATGGGGACTGATGACAGAACTATGATAGGATCTATCCAATAGCTGTGGCCTTCTGGCAGTTGTCCCCCAGAGCCATTTTGACTGGGGCAAGTTTCCTCAAAGTCACCTACCAGATGATTTGTGATTTCTATACCGCCTCATCTGTCGGTCACCTTTGAAATGTTTGATCAGAGGGTCAAATTTGCATTGTTAAAAGGGTCATCTTACAGGTAGTCCTCAACTTACAACAGTTCATTTAAATGACCGTTTGAAGTTACAATGTCACTGGGGAAAAAAAATGACTTGTGACTGTTTTTCACACTTACAACCGTTGCAGCATCCCCATGGACACATCGTCATAATTAAGTCCCTTGGCAACTGGTTGATCTTTATGACGGTTGCAGTCTCCCGGGGTCATGTAGTCCCCTTTTGCGACCTGACAAGCGAAGTCAATGGGGAAGCCAGATTCACTACACCAAACCATGTTACTAACTTTAACAACTGCAGTGATTCACTTGACTAGTGGCAAAAAAAGGTCATAAAATGGGGCAAAATTCACTTCATCAATGTCTCACTTGCCAACAAAAATAATGGGCTCAATTGTTGTAAGTCGAGCACTACTTACATTACAGTGATGAACTAAGACCAAAAAAATGCTTTCTCATGGTAAACAAGGTGTGGCAGAAGCCTTGTTTTGCTGGGCAGTTTCGGTAACAATGCTGGCAGGGAACATTTTTTAACCCGTCACTGAGGCCTTCTGTCTATCAAGATGTTTTATTTCTCAGACATGGAAAAGGACTAATATTTACTTAGCTAGCCTACCCATCAACACTTTCATACACTCTCTTTCACACTCAGAGTGCCATGCTGGGTGATTGGTTGGGGTTAGGATTGGGATTAACATGCTCCTGCTGTCTTTTAAAGTTTTCATTTTTTTCCTTTTAGCTTTGTTTTAATCTGGTTTTTACCTTGTTTTTAACTATAGTTTTCATATCATTTTACTGTTTTATCGTAAACCGTGCAGAGGCAGATAATTGTAATGGGCAAATTTGTTAGAGATGGAGATGATAGATAGATAGATAGACAGACAGACAGACAGACAGACAGACAGACAGACAGACAGATAGATAGATAGATAGATAGATAGATACCGTGTTTCTCCAACAATATGCCCCTCCAATAGGAAGACCCAGCATGTTTTCTAGGCATAAAATGAAATTAAGCCCCTCCCCCCAAATTTAAGCCTAGTTTTAAACATGCAAAATTGGGGGGAGAAGGCAGGGGGAATTTGCCATTAGGAGTGCCCCGCAGGCAGCTACGCCTCACCATCAGCCACTCCTAACAATCAATCATGGTGGACCACGGAGGGCTCCCTTACCCCTCCCTTACCCGGGTCAGCAGGCGGGAGGCATCGGCATGGATGTCTGGCAGCATTTCAGCTGCTTCTTAGGCCTCCGTGGTTCCCACTGGTGCTGGCGCCTCTCTTGCCAGCATCGTCTCCAACAACAACGTCTCAGTCGCTCCTGCTTTTCCCCGTCCATAACAACAGGGGGAAAAAAACATTTTGATGGACAGATAGATAGATAGATGATGGATAGATAGATAGATAGATAGATAGATAGATAGATAGATAGATAGATAGATGATGGATAGATGGATAGATATATGATGGATAGATAGTTAGATAGATAGATAGATAGATAGATAGATAGATAGATAGATGATGGATGGATAGATAGATAGATAGATAGATAGATAGATAGATAGATAGATGGATGGATGGATAGATAGATAGATAGATAGATAGATAGATAGATAGATAGATAGACAGACAGATAGATAGATAGATAAGGGTAGCAGCAGCAGGGATGTTCACTTGGCTCTTCTCACACCCACCCAGCTGCTCGGGATTAAACCAAAATGCAGTGCATGGTGCGCCCAGTTACCTCAAAAAAAATTTTTTCCTGTTGTTACGGGGACGGGGGGAAGCGGGAGTGACTCAGATGTTGTTGGAGATGGCGCTGGTGCACGGAGGCAGGGAATTAATTCACCCCCCAAAAGACATCCTAGCCATTTTTTCGGGGCTCAAAAAAAAAATAAGGCCCGGCCTTATTTTGTGAGAAACATGGTAGATGATAGATAGATAGGTTGGTAGGTAGATAGATAGATAGATAGATAGATAGATAGATAGATAGATAGATAGATAGATAGATAGATAGATATGGATAGATAGATATGGATAGATAGATAGATAGATAGATAGATAGATAGATAGATAGATAGATAGATAGATAGATAGAGATAGATAGATAGATATATAGATAGATAGATAGATAGATATGGATAGATAGATAGATAGATAGATAGATAGATAGATAGATAGATAGATAGATAATGGATAGATAGATAGATAGATAGATAGATAGATAGATAGATAGATAGATAGATAGATAATGGATAGATAGATAGATAGATAGATAGATAGATAGATAGATAGATAGATAGATAATGGATAGATAGATAGATAGATAGATAGATAGATAATGGATAGATAGATAGATAGATAGATAGATAGATAGATAGATAATGGATAGATAGATAGATAGATAGATAGATAGATAGATAGATAGATGATGGATAAATAGATAGATAGATATAGATAGATAGATAGATAGATAGATAGATAGATAGATAGATAGACAGACAGACAGACAGACAGACAGACAGATAGATAGATAGATAGATAATGGATAGATAAATAGATAGATAGATAGATGATGGATAGATAGATAGATATGGATAGATAGATAGATAGATAGATAGATAGATAGATAGATAGATAGATAGATAGATAGATATATGATGGATAGATTGATAGATAGATAGATAGATAGATAGATAGATAGATAGATAGATAGATAGATATGGATAGATAGATAGATAGAGAGAGAGAGATAGAGAGATAGAGATAGAGATAAATCATAGATAGATAGATAGATAATGGATAGATAGATAGATAGATAATGGATAGATAGATAGATAGATAGATAGATAGATAGATAGATAGATGATGGATAGATAGATAGATGATGGATAGATAGATAGATGATGGATAGATAGATAGATAGATAGATAGATAGAGATAGAGATAAATCATAGATAGATAGATAGATAGATAGATAGATAGATAGATAGATAGATAGACAGATAGTAGATAGATGATGGATGGATGGATAGTAGAGAGATAGAGAGATGATAGATAGTAGATAGATGGTAGATGATAGATGGATGGATGGATGGGAGGGAGGGAGGGAGGGAGGGAGAGAGAGACTAAATAAGTAAATTGTCTTTTTTTACCGTACACGCTGTCAAATTCATATACTGCTTCACATGTCTTCCACAACTCTTACCAACACCCTGGAGTTCACCTTATTACACCTTCCTTCTTCCTCAGATAAGTTTGTCAAGAAAAAGATTGAAAAGGATAGCAACATCAAACTTGCAGAATTGTCTCTTGCCAACACTCTGAATAGAAGGCTGAGCTTTTATTAGCTGGGGGGAGAGGAGAGAGAGCATTTGTAGACATGCACACCCACATGAGCACACCAACAAAACACTCATTCTAGCGTAATATTTTGGGTCACTCAAGCACACTGGGCCAAATTTCTTTCACTTCCTAAAATCAGGTTTGAGAAATTTCTCAACTTGGATCATGTGATTTCTTGAAGGTACACGGAAGAATCAGCTCATTGGGGCTCGCTGCAATGTGCCAGTGCCTGCTGAGACAATCAGAAAGAGGGAGGGAAGAAGAAACAAACAAACCTGTTTGAGGAGGCAGAGAGAGGAAATCCCTTCTTTGCTTTTGCTTTCAATGTTGTAAGCAAGCTTTTATGTTCAGGTTAGAAGGACTGGGTTGGATCCTGGCCTTCTTCTCTCCTTTTTCTCAGAGAAATTAAGCCACTGTCCTCTGGCAACCACAACTGTTGACATAATGAAGGCCTGGATTGAACCTCTTGTTGCTGGTGCTCAGCTTGCCAGTGCTTTCTACGACACAGGACTGTTGCTGCTGGTGAAGAACTACTACAACCAGACCAATTCTTCTTCAGCGCATTCCAGCGAGGAGACTCAGCAAAAAGCCATCTCTGACTTTTACATCATCTACCATCTTGTTGATGGGTTAACCCCACTGTTATCAGCTTATGGCTTGGCCAGGTTGGGTGACCGGGTAAATCGGAAGATCAGCATTTGCGTGCCTTTGTCTGGCTACTTGCTCTCCCGTTGCCTTCTACTCCTTTTGGTCTTGTTGGCTTGGCCAATTGAGGTGATGTACGGGGCTGCTGTCTTGCACGGCTTGACTGGAGGATTCACCACGTATTGGGCCAGTATCATGGCCCTGGTCTCCCAGGGCTCATCGGAGAGCAGAAGATCCCTGCGTCTCATCCACATTGAGCTCATCTATGGCATTGCTGGTTTTGTGGGAAGCATTGCTTCGGGACACCTCTTTGTTACTTTCCATCTCGGTCATCAGCATGGTATAGTGCTGATTTCCTGTAGTGTTGCCTTATATGCTTTGTGTGTCATTTACAGTCTGTTTGTCCTCCAAGTCCCTAAGCCTGGAGTTTGCCACCCAGCCACTTCCACCCGTGTGGTCCAACCTGACAGCAATTTGGCTAATGAGGAGACTTTACTGTTCTGTAGTTTTGAGAGTTCCTCCCACCTGGGACCTGCCAAGTCCATTATTGTCCTGCTCTTTGTGGGGGCCATCCTATATGACTTGGCTGTGGTTGGATCAATGAATGTGCTGCCACTCTTCTTCCTAAAGAAACCACTGAGCTGGGGACCAGAGTATGTTGGCTATGCCAATGCTGCTGGCCAGGTGATCTTTATTACCAGCTTCCTGGGAGTCTTTGTGTTTTCCAAGTTTCTAAGAGACACCACCATGATCATGATTGGGATTGTGTCTTTCTCAGCTGGCATCCTTATTATGGCCTTTGTGCGATGGACATTCCTGTTTTACATTGGTGAGTCAGAGCCTTTCCATGCACCTCGCATTAATTCAAGTGACATATTTTGTTTAATTTCATGAAAGATTTATTACTCTTCTTTTGTACTGACCTTTAGTCAATTTAAGCTGTAAACTTATTCTAATTTATGTGGATACACTTTGCTTTTGAATAGGTCTCCGATCCCCAGTCCATGGACTGCTATCGGTCCGTGGCCTGTTGGAAACTGGGCCATGCAAGTAGTGTGTGAGCACACAAAGCTCCATATGCATATTTGTGGGGTTGAGTTGCACGCACGAAACTATCCCCTCTCTGCCACTGCCACTCTCCGTTGCTGGTCCCAAGAGCCGGAAAGTTTAGGAACTGCTGCTCTGTAAGGCTGCACAGGTGTGACTCCCATTGCACTTCCACGTAGGATCTGCAAGATCATTAACTGAATCAGATGCTCTATAGATGCACAAATATCAATTTCTGCAGCAATCAAAACCATTCTTCTGATATTTACAATACATTATGCAATTGCATAGGGTGCTATGCTGTGTAATTTATTTAACTTCTCCTAAGCCTTAGGAGTGGGAAAGGTCATAGACATCTGAAACCTCATCTTTCATAATTTACATTTCTCTATGCTCTTAGCCTTTTCAGTGGCTTTTTAAACCACACACTGTCTGCACAGTTCCAAGCACGTTTTTGTGGCAATGGGGGCTAATAGAATTTAATGAAAATTAAATTTCTCAAAAAGCTAAATTCTTTCCTGAAGACCACATTCTGCATCATCTCACCACTCACAATGCAGCTGAAAGGGGTAAAAGACAAAATTAACAGATGCTTTAACTCTCATAATTTCCAGGGAGCACACATCAGAAGGGCTTCAGAGGACAGAATAAAATATACTATGGGTAGTATAGTACTATGGGTACTATGGGCGACTTAAAACCATTGGTTTAGTGACCATTCAAAAATACAATGGCACTGAAGAAAGTGACTTATGACCATTTCTTACACTTACAATTGTAGCCCGAGGGAAGCCATTTTCGCCCTCCCAGAGACCTGAGGGAAGCCTCCAGACCTTTGGGAAAGCGAAAAGTGGCCCTCCCAGAAGTACCAGAAGTCTAGAAATGAGCCTGTTTCCGGCTTCCGGAGGGGCTCCAAAGCCTGGGGGAGGCCATATTTGCCCTCCCAGAGGCCCGAATGAAACCTCTGGACCCTTGGTAAGGTGAAAAATGGCCCTCCCGGAAATTCCGGTAGGCCACGCCCACCATGGCCACGCCCACACCCAGCAACTAGGCAGTGAACCGGTTATTGGGATTTTTGAATAACACCCCTGCCCTGTCTCAGAATATAAGCACTGTCTTTGATATTTCATAGAGCATTGTCTCGTGGAAAACATCTATTACTTCTCATTTAATAGGCTAAACTGTTGTTATTATAGCTGTAATTGTTACTCTTTCCCTGCATTACATCTGGAGATTATAATATACTTCAGAGAGGTTGGCTTTTAGAGCCCTACGCTCAGGCTTACCCTGTCCAATTGATTTCTCGCTGTCTTAAGAATGCAACTCTCCTCATCGTTTGTCCAACAAACAAGACAAAGTTGAGAAAAACGGCCTTAGTTGCTCACCAAAACATGAAGCTGAGGCTTCCCATTTGTGCTTTTTAAAACAGCTACACTCTGATTTCCCTTAAAAAGGCTGGGCGTTTGTCCTGACCATTCTGCATTCTGCTCTGTTACAGCTCGTGCTATGATGCTCTTTGCCCTCATTCCCCTGCCAACCATCAGATCTTTGTTATCCAAACACATTGAAGCTTCAACCTATGGTAAGAAACAATTATGTATTATTTCTTTGGAAAACATTGACTTTCAGAATAAGCTGACTTGAGTTTATTCCTATCAGTTGAGTTGGTATCACAGAAACATACAGTAATCCCAGTTGGATGAGTCAGAACCAAATTCTTACACTTACCTGTAAGACTATTCTATGAGTATCAATGCCTTAGGCTTTGACGAAAGTTTTCAGGTGTCGGAGGCATATACCTTTCCTTCCATAATTTAGAAAATGTCATGGGTGATTCCACATTGTCTGATTTACAAGAAGGGCTGATTTGAAAGCACCTTTAGAAAAAGGCTTTCTGTGGACTTTTTTGGATAGAGACTTATGAAAAGTAGCAGCCATAACTTTAAGCTTTCAGTTTAACTTTGACACAATGGGCCACTGAAGGGAAATGTTAAAATATGGTTTGTGGCTGCCCAGCAGAAAAATTCTAATACATACAACAATTTTGGATCCTGCCAGACTGTTGGGATGTCCTCATATGCTGCCACCAGTCTAGACTTTCTAGAGGCATCTCATTTGCCTACATCTGATGGAAACAAGACGTTGGAGAAATATGGCCCAATCTAATAAAGCATTTCTTTTTCCAAAAGAATAACCCATGGAAATATACAATCAACTAGGATTTGGGCTACAGTTAGTTGGTCATTCAAAGCTCTGGTATTTTCTATGAATCCAGAAACCCAAATCATCTCCCAAATAAAGCCAACAGTATCTTAGATTAATTAGGAGTTATTTAAACTCACTGAGTTAGGTTGAACCAACCTAGAAGAAAGGGTTATCTCACTTTTTTGACTTCACAACCTAGATCTGAGAATAAAGGAAAAACACTGCTTTAAGGGCAGGGGGTTGAAATGGGGACAACAAGGATTGGACAAGCGTTGCCTCTCCTCATCCTACTAGCAATAACAGTTGGGAAGGAATAACTTCCCAACTGCCATAAAAGAGAGCAGAATGCTCTCTGAGATAGTGCTATACACCCGTTAATCCTATATCAAAATTCTAAACCTGTTATAGTTCCAAGTTCCAATTCAAAGGAAGTTCCACTTGATAGGCTCTTCCATTATGTAATATTAGTTCCTGAAATCAACATAATTATTGCCAACATTATAATTGGCTACAGAATTAGTTTCTAGCACTAATCTGATGTTGCTTGTCCTATTTATAGTAAGCAACCACTACATGCTGGCAGCAACAGAATGAGAGATGTTCAAACTGGTTCAAGAAGTTCAGAAATGATTATATAAGGCAGGGGTCTCCAACCTTGGCTCCTGGAAGCCTGGCGGACTTCAACTCCCAGAGTTCCACAGCCGGCTGTGGAATTCTGGGAGTTGAAGTCCACCAGGCTTCCAGGGGCCAAGGTTGGAGACCCCTGATATAAGGCATTTATGCAATATAGTAAATGTTGGATTCCATTTACTTACTTCTCTATATTTGAAGCAATCCAGCAGGTGCACTTTAACCTTTCACAAATTGAAATTAAGGTGCTCTCCAGCCATTACTATATTGTAACTACGTTTTAAAAACAAACAGATTAGCTACATAAATTGTAAGTGATCTGGATTCTGCTAGAAATATCCCCTACATTCTTTTTCATTCAATCTTACATCTGGTCTCTTTTTTCCACTAGGAAAAGTGTTTGTCCTTCTGGAACTGTCACTGGTGATCACTGGAGTTGTGACATCAACAGCCTATAATAAAATTTACCAACACACGCTGGGCTGGTTCAGTGGTTTCTGCTTTCTTCTGTCATGTGCCATCAGTTGCCTAAGTCTTATCCCTATCAGGTAAAGTAAACTGAGGGCAAGCTGAACGTTTTAAGGATAAAGCTGTATGTCCCTGGATTCCTAAGATTTGTTCAACAATCTAGGTCAAAGGCAAAGATTTTTTTTCAAATTCCTGAAACAAGCAGCTGGCCTTGGATCAATGTAATTCATTATGATGAAACCACAACCATGCCTCTTGGGAGGTCATAATCTGCTGTACAGTCTTTTTTAAATTAAGCACTATAGAACCCTTGCGGATGAAAAAGAGCTGAGCAAAATTAATGTGTTACCTAAGAGCTGAGGACCCTGAGTATTGCCATCTCTCCAAATTTCCATATATCTTCAAGAAGATGGCAATGTTTGTGTCATTGTGGACTCCATACTGCAAATGCTCTCACTGAAATTAGGTTGGAGTTTGGCCAGAGGAACCAGCAGACTATCCTTCGCACAAACACTCATTTTCTTAAGGAACGTCCACAGAAAGTTTTTAGCCCCGTTTGTTTGATATATTTGTTTCTGGTGGGTTGTGCTTTACTTGCAGAGTTTTGTATCTCAGACATTTTATTACAATACTGGTAATAAAGGTTTATTTTGAGAAAGCATATCTGTGGAGATTCTCAATCATCCAGGTCATGATTGTCTCAGAGGTGCTTTTCCAAATGGCAACTGGACTTCCTTGATTTTTTTTTTTCTTCTTGAAAATGTTTTGCTTCTCATCCACGATAAGAGCAAAAGAAGCTTTTGGATAAGACGCAAATCATTTTCAGGGGGAAAAAAACCAAGAAAGTCCAGTTGGCTTCTGGAAAAGTATCTCTGAGAAAGCAAGGGTTGTTTTTTTTTTCCTTCTCCCGGAGCAAAACTACTTGAGGTAGCCTTGGGTCAGCTGCCAAAAGATTGTCCAACTTCAAGGAAATAAAACATTGGGTATTTCAAAAATGTAGGTAAGATGTTCAACCTTGGAAGTGAATAACTTTCCTCCCCTTACTTCCTTTTCTCTCCCTTGCAGTTTTGTCGCTTACAAGCAACGGGCACCATCTGGTTTAGCAGAGAGATTAGCCAACCAAAACCAACTGTCGAATTCAGAAGCAGCTCCATAGAACAACCTGGAGCAACCAGACAGACTGACTACATGAAAGATAGCCTTGTTACTAATTATGCCATTAGAGATATTTAGTTCTAGTCTTTCCTGTACTCTTCCGTGTATGAATAAAACAGCATAAGGAGAGCAACTGAAAACCATGTATGGGTTAGAAGGCATGCGGTTCTTGAATGATGCTGCTTTGGAACCACATTTCATTATTTCTTCCTATTGTCCGTTCAGGATATGGTTGTTTATCTATCCCCTTTCCATCTACAATCCTTCCAGCAAATAGTCAACTTATTCATGTTTTAAAGCAAAATATCCTTCCCTGGGAATCGTCAGAAGCACTCATTCCCCATATTTAGTCTGACATTCCCCATAGTTGGTCTAGAATAGATGGTCTCCCAACTCATAGGATCTTTGTTCCTTAAATCTCAGTGCAATATCCAGTTTCGAGGTGATGGATTGGAATGCTACATATGCCTATAATGACATTTGCACTCCGGTGTTTCAGTGCTCTGGCTGGTTATTTCACAAGGCTCAGGTCCTCAAGACAAGACAGTGAAGATAGAAAGGCAATGAGCAGATTACCTAGATAAGGAATGAAATAAAACACGAGATAGACAATTCTACTTAGGGCAGAACTTTCAACATACCGAGGTCCATACACCACTGGATATTTAGTTATTTTTAACATAATAATAAATGAATGGGAGGCTTGCATACAACCTGTAGAAGTACCTTTAGCCATAAGGCAGCCTCTGGACCTCTTCTAAGTATTTGTTGAAAAGAAAAATGGTGAGTAACTGCAATCCAGCTATTTGTTTAGAAGTGTGCCCTCCTCCTAAGACAAGAAAAGTTGGATGAAACATAGCACATTGAGGGGAGTCTAGGATAACTCGCTGCAGGTAGCTCACAACAGCCAGCTTGCCACCCCCATCTTGTCTCCGCCAACAAACCACTGCTAAGTTGCTGCAGGGCAATTCCATCCTGGGGATAGCTCGCTGTAGGCAGCTGGAGAGCCAGATGGGAGGGTGAGTGAGCAAATGGGCAGAGCACAGAGCACATCAGGATGATTGGCAGCAAAGCAGTGACAACCAAGGGCTTCACATTTTCACACCTCCTGCCACTGCTGTTGCTGCTACTGCCGCCCATACCCAGGAGTGGAGCTGCTGCTGTTATTGCTGCCACACCAAAGGTGGATATTCAGCAGGTTCTGACCAGTTCTGGAGAACCGGTAGCTGAAATTTTGAGTAGTTTGGAGAACCAGCAAATCCCACCTCTGACTGGAGATTTTACAGTATCCTTCCCCTGCCACGCCCAACAAGCCACACCCACAGAACCAGTAGAAAAAAAAAATTGAATCCCACCACTATGCTACACCCAGCACGGAGTCCAAGTGGTAGCATTGGTGGCAGCTCCGTGCCCAGCAGGGGGCAGCAGCACCAGCACCCCCATGCCCAGCAGGGCAGCAGCATTGACCTGTGAGGTGGGTTGGATCAAGAGAGAGTGACTGGCCCCATCTCACCCAGCCAACTTCTATGTCTAAGGTGAGACTAGAACTCCCAGTCTCCTGGTTACTTACTGGGAGCAAGCCTGAAGTCAAATTCCTGGGGTTTCAGCATGTCAGACCATCTCAGTCTATATCTATTTGCTCAGCTGTGAACTTTGCTGAATACCATTTGGCTTATTTCTGATTAAACCTCCACAGAAGAGCTTGTGTGTTGATGAAATAGAGATGTTGATTTTTAAAGGTATTATTTGCCTCTCACAGGTCTGTGCTAAGAAGTGGTTTTGCGAAATTTGGGGATGTTGCTTCACAGATAAATCCTTGTGGAGGGCAAATGAAAAGGCTGATGATTGCCCACCACTGATCCCCATTTGCTATTGTGGAAACACACCTTTTCTTTCTCCCCAATAGCAATAGTTCCTTGGCATTTTTTTCTATTTTCTTTCCGCTGAATCCAATGCAAAAGAAAATAATCTCTTGGCTCATAAAATTGCCAAGAATTGGACATGACTGAATGGATAACATCATCATCATCACAAAAAATAATATTTAGAATTATTTTGACTTGTTACATTTATATAAAAAAAACCCAGTGTCCAGGACATCATTTTGTTGGAAATATAATAAAGATAATGCTTCTTTAAAACATATAATTTTATTATGTTCTATACTTCACATGTTTTGGGAGAAAGTAGTGGACTGTATAAATATAACTGTACAAGAAAAACTAAAATTAATTTGAATTATATGCCTAGTATATGGAACCTAAGAATGTAAATGGATTTTTTATGCTCTTACTATGGTTAAAAGACTGATTTTGCAACATTGCAAAGATAAATCTACAGGTAGTCATGACCTCAATGGAGCCTGCCCATTATGGTCCTTTGTTGTGGCAATTACAAAACATTCATGTAACTGACATAATTTCATAACCTTTCTTGCTATGCTTGTTAAGTGAATGTAAAGCTGTCAAGCAAACTGTGGTTTGTTAAGCTGTGGCCATTAAGTTAACACCACAGTTGATAACCAACCCAATGATTTTCTATGGGTGGGTTTTGCCAAAAACTGGAAGTGCCGCTTTTCAACAAAACCATCATAAAACCCAGCCCATGATTGTCAGATGTGCTAATGACTGTTAATGCAGCCATGTTGCTGAGCACCTGAAGTTTGGTCATGTGACTGTAGAGAGGGCCTAATTGTTGGAACTTTGAATTTCAGTTGTAAGTCCTCTTTTTCAAGTTACCCCATAACTTTGAAGCGATCAGTTGTAAGTCTACCTGCATGGCCCCATTTACTCATTAAGTTAAATTCCTGTTACACTTGCCACCTATGATAATATTACCTATAGACATAGATTTTCTAAGGACAAGTATAATGAAATATGGAACTCATTTGTACAATAAGTTAAAAACAATAGTGATATTATAACAATGGTTTGAGCAAGGTGACCATTCTCTCAAGTTCAGAGCTCTAAAGCTGCTGGAGATTGCTAACATGTGTTTTCCTCACGAGAAGCAACTGTCTGGAGCATTTGAGGGCAAGCTCCCATCCTCTCTTTGTCCAGAGAGTCAAAGAGCCAGTCAATATTCACTGGCTCTTCATCTTTTGCTGTGTACATCAACTCTGCTTTCTATGAAACAATCTTCAGCCCATCCTGTTTTCCTCTGAAAGGCACATCTGTAATTTCCAAAGCATAAGAACTGTACATGCTTCTTACGTAATGGCTAATAATGGCTAATGGCTAATCTATTCTTATTTATATATTAAGTTTATATCTTGCCACCATCGAAGCTTTCCAAACTTTAATCAAAGATAAAAATAAAACAGATGTAGATGAAGGTGGACTTTAAACTCATCAATAGATGTTGATGAATTACACAAACACCTGCCAAATAAACAAAACAAAACTACTAAATGTTTCAGGAGCAGTAATTTAGACTCAGGATTGGAGGACATCCAGAGAGAAATGCATCATCCTAAGAATAGGAATAAACTTGGGACTAAATTATTTGAGTCACTTTTCCATACCTTCTCCCAGCCACAGGCCAGCAAAAAACATTATTTTTTAATTTACATTTATTTTTTTTCACAGAACAAAAGACAAAAGGAAAAAAGGAAAGAAAGAAAAAGTGGAAAAAAATTAAAAAGAGAAGGAAAATAAACAAAGTTAAGAAATATGAAATCAACATTGGGGGCCCAGCAGATACATTACTTACTGAGGCATCTTCATACCATTAAAATATAAATGGGGAAGAAAGACCCTTTTTCTCTTCATTCACCCTCTATTCAAAAAGCAGCTGTATTAACTAAAGTATATTTATGAACTTTAAAAAAAAATCCCAAGGTTATAAGAGCAGGAATAATTCCCAGGTTGCTAAGGCAACAGTAACATGTCTCCCATTGTGACATCTGCCTTTCCTGGTTCATTTATTAACTGGAAGCCTTTTGTGAGTTGTGAAACGGCTGCATTTCTTTCCTGTTTTGCTGGCGGCACTCATATTTGCTCTATTTTGGGTAAAGAACTCTTTGTAGTTAGACGAGAGAATATATTACTATGGCAAAGAGGTGCTACAGCTGTGAAAGGCTCTATGAAACTTACAGAAGCCATAATCATCAACTAGCCCTTAAAATCTCCCTCCCCCCCAAAAAAATTCCTGTTCCCAATTAGAAAAGTTCATTTGTGGGAGAGGCAGGGGGTAAAGTAGAAAGGAAAAAATATCAAATCTAAGGCATTTGAGGTAATATTCACTGAATCTAATACTCCTCACCTGGAATGTTCTTGTATGTTTGTGGGTGAGTGCGCTTTTGTGTTACATTGCTTGGTGGATGATTTTATTGGCCTGTGAATTTTCTCCTGATTTGTATTAGGACCAAAGAGCAATACTTCTTTCTCCTAGACCACTTCTTGAAGGGAAAGAAGAATAAAGCCTAACATTCAGAAATGTAAGTACAATATGTTAATATTCTGCGTGTGTGTCATGGCAGGGGTCTCCAATCTTGGCAACTTTAAGACTTGTGGACTTCAACTCCCACAGTTCCTCAACCAGCAAAGCTGGCTGTCATGGTATATGTAGTCATCTATCCTCTTGTACAACGGAGAGACTTCCACTTGACAAGTTATCAACTACAAAGCTGGTGATAAAACAAAAATGTAAGAAAAAGGGTTGAATTTTCCCATCAAAATTTAGAACCATGAAGTGGTTAGCAACAGAAATTTTGTGCTCAGTTGTGGTTGAACGTTGAGAACTGACTGTACTCCGAACTGACAATGTATTGTACAATGGCTGCCCTCTGCCAAAATGTACACATCAACAAAATGAATTTTAAATAGTCTTCTTTCCTTCCCTCTTCTTGCAGCAGTGACATGAATAGTTAAGTACATCCCTCTTACAGATGTTGGTTTCTTGCAGGAAAGTCCACAAAGTCTTGCGGCCTCTGGAAAAATGTTACCGATCATAAATAAAATTAATTGGGTGATTCTGCATAAACAAGGGAGTTGTTCCCTCTGGGTTGCCAAAAACCAACTTCTAGATGGCAGCAAAGAATTAGCATTTCTTCATAGTCACCTAGCAGCCACGTTGAGATAGGCAGCCTAGATATAACATAGGAGAAGGAACACAAAGTTGTCACCACTTATTATATCGAAACAGATTGCAGCTTTTTTTTCCTGATTGACAATGAGGCATGAAATTTGGAAAGTGGAGAGATGGCATTTCAGTCCAGAACAAACAATAACTGTTCTCGTGTATTTATTTTACCTAGTTACTTGTTTAATCCATTTATATGTCTGTCCCTCTCACAACAGCAAGACCTGGGTCACACATAAAGTTCAAAGATCCATAAAAAACAAGCCACTAGCAATCACAAAAGACAACAACAACAGAATGGCAACCAGGATAACTCCAACAGTTCCCATAACAATTGTAGCATAACAATCCATCTCATGTATCGTTAATAAATGACTATTCCAAAAGGATAAACAAATCCTAACAAAGCAAGTTCTCAAAATGAAAGGAAATTGTATTTCATCTGAAATAATAGCAATGTCAGGATTCCGGCACTTAACCCCATTTAAATCATAATCTTGAGACAAACTTCCAAAGCTTCAAAAGGATTTATTGGGAGTTAATGGTGTGGTATTGCCTGGGTGTAGCTCACTCTGAGACATATAATTCATTATCACCCTTGCCGTGGTTTTTCCCCCACCCCCTGGGTGTATCGTAATTTATATTCTCCAATGGGGCACATCCGTAGCCAAGAGTCATCAATCATGCTCTCCAGTCAGATTTTTTTCAAGCAGAAACTTTGGTCACCTAGTTACTATCTTTGAAAACATTTATGGAATGCAGTTTCGGTTTTGCAAGCTGCTGCACTGCTCTCCCCTCTTTTTCGATTGGCAACTCGAAAAAGTCCAGAGAAATATTTTGGGTTGACAAGCAGTAGCACCTAGACTTACTGTATATACCACTTCACAGCCCTCTCTACGTGATTTACAGAGTCAATATATTGCCCCCAACAATCTGGATCTTCACTTTATGACCTTGGAAGGATGGAAAGCTGAGTCAACCTTGAGCCGGTGAGAATTGAACTGCTGACATTCAGCATTGCATTCTAACAACTTCACCACTATGGCTCATAATGATTGAATCAAACCCCCTCAATAAAACAATTGGATCAAACCCCCAATGCTTGCATTCTGAATGAGCTCAGTTTCTGACCGTATTAACTGCTGGATAAGAAACAGTGGTTTGGAGCAGAGAGAAGAAAAGATAGATTGGAGAATTGTTGTCCAAGAGAAATAGAAGCTCTTTAATAAACTGCAATGCACAAGAGGCCCATGAAAGTTTGAGATAGTTCAGATTACTGGTAGCATGTCCAAGAGGGCATTGCTAAACCCTCTCTTTCTCATTATCTGCTTAGGCTAGAAAGGCTTCGGATCCTCATTCAAAATAGGAATGCCAATGTGGGAGCCACAGAAGAAGGGAACAACTGCAGCCCGGAACGACGGCCAGCCACTTTTTCAGCTTCTGCCTCTGAAGGCAGCCAACGTACAGGAAGCCGACCAAGGTCACCAACAAGAGGCCTGGAGAAATCGCCAACAAGATCCCGGGCGTTTCACTTTTGTCGAGCAAGCAGGGACACTTCAATCAGCGATGGGGGAAAAGTTAGAACATTCTGGACCTGCTGCAGTAATTGTAAAATCAGTCCCCAGGGTTTCAAACCACAGGCAGAAAAGCAACAAACCAAACCATGTTCCAAAAGTGACCAGATGGATAATTATTCCAAACAAGCCAACTCATTTGCGATCAGTGTCGCCACAGAGAGCACAAATACGAGGCGATCTGATACTACAAGTAAGGGGAACCGAAGGTATAAGGGGAAAGTGAACAGCAGGTAAAGGGAACGGAAGCCAAATCTCATTTGGTAAAATGAAGGCAATCCTAAAATGTTCCCCATTTCTATTGGCTCAAGTAAATGGAATTTTAGAGATCACCTCTGAGAATAGGGTGGGTGGCACATTACTAGCCAGATAGTTAGCGGATGTTGAGGCAGGGACAAAATTAGGCCCAGATTATGGTTATATTGTCTTGCGTGGCCCTTGGAGCCCTGGACATCACCAGCACTGAAGGTGTTACCTACATCTTGGGTCTACCTACCTTGGGTCTACAAGAAAATAGCCAAGCTCAGAGAATACCAAGGACCTGTCATTTCAACCTTGCATTACAGATATTCTCCTCTATCAGTATATTGTCATTTAAAAAAAAAAAAAAAGTTAGTGTCTATAGAGATTCTCAGTCCTCGAGATCATGGTTGTCCCAAAGGTGTTTTTTCAAGAGGCAAATGGACTTTCTGTTTTTTCTTTGAAGACATTTCATTTCTTATCCAAGAAACTTATTCAGCTCTGACTGGATAGTGGGGAATGGAAGGATTTATATTCCTTGCAGACAGCTGGTCATTTGCATTCTTTTAGAGTGTTGTTGAGGCCACTTGGAGGTTTATCTGTGTCCTCAGGATTATCTGAGTACTGCAAATGGGTGTGGAGCTTTCTTGGAACTGGAACTGTCAAAAGGACTGTGTTGTAGACTGGAGATAGATGATGTCATATCCCTTTCCCTTTGTTGAGAGACGGCTGCTCAGTTTTGACATAGATGGCCTCTTTGACCCTTCTTTCAAACAAGCAGTCCTCTTTGTCCAAAATGTGGACTTTGCTGTCTTCAAAAGCATGATCTTTGTCTTTTAAATGCAGATGGGCTGCTGAATGCTGTCCTGATGGGTTTGTTCTCCTATGTTGTGCCATGCGTTTATGGTTGTTTTGTTTCCCCAATATATAGATTTGCACATGTGTCACTGACTGTATTCTACTGCATATACCACGTTGCTCAGTTTGTGTCTGGGTGTTTTATCCTTGGGGTAGACAAGCTTCTTCCTTAGTGTATTCTTGGATCTAAAGTATGTACATATATTGTGTTGACTGAAGAACCTCCTGAGCTTTTCAGATATTCCTGCAATGTATAATATTACAACATTGCTTCATTTATTTTCTTCTGTTATGGACAAGCTCCTGCTGGGACTTTTTGGGGATTTGATGAAAGCCAATTTGGTCTAGCCACATGTTCTGAAGGCTTCCTTGATGTATTTTAGTTGTTTTTCTTTCCCATCTTTGCTGGAATACGACACCATCTATCTCTAGTCTACAACATAGTCCTTTCAGCAGTTCCAAGAAGACTCCACACCCATTTGCACTGCTTAGGTGACCTTGAAGACACAGATAAATCTCCTAGTGGTCTCAACGATTCTCTAAAAGAATGCAAATGACCAGCTGTCTGCAAGGAACATTCCCCACCATCCAGTCAGAGCTGAAGAAGCTTCTTCGATGAGAAGCAAAATGTCTTCAAAGAAAAGCAAGAAAGTCCAGTTGCCTCTTGAAAAAGCACCTTTGGATGTCTACCAGAAGTTAGCCAACTTCTCCCAACGTCATAACAAAACAAATTGCATAACCATTTAAAGAGAGGAAGGGTAAGAACTTACCTTGATGAGAAAGCTAGGATTTTGTCTTCCAAATGCCACCATTTCCTTGTTGACCCATTGCCCCATTCTTTTGGTGTATCTTTCCCACAGTTTCAACAGCAGACACTGTGGATTCCACATGCCTATCCTTCATATCGGCTGAATCGGAGCAACCCAGTCACCTGTTGGATGTGGAAGCTATTGTAACCCTCATGGAATATGCTCACAGAGAGGACAAGGTATAACTTCTGTATTGCTCCTGAAGAAAGCAATCGATCTTTAATCTAAAGAAGAAATTGTGACAGCTACATGTACTGTGGTTGTCACATAGCTTCCAGGTGCAATCTAAGGTGCTAGGTATCCCCTCTAAACTTTCATATGGTTTGAAATGCGGGTATCTGTGAGTCTGTCTGCTCCAGGTAGATTCCACCTGTCCGATTTGGTCAGAGGATAGATTATGAGATCCTGTCCACAAAGTGATAGATAGATAGATAGATAGATAGATAGATAGGGAGGGAGAGAGAGAGAGAGAGAGAGAGAGAGAGAGAGAGAGAGAGAGAGAGAGAGAGAGAAAGAAAGAAAGAAAGAAAGAAAGAAAGAAAGAAAGAAAGAAAGAAAGAAAGAAAGAAAGAAAGAAAGAAAGAAAGAAAGAAAGAAAGAAAGAATACTTTATTGGCCAAGTGTGATTGGACACACAAGAAATTTGTCTTGGTGTAAATAGTCTCAGTATACATAAAAGAAAGATACATTCATTAGGAGTCGGTAATCATAAGGTACGACACTTAATGATAGTCATAGGGTACAATAAGCAATCAAATCATACTAGGAAACAGTCAATAAAAATTGTAAGGATACAAACGACAAACTTGCAGTCATACAGTCACAAGTGAGAGGGGATGGGTGATAAGAAGTGATGAGAAGATTAGTACTGCAGACTTTATAGTGTTGAGGGAATTATTTGTTTAGCGGAGTGATGACTTTCAGGAAAAAAACTGTTCTTGTGTCTAGTTGTTCTGGTGTGCAGTGCTCTATAGCATCATTTTGAGGGTAGGAGTTGAAACAGTTTATGTCCAGGATGTGAGGGGTCTTTAAATATTTTCACAGCCCTCTTTTTGACTAGTGCAGTATACAGGTCCCCCATGGAAGGTAGGTTGGTAGTAATTGTTTTTTCTGCAGTCCTAATTATCCTCTGAAGTCTGTGTCTGTCCTGTTGGGTTGCAGAACCAAACCAGACAGCTATAGAGGTGCAGATGATAGACTCAATAATTCCTCTGTAGAACTGGATCAGCAGCTCTTTGGGCGATGGAGGTGCTTTCTATGGAACACTCTTTTGGGTGGGTGGGGAGAGCTCCTTTTCTCTCTCTCTCTCTCCTGCAAAGGTAGGACGGACCCTTCTCTGAAGCTATTCAGAGAACTAGTTAAAAGGCTTTGCTTTTCACAAGACTTGGGCAGAGTGTATTTATGCTTTTCTTAGTAAATGAAAAGAGAAAGCTGTTAACTATTAGGTTATTTGGGTATTTATTCATATGTGTGACATTATACAAACATAAACACATACACTTTAAAAACAAACCAAAAATGAAATTACATAGAAGGCAAACCAATTAATTTCCACACTCTAATCAATGTCAATTAATCTAATAACTATGTTTTTGTTAGGCTTCTTTTTCTTACCACATGATCCATATTCTTAGCTTTTTTCTGTATTCTGCATACTTTTCCCTATCCCAAAAGTATGGCTTTGATCCAGAGGTGGTATTCAGCAGGTTCTGACCAGTTCTGAAGCACCAGTAGCGGACATTTTGAGTAGTTCGGAGAACTGGCAAATTCCACATCTGACTGGAGTTTTTATAGTATCCTTTCCCCTGCCACGCCCACCAAGCCAGGTCCATAGAACTGGTAGTAAAAAAAAATTGAATCCCACCACTGCTTTGATGGCATAAATGTCTGCATATACAGTAGTTACTATGCATCCTATCCCAGACAAATAAAGAAATGGATCCCTCCCCCAAAGCACATTAAACATTAGATCACCTAAGGTGAAAGAGAAGACGCAGCCACTCTCTTTTCTTTTCCCTGTGGGAAAATTCAATATTATATTTCCACATGTAAAGTGGGGGGAAAGATTCATCAGCATCAGGGATATCCAAATTGGCAAGTTTTATGACCAGTGAACTTCAATTCCCAGTATTCCTAAGCCAGCCTGTTGAAATCCACAAGTCTTAAAGTTGCCAAAATTGGACCCCTCTGCTTTACATGAGCTAAGCTTCATTTTTCATGTAGCAACCTGCCCCTTCCTTAAGAGGAAATTGCTAGAATATTATAACCACAATCTGGAATTAAAGGAAATGGCCAAATGTTCTTTATTTATTTACTGTAGTCCTCCATCTGAAACATCTCTGGATGGAAATTTCAGAAACTTTTTTGTAACTGTTTAGTCACAAGTAGATTAAAGAGCCAATGAAAAGTCCCATTCTCTCAAAAGCCTTCCCCCCCCCCCTTTATGCTACCTTTCAGATTGCAAGCCTAAGGATAGAGTCTACTTTGGATTCCTTTGTACGCCTGCATACTATTTTTTTAAAATAATAATCCCATCGATGATTAATAACAATCAAATAGTGAAATGATACCTGTGTTAATAACTCTACTTACTAACAATTACAGCAGTTCCTGGATAACCACGAAGAAAACATTGGTTTCCTCCGTGCCATTTCTGCAAGTTGCGTGGCTGCACAAAAAAGTGGCCAAGACACACTGGATCTTCCATATACAAAAAATCAGTTGACTGAGGCACTAGTGGTGAGTGAGAACCAACCCCAGCCAAACCCAGGGGGGAGGTGGCTACCAAATAGTAGAAAGTAAGCCTTGGGTTTTCAAGGCAGAATTAACAGGGGGAAGCAACCCTTGTTTGCGAAATTCAGACATATGCTACCAAATCAAAATCTCAGAGAAATAGCTCAAGTTTCCCTGGCTGTTCTAATCAAGAAACAGTGGAAGTAACCAGAAGAGAAAAATGGAGGCAACCCATTAGCCATAAACTATGGCAAGGTTCTTAGATTGTTGAGCCTTTGGCAAAATAGGATCCAAGCCAGAAAGGTAGATTAATACTTATTTATGCATAAGTAAAAAAAAGGTCCTCATGGATAGAAGGTGGGAGGCACCTTAAAAGGGAAATAATCACTTTAGACACCATTCAAACATATTTATGTTCTTCAATTGGCTTAATGATTTCATTCAAGTCCTTAAGTCGACTTGGGCATTCAGTTGGCTTAATGTTTTCATCCGAGTCAGTCTAGTGAGCATGTTCAGTGGTTATATATGTACCATGGAACAATTCATAACATCCAATGATAATCTTAGCATGACCTTGTTCATGCCTAATTGCCTATACAGGAGGAGTGTTTGCCACATTATAATGAATTTTCAGATTAGTCAAGTCTGCCTTTTTGTACAGGCTTTGCATCTGGCTGGTCTGAACTGGTATTCTTTCTTCTTCTTTTTTTTAAAATCAAAATCCATATTCTACATGGGGAATTTGCTTATTACCAGAAACATTAATCAAATGTTTTCCGATGCTTGCTCACTCTGCCCACCTGATGCTCGCCCCTTAAGGTATTTCTTTTTTTTTTTCCCCTCCCAACAATCAACTGATCAGCTGTGCCGGGATTCCCTTAGCTGTCTTACTGCTTCACCCCAGAGGATTCCCTGAGGTCCAGGAAGGCAAAAAAAAAAAAAAATGGAGGGAGGGGTGCAGCCCCCCTCTCCATTTTTTGCCTTCCTGAGCCCCAGGGGGGCCTTCTGGGAGCAAAAACCTTCCTGAGGGCCAGAAGGTCCCAAAACAGAGCGAGGGAGGGTGCTACGCACCCCCTCCAGGCTCCCTTATTGTTCTTCCTGAGCCCCAGGGGAGCCTTCGGGGAGCAAAAACTCTCCTGAGGGCCAGAAGGTCCCAAAACAGAGCGAGGGAGGGTGCTACGCACCCCCTCCAGGCTCCCTTATTGTTCTTCCTGAGCCCCAGGGGAGCCTTCGGGGAGCAAAAACGTGCCCCCCAGAAGGCTTGCCTGAGGCCTAGAAGGCCCCAAAAATGGGTGGGGGGGTGGCTGAAAAAAGCCACGCCCACCCAGTCACATGGTCACACTCACCAAGCCAGGCCCACAGAACTGGTTTTTAAAAAGTTTTGAATCCCACCACTGGACTGGATGGTATACAAACAGGAGTGTAAATCCTTCCATTCCCCACCATCCAGTTGCCTCTTGAAAAAGCACCTTTGGGGTTAATCAAAAGTGCTCCTTGTTACTGAAAACTATTATTCAAAGAGTGTCCCTTTACCTGCTCCCATCCTTCTCCTCTCTGATGCTAACAGGTGAAAGTAAATGAGGACAGGAAGCATGACTGGGCAGCGTGCAAATACTCTTGCCCCCTTGACGTTTTTCCTCCATCTTTTTCAGATGGTGATGGAGACACTGCCCAGCCACTCAGTCCCATCTTTCATTCTCTCCTGTTCTATGCTTGCTGTCTACAACCTGAGGTAGCTGCTACCTACCCCAAAAAACACCCTTTCTGCTAGTTCTACAGCTGAGGGGCGGTGTTGTTTCTTTATAAAGCCAAATCCCAGGGCAGTAGCTCTTTTGAATTCTGCTGTATAGTGCAGTGTGGTGTCGGGGAGTTTCGGTTCAGTGTGTGAAGAGTGAAGGATGTAAGTTTGTATTTTCATGGTCGTGATGTGCACGGAAGATGGTGTTTGATTTCGTTGTATGAGGTGCAATGACAATAAAGTAAACTAAACTAAATTAAATTAGGGGAAAGTGGTAGCTCCAAATAGCAGCATTTGTGACCCTCTTCATTTTAGGAACAAATTCAGATGCTCAAGTTCAGACATACATACTCTACTACATACTCCTCTTCTCTTCAATACTGCATAGACCATCTTGCTCTCTCTCTGCCACCTACCACCTTGGTTACTTCTTTGCCTCCCATTTCTATCAACGCTCTCTAAATTCTCAATCTTTGCTCTGCTAGCAAATATAAGGACTTGTTTTGTTGATTTTACCACTAATGTATTGATGACACTCAGGTATTTTCACCCTTTGTTTGTACATTAATTGTCACACTGTCATTTCTTTCTGATGATGTTATACTTAAAATGCATTGAACTCATTGATAGTTGCCCAGTAACAATAGTCGGTTTTTGGTTTTCCTGGTTTTACAAACCAGAAGTCTTATTTCCTTTTTATATCCCAATCTAGCTCTTCCTCTACAGGCATACATTGGGAGGTGGGGGGTGGAGAGGTTGTCTGTAAATAAGGCATCTGGCCCCTTTTTCCCATTGCATAATCTATGCTTTTTCTCTTTATTTTACCAGCAAAATGAAACCCCCGCTTGCTTCTGAGCTCGAAACAGGTATTTTGCGACTGGCTCTTCATGGTATATTCAGCATGGAAACGCAAACAACTGACCCTCATAGTGTGGTAAATTGGGATTAAACTTTGCTGGTCTAGGGGCAAATATGCTGTGCTTTTTCAACTCATGTCATTACGTGATATTCTATACTGAAGACTGTGCTGTAGGAATGTATGTCCCAGAAATCAGTAAGGGAAAAGTACATCCTATCTTCTTTTTCTAAATTCACATATTATAATTCACATTATTATCACAAATTCACATAATATATATTCACGCATGTGCATACATGTGAGTGCATAAGACACACAGGTCAATGGATGATAATACTTCATGTATTTAGTGAAATGGAGAGGAGAACTTATGCCGTAAAAATTTTACTCCTCTTTAGATAGCTGGTTTATAATGAAGTTAGAGAATTCCATCGTGAGAGATCAGCCTGCAGAACTTTCTTTCTTTACAGGCTCTATACAGATCATCGTTTGATACCATGGATATTATGCTGAAGGGCCTATTGTCTGAGACACCTACCACCAGCCATCTTCTATTTATATTAGAGGTGAGAGGCTAGAGAGAAGGTGGTGGTGAGGTTCTCTTGAGGTTAGTATGAGTGGGAGAGGTTGAAATGGAACTTAGCATATCTTAACACATACAACCTGAAGCCGATAGGTTTCTTCAGGTTCCTCGATATGTCTTCAATGACCTCTAGATATTTAAAATGGCAGGTCAACATTTCCAATACATTGTTTCAGAGCTGCAAACAAATTCTCAGGAATGAAAAAGATGTCTCAAGTCTTTTTACCCCATAAACCCTCAACAAGCCCACTCCTTATTTTGGGTTGTTTTTCCCCTACTTTAAAGGTTTAGACTGTCCCACCTTTGAATTTCAATCCTGTCCATTTTTGATATTGTAACATCACTGGCCTAATCTAAAACAGTCAGTAGCAAAAATAAAATAAAATAAAATGTTCAAGATTAAGAAATGGAGCAACAAGGGTGAGGAGTCTTGAGTTAGATATCAATAGAAGTTGAATATTAACTGGATGAAAATAGGGTACGCTAATTTTTTTTCTGACTTCCTATTTCCTGCCACAGCACGTCAATTTCTGGATTCGTTCACAAGACCCTCAAGAGAGATTCAGGGCCATTAATTGCAGCATCTCCTTGCTTCGCCATGTGAACCAGCAATCAGATTTTGAAGTAGGTGATGATTTGGACTTTGAGATACTAAGCATATTAAAAGAACGCACCAATCACTCTTTTCCTATTTATGAAACGTTTGATCCTAACTACTCACAAGGAACTTCCCTTTTGAAAAAAATATTTTTCCCATTGGATTACTGGTGGGAAAAAAAGAGCCACAAGTTGAAAGGAGATTTTTTGATGGCATTAAGAGATCATATCAGTCGGGAGTTTTAAGAGTTGAAATGCAATCCTTATGTGGTCCATCAGTTTGAGGGAAGAAATTCTATTGTTCCAAAAAGATTATAACTGAAAATAGACCTCTTCATATTTTGTTTTATCTACTTCTCCACTGAATGCTTGATGAATGAATGAATGAATGAATGAATGAATGAATTCTTTATTGGCCAAGTGTGATTAGACACACAAGGAATTTATCTTGGTGCATGTGCTCTCAGTGTACACAAAAAGAAAAGATACATTCATCAAGAATCATAAGGTACAACACTTAATATAGTCATAGGGTACAAATGGGCAATCAAATTTTACTAGGAAACAATCAGTATAAATTGTGAGGATACAAGATACAAAGTTACAGTCATACAGTCACAAGTGGGAGGGGATGGGTGATAAGGAGTGATGAGAAAGTTAACAGTAATAGTAATGCAGTCTTTGTAATAGTTGAACAGTGTTGAGGGAATTGTTTGTTTAGCGGAGTGATGGCTTTCAGGAAAAAAACTGTTCTTTTTTTATATATAAATTTTTATTGGTTTTTAAAACAAACATAAACAAACAAAACATAAAAACCATCTTCCATACATGTGCATACAGTGTGCCAGTTGGTTTACAAATTGTTTTGTGCTTCCATTTTGTAGTCTTCAATTACAATTACATTGTATATGATCTCATATTTTCAATCCAATATTAAATACATTGGTATTTTTATTAATCAATCATTTGACTATACTTTTATTCATTCATGCTTTAGGAAATAATCATATTTTACTTAATTTGTTTTGTGACAATTCATATTATCATCCCAAATCTATCCTAAAATCATTTTGTAGATATAATAAGGAAAGAATACATCTTTATATATTTAGTATTTTCTAAAAGTCTACATATTTTGTTACTATACTTTATTGTCTAACCATTGATAGAATAGATCCCAAACTTTATAAAATTGTTTATCATCCTGTTCTCTAATTTCAAATGTCAATCTGCTCATTTCAGTACATTCTAATATTTTCTTAATGATTTCCTCCTGTGATGGTGTTTTCTCATTTTTCCAGTTGTTAGCAAATACAATCCTAGCCAATCAGGTATTTCAAGTCTTTACTATATATTTCAGGTAAAATTCCCAATAAAAATATATCTGGTTTCAAATCTATATGTTTTTTTGTCATTTTTTCCAACCACGTGTGGATTTTAGTCCAGTATTTTTTAGCATCCGCACAAGTCCACCACATATGGTAATATGAGCCAGGTATCTGATGACATTTCCAACATTTTTTGGATTTATTCTTGAACATTCTTGCTATTCTTGTCGGGGGAAAGTGCCACCTGTAAAACATCTTATACAAGTTTTTTTTATATGCTGTTGACATTGTCATTTTATAATTTTGAGACCACAATTTTTGCCATTTCTCTAGATCAATCCCATATCCAAAATTCTTCCCCCAAGCAATCATAGTTTCTTTAACTTGTTCTTCTTCTAGTTTAATTTCTAATAAATATCCATACAATTTTTTAAGCACCTTTTCATCAGTACCTGTCAAGATCTTATCTAAATCAGTCAGTTTATCATAGAAACCTTCTGTTTTAGAATCTTTATCATACCTTGAATGTATTTGCACATATGAAAACCAATTCATCTTTATACCTTGTTCCTCTAGTTTTTGTATAGATTTAAGTTCACCCTGTTCATTCAATATTTCGCCATATCTAACTGTTTGTTCTTTTTGTATATTATAGGATAAGAAAATGCTTCAATAGTTGATAGCCAGACTGGAATTTTCAAATAACATTGTCTTTTAATCTTCTCCTAGTTTAACCACAGAGACTCCCGTATATAATGTCTTCTAAAGTACCCCTGTGTTTTAGTTCCTTTATACCATAAAAAAGCATGCCACCCCAACAACAGATCATGTCCTTCTAATGTCAACAATCTAGTATTTTTTAATGTTATCCATTCCTTAACCCACATCAAATCTGTAGCTTGGTAATACAACTCCCAATTAGGCAAATCAAATCCTCCTCTTATTCTAGCATCTTGCAAAAGTTTTAACTTTATTCTCACTTTCTTACCTTGCCATATATATTTCAGCACAATTTTATTTAAATCTTCAAAATAGTCTTTTCCAAGCCTAATTGGAATTGTTTGAAACAAATATAAAATTCTGGGTAATATATTCATCTTGATTGTTGATATTCTCTCTATTAATGACAGTTGTAAATTTTCCCATTTCGCCAAATCTAGCGCTATCTGCTGTTTAAGTTTGATATAATTATTCTCTTTCAGTGTACTACATCTTGCTGTCAAGTATATACCCAAGTACTTGATCTTATTCGTGACCTGAATTTTCAATAGGTCTGCCAGTTCTTCCTTTTGTCTTGATAGCATATTCTTTGTCAAGATCTTTGTCTTATCTTTATTTATTTTCAAACCAGCCACCTTTCCATGTCTCTATCTTTTCTATCAATTTAGATGCTGTTTCTAGTGGGTCTTCTAAAATAAAAACCAGATCATCTGCAAATGCTTGCAACTTAAATTCTTCCTTTTTAATTTTCATCCCTTTTATATTCTTTTCATCTCTAATATTTCTATTTAGCACTTCCAAAGTTAACACAAACAACAGAGGTGATAGTGGGCACCCTTATCTTGTTCCTTTTCTTATATTGATAGAGTCTGTCAGTTCTCCCTCTATCATTACCTTTGCTGTTTACTTATGATATATAGCTTCTATTGCTTGAATAAATTTTCTAGCAAAGCCCATCTGTTCCAGCAGTAACAACATGAATCGCCAATTCACATTATCAAATGCCTTCTGTGCATCTAGAAATATCAAAGCCATTTGTTTTTCAGGATGTGCCTCGTAGTATTCCAAACTGTTAGTTTTGGCTGTATCAACAATTGTTCATATTGCTTTTTAATGTGTACTTCTTATAGGCAGATTATATCAAATTTTAATTTCTCTAATTTATGGAAAGTTTTCCTTCTTTTAACGGCTGAATTAAGTCCATTTATATTAATTATAATCAATTTTTTCTCTTCCATGGTTATATTTTATAATTAGGTTTGGCAGCTCTCATGGATCTTGATTCACATTGTTCTTTGGCTTCCTCCTTTCCACCTACTGCACCTTCTTCTTTTTCAGTTGCCATTTGGCAGTCCTCTTGGAATTCAATTAATGAAATTTCTTTTTCTGCTTCTTCCTCTTTCCCTCTGAAAAATTCTGTATAAGCTTTCTTAATTGAATCAATTCTGTATCTCTGTTCTTGCCATGTGAACGTTAAACCTTCTGGAATCAGCCATCTATAATTCACCTCTTTTTAAAGTAGCATTTTGGTCAGTAATTGGTATTCTCTTCTCATCTCTCTCACTCTTCTGGACCACAATCTCCTTGTCTTTATATTTCAATGTTTTCTCTCTTGCCACTTGCAATATTTGTGTTTTAATGTCTTTCTTTGTAAATCTGATGTGAACTTCTCTTGGTAGGCTATTTCTCATTGCATATCTTGTGGAGACTTGATAAACTTCATCTATTCCATCCATCATCTTCTCTTCAGTTATTTCCAAAGCTTCAGCCAATATCTCTATCATTATCTCAGCTAGATTTTGTCCTTTTTTCCCTCTATGTTTTGGAATCTGAGATAAAATTCTGATCTGTCCATCTCTCATCTCATCATACCACTTTTATCTTGTTCAACCACAGTTAATCTGGTATCAATGTCTCCAATCTTCTTGTCTCTTTGTTCATCTTCTTTTTCAATTTTTAGTAGTCTCTCATCATACTTCATCATCATCATCAAAGGGTCACTTTTTCTTTTTCTTGTTCTTTCTCTTGCCTTAACATTGTCTGTATTGAACGTTGTCCTCCAGATGGTAGAGAGGAGGAAGTAGAAGTTGAAAAACCAGGAGTTGTTAATTTCCTACTCATTTGAAACAATTCAAAATCTTCAGGTTTTTCTAGACCTTAATCCAATTGTAAAGTAACCAATTGTGATTCCAAATAAAAATAGTAGGGAAAAAGAAGCCAAATAGTAATGATAATAAAAAAAGAAAAGAAAAAAGAATTTCTTCAGGTTCTTATATACCTTAATCCAATCGATTAGTTAGTTAACAATGAAAATTCAAAAATGAAGGAAAACCATAAACATACACAAAAGAGAAAAAGTTGTAAAATCCTAAAAAAGACAGAAAAGTGAGGAATAAAAAGCTTTTAAAAAAGGAAAAATTCTTCAGGTTCTTCAACACCTTAATCCAATTAAGAGGTCTCAGATATAAAAGGCTGCATAAAAGAAAAAGCCAGGAAGATAAAAAGAAAGAAAAAGACCAGTATTGGAGGTATATGAAAAAACAAAAGTACCAGAAAGGCAAAAAGAGAAAAAGGCTACTCCCTTAAAAAGAAAAGGAAGGGAATCGTTAATACTAAAACTTTTCTTTTAAAATAAAAAGCAAACGTAAAAATTTAACTTCCAAAGACAAGCATAAAAAAAAAAAGCAAAGACAAGTTCCAAAAAACTAAAAATCCAAATAGCTATTTCAAAAAGTAAACTGCTGAGGCACAGCTTAGGAAAAATCAAGAAAACACACTGCACTTTGTTTAGTTATCCAAGGCTCTTGTTATAACACTCTTCTCCAGAAACTTATCACCTTTTCTTTTTTTATAAACTTCAACACCAGACTCCAGCTGTTGATAGAAACCCAGAAGAGCACCTGCAATAATACTATCCCATGCTCTTCCCTCTATCTTATCAAGCAGGCAATGTTCTTGAAAAAAAAGTCTCAGTTCTTTCTTTCTCAGCTTTGTCTGCTCACAAGAGAAATAGAATATTTCCAAGCCTCTAGTTGGCAGTGTTGCAAAGTTTCTTTGCTTTCACTTTCCCCCTCCTTTTCCAAGCAAAATGTAATAAGAATTAAATAAGAAAAAGAAAAAGATATTTTAAAAAAAGAAATAACTAAAAGGGAGTCTCTAGCCTAAAATGTTACAAAATCAAAAAGGAGGAAAAAAATAGATGGAAAAGAAAAAAACCAGTCTAATTTCAAAATATAAGATCATGTATAGAAAATCCAGCAATGAGAAAAAAACATTACTTTGACATTCCTGTTTAAAATTGCCGCTTAATCACTTCTGTCAAAACTTTTACAGATTCTTTCTTTTCCTTAGGGTTTCCTTTCAGATATTAGAATAAAGAAAAAGTTCTCACCAAACCGGCATACTCTCTCTTTCTGTTCTCTTCCGTTTCGGAGCTGTCCCAATTATACTAGGAAACAATCAATATAAATCGTGAAGATACAAGATACAAAGTTACAGTCATACAGTCACAAGTGGGAGGGGATGGGTGATAAGGAGTGATGAGAAGGTTAACAGTAATAGTAATGCAGACTTTGTAATAGTTGAATAGTGTTGAGGGAATTGTTTGTTTAGCAGAGTGATGGCTTTCAGAAAAAAACTGTTCTTGTGTCTAGTTGTTCTGATGTGCAGTGCTTTATAGCATCGTTTTGAGGGTAAGAGTTGAAACAGTTTATGTCCAGGATGTGAAGGGTCTGTAAATATTTTCACAGCCCTCTTTTTGACTTGTGCAGTATACAGATCCTCAGTGGAAGACAGATTGGTAGTAATTGCTTTTTCTGCAGTTCTAATTATCCTCTGAAGTGAAATGATATTCCCAACTGAATAATTATTTTGAAATATTTTTTATTATTATTGGAGGCATACCTGATATTCCTGTCCCCTCATTTCTCCATAGCAACTTCATGAAGTGGGTTAGGCTGACAGAGAGTGACTGCCAAAAGTCACCAGTTGGTTTTCATGCCTAAGGTGGGACTAGAACTCTTTCCTGATTTTTAAACCAACAACACCTGTACTATAAAAATCTGACTCTCTTCCTTACACTAGATTTCTCTTCCAGGCTGAGCAGTGAATTGCTTTGCACTGCCACTCTTGAAGGGAATCAATGTTTTCAGTTGGATTTGCACAATCGTGCACAAGCACAGTGAAAGCTTGCAAGATGTCGGCGCTATTGCACAAGATCTCGAGAATTTTTACTTTCTTTCAAGATGTCAGTGGGGGCAGGGGGTAAGGTGGATTTCTGGCTATTTAGGTCTTACATCCATCATCCCTTCCAAAACAGCAAGAGCAATAACAATAACACTTGACTTATATACTGCTTTATAGTGCTTTATAGCCCCCTCGAAGTGGTTACAGGGTCAGCACATTGCCCCCAACAGTCTGGTCCTCATTTTATCCACCTCAGAAAGATGGAAGACTGAGTCAACCTTGAGCCTGGTGAGATTTGAACTGCCAAATTGCAGACAGCCGGCAGTCAGTAGAAGTAGCCTGCAGTACTGCATTCTATCCACTGCACCATCATGACTCATAATGTATCCTTGGATAGTTTCTCATTCCAGAAATTAGGGGACCACTTCACACTGCAGAGGTCCTTCCTTAGCTGTAGATCACTTCAAGGAGAGGTTTTTTTTAAATGAAATGAAGAGCTAATACAAAACATAAAGAGAAGACTTCTTTTCTTTTCCTTCCTTCCTTCCTAGAAATCTGGGGGACTACCTGGTTTGGGACACCAGGTAGCACAATTTGCAGTTTGTATCACAGATTCAGTGGAAGAAGTGAGCTATCAAGCCAGAGATGCCATTAGCTGCCTTTACCAGTTCCTCCTGAATCATATGGGTAAGTGAAGCCTGCTTAGGAGACAATGGGTGATCCCCAAGAGCTCATGTATATCTTTTGAAGAGAGCAGAAGCTCTCAAACTGGGAGCGAGGACCATGGAAAAAACTTTTAGGAGGGACATGAGGGTGTGAAACCTTTAAAGAAATCACAGGATTTTTTAAAAAAACATTGAACTACACTATAAAGAACTCATGGACTAGGAAAAAGCAGTTGAAGTATGGCAGCTGATGAAAAGAAAAAAGGGCTCCCAATCTTGGTTAGGTTTAGCTGAAAATCTGGGGCTGAGGCAGAGCCGATAGGAAGACACATAGAGGACTGCAGAGATGGTGGTGATGCCTATTTTTTCACATCTAGGAATTTTACTTCAGCAACAGCTGAAGGGCCACAATCTGATTGTCCCTATTTCAGAGTATTTTCCAAATTGTGTTTTTAAGAGATTGCAGTAGGAGCTATAGATCACCTGAGCTCTACTGGTCTGATCTTCTTGTATTCTACATGAGGAGAGACAAATGTTTCTTATCTCACCACAGCTGCATTATTAGAAATTGATGCTACTGCTGAAATCTAGTTCATCCGTCACATTTTCTTCTTCTCATCTGGAGGAGTGAGTGACTCTCATTCTGTTTTGGGCTTTATTTGTATGGCTCTCAGATAGCAAACATCCTCTGGTCAGCATTTACAATGCTTTGTATGTTTCATATTCATTTTTCTTCCAGAAAGGTGGCTCATGTAGCAAAGAATCAGCAGCTAATTGAAAGCTGCCATGACATGGTATTATCTTTCTCTCTCTCTCTCTCTCTTTCTTTCTTTCTTTCTTTCTCTTTCCTTCCTTCCTTTTTTTTTTCTTTCTTTCTTACTGCACATACCTTCAGCATGAAGCATACTCAATATGTTAGGCCTTAGGTAAAGGTAAAGGTGCTAGTCGTTTCCAGCTCGGGTGGGGGAAGAGCCAGCACTGTCCAAAGACATCTCCACAGTTATGTGGCCGGCATGACTAAATGCCGAAAGCACATGGAACACTGTTACTTTCCCACCAAAGAGTTCCCTGTTTTTCTACTTACATTTTTGCATGTTTTCAAACTGCTAGGTTGGCAGAAGCTGGAACAAGTAATGGGAGCTTACTCTATTACGCGGTGCTAGGGATTTGAACTGTCGAACTGCCAACCTTTCTGATTGACAAGCTCAGCGTCTTAGCCACTGAGCCACTGCATCCCTATGTTAGGCCTTACTTTTAAATAAATAAGAAATAGGATATATTCCCCTCAACCCTCTTGCAGCATTGTGTTCTCAAGCCTGGCTTCATATTACAACCAGAATTAGATGGAAATGTTTCAGAGAAGGTCCCCTTGGAAGAAAAATTCAGTTGTAAGTCCATGCGTAGTATAAAAAGGTCCAGAAAACTAGCCAGCTGTACAATTACAAAGGCTCATCATACAAGGTGGAATGGGAATTAGGCCTTTGATAATATTGAAATTTATCCTTTAGGGAAAGGAAATGACTTCCTTGAATTCCTGAAATTGTATTTTCCCTTTCTGGACAGAAGATGTAAGATGAAAAAGATGCCTAGCATCAGCTTTAAAGTATATTTCCATCATCCAAAATACAGAGGTTTCAGAAAGAGTAATGAGGAAATGCTATGACTTCCTCCTATCTTCAAATCTCTTCTCAACTAGTTACCAAAAAACACCTTATTTATTTATTATCCCACCTTCATTATTTTTACAAACAAGCCAACTTATCCAATCCTTTTTAGGATTGAGCATGATGGAGGCTGGAGAATTATGGTGCCAGGAAACTGAAGACAAGAAGATGCTGGCTTATCTTGATGCCTGCAGGGTGGGTGAGGTAAGACCAGCTTTCTTTGGGGATGTGAAATATGCCAGTAGGCCAGTAGTGCATATCCTTTGTACAACAGCAATCCTACTACTCATTATAGGTAGTCTTTGACTTACAACAGTTCATTTAGTGACTATTCAAAGTTAAAAGAGCACTGAACAAAGTCACTTATGTCCATTTTTCAGAGTTACAACCTTTGTAGCATCCCCACGATCATGTGATAAAAATTCAGATGCTTGGCAACTGGTTCATACTTATGTCCATTGCTGTGTCTCAAGGTCATGTGATCCCTGTTCTGTACGCTCATTTGCATTCTTGAAGCCCCGCGCTTTGATTGGCCAAAGCGCGGGGCGATCTGATTGGTTCAGCGAGCTGCACTGATTGGCCCGCTGAGAATCTCCCACGATTGGTGGAAACGAATCGTGGGAGATTCAAAGTGGTGCCATTGGCTGCGGCCGCCGCGGCTTGAGAATAAAAAGCCGCTGTTTTTCCCTCGGAGCCACATCGGTTCCGGGGACTAAATAAAGAGCTGAAACCTAGTCACCGCCTCCTGGTCTCCTTGCCGACTGACATGACACTGGCAACGAGGATGGGATCCTGAGTCTGAACCCCATCGAGCACGTGTCCGACGGAAGCAAGACCTATGAGATGGCCAGCATCGCTCTGCCCGCGCTCTTTAATCCCGCTAGCGAGGACTGGGAATCATACACGGACAGACTTCGCATGTTCCTCGAATGCAGCGACATGAAGGACACCACCGGGCTGAAAAAATGAGCAGTCTTCCTGACACACTGCGGGCCCGCAGTGTTCAAGATGGCGAAAGCCCTAGCGAAACCCGCTGATATCACAGGGATGGACTGGGCCGACCTCAAACCTTTGCTCCGCAAACACTACGCCCCCGCCATGCCCACCCTCATCAGGCGGCACGAGTTCTACCAGCAGGACCAGAGACCGGGCGAAAGCCTCAGCGACTTTGTTGCAGAGCTGCGGAACCTAGGAGGCCTGTGCGGATTCTCCGACATGGACGAGGCCTTACGGGACCGAGTTGTACTCGGACTTCGGGATCCAGTCCTACAGAGTTGGCTGATGGCCAAAGGTGACATTGCCCTCGCCGATGCCATCACGGAAGCCACTGCAGCCGAGGCCACCTGGCAGTCGGCGAACCCCATGCGGAGATCGGACGCAGGGGACCGCACCGCGACCACCAACCCTGGACGGGCGGCCGAGGCCCAACCGGAAGCAAGGCACCACGAGACCACCACCCACCATGGCGAGTTCCACTCCACCTCCGACACTTCGGACAAGGAGGAGGAAATCCACTGACTCCAGGCAGGACGTGACCAGCGCAGTCGGCGGGGTCTTAAGTCGGGGACCGCGTGTGCCAGTTGTGGAGGCGACCACCCTAGATCTGAGTGCCGTTTCTTCGATGCAGTCTGCCGGCACTGCGACAAAAAGGGTCACATCGCCCACATCTGCCAATTAAAGAAAGCCTACAGCCCCAGACGGTGGGACTACAGCGAGCGGAGACGGGACAGCACACACCCCAGAACCAGAGATCACCCAGCCGACAGCCGATGGGACCAGAGCGAGCGAACCCGACGAGGTGGCGAGACCCGGCAGAAGGTGGAAACCCACCAGACGATCATCATCGGCCACGCATCAACCACCGATGCCCAAAAAGTCTACGTGGAGGAAGGCATCAAAGGTGAGCCATGCAAAATGGAGGTGGACTCTGGGTCCTACCTCTCCATGGTCGCCTAGCAAGAGATCAAATGCTTGGTGCCTACCATCCAAAAGAAGGGACTGGAGAACCAGAGACTAATCATTAAAGACTACCAGGGAAACCGCATCCCGGTAGTTGGAACCAAACAATTCAAAGTAACATTTAAGGGCCGCACTGCAAAGCTTCCCCTGACGATCGTGAACCAAGACCAACCCAGCCTGTTGGGACTGCAATGGTTCGCACCGCTCGGCATCGAAGTCACGGGCATCAACCACATCGCCGAGACTGATTGGGAGCAACAACTGGCACGGGACTTCTGGGAAGTGTTCGACGGCACCCTAGGCAAGTACCGAGGGCCCCCCATCTCCTTCAGCATAGACCCTAACTCCACCTGGCCCAAACATACCAACAGCTGCCGGTCGACGAAGAAAACGCGGAGGCGCAAACCATAGTCACCCACTGGGGAGCTTTCTGATGTAACCAACTCCAGTTCGGAGTCAGCGTGGCACCTGTAATTTTCTAGAGCCTCATGGAGAGACTCTTGCAAGGCATCAAGGGGGTGGTGCCCTACTTCAATGATATGCTGGTGTCGGCAACCAACCAGCGAGAACTAAAGGGTTGGCTAAGGGAGGTGCTAACCAAATTCAAGGAAACCGGGCTAAAGGTGAAGAGGGAAAAGTGCCAACTTTACACAGAGTGGGTCGAGTTCCTGGGGTACCTCCTAGACTGGCACAGCATCCACCCAACCGCAACCAAAATCAGAGCCATTAAGGAGGCCCCCACACCCAGGACTAAAATGGAACTGCAGGCATTTCTGGGACTGCTTAATTTTTACAATGTTTTCCTGCCCCAAAAGGCGACCGCGGCAGATCCTTTGCATAGGCTCTTGGACAAGGCGGCTACCTGGACTTGGGGGAAACGCGAAGAAGCCGCCTTCAAGAAAACCAAGGACCTGCTCACCTCGGATGCCATCCTCATCCAATACAACGGGACCCTACCACTCACCATCACCTGCGATGCCTCACCCTTCGGCGTCGGCGCCGTCCTCAGCCACACAATCCCGGATGAAAGAGAAGCACCCATCGCCTTCTTCTCCAGGACACTCATCAAACCAGAGCGGAACTATAGCCAGCTGGACAAGGAGGCCCTAGCCATCGTCGCAGCAGTGAAGAGGTTCCACGAGTACCTCTACGGCCGCACGTTCACCATCATCACAGACCACAAGCCATTGCTGGGCATCCTGGCAGGGAACCGGGCCACCCTGAACATTTTATCTCCCAGGATGACAAGGTGGTCCGAATTCCTTGCCGCCTACAGCTACTGGCTCACACACCGACCCGGTAAGACTATCAGACATGCAGACGCTTTGAGCCGCTCGCCACTACTCGAGCTTGACACCGACCCAGCACCCATGACGAGCACCCTCAGCATAGAGACTCTGCCCGATCTACCCATAACCGCGTCAGACATTGCCCAAGAAACCAATAAAGACAAACTTCTGGCGCGGGTTTTACATTGGGTAGACAAAGGGTGGCCGGAAAAGGACAACGACAAAGCATTCAAAACATTCCGGAACCGGCAAATGCAACTCTCATTGCAAAAAGGGTGTGTACTGTGGGGGGGATTGGGTGGTTATCCCAGAAAAACTGCAAGGGAAGGTATTGGAATTGTTACACGAGGGGCACCCGGGCATAGTTAGAACGAAAGCCCTGGCCAGGAGTTACGCTTGGTGGCCAGGGATGGATAAACAAATCGAGGCCTGGGTGGCAAGGTGTCAACGCTGCCAAGAAACCAGACCAAGCCCTCCCATGGCACCAATCCTAGAATGGGAAACTCCCAGGGGACCCTGGTCCAGGGTCCACATAGACTTTGCCAGGCCCACAAAGGGACATACATTCCTAGTAAACGTAGATGCTTACTCCAACTGGTTGGAGGTAAGCAACATGAAATCCACCACCACAGAGGCCGTGACCAAGGAACTTTGCAAACTATTCGCAACACATGGCCTCCCGGATGTCATCGTGTCGGGCAACGGGCCCCAATTCACCTCGCTGGAATTTGAAAAATTCCTAGCGGAACGGGGCATACGACACGCACTGACAGCTCCGGCGCATCCGGCGGCAAACGGAAGGGCGGAACGGATGGTTCAATTTACGAAAAAAAACCATCCAGAAAATCGAACACGGGGAAATCCAAGACAAAATAAATAAAATGCTTTTTATACAACATATAACCCCGAACACGACAACGAACAAAAGCCCAGCAGAGCTACTAATGGGGAGGAAAATAAGGTCCCCACTCGATAGACTGCACCCCACATACAACCCGGAAAAATCCCCAAACTCCTCCAGCAAGCACCGATCCTTTGCACCAGGTGACGCCGTCTACGCAAAAAACCTAACCGGAGACCCACTATGGGTATCAGCAACCATAACCCAACTGACAGGTCCCCGCTCGTACCAGCTGCAAACAACCGACGGACGAGAGTGGAAACACCACATCGATCAAATAAGATCGAGAACAGCCACGAAAAAACACAACCGACACGCAAACAGACATAAACAATCACCTTAACACAAGCCAAGAGGGGAGGGAATACCCCGGTAACCAAAACCCAGAAGAAAGGAACCAACCATACTCACCAGCAAGCAGCCAGCTCAGAACCTCAACAGGGAGAAGCAGCCAGGCCAGCTCGACCAGCCCGGAAAGACCAGGCGGGAGCAGCGAAAACCGCAGCTCAACCAGCCCGGGTAGACCGGGAGGGAACTGTGACGAGTGGCCCGGCAAGGAATACCAGGCGGTTCCATTGATGAGGCCAAGAGACACAGAGAGCCCGACTGAACCGGCCGGGAGCCAACCAACGACTGACCTGCGCAGGTCCAGTAGGCAAGTGTGGAGCCCCGCCTACTTACGGGACTACGTTACGTAGGACCAAACCAAGAGGGGAGGGGTGTTCTGTACGCTCATTTGCATTCTTGAAACCCCACGCTTTGATTGGCCAAAGCGCGGGGAGATCTGATTGGTTCAGCGAGCCGCCCTGATTGGCCCACTGATAATCTCCCGCGATTGGTGGAAACAAATCGCGGGAGATTCAAAACGGTGTCATTGGCTGCGGCTGCCACGGCTTGAGAATAAAAAGCCGCTGTTTTTCCCTCGGAGCCACATCGGTTCCGGGGACTAAATAAAGAGCTGAAACCTAGTCACCGCCTCCTGGTCTCCTTGCCGACGGACACGACAATCCCCTTTTGAAAACGTTGGACAAACAAAGTCAATGAGGAAGCCAGATTCACTTAACATCCAGGCTACTAACTTATTAACTGCAGTGGTTCACTTAATAACTGCAGCATGAAAGATCATAAAATGGGGCAAAACTCACTTCACAAATGTTTCACCCAACAACAGAAATGTTGGGCTCAATTATCATCGTAAGTCAAGGACTGCCTGTAGTCTGGTTTATATAGCTCAGTCTCTAGGGGTCTTCTTGTGAGAAGCAAAGAAGCATAGTATCCACTCCCCAAAATATCTTGCAATGAACTAACATGCCTTATGTATTAGTAAACAGCTGCCTAACTCATAAGGCATGTTAGTTCATTGCAAGTATTTTTTGGCGGATGGGGGGTTACAATGCTTCTAGGCTGCCAATCAGGGCATCACCTTTTCTTACACCTAGACTACTGCATCCAGTTTTGTTCACCACATTATAAAAAAGATGTTGAGACTCTAGAAAAGCAGAGCAACCAGGATGAAGAGCAACCAGGATGATTAGGGGACTGGAGGCTAAAACATATAATGAACTGTTGCAGAAACTCGGCTTGGCTAGTCTAGTAAAGAGAAGGACCAGGGGAGACATGACAGCAGTCTTCCAATATTTGAGGGGCTGCCACAGGGAGGAAGGGGTCAAGCTATTCTCCAAAGCATCTGAAGGCCAGACAAGGAATAATGGATGGAAACTGAACAAGGAGAGATTTAACCTGGAAATAAGGGAGAGACTTTCTGACAGTGAGAACAATCAACCAATGGGAACAACTTGCCCTCGGGAGTTGTGGGAGCATCATCACTTGAGACTTTCAAGAAAAGATTGGACTTCCATCTGTCAGAAATTGGGTGGGGGGTTGGACTAGATGACCTACAAGGTCCCTTCCAATTCTGATTATCTGTTATCTGAAAAGCACACAAGTGCTTTTTACAGGGAAACAGCCATCTTGGACAGTAACAGGGATGCCCTTTAGCTCCAACTATTGCCTGCTCAGTCCATCTCCCAAAGCAGAAATTATACTACATCTAACGATAGGGCTAGTCCTGGTGAAACATGGACACATCAATAAAAATGTCTTTTTATAGTTTGGTGGAAGTAATGGACCATTTTGACAGGTTTATTAAGTGAGGCTACCATCAATGACGGTAACTTCTGCAATCTTAGAAACATGAAAGGAATTTTAGTTTGGTTTGAACTGATAATATTGAAATTTATCCCTTAGGGAAAGGAAATGGTTTCCTTGAGTTCCTGAAATTGTATTTTGCCTTTCTGGACAGAAGATGTAAGATGAAAAAGATGCCTAGCATCATCTTTAAAATATATTTCCATCATCCAAAACACAGAGGTTTCAGAAAGAGTAATGAGGAAATGCTATGACTTCCTCCTATCTTCAAGTCTCTTCTCAACTATTTACCAAAAAACACCTTATTTATTTATTATCCCACCTTCATTATTTTTACAAACAAGCCAAAGTGATGAACTTATCCAACACATCTTCCTCCTCTTATTTTCTCTACAACAACCACCTTGTGAGGTGGGTTGGGCTGAGAAAGAGTGACTGACCCAGCTGGCTTTCATGGCTAAGGCAGGAATTGTCTTCCAACTTGTCTTCTGCTTTCTAGCCCGGTGTTTGAACCACTAGACAACACTGGCTATACACATCCAGATTTGAGGATATCAGCTGACTTTGAAAATTTTGGTTTTATAGAGGAAAAAAATGGCAAATACTTTCAGATGGTTGGGAAAGAAAAATTTGAAGTTCTCTCTTTGGTTTTAGTTGGAATTCTAAGTTAAGTGGACCAGAAGTGTGCTTCATAATTAACTCTAGGTGCTAAAATATCATTGTTAAATAATTAAAGTTTTAAAATCATATTATGTGGCCCACTCATTTGTACTGCAACCCCTAAACATATGGCACTTGGGCAAAAGGAAGTTATATACACCAATCCTAATTTTTTTTAATGTTTTTATTTTGATTTGTCAATTGCTTACAAGATAATAGGTATAAGTATACACATAGTTGTGAATACATGAAATGGGTACATATAAGAAAAATAAAAGAAACAATAGGACAGGTACGGTAGGCACATTGGTGTGCTAATGCACGCCCCCTATAGACCTCTTAGGAAAGGGGTGAGGTCAATAGTAGATAGTCTAAGGTTGAAGTTTTTGGGGTTTGGAGAAGAAACCACAGAGTCAGGTGACGTATTCCAGACATTGACCACTCTGTTGCTGAAGTTTTATTTCCTGCAATCAAGTTTGGTGCGGTTAACCTTGAGTTTGTATCTATTGTGTGCTCTTGTGTTGTTATGGTTGAAGCTGAAGTATTCATTGACAGGTAAGTCATTGCAATGTATGATTTTATATACCATACTTAGATCAGACCAAAGACAGTGTAATTCAAGGTTTTCTCAGTCTAGAATTTCAAGTCTGGTGGTATAAGGTATTCTACAACGAGTAGAGGAGTGGAGAACTCTTCTTGTGAAATATTTCTGGACTTTCTCAACTGTGCTAATATCAGATACATAATGTGGGTTCCAGACTGATGAGCTGTATTCGAGTATTGGTCTAGCAAATGTTTTGTATGCTCTAGTTAGTAGTGTGATATTACCAGAGAAAAAGCTACGTAGGATTAGGTTAACAACTCTTAATGCCTTTTTGGCTATATAGTTACAGTGGGCTCTAGCACTTAGATCATTAGAGATGAGTATTCCAAGGTCATTGACAGAGTTTGGATCATCAACAAGGTCTTGACTCTTCAGCTTGTATTTATTTTCTGATTTTTTTTTTGCCAATATGTAAGACAGATTATTTATTTGTTGAGATTTGAAGTTGCCATTTGTTTGACCATTCTGATACATAGTCAAGATCTTTTTGAAGGGTAGCAGTATTGTCTGTGGTATTGAACAGCTTTACATCATCAGCAAAAAGAACGTAGTTGCTCTTAACATGATCACAGAGGTCATTTATGTAGAGTATGAAGAGAGTTGGTCCTAGAACACTGCCTTGGGGGACACCACAATTGACAGGTACAGAATTTGATAGGACACTCCCAATTTTGACCAATTTGTCTGTTTGACAGGAATGCTTCTATCCAGTTATGCAGTTGTCCATAGATGCAAATAATTTGCATTGTTTTAAATCTCCATTAGAGCTTTTCAAAACAAACTCATGAATAACATTCCTACCATGCTTGGACAGTAACATGACTGCTTGTTGGTTCCAGCTATTCAGGAACATCTTCACAGAGGGCCAGAAGAGAGCTTTTCTTCAGACCTCCTTGCTGGCCATGTATGATCCCTTGATGAGGATAAGTCAGGCTGGAATCCTTCTCGTCTATTCCCTCTTAGGGAAGACAGCAGAATTAATGCAGAAATCGGTAAGCTACTTGATTTGATTTATACATGAGGAAGCCACAGGGCCTCATTCCTCACCCCAATACAAATAGGCATAGCTTGAAATCACTCCTGGTGGAATGGAAAGGGATAATGAGAAACTCATACAGAAGTCAAATTGTAGCATTGCAAATATTTTAGGTTCCATCAGAACTGTTCCCCTAAGGAGTCTGAGGCACGTACTACAGAGAGGGGTGGGATTCTACAGTTTGGACCAGTTCAGCTGAAGTCCTTGCTCCAAAGATCAACTGGCAGCGAGCCAGTTCACTGCGATGAGCGTGTGGGCCCGCCCCCCACCATGCTCTTTCCTGTGTTTTATTTCCTTTGTTTAGAGCACAGCTGATTCACGTGGCAGAGTGGTTTGCCACACCTCAGCTGTTTTATTCACAGGGACCGCTGTAGAAGATAAATATTAGAGCTTTTCTAAATGCAGAGCGCATGCGATCACCAAATTGGTTGTTATACCGGTGGAGTCCCACCCCTGACTACAGGCCAATAAAATAACCAAATATATCTATATAAGGGCAGTAAATTCAGTAGGCTAAACCTTTGCAACAAAACAGCACACAACTTTTTGAATTATTCAGAAGCCTTAATTGAATGGAAAACTGAATAAGGGAAAGGAAAGACTATTGGTTGATACTGAAACTGGGCTTGCTTTCAGACCCATAAGAGAGTCAACCTGATGCCTTCCACATAACGTTGTGCTATACTACAATTCGTATTAGTCAGTGTGGCCTGTTGTCAAGGATAAGAGGAGTTGCAGTCTAAAACAAGAATCTTATTTTTAAGGAACTTATGGGAGGAAACCATGAGAGGTTTGTTTCTGCTAATATGGGTTTGTTTCTGCTAATATGGGAAACCATGAGATGTTTGTTTCTGCTAATATGGGAAAGTAGGTAGGTAGGTAGGAAGGAAGGAAGGATTTCACTACTGCTAGGCATTATAATATGGTCCCCAATA